>OU383776.1:59425474-60141339 GCA_910950805.1 Acrocephalus scirpaceus scirpaceus
TCCACTTAGGCAGTATGTTCACAGTCCTCAATATTATTTAATTCACCCTTTTGCAGCTAGCCTATGGTGAATTGTAAATAATCTCTGGTTTTTTTAGAACAGCCCTAAAAGAGATAGGCCATTAAGTCTGTGACTTGTGAATAAATTTATAACTAAATTATTTGCCACAATGAATATTCATTGAATACACAGAAAAAAAAATGGAAACATTTTAATATGAGTAATGAAATCAGAAAATCACTCCAGATGAGGAAATGACTATCTAAAACTCTGTGTGCTCTTTGAGACTCTGCTCAGTGGTAAGAGATGTTTTGAGATGTCTGAGAACATTTCAGCGCAGTGCAAGTAGAAACAACAAACCTTAGTTTCTTAGCTCCACCTCTATTCTGACCTTGGCTGAGTATTTCAGTGTAATTATTTGTCTGTGGCAGAGACTAAACATTAGAAAATTCTTCCTTTTTACTATTTGCTTTTTACTGGAACAGTCTTGGAGTCACATTCATTTTGTTGTAATCATTACCTTTTTTCTCAATTTTGTCTTGGTGTAAGAATGAAATTGAGAATATCTGAAGCATCATAAACCTTCCAATCTAGACTTCTGTTTCAAAAAGTTTTTCCTTTGTGTAGAGTAACTCCTGCCTCTTCCATCCTAACTCCTTGGATAATACTTTTTTAAAGTGCAATACAGGTTCACAAGAAAGTTTTAAGAGAGCCTTTGAGCATTGTGCTCAACCAGTGAAGCTCCCACAGTCATCATATCTACAATACTTGAAAGTATTCACACTTTATACACACACACTTGTGAGAGTTGTGTATGAAAAGACTGGGTGGTCCTTTGTTTGAAAAAACTAAAACTGTCTTCTGCTAGACCTTTTTCTAGTATGAACTTCTCTGCTTAAATTTCATTGAATCTGGGTACCTGGCAAAATACTAAAATAAGCAGTTTAATGCTCTTGACCATATATAGGCAGAATATGTAAAACATAAGATGTAATAAATGTCAGAAAAATAACAGCAAATTTAGAAGAAACCCACTGTGCAATGTGTAGCTATAAAAACTTTTAATCCTGCTCATTGCTTTAAATATACTGAGTTACGCTTCAAATGAAGATGTAATGTCAAAGGTACATAGAATCTGGGATGTTCACCATGCCAATATATATTTCTAATCCCTGTATTTACTTTACTTATTGATTAGAAATGCTTATTGAGTTGTAAGTATTCCAAGAGTAGTTTATTACACGACAACTGCTGTCTAGAAAATATCTATACTGATCTGCCTCAAACCTTTTCATGTCATCCTAATCCTCTTCCAAATGCTTTCATAAGCTTCATCTCACTCTGTGTTATTTAACTGAAAATCCTTTTTGAAAAGCAGTTTATTATGCTCAGCAATTCAGCAAGAGATCTTGGCCAGAATAAAATAACACATACTCTGAAAGCACCTGAAATGCTGTATTTGCATACCTTTTTGTAACATGTTCAGTGTAGTTGCCACTACCCAGCTTGCAAGTGTATTTATGAGGAAAAGAAGGCAGACTCTAGCTTCTGAGCCCTGAAGAAAACAAAATTACATCTGTCCTCCAGTTGTGCCAGTATCATTTAGAAGGGAAAACCACTAAAGTAAGTGATTCTCAAAACCGAGCAGGAGATTCCTTCCTTGGAAAGTTCTCCTTGTCATTGTCAGGCATGAGAAGAGAAAAGTTGGCTGGCATTGCCCTTTTCAAATTACATTGATTCTGGCCATATATATTTAACATCTTGTTAATTTTGTTTTCCTCAGTTTCAGAGCATTAGAGCACTTTGGGTTTGGTTGGTTGGTTGTTTTTTGATTTGTTTTGTTTAGATACCTTGGCTGTTGTGAATCTTTGTTCGAATAAATCAGAATGAAAATTTTCTCATTTGGAATGAAAACTTTCAGAGGTTAGACTTTAAATGTTCAGTCAGGACTTTAGTTTATTTTATTTTCTCTTTTCCTATGTCAGAGAAATAGATAGGCAATTCAGTTAAATAGGCAAAATCAGATTGAAAAATAATAATAAAAGAGTTACTTAGTTAATTGCATTTTGTGGTCAGTATCACATTCAGGAAAAAAGTTCTCTGGAAATAAACAAAATCTAGAAGTTTGTTGGTAGATCTTAGAGCTTGTGAAAAGGAAAAAAAGTCACACAACCTTTATAATGGAGGAGTTGAAGGTGTAGGCTTACCTGAAGAAAAGGATACATCTGGCAATGTCTGCTTCTAGATATATGGAAATTGATATAAGAACTGGAAGAAGTTATAGACGATCACTTTTGGCTTAACTTTTTGGCTGTCCTCAGATGCTTAATGGTACAGATCAAAGAGGAACCTTTGCATTTCAGGATGATTGGAAAAGAACAATCATTCCATTCTTGGTCCTAAATCACGTATTTTTTTTTATCTTGAGAGTCATCATGCAACCTGCATTTACAAAGGAGAATTAAGAGAGTTAGTTATTTTCTGATAAAAGCCACACTTTATTAGTAAACGCCATACAAAGTTACTAAAATCATTGAAGTAAACTTTACCTTAGCCCATTTAGCATTTTAATTGAACTCTTGCTCATACACCTGAAAAATCACTCTATCATCAGCAGCTTTATGTGTTTTCAGTCCTGAGATATGTTTGGTGACTTTTCCTAATACAAGAATTCTGTGCTCTCAGAAAGTCATCACAGATAACTCTCATAAAATTTGATCATCAACTTGTGATACTGTCTGTTTTTTAAAGTTATTAGAAATGCCTCTGCCTGATTTAAGGTGCAAAAAAACCCACAAGTCAAAGTCAATAGTTTGAGTTTTATTTAATAGTAAGTATGGGGGAGTAGAGAGAGAGAGAGAGAGAGAGAGAGGAAAGAAAGAAAGAAAATATATGGGGGGACAGAAAGAGAGTGACAGAGAGAGAAAATAAGGAAAATACCACCAGCCCATGGATCCCACTGGCTTCTTGATGATCCTCTGCAGCTGGCCTTGGTGATGAGGGTTTCCCAAAACACACAGAATCTAATGGATTAATATACATTCAAGCCAGGTGGGAATGCCCAGGTACCTCCCCTGGAGGGAGGTGGAGGGGTGCAGTTTGACACAGTGTCCTGCAGCAGACTCGGGGTCTGTTGCATCACTTTGCCTCACATGCAGTCCTGTGGTGCAAAGGCCTCAGGAATGAGTCAGGGGAGCATTTTGGGTGTCTTTGATGGATTATGACACCCCCTCAGGTGCCTCCCACATGAATGTCCCATGGTGTGGTCTTCCCTGGGTTGGGGTTTCACAGCTGGGCTGGTTTGTGTAAGGGAGGATGAGTGTTCTGTGCCTCTGACCAGAGGTTACATCACACACCCCAAACCTCCTTCTCCCCCCTCATTTTGGGGGGGAGTCTGTATAAACCTGGCCCCTGTGGGTTGCAGTCTCTTCCACCCCAAACCCAGCTACGGATGATATTCCGCTGTATTTAACTTTCCTGTGGATGCATTCCTTTCCCTCAGCCTTGTTTGGTTCTCCCTAGACCTGAAATGATTGAACAATAGTGTCCCCTTTATCTTATCCAGGTGGCTTCACTCACAGTCCAAAGTTCTAGTCAGACATCTTCAAGGAAGGGTGGGCTTCTGTGGTTGTAGCTTCTTTGTATAGTTTTTTCTATAATGGGCAAAACTCTTCTGTAATAATGTTTAAGGAATGAACCATTTCAGTCTCTGACAGCTTATCCTTGGTCATCTTGAACAATCTGGCTTGTAGTCCCAGATCCTGTGAGATGGGTGTCAACTTTTAGCACAGTTTTTCTTTAGTGAAACAGATATGAATATTGACAGTTACTGAGCAGCAGCAGGGAAGCTGTTTTATTTCAGTCACTGTTTCACTGCTCTAATTAATAAAAATTGTTTCAGTGTGATTTATAACAAATGATATGTCAAAAAGAAATCGTTGTTTTTGCAAGTTGCAACACCAAATTTCTACGCAGTTCTGCCTACCACCAGACTGTTTCTCCATACCATTTTATGACAATAATGAGTTCAACTTGACCCAAATTTACATTGTCTCACTAGCGTATTTCACAGAATAATTCTAGAGAAATATTTTATATTTATTAGACTGCACAAATATTTAGGCAGTATTGTTTTCTAGATTTATCTAGAAAAATCAACAAGTTTAGTAGGACCATTCCATTTATTATGACTTTATCATTATTTTTAATATTAGTCACAGAAATACATAGTAGCTCATCCAAAATTAGAGATTTAAATCTTTTTTGGTAGGGAAGGATCACATCATCATCATGTTAGATTTTATCATGCTTTATCCTGCACTTGTGCAGCATATGCTGACAGAAATTCACAAGTTAACAGTCTAAATAGACTGCAAACATACAAAACTAGGATTTGTTTGCCATGATAAAATGATTCATACTGTTCAGGTGAATGAATGAAACTGCCTTTGCAAGGGGCATTGTTGCTTCCATTTCATTGGATAAAGTTTCTGCATGGTTTCTAAAATATTTGATCACAGTCTGTGATTAAATTTGCCACACAGAGTATTGACAGTTCAGAGCACTGTGCAATCATCAACCACATGAAGTTCAACAATGGAAAGTGCCAGATTCTTCACCAGGAAGAGTGCAGTCCTGGATATATGGATGGACAGAGTCGGGAATGAGATGCTGGAGAGCAACACTATGGAAAGAGACCTGGGAAACTTAGTTGAGAGAATATGAGGCAGCAGTGCCCTGGCAGCCAGGAGGACCAATGTCCTGGGGTCCACCAGGACCAGCATCACCAGCCAGGCAAGGGAGGGGATTGACCCCTCTGCTCTGTGCTGGGATGGCCTCACCACAAGTGCTGGGGGCAGATTTGGGCACGTCAATGAAAAAAAGATATCAAGCTATTAGAGAGTGTCCACAAGGATGATGAAGGGCCTGGAGGAGAAGCCATATGAGGAGCAGCTGAAGTTACATGGTCTGTTCAGCCTGGAAGAGACAGGGGAGACCTCTTCGCAGTCTTCAACTTTCTTGGGAGGGGAAGAGGAGGGGCAGACCCTGATCTCCTCTTTATGATGACCAGTGACAGAACTCAAGCAAATGGCATGAAGTTGAGTCAGGGGAGGTTTAGGTTGGATATCAGGCAAAAGTTTTTGACCACAGGATGGCTGGGCACTGGAACAGACTCCCCAGGGAAGGGGTCACAATATCAAGCCTGAAAGAGTTCAAGAAGCATTTGGACAATGCTGTCAGGCCTGTAGTGGGATTCTTGGGCACCCTGTGCAGGAGTTGGACTTTATGATCCTTGTGGATTCCTTCCAACTCAGCATATTCTGTGAGTTTATCTACAGTTTATTGTACGTTTGAAAAATGTCGTCAATGTAAGGATGTTGATTTAGGTGCTCCATCTTGAAGATTCTAATAATGAAAGGGTACAAGTCTGAGCACTTGGAGCAATGGGTTGAAACTTTTAGCTGCAGCTTTTCAGAAGAACAGTTCATCTTGACAGTTAAAGACTGAGCCATAAAAAAGGGAAACCACCTAAATTGTTTAGGCACCTCCAAATTATGGTAGCATCAGAATACATTTTTTTCTGAATTTGGTGTATAAACCCTCATTATATATACTATGCAATATAGACGTATATATTATTTATATTAATTTTTACTTTTACATTAACTTTTACATTTCCTTTTACATTTTTTTATATATACATTCTGTATTCAGCATTGATGAGCCTGCATTATGTCCAGTTCTGGGCTTCTCATTTCAAGAAAGACATTATGGTGCTGGGGCCTCTCCAAAAAAGGGCAACGAAGCTGTGGAAGAGTGTAGAGAAAAACTAGTATGAGGAGCAGCTGAGGGAGCTGGATGTGTTTAGCCTGGAGAAAAGAAGGCTCAGTGAAGACCTTACCACACTACATCTGCCTGAGAAGAGGTTATAGACAAGTGGGACTGGACCCTTCTCTGATGCAGCCAGTGACAGGAGGAGAGGATATGGCCTCAAGTGGTGCCAGAAGAGGTTCAGGTTCAAATCACAAAGAATTTCTTCACTGAAAGGATTGGTAAGCATTGGAATAGGCTTCCCGTGGAAGTGGTTGAATCACCATCCCTGTAAGGTGTTCAGTATCACTGCTCATATCACTTGGTTCCGTGCTCTAAATGACAAGGTGGTAATCAAAGGTTGGACTCGATGATTGCAGAGGTCTTTTCTAACCTAAATAATTCTCTGAACCATAAAAGGAGGAGATTCCTCCATCTCATAATCCTATGAAAAGAAATATGTTAAACAGAGATAGGTTTGTGTACCATGGTGCAATATGTATATGTAGAGTAGAAGATCCCCAATACTCCATAATATCTGAAAAGATGATCCTGCCTCAGATTACATGCTATTATCAGTGTTTCTTCATCAACTACACTGCAAAATGACACACAGCCTAACTATTTAGCTATACTTGGTTTGTTTCTGCTGTATTGTTTTGCATTTAGAATACACATTTGCCCATTATTCCTCCTAATGTAGGCAGCTCCAATGACCTAAACATGCAAGAGTTTGAAGAGTCTATCCATAGAGAGTTCCCAAATAATTCTTCACTTGCAATAAATATAATCCATCCTAAATTTCAATATATTTCATGCTTTTATTCCTATTGTAGAAGACTGAGACTTCTAAAAACTATTTTGGATTTCCGA
This sequence comes from Acrocephalus scirpaceus scirpaceus, assembly GCA_910950805.1. Classification (NCBI taxonomy): domain Eukaryota; kingdom Metazoa; phylum Chordata; class Aves; order Passeriformes; family Sylviidae; genus Acrocephalus; species Acrocephalus scirpaceus. The sequence continues at coordinate 59,432,159 of OU383776.1, forward strand.
TCTCTTCACATATTGTGCCATAGTCTCCAGCACTTTAACAAAAGCTGTAATCATTAGAACCTGGGTGATGAGAAAAAGGTTATAAGAAGTTGAGCAATCCCATAATAATCATTATAAGAAAGGGATCTGCAGAAATAACATCTCCTAAATAGTTTCCCAGAATTTCCCTTGATTTTTCTATTGCAGTAAAAGAGCAACATTTTACCTAATATTCAATGGGTTGTGGGCATCTCACAAAAACTTTGACTCACAGAAATATAAATTAAGCTGAAGAATAAATTCTTTAAGGAATTCCATTCATGTCTGAGATGAAAGATTAGGCAAAATGTCTCTCCAATTATCAGCTTCATTGTCCATCACACTGCTGTAGTTTCTCCAAGTTTCAGTAATTTTAGGTATCTGGATTGTCTGTACATTGTGAGATTGTCAAGGAAATAGAATCAAATATATTTTAAAAAAATCAAACCATGCCGTTTAAACGAACTTCACACTGGGCAGGTTGAATTTTGGCTGCCCCAGCTGTAGCAACTCAAGCTCAAAAACATGCAGATTTGCCAATAGCTCCAGGTGTTGTCAGCTTTCACTTATTCCATGAACACTTCCCAGGAAAAATAACTCTGACCTGCTCTTCACCTCCTCGCTTCAAGGCCTGACTTTCCTTAGGAAATAGTAACAAGCTGAAATGCAACACTCAGGAAGTGGTTTTGTTTATTTGCTTATGTGGAGGGAGAAAGATGGAAATATAGCACCTAAAAGGGTTTACATATAAAAATGAGAGTGATGGCAATACAGAGAAACCAGCAAAGTATCTTAAAAGGAGCATTGTGAGGTACTCTACTCAACTGTCTATCCAGTAGATGACTTGAGATTTTGGCTGTCCTTTCAAAAATACTCTCTACCCATTCCACCAAACAATAGTGCTTTTGGTAAGGGATGTCTAGTGATTGTTATCTATTTGGTGGGAGCAAAGAGAGGAATTTTCAGTGGAGTACCCTCACCTAAGGAATTAACTTCATTGTTGGTCCAACAGAGATCAAGCATGCTCAATCTCAGGGCAAATTGCCAGCTGAAGTCTTCCTAAGAAAAAAAAATAAATATGATAGGTTGAACTGATTCTTGCAGGAGCTGACAGTGGTTGACATAAGAAATGTTTTCTAATACCTTCCATTAGATTTCAGGTCATTACTTGGCCTACAATTCTTAAACTTTTATCATATTCTTCTATCTATTTTCATTACTACTCTCTTGTGATGGTAAATTACTAAATGGTTTTGATGGGTCAAGGATCTTGTTTTCATATTTTTCAGCTACTGTTATTAAGTTGATTTTTTTTTACATTTTAAGGTCTTTATTGCTGGATGTGATATTCCTCAAGAACAAGAAGCAGGCAAATGTTCTTCCTTCTACCTTTGTAACCAAAGTGCCAAAAGAAATCACTGAGCCAGTTAGGTTGTGATCCACAAGTACTGTCCTCATGGTTCAGGATGCATATTAATTAAAAATAAATACTGTGGAAACTAGTTAAAATCTGGGACTCTTGGCAACCTGATCTAGTGGGTGGTATCCCTGTCCGTGATATGGGGTTTGAAACCAGATGGTATTTTAGATCCTTTCAACACAAGCCATTCTGTGATTCTATGATTCAGTGATTCTAAGACTCTATGATGAGACTACACAAGAAACATGAAATCTGGAAAAGAAGCTTAGTGTTTTCTTTGTTTCCCCTCTGTTTTCAGTATGTTTATTGTTTGACAATGAGATTAGCTTGGTTGGTTAGACCATGTTGCTAGTAATACCAGGGATGCTGTTTTGATCCCTGTATGGACCATTCACATAAGGGTTGGACTCAATGATCCTTGTTGGTCCCTTCCAACTCAGACTATTCTGTGATTTTCTGCCTGCTTAGATTTCCACTCTATATAAATGGATCGTAATCTTCTATCCACCACATTGGACAGAAAGATCTACTGTTTGCGAGAAACGAATCCACGCTCCAAGGAGCTTCAAGAAGGTTTGGGGTCCAGAAACAGGTGCTGCCAAAAAGTCTTTCCAGTGTTCAGAAAGTAGGGCTACAGCAAGAAGATGAGAATAAACTTCCAAAGCCGCTTCAACTTTCTTTCCACAGTCTGACCTCATTCTTTTAGTGGAGGAAGTCTCTTATTACCAGACTAAACCAGCTGTGTATTCTGAGAGGTTTAGTGTCCCTCGGCCTTAAAAGAACTGACACTCAGGGCACTCTTTCACAATTTTCATGTAAACATTAACTCAATACTGCCATGATCAGAGGAGGCAATCACAGCAGCTCATTAGTAACCTCCTGAACTGCATGCATACTGGTAAGACCATGCTTTCATTCATAGTCCACTTTAGGTCTAAAGTTGAGCAGAGACTATAGGTAGCTTTACATCTACAAGAAATAATTCAGAAACTTTGGGGGAAAAGATCATTCCTTGACTAATTTATTTTTTTAATGTCAGAACTATGATATTTATAGTATTCCATAAATAAAAATACCATGAAATAAAAATAAATGCAGTACTTGAAGTTAAAACAGGTCAGTGGTTTGATGACATTTTTAGCAGTGGGTAGTAGTCATAGTGTATGCATTGATGTTTATTTATGCTTTGACACCCTTGGCCTGGAGTTAGGCCATAAAATATTTCTTCAGAGGTCAGTTTCACCGAATATTCAGACAGGAGGATTGCTGGGGCAGTGTCCCAAAGCCAGTCATGGTAAACATTTGGTTTAGAATCTACATAAATTTAAATTTAAATGTTTCTATTGGGAATTCATTCTAATATTCAAAGATGCCATGAAGGGAACAGATGAAATTGCCACAAAAAGTTAAAATATTTTTCATATGCATATATAGACATTTAGGTTTTGGGCTTTCATTTTTTTCTCAGATAAATGGAAAACTCATGTTGGTATCACAGACATTCTCATTGTCTGTGACCTCTGACTAATGCAGAGGTAAAACAGTCCTCCTTTTTTTGCTGTGGGTTACTTTTCAGCTAAAGTTGTTAGATTTTTTTCAAATTTTCTATTATTTTGCAGTTATTTTCTGTATTTTTCAGCTAGTTTAAAAAGTGCAAAATTTAGCACAATATATTTAGCAAAAAATTTCAATTAAAAGAAATTTAATTCCTATTCTTCCTGTACTCTACTCTGAATTAACATAACTAACTGAAGATTGATCCCATTAAAGGAGTGTTATATTGATGCACAGGAGGGAAAATTGCATATCAGTTAAAATAAAAAAAATTAGGAAGGCTTTAGTCACATTAATGCTACTGAAATCCTGTGTTCATATCTGCCACAGCCACGCAGTTTTCCCAAGATGCAAGTTCAGGGAGGGGGTTGGAACTACAAAAGATAGGAGAATAGGAAGGAGTTGGAAAAGATCTGGAATTTGCAGCACATATGGGAAATAAACAAAAAATTAAGTCTTCTGATAACTCTATAGAAAAGAGCCTAGTAAATTAATAGGGCTGTAAGACAAGTGATTTCTGCCTCTCATTTTAAACAAAATTTTCAATGCAGTGGTACCACGGGCCCAGGGCAACACTTTCTGGAATTGTTCACTCTGGGGTCTTGAAGGGTGCTGGATCAGGCCCTCAATATTTATTACCAGAGGTGGGCGGCCTGGAAACTTACAGGTTGTGCTTTCCCAGGAGACATGCTTATGTTTCTGCCTCCTGAAAAGGCCTTTTTGCATGGAGGATGGTTCCATTGATCTTTTCTAGGGATCCACTCTTAATTGTTGCTGGGAAGAAGTTTCAAATCAGCAGGTCAACCAGATCGTTTGAACATAGAGCCATTTATTCAGCAGCTAGAACAGGAAGCACAGGCAGCCAAAGTAGCCTGAATTTTATATCTCGTATTTGTCAGTAAAACAGGGCTTTACACTTTGTGGTCCCCAGCAGGTTTAGCACCACAGGAGGATTACAGTGATAAGTGCGTATGCATCACTGTCGTATAATTTGGTTGTTGAAGGACACTTTTAGTGTGGCTGTTTGGGGGAAGACACAGAACTGCAGGGCCATCCTGGTGCTATTTTGTAACTCTGCACAAGAGAGATGCCAAGTCAAGGCGTCTGTGGTGACCTCTGTGATGGGTCTGTTCCAGCAGAAGGAACTGGGGTTTCTCCTGCTATCTATGTCTTACAGATGAGCAGCTCCAGGGTTAATGTGCTTGCCTCTGTTGCAAGAAGTTAGTGAAGAAGACAAAGTTGTCAATATCAGGCCTGAAACTCCACTAATTAAACTGCTAATACTCCAGTGAAGGCTTTCAATAACAATTAATATTTTTGTAATGATGGCTTACCTCTGCAGAAAACATAGGATCAGATGCTCATCAGATGTTTGTCTCCAAATTAAGTTGAATACAGCAGCATCATGAGCATCTACTACCCATAATCAGAATATAATCATGATTTATAGAATGAAGCGGCATTTGAACTAGTTAGTGTGAAACTCGTATTTTAATTCTTGGCATGAATTGCTTAAATATGTAGCTCTCTCAGAGGCAGTCTTACATATTTGAGTAGGGTCTATGTGTGTGATATTTAGTAATAAAATAAGGCATCCAGTCTTCTGGGATTGTTTTTCTTCTGGTTTATTTTTTTTCCCATGAGTTCAAGCCAGATGTGAGAGCCTTAGGAAGGCTGCACTATCTTTTCAGCCCTTGCCATAGGCCAAAACTATTCAGTGTTTAAGCAGATTACATCCTGTGAAAAGATACTTTTGCATGCTAGACTTAGTGTTAATCCACAAAAAGATTATAAAAAGTGGAAAATGAACAGTGAAAAAAAAACAAAAAACATGGAAACCACCTTCCCATTTGAATTGTATATTTTTATTACAATCAGGGAAGCAAAGAAGACCTAGGGGGAAATTAGGATTCTCTGCAAGTACTGTTAGTTTTAGAAGGTAGCAAACATATGGTCATGTCATTAGAGATGACATTTTTGCACTCCTTGAACCCTTTATCAAAATTCATTCGGAAAGTAGAAGTAAGTGTCTAAGTGTCCCCTAAACAAAAATATCCTTTCTGTGGTTTTTCCAAGGTTATATTTCAGCGTGCTCTCTTATTGTCTGATTATCCTGTTCCACCAGAGGGTTAATAGAGCTTCAATTAAAAGCTTAATCTGTTGGTCTATAAAATGCATGTAAGGAAACCTGCTGCTGTGGTAAATGTCCACAGATTTATTAGGAATTCTTTCATCTCTGGAAGCACCAGCTATGCCTGTAAATCACTGCAGCCAAAGTTTTTAAAGGCTTCTTCCACACATTATGGAAAGGGAAGCCATGACTGTACTCCAGCCACTGGGATCAGTTTTTCACATGTTATTGGATCACATCATTTTACATTTATGGTGTGTAAAGGGCAATGCAGAAAGCTGCTGAGAGTTAATTTCCCATGCCTATACAAAGTTTTGTAGCTGTAAAGGACTCACATTAAAGATTGCATTGAAGTTATACTTTGTAGTATAACAAAATCTACAATAAATTGTTGAGGTAAGGAGAAAACAGGGGGAAAGGCTGATAAGAAAAGGAGATTTTTTTGCTCTGTGGGCTACTGGTTATTTTCAAAAAATGGCAGCTGAACTCTATCAAGATTGGGTACAGTGTTCACCTGTTCCTGAAACAAGGTTTCCAGCTTAGTTCTATGTACTTCATGGAGAAACTGATTCAGGTGTGCAAAGAAAAATAGTCAAGTGTTATACTCAACATTTTTTAAATCCATATCTCACAGCCTTAGTTGATTACAAAATATAGTGGCCACCCAAAAACTGGTTCTGACTGTAACTTGAGAAATTTTTTGTGAAGACTTTGAGCTTCTTTACTCATTTGCATCATAATTAGCATGAAACCATATCACAATATTCAATTACTGTAACGTTAGAATTTTATAGTGGTGGCTCTCAAATTTCCTTCCTTTTCCTTCCTTATTTACAAGTTTTCTCTTTCAGCATTTATCTTGCTGTAGAGCAAAACCTTGAAATCACCAAGGGGAAAACATCTTGTGCTCATGCCTCCATATTTAAGAAGTATGGATAGAAGTTTGAAATCAATTACGTCAACAGCAAAATATTCTATGTGCCATTTTCTTGTCTCTGTTGCATATTTTTGCATATACTTAAGGCTGGGATTACTGATTTCAATAAAGTCCCAAATTTATTCTTACAAAGGTATCTGATATCCTGACCTGTTGTTTATACACAGCTGCTGTGACAACATTTTCTAAATTGTAGAGGAACAAAAAAGGAAAAAAAATTAGAATAAATAAATATCCAGAAAAATATTCTGAAGTGCTTTCAGTTTATCTGGTGGACAAAAAACAAAAAAAAATTATTGCAAAAGAGATCTCTTCCTGTTATGAAAATCTTGTGTTTTACACTTCTGCTGCATCTCATGCTTTCAACGTTCATCTGCTGCTTCATTCTGGTTTGTCATGATAAAAATTCTTCCTTGAATAAGTCCATCTTCAAAGCTTTTAATGATTGTTATTCATACAAGTAATATTATCCAATTTATAAATCATATTTCATAGTGAGTCAATTTTTTTACCTCTAATTCAGTAAAGGGTTTTGAAAGTTATACATCTACTCCTTACAACTTTTTGATGTCTATATATCTTTTGGATAAAACATGAAGATGCAAACATCCTTAGAAAATTAGTAGTCTGGTGATTTTTATCTTTCAGTCTTGATATAAAAATTTATTTGTAAAGAACAGTCAACAAATAGAAATATTGGATATAACTGATACTCACAACTCCCACAAATCTTCAGAGATACACTACGTACTCAGATTAATGACCAAGATCTTGTAATGCACCAAAAACCCATCAGATATAAACATGTAACATATTTAGGAAGGTGAGATGAGCTCTCAATGCCAGATTTTCAGACACGGTGTCTTGAGTTGATTTTATGATACTCTATTCCCTAATCATCTGTTCTATGCCCAGAAATTGTTGCTGTACTTTAAGGTGGGTCCAGGGGAGGGGCAGGAGTCTCCTGCATCACTTTGTTCAAAGACTCACTCCAAGTGTGCTGGGTGCAGCACAGACTGGACAATAATTTTTTCTTAGCTAGCTTGGATTTTTGTTAGCTTGAGCAAGGAGTTTCTCTTTTTTGTCCTTTTCCCTGTGCTGGAGAGGCTAGCAGCAGTCTTTTGGCACCTTTTGTGGTTTTTTATCTTGAACTGTGCAGCTTGGTTTGGTCTGAAATCAGACAATCACTGAGATCTGCAGGAACCCCCAGAGGCGCTCTGGCCAGCATGAGACATTGGGAAAAGCTGAAGCAACAAGAGAAAGGACACAAAAATTGATCTGCTTCTACTGCTGTGAGGAGGAGACCAACGCTGGAAGTTTAACAGGTTCCCATCTGTTTTGCCAGAGCTGCTGTGTGACCTTTTTTTTCCCTTCCTTGAGACAGAAGCCAGCTGCCATTTTGTCCCCCCTTTGACACACAGACAGCCCATTTATTTCTCCACCTGGCATTTTGGGGCTCTTTTTCTGCTGTGGAGGGTGTGGGGGGGGTAAGATTCTGAAAGTATTTATTCATTTATCCCATGTATCTGGTATTTATTAATTTCTTTACCATGCCATGTGAGCACTTTGCTAATAAACAAGGGTTTTTTCACTTTTACTCCCTGCCAATTTTTCTCATTGGCAGAAAAAAGATTTCTGAAGCTCTTTTTCTTTAGAGGAAACATTCCTTCCAAAGAATTTTCTCCTAAATTCGTCTCTAAACTGAGACACAAGGACATAGATTTTTCCACACAAAATACTGTTAAGACTGGAAAAATTTGTCTCTCCTGTTCCCAAGCATATAGGGATGAGAAAAAAGGTAAACTCCCATTAGCAGATTTGTTGAAAATATGTTATTGTTCAAAAGCCTAATTAACCATTATCAATAGTTATTAATATTAATTGTATTAGAGCAACACATGGCAGATCAAGTAAAAAATAAACACATTATTTTGGGACTCAAAGAATATAAAATATTCTGGAATGCCTGGATTAACACTGAAAAGCAAAAAACCTTGCGAAGGGTAAGCAAAGAAAGTGATAGATGATTTTTGCAAGTAGCCAAGCAGATCTGTAGAAAGGCTGGGAGCAGAATTCAGGCCTACCAGTTGCCAGTGTAACATTTTTTTCCTAAGATCAGTCTGGCCTCAAAATTTCATTAATATTTATTGAAGATTTTCTAAATTAATTTTCTTGAAATACTTATGGTCCTTGAGGGAGAAAGGAATGTTGGGCCCTACACAGAGCATCAAGATAGCTTCCCCAAAGACATTAGTATTAAAAATACTAGTTAAATCATGGTCTTGCTTCAAAATACATATTAAAAAGTCATGTCCAGATTCAGATAATTTGGAAGATTTTCTCTGAATGTATTAATTCCATTAAGAGGACATTTAAACAGAAAAGCAGGCTTAGAGTCTGGTAAGTCCTTCTCAAATCTGGCTAAGCATCTGATTGATCTTCCTCAGTTTCTAAGTGCCTTAAGCTTTCATTTAGAAATCTATAATATGCATGTAATATCACATATTCAGAAAAATGTGCTTGGACTTTTTTGGTTCAAGTGTGTGGTTATTTTCATTACAAATGCAACTCTTTTGTTCTAGGTCAGTCATGAAAACTTTCTCAACACTACAACCTGGAAAATTAAATCTTCCTTTCAAACCCATTGTAAACTAAGAAATTTGAAAAATATTTCAATGTCCTTCAGTGAAGGGAATAACAATTAAGGCTGCTAAAAATACTAAGAAATTGCAATACTTGTTTAGCTGTGTTTATTTATAAACAGTCTAGACAAGTATAACCTCTTGAATTTACCCATGTCACATAGTTTGAAGTTTTTCAGGCACTCGCAGCTCAGCTATCAATGTCAAAAGAAAATAGATAGAAACTTGCTGAAGAGTTCCTTTGGTTTTGTTCAGAAGTTGTGGCTCAGTGTTTAACCTGAAAATTTACATGCTTGAAAGCAAAGCAAGCAGATGCCAATAGTTTCTATTTTGTGTTCAGGCAGAATATTGTGAAGTTTTGCAGTAAACAAGATGTCAGAGAACAAAAGTTTCTACAAAATGCCCAATGTCACTATTCAAATATAGAGATATCATTTAAACAGAAAACCCAAAAATCTTTTGGTAAGAGAAGACACTAGGACCCTCACAGCCAGCAGCATTTCCATCCATACATGAATATTAGTCTCATCCTTAGCTGCCCCAAGCAAGAATCTGTCACCTGAAGCTGAAGCAGCATAATAATTCAGATGACTTTGTTACATACCTGTTTGCAAGGTTTCTTCAAATCTGGTCATTCACTGCAAGTCCAGTTGCATATGTATGGAATAAGATGAATAAACATACTTTGTCCACACAATGCCTCTAGGGAATCAAAATCACCATCCAAAGAAACTGTATACCCTGCAGAGAGAAGCAACCACTTCGGTTTAAGTTTTTTTGCCTAATTCTTAAGCACCTGCACCAGAATCCTCATGTCTGAGTAAGGTGGTAGGTCCTTGTTTGGTATATCAAACAGGTAGAAAAGGCTGAGAAGTGACAGGAGAGATTAAGGGTAGGCAAGAAGGGAAAGAACAGAGGAATATCCTCAAAACATTCTGTCTTGGGACTTAGGAGCCTTTATCAGAGCTAACTGTTAATTGTTCCTTTTGTTACCATCCAAAAACTTTTCCAGAAAGATAAAATGGTGTCTTTTCTTAAAAAGAAAACCCAAACAAATAAAAAAAGCCTAACAAACAAACAAGGAAAAAAAAAAGGCAACAACCAAAAACAAGAAAAAAAAAAAAAACACAACAGAAGAGTGTCTAATTGCTTGAGAAATACAAATAACAGAGGAGATGGCAGGTTCTCTATCACACAATTGCTCTGTGATTCAAGCCCTCATTCAACATATAGGAGACCTAGATTCAATTAATCTCTTGGCCTAAAAGGTTTCCAACCCATACCTCTCATGAGAGTTGCTGAACTTTCAAATTATAGTGAATTTGTGGTAGGAGGGAAAAATGTGCTCCTCATGCAGTGCTGGATCAGTTACACTGGTCATTGAAAGGCGACTCAGTGGGCCATGGAGAAACAGTAAAAAGGGTCCTGATTACCCTGCAGAGCGACTGAGCTTTCTCTCCCAGAGCACATGCCAGTTTTGTCCTGTTCTGGGTTTATTTGGATGACTTCTCCATTGAGTATTTTGTTCCCCTTGCACATCTACCCAAAGAGTGGTGAGTGGCTTTCAAGTCATCCAATTTCTGTGGGTTAATCACCATCTTCTTCGACCTAAACTTGTTTTCTTGTGCCTACAGATTCTGAGGTTTTAAGGAGGATGCAGGTTGTTATACTAGAGCTCTACAGGAGTCTGTCCAAAAGCTGCTCCTCACCTACCTGCAAGAGATGAAACTAAAAGTAGCATAATTGGAAAAGGTGTGATATTTATTATAAATATATTTATTTATAGAGCTATACTTGCTCTACCTTCTTCATTACTTTAAATTCAAGGAGTTTAGTGCATATACACTGGCAAGCAAAGTATTAACAGAAATCTAAGTATTGTACAGCTATTGCTAAGCAATGTGTGATTTGGAGATAAGACTATAAAATTATAATATCACAACTATTTTAAGACTGGATCGCTAAGAATGTGTTTCTACAATGCATTTCACATCAGAATTTTTTTTCTCAAAGTCATAGAAATTAAGTTCAAAGTATGACTACTCTCATTCTGTAGAATTTTTGTTTCATTTTGCCATCACTTTACCCAGGTAAATGAGTGCAAAAGGTGCATCCTTGAAATATTCCTTGGGTTTTGTTTATTCACTAAGTTTTGTCTGCTATAGCAGGATTGATCAAATGGTAGGAATAGCAATCTGTTGGGCATTGTGAGCTCCTCTAGATAACCACTGGGGAAAAGAAAGAGTTATTTATACACAGAACCATCAGTCAAAAAGAAGGAAGATTAAAAAAATTAAGTGATACTCTCAGTGTAGCCTAGCTTTAATTCTTGAATGTACAACACTACACAGAAAGTTCTATGCATTTTTAAAGAGAGTATTCATTAAATTAGAATTAGATATATGTTACATATAAAAATAATATTTAAGTAATATTTAAAAGATTGGATGTGAGATATTTCAGAGTCCCAAGCTTTTCTGCCCTTCACAACTCATCTCTAAAGTGAGTCAGGTAACAGCTGTATTAGGCAGAAAGAAAAAGCATGGAAAAATTATATAGGCTAAATAAACTCAATATGGAGAGTGGGAGGGGAAGAAAATTCATTTTCCCAGTTACTGTTTCATTAATCAAAATATTATTGTTGGCTAATCCTGTCTCCTCTTCCCCCTTATATCTAAAGATCTTCTATTGCCATATAAAGGCTATAGTATATATATTTTTGTAGTCCTGAAAAGTTACTTCCTTTTAAAGTCTTAAATTATGGAAGGGTTGCACTTAGGACCCCGTTTATGAAGATCATGTATTAGGGTTCTATTAGAAAAAATTGCCAACAATCAAACATGGTAACTATCCTTTGTTCTCTTGTATTTTTCAACAAATAATATTTTCAATTACTAAAGTAATCTAGTGTTTTTCTATATTTTGAGGGGGGTCCTGGATACACTATATTCTTGAGCTTCTTTGTACAGCATGAAAAGCTGCAGATAAAACTCCTGTTCTGCTGTGTAGCCTCCAGTGGTACTTCCCAACCCCTGCTACTGTTCAGCAGCAGAAGAACACAGTAAGGATTAATTTTGTCTGCCTTCCATACATATGTGGCTAAATAATGCACTTAGGCTGAGTCCTTGGTGCAAAGCATGAACTGTAAACCACTTTTAAGCAACACAGTAATCTTGATGACATTTGGCACTCTGCCTGTTATTTGAACAGGCTTTTTCCCAGTTTCACATTTCCTTTGTAAAGCTCTGGCTTTAAGGCCTTCCACCTACTTGGTCCATGTCCAAACAAGAACACTTCTCACAATTAAATCAGGTAATACTTTTTAGGCAGACCAGCTGATAATATCTATCTGTGATCCTGGTATTCATCTTACAAAAGGAATGACTTTGGAGAACATTCACTTTATTTGGATGGCAAAGTTTTTCCACATGTTACTGTAGCATAAATGGTGGCTCAAAGATCTACAAGTCAATTTGGTCATCTTGTAGTTGTTTTAAGATAACACTCACAGATTGGCTAATACAGTAGAAGAGCAGCACTCCATCTGAGAGTAGAATCCACCAAAAGCTTTAGGGCAAGGTGAAGGGGACAGTTTTAGAAACATTGACTTTGAAAGGTTTTTAAAAGGATTTTAAAAAATCTTTCTCTGAAAGCTGTATTTTAACACCTCCATTGTGCAAAACATTTTTAAATACTTGGTTCACTTCCTTGTGAAGTGGTCAGGAGCAGTGATTGCTACTTCACTGTTTTAATTCCTTGAACTAGTCTTTATCGTCTTGGGTCCTCTTAACAGACTGGGCCTGCTTCTAAAGGTATTTGCATTTTAAATGTCTGTTCTTTATTTTGCTTTGATGCAGTCCCTTCAGATTTCCTCAGTTTAAAAGAAAACAGAATTCAACCAAAAAAGGAGAAAAGGCCATTAAAGCTGAAATAACAGAAATGGGTCTATCTTCTTTTTTTACATATATATATATATATATCTTCCAACAGACTGAATAGCACAAGGCTCTATCTACTGAAGAACTCTTGCCCCACCACTCTTGTATTACATCCGTCTCAACAAGCCCTAAAAAAGTTAGCAAACTAAACCGTGTCCCTGGCTAAAATCACTTTGTTATGGTCCTCCTTCCTATTGTTGTCAACAGAGACAGAAAGCTCCTTAACCAGAAACAATATGAAACAAGTGCCCTACCTCCTGCAGGCTCCAACACTCTTGAGAATTAAACTTTGCAGGTGTTTCCTGTGGACATTCCCAATAAAATGAAGCCAGTCTTGGCTCCTGGAATAGTGTTGTGGTATTGGAAAGTGCTTAGTGGAGTTAACTATAAATTAACGTTTTACATCTTGAGGTCTGTGTTAGAGTACAATCAGTTCAAAGGTTTTGGCTTATTTTTTGCTAAGTATTTTCTCTGCTTCAAGCACCAAATTCCATGGGGCCAGAAGAGGTTTTGGATTCAGTGGAGATACAGATGATGGCCCTTTGAGACAGGCGGAAGAGGAGAGAGCAGAGAATCATTTTCCCCACTTTCCTTGTGACGAGTCACCACTGGAACTGTATTAATATGTTGCATTGCATACTGTGAGAATTTAATATGCCTATGGGAATTCACACAAAATATTTAGATACTACCTAATCTGTAGATACTGTTAGATATTTTTTCTTGTTTCCTCATGTGCAGCTTTTACTTTACAGAACTAATACTAATGAGATAATTGTGTCACAAAATGAGTAAGCCTTGATTTTGTCTAAACAGTTAATGGTTTTTAAAGCAGGTAAAGGCTTTAAAATTCTGTTGAGTTTTGTTTTCCATATTTGAAGATTCATGCCTTCCAAATACAGTTGACCACTGACAGTCATTTGGAAATCTCAGAAAAAATATTACTTCCTGTATGTCTATAGAAAGAGTTACACACACTTCTACAAAAGATCCAGATTTTTATGGAAGGTCAGTCACTAGAGTGACCAACCACTTCTGGCAGAACACAACACTAACCCAGATGTATGTCTTCAGGAGGAGCTGGGTGGAGTTCAGCTGTCTCAAGCTGGCTAACTCAATTAGATATCCTCCATATGCAACCCAGCTATCAAGTCATGTTATCCTCCAAGAATCTGACCCTGATATTTTTACTGACCAAGGGTAATCATGTTTACCTTCATGAGCTCACCTATACAGATATCTTCACCGAGGCATGGAGGAGGTCCTTTCACAAGTACCAAAACTGATTGATAGACTGTTTAAATGTCAATCCCACAAGGCCTGAAGAGATGCTGTGTTTCTGATACCAGACTCTGATTTCTATATGGTCATTCTAATATTTTTTTCACAATAAAATAAAGTGTAATGACTGATAATCCATCATTACAGCAACAAATAAAAATAGATTGTGGTTATTTCTGCTAATATTTTATGTGGTCTGGCAAGTGATTTAGACACTATTATTTAACATCCCTCAATTATATTTGTGATTTTACTGTTCATCTTAACTACATGCAACTGTTGTGCCTCTTTCTTCACCTACAAAAATGGAAAGCCAGTAATGAGTTTTTGACATCTCTAAAAGGGTTTCTCTGTCTGTCTAAAAACAATTCTCTATATAATCTATCCATCTATATATCTCTGAATACTTAGACAAGAATTAGCCCAATCTGTTTCAAGCACTAGATTTTCATCTTAAAAAATTAAATGCTTTAGCACAACCATAAGTAGACATATGTTTCAGTAAAAACTTTATTTGGTTGGAAGCATTAAGAAAATAACAAATTCCCATTTACTAGATCTGTACTAAAGCAGCTGAGGCTTTTATCCAAAACCTGACTCTTAAACTATATTAATTGAATTTTATGGGTTTGAATATATTGTCCTCTTACGTTATTATGTTTGCTTCTTTGTCAAACACCAGCAAAGACAAATCTACCAAAGCCAAGTGGAGAAAGCAGACTGTTTTCCTGACCCCTCAACTGTAATATTTTCCGTGCTCATATCCTGTTGCATTGACCTTTATTAAACAATTTTTGAACCAAGCCTAGTCCCACTACTGTAAATATTAAACTGTCTACTCACTGCAGCATATCCAGGATTTTCACCCCAGCATTTTGCTCTGCATTGAGATGGAAAACAGTCCTATAAAATCCTTTAGGCATCAGGCTGCCATGTGCTGCTCACGTGTGAAGCACTGCACACAGTTCTACAGAAGGATTTTTTCTCATCTTGGTGGGTAACACAACCTTACTAAAATCAGTAAATGTCAAGTTTTGAGCTATGGGCTAGAAAATGTTGCCCAATAACCACAATTACGGTTTCAAAAATCTGTTGTTCCTCATTTGTTAATGGCAGTGATTCCTTACACCATGCACGCCTGCACAGAACCAGTTCTGGGTAGTATGTTCAGGGCAGCATCTCTTTTTATGACCTTTGGAGAAGAGTTGATCCCTATTCACTGGGAAAATGAATCCCCATGACTTTGACACATGCATTTATAGCAGCTTTTGGGGCTGGGTTATTACAAACACAAGTCTGCATTTCTCCCATTGCCCTGGCGATTCTGTCCAATGTGGGTATTTCAGCTTTAAAACTTGACAGTAACAGAGTGGAAGTGCAAAGTCCATGTACACAGAGCTGGTAAGCAGAGGTTGGATGTGTGCCTCACACAACTTGTCAGCTGAGGATGGTGATTTTTCTTACAACATACACAGATGTGTGTGCATACTAACTGAGGAAGGTCAATGTGACCCACAGGAAGGCAGGACAGTGACAAACACAAATAGAGTTGTAAGGAAGAGGAATCCTAAGGCTCCCACTCACCCTATCCACCCAAACTGCATTTGTTTCCCAACACAATCCTATGCTCTGGCAGCAGTGGCAGTCCTTGCACTCCTTTGAGGCTGATAAAGTGAGCAAACTGCAAGTTATCCACATTGCTCTTTGGCCAGCTGGTAGAAGACACCCTCCCACAGGAGGTGGACAGCATCCTATCCCTAACATCTTAGCATCTCACTGCAAGCCAGAAAGCTCCAGCAACATGGGAATTGACATTTCCAAAAATAAGATGGAAAGGTCTGCAAAACTACATTTTAAAGCTGTGTTCCAGGCCCAGATACTTGTATGTCCAGCTCCAAAACATCGTATAGAGAGAAGGGTGTGGAATTGTTTTGACCACCTGTTTCTGGCAAAGATCAAGACATAGCATGGCGGCTTATGCCAGCTGTTGCCTTCTCTCTCTGCTGCTGGTTGAATATCTTCATGTCTGGACTTTGCTATCAGACTGTTCCTGTTGTGCTACTGTCTTTGTTATTTATCAATCTCTACAAGCTCACCAAAAAAATGGTGGTTTTATTAGGCACTGAATTCCTCCAAATGCTACATCTCTGACATAAATATTTCTACTGTCCTCTCTTATTCCTGTTACTTTGAGTCTTTGCAGACATAAAAGTCTGGAAATAGAAAGGCAGAGATGTGGAGGTAGGGATAATAAAAGGAGAATAAAAAGAGGATCACTTAATCCTTCCACCTCTTATCCTAACTTTATACTTTTTGAAATGTGTCACATCTGAAAAGCATTTTTTTAACTCCTGAGACTTCTAGAGCATGGTATTGGTGTCATATTCAGCTTGTTATAGGTCTGGGATTTTTTTTGTATATCACAAAAAAATTGTCACAAATATTGAGGGAAAGAAAACTGGAAATGAACTTGTAGTCAGAGATTGCTTAAAATATAGCAGCTGTTGTGCGGTTGGTGTGCTCAAGCCCAAGCTTTTGATAAGCTCTTTGATATTGTGCTGAGGTAATCCAACCACTTTGATGAAGCATTATGGTGATCAGGCTCTTAGATACAGTTATTAAAATGATCTAAGCTTTTTAATGCTTTACAGAGTGGTGGCCAGAGCCCAAAGTTCAGCACCAGGTTATTCCAGGTTCTTAGATAGGACAGTAAAGCAATTCAAGGTTTCAATGCAGTTCAAATCCTCTTTTGATGCACCAAAATAACCTACTTTCTTTCCTCTTGAAGAGCTTTGATAAGATACTGTACTGCTGGAAACTTGACAGTCTTGTACTGGTGGGAATTATTTAACCTCATTACAATATGGTGATGCAAACCCCCTGCCACCAAATTCTCTAATATGTATCTGCAAAGATCTAGGATTTTTTGTAGTCATCTGTGGACATTCAAATATTTGAAAGCATTTGTTAGTTTGCATGCTTGACAAATATATTCTCATTATACACAACAGATGCCAATACTCTGCAGTACTATTTTTAAAGGACGGATTAAAAATTGTTTTCATTCAAAAACATGTTGAACATGAAAACTGTCCATCTAAAATAAGACTCAGCAGTCATCATCTTACTTATTGTGCCTAAGTTTACAAATCACATCAGTCAAATAGCTGAAGCAGGAGAGAAGCCTGAGTCTTGCTACATAGTTCTGCTATAGCATAAGAGCCAAAGTGGGATCCAGATTCATTTTTTTTTTCTAAAGCAGATTGAAAACAGCTTCCATCTCTATATTGTTTTAAGCTTTTCTCTTCATCCTAGAATGTGATTATAGCCTAGCAATGATTTCCCAATGTGCCATGCTGGGATGCTGGGCTCTGTCCCTGATTTATACAACAGGTATAACCAGTTTACAAGGGAAGCACTTGGATCAGCTCCTTGGCTAACATGAATAGGTGGTGTGATTCTTCCCAGCTAGTTTAACTTCCTAGCCAAATTCCTGAGATCTAAAAAATAGAGCCAAATAGGATCTAATGGATTTAAAAATATACTGATATCTTTCTGCATTATCCTGGTGTATAAAAGTTAAGGTTGTTGAACTTCAGTCCCACTGAAAATGTCCATGTAGATGACTCATTCACATGCACAGCCCTGGAAATTACACAGATTAGATTACTGAATCCTACTCAGAGGATTGAATGGCTCCTGCAACTCCTGTGGAAAACTAAATCAACAATGGCTAAACTGGATTCAGTATTTCAAAGGTAAATGCATCGTGTAGTGCACTGTGTGTACAAAACACCCTTTGAAGATGAGGCTGGACTTCAGACAGCTCATCCCAGATTTTTTTAAACTCACCTTCTATTTTCTTATTTACATATTAGTCACAGAAATAAATCTTATTCTTAATTCTGTTCATTTAATAGATATACAGACATTTAGCCTCTTTTTCTCTCATTTTCCCTTTTCACATATTCATTTCATATTTAGAAATTAATTTAAAGTGTTTTGAAGTCATGAGCTGCACAGTTACAATGTTCTAGACATTGTAACCATCATCCTGTAAAATGTAGAGTTTATTCTTACTCCACAATGACTCTTA
Organism: Acrocephalus scirpaceus scirpaceus; assembly: GCA_910950805.1. Lineage (NCBI taxonomy): Eukaryota > Metazoa > Chordata > Aves > Passeriformes > Sylviidae > Acrocephalus > Acrocephalus scirpaceus. The sequence goes on from OU383776.1 coordinate 59,450,176, forward strand.
CTATGGAAGAGAGAAAAAAGACCAGCAAACCTCCTCCTGACCAGCAAACTCATTTCCTGACAACCCTAAATGATAATCAGAATTATCTAGTTTTCTGCAGGAAAGAAAGGAAGAGACCTCTTTGTACCCTCCTTTGTGGAAGCAATATCTTGGTTTTCTTCTTTCCAGGGAGCACATGCCTGCCTTGACTGAGACCCAGCTCTTCCTACATTCCCTGTCTTATCACTGGTAACACTCTGAGTCTATCATAAGTGGTTTTTTTGCCTACAGTTGCAGCATTAGTTTCCACTATACTATCTTGGACTGCACTGCTGGGCTTCTGTATACTGTTTCCCTCAGTAGTTCTCATTAGTTTCTTCTAGAAAAGCTAGCAAAATAATAGTATTAGTTTGTGATAAAATTTAAATACGACTTCCCATGTAGTATCAAATAGACCTAGAGAAACATGAAGTCAGTTCTGTGGCAATTAAATATTTGACTGCATATTTGCATGTCCAAACTGATGCTTTGTGGTAGAAAGTGTATTATTTTCAAAAACACTCATTTTTGGAGATGATCTGGGTAGCAGAAGATCGTCAGCTTTTTCTTTTGATTTTGAACTCATTCTAGCTTCTCTGATAATAGACATGATCAGCTAGCTAGAAGAATATAAGAATTTATTTAAATGAGCAGAAATCCTCTACTCGTTTCTTCATTGCTAAAGGAATTGCAAAGTAGGGGAATTGTAGGTGTCTCTTCTATTTTTATACATTTCTAGAGTACAGGAGCACACACTGATATATACCCTCACAAGTCACACATTTCTTCCATCCATCTTTAATCCTGTTATTCTATCAATCAACAATTTCTCCTTTTTTTTTCTTCCCTCTGTCCCTTCATTTATGAAAGCAATTATATCATAGCTGGAAAAACAAGGAACTTTGAAAGTTTGTAAGAAACTAGAATAAACTGCATTTGGAAATCTGGGAAATTCAGGAGAACATGCAACATATTTTCCCTTGATAAAATTGTGAAAAGCACAAAAGTACTCTTGAGACATATGTGTTTCCTTCTGCTGAGTGACAGCCTTAAGGACAGTACATGTGAGAGAGAAGTTTTAGAGGTAAAAATATTTTTTCTTTTAACTGAGTATCAGAGAATCAGGGGTGTTTGAAGCATATGTAAATTGGCAGTACAATTTTTGTCTTCTTATATTATTTTTTTCCTCTTTCTATGCTTGCACATGCGTGGATTTTGTCTTTTGACTTATTATCTGCTTTGAACCATAATAACCCTCAGAGCAAAATTAGAAGTACAAGATATAGGGTTTTGAGGAACCATAATAATAAAAAAATGTGTTGATTTGTAAGGATATTTTATATCTATTTTAGATAAAGCATCTATTACTTCCACTATCAGTTTTGCATAAATAAGGATTGCAAGCTTGTTGATCTGTGTTTTCATCATAGTGATGTATTTTTCAAAGTACTTCATGATTCCACTGAATAAGATTGAAATATACAGCAATTTGCTTGAATGTGGTTTAAATGGAAAAGAAGAATAAGGTGTCTTAGGAGAATCCAGTGGACATGATGGAGCTGATTTCCTCTCATAGTACAGATTTCACTGAGTGATGACATTATGTAAGGAGGGCAGTGCTGGCACAACAGTGATACTGACAATGGTGAGATGGAGAAAATGCTCTACTGATGGTGTTTTTTGACTGAGTAAGAAGAAGCAGCCATGAAATAAATCTAGAGAAGATCAAATGATGTTGAAAGCTGCTGGTGGTTTTTAGGAGAGCAGAGCTTAACCTGGTGGCATTGCCAGAAAATGTCATAAGAGGCCTTGCAGGGGCTAAATGCTAGATCTCGTAGGAATCCTGGCAGGAAGTTACTTGGCACAAGTAGATGAAAGGAGGAAAGGGACATTAAGGATGGAACTGGTGGTTCAAGTTTCTGAAAAAAAAATCAGAGCAAAATCATTTTCATTGGAAAGAATATATCTCAGGATAAAACTACAGAAAGGGAAGAAATAGAAGAAAAGAGTGCTGAAGACTCCTCATGTGCCAAAAGACCAAATTAGAAATTTCTGAAAGGCTAAGACTATAAACTAAGAAAAATGAGGGCAGGAGGTGGAAGACAATGGATTTAAAAAAGATTTTTGAATAATCCGGTAGGAAGTTGTGGCACATACAAAGAAGCCTTCAGCCAAAGCTGGAAATGTTAGAATAAGAGATGTATTGTTGTGAAATTCTTGTTGGAAATAATTAATTGATTTTTTTTTCAATTGGAGGAACTTTGTTTAACTGAAAATTGGCATTTCATCTGAATATGATGAAAAACTTCACTTTCAGTGTGACTGAACACTGGAACAGGCTGCCAGAGAGGTTGTGGAGTCTCCTTTTCTGGAGATATTCAAAAACAGATCCTGTGCAACCTGCTCTGGTGAACCTGTTTGAACAGGGGGATTGGATTGCAGTTTCCAGAGTTCCCTTCCAACCCCAAATGTTCTGTGGTTCTGAATCCACTGTGATATATCAACAGAGGAGACAACATGAACAGAATTTCATTTTTGAGTGAAAATAACCACTTTCTAATAAACATTTTCAAATCTGAGTGCAGAACTGAGGAATTTAAAACCTGTAATTGGAATAAATTGTGCATAAATTACCTTAAAATTAATCAAAGTTTCAGTGAAAATCAGTCTCATAATTCTGCCCCTTTGTCAGTGTGTCTGCAACTACACAGCACTCTCCATTGTCTTTTTTCAACACTGTTCTGCTTAGAGACATGTGAATGCTCTGTACCGTGCAGAGACAAAAAATTCTCTTTAGATTTAAATAAAAATATGGAATGGCAAACTTTGTTAGAAATTCTGGAGAATGTATTTAAAATTTCCAAAATGTTTTTAGGAATCTTAGTTGGCTGGTTTCCACTCTCTAGCCTCAAAGTAAAAAAAAAAAAAAAAAAAAAAAAAAAAAAAAAAAAAAAAAAAAAAAAATTAAAGCAAATGGTTCAGAAACAAACTGAACAAAAGTTTTGAGGTAATAACCAAAACTAGGCTACAAAAGTTCTCAGAGCAGCAGCTTTATCTTCTGGTGGGTACTTGATCAGTTCAGTAGTCACATGATTCACACATTGGTTCTTTTTTTTCCTTCCAGAAATAGAATCAATAGAGAACAGACAAAGCCACAGTTGCCAGTTTGTACAGTCCTGTGGCTTTTCTTGAGGGCTGCAGGCATGCATAGGTCTATTAGATATTGAAGACAAACTATTTCAGTTCCTGCATGCCCATATGCTGCTCTACTGGGTTCTAGTTCTCAAATAAAAGCACAAAAAAATAAGTGGTTTTTGAAAGTGTCTAGCTAAAATGTACATCGAGGAAAAAGAGTGTTATTTAAAAGTCACCTTTACATTTTCAGCAATATTTTATTTACCATGCACTTAATTACTCACTTATAATTTATATTAGAAGTCTTCTAGCAGAAAGTTTAAGTCTTGATGAAAGTATGTTACAGCATTAGATGTACAGCAGTAAATTTTATGTCCAAATCTTTTGCAATATGCACAGGAATCTACCTTTCCTGACAACAGATAATACTAAGAGAATTTTTGAGTGTTTCAACACTTTTTACAAACTTCTGTGACAACAGATTTGGATCTCTCTAAATATGTGTAGCTCTTCCAATAAATGGAATAATGTGTCAATGCAAGCAGCAAACAAAAAGGTTTACATATAGATGTTTAGACATGAGATAATTTTTTCTTTAGACAGTGAGTGAAAAGGACATCAGAGTTAAAAAAAAAAAAATTCGATTCCCAGAAGCAATGTGATCTGTTAAGATTGTAGATACAGAGAAAACAATAATTTTCTTTGCTTTTAAAACTTAATTTCTGCAACTGTCTTTAGGAACCTAGATTTGTATTGCTTAAATCCCTATTGAAACTGTTTTTAAACTCTTTGAAAGAGATGCAAGGGAAAAGAGCCTAATGTTCAAAAGCAGGAAAATTTCCACATATGTTTTTTAAAACAAGTGTTAATGCACTTTTAATAGCCAACAATGTAGAAAGGACAAAGCATAGAGCACATAGGTAGGAAAAAGAAATCATGCTGCTTCTAGAGAGTTGGTTCATAACGGCCCCAAATCTGTCAGTGAATCTGCTTGGAGGTCCACATCACACCAAGATGTTCTTCTGTCTTTCTATATTTACAGCATTCCAGCTGCATGATAACATTCATATGTGAGCAGGTACTGAAGGAGCAGCATGTGAAACACTGTGTTTATAGCCCCAGTCTGCTTCCTTCTAACACATGTTGTAAATGACTTCACACCACCAACTTCTGATCTTCTGCAAAGCTTACATATATTTTAACCAGCAGTCCGGTCCAGCATGTATAAAACCCAGGGAAAAGGTTGCTATTATGATTAAGTATGAATTGTAAAGAGCCTGCATGAAATATTTCCTGTGATCTGGCATTACAGAAACAGCCATCCGGTGAACTATATGTTCCTTCCTTTTCAGAACCCAATTCTGCAAACTGCTGAATATTAAAACACCCATTAGTTTCTGTAAGAGCTGAAAGTTGCCTCATTAGCTACCAGCATTAGGCTTAAGGACTGAATTCAGTGGTGATACAGAATCCCTGTTAAGATGCTGTTCGAAGATAAAAAAGTTTCAGATCTTCAAGTACTTGAGTAGGTATTGCCTGTTTAATTGATTTGAATAAGAGAGAGAGTCTGCAACCTTAAAAGTATTGTGTAGTAAGATGCTTTGAGAGCTGATTTTGTAAGATGAAAACTCATAAAATAAGAGCTGTTCAGACCTCTTTTGTTTTGAAATACTGGTTACATCTCTTCTCTGTTCCTTTGCAGTGTGGGCTGGTGCAAATTAAGGCTTTCAGAACTGCCTAGTACACTCTTCATTTACAGCGTTTTCAAATCAGACAGAAAAAAAAAAGAAAATAGCAGGGATCTTTCTAAAGGACTGAAAGTCTCTATTCACTCACACTCCAGAGGTCTGGATGGGCTTCAGCAAGTAGAGAAGCTTTTGAGTAGTTACCCAAAGCGATCGTCAGATCTTCATTCTGCTGCTTTGTGGATGCATTTCAGGGAAAGTTCAGCTCTGCTTCTGCAGCCTCTGTTTGGAAAATGCTTGAAAGTGACATGAGGTTCTGACCAAATGTTGCAGCTTGCAGAGGAGAGCAGGAAGGGGGAGGCAGTGCACATGCAGCCTGTGCCCTGCCTGGGAGCTGGTGGCAGCTGATGCTGCACAGTATGCACTTGGTACCTGAGTCCTGATGTGTACCTAACAACCTTCCTCCTGCAAGCTTTCAGCAGCCCTCTTCCTTCATCCATTTCTGCAACAGAGTCTTGATTGCTCTCTGAGTCCTTGGTCTCCACTGGGGACCTTGCCACCTTCCTGCCCCACAGAACAAACTCCCCATTTGTATTCCAGTTTTAGGAACTACTACATAGACATTTATAAAGGTTTTGGAGCTTGCTTTATGGTTTGGGTAGGTTGTTTTGTTGGTTTTGGTTTTGGTTTTGGTTTTGGTTTTGTTTGTTTGTTTGGTTAGCCTTGGTCAAAACAATGTCTCCTCCCCTCCTAGCTATTGAGGAATAGTTTTCAGACACAGGCATAGATTCAGTCCAGTTAGTTAGGAGGAAAATTTGGCTTAATGTTACATAAAATAAGTTTACATAGATGTAAAGAGATAACAAAAAGGAGTTCAGACAGTGCTGAAGTAACATTTTCAGTTTTCTGAGACAAGAATTTTGATTTTCTATAGGAATGACAAGATCTAGAATTTCATTTCAATTTTAAAGTCAACATTTCCAAAATATTCCACACAGCAGAGACCCACTTTAATTAATATAGCTGCAAAATTCCATTCCACTGCTAGTTCCTTAAAAAAAAAAAGTATATGCCTAAATTATACTGTCCTACCACAATAGTTTAAAAAAATGATATATTTTAATGCACACTTATTTGGATGCCTCTGTTGATCAGCAGAATCTATTTGCACATTTCTTCTATTCCTCTTTGTATGTAAGTGATTTGTTTTCACTGAGAACAAGATCAGAGCTGCTAATATGTACTGTAACTTGCAGGTTCACTGGGAAGTATTTATTTCTTAATCATGTATCTCTTAAATTAATTGTTTGGGATGATCAAAGGCTCAGCAGGTGGTGGGGATGATTTTGAAACCACAAAATTGATGTTATCTTTCTGATTGGCATCCCATTAGTGTGGCATATATTTCCTGCTTGTCAGGAATGTAAAGCCTGAACATTCGGTAATAATATCTAGTAATATTTTGGAAAGGGAAACCATTGGCTGACTGCATTTTAACAAGATGAAAAAATCTTTCGATTTCCTTCTGTCAGGTTTGAAACAGAAGCTGAGCACATGTAGTCCAGCCTTTCCTGAGAGAAAGGAAAACTAGCTACAAGGCACCTGCTGCTGCTTTTTTCTGCTTGCCTGAAGCCAAAATCCCTCTCTTAGCACCACTTTTTAAAAACAACCAAGCCTGTGAGGTTTTAGAAATATGTAGAATAATTATCAGAATAAAATAAAACAAAACAGGTTGTTTAGGACAGGCTTGAGGGACAACTGAAAAAAAAGCTTGTCCTGAGGTCATCTTCCTCTCACCTGTCTCAAGCTGCACTTCTCCATTTTGAGATCAGGTTTTTCAAGACCACAGCCCTTCTCCTTACAAGTATAATTCCAATCTCCAGAGAAAAGTCAGGATGCAACCATTTGAGCTCCTCTCTGAAGCACTATAAATTCCGACAGTTTTCTTTCTTTGCTTCCCAGAAGCTCAGCCAGCTCAGGACAAGCGTCACTTTTTTTTTCCTGTTGTTTTTTGGGTTTTTTCCCCAAGTTATTTTCTCTCTCTCTTTTTTTTTTTTTTTGAATAAAATCTTAGCTGACCACTGTTGCATCCTATGTTCAGTATGAAAAAACATATATGTATTTTTTTAAAAAAATTGCAATAGGAAAGCATGAGATAAATTTGTCAGATTAAAAAAGGAAATGAAACAAAGTAGCTAAATAGTCTGAGTGAAGAAAAAGAGAAAGCAAAACTGGAAACTAAATGAACCTAGTGTTTGTCAGCCTATTATTTTAGATAAGAAGCCTCTCTGAGGAGAAACCTTACTACAATAATAGTTTTGACCTCTTTCTCTTAGTAAACAATTTGCTTTAACTTAGAAATACACATTGTCATTGTTAAAAGCAGAATAAGCCATCCCAGGTCATGAACAGGTCTACACGTATGAACACTGGAAAAGAAAAAAAAATTTCCAAGATGCTGTATCTTCTCCCATGGCATGGAAAGATAAACAAAAGGAATATACTCTAAACCATGGGGAAACTAGGTCCTGCAAACACCCTTCCTCTCCTCTTCATCCTGCCAGTCCACAGTGGTGTTCTTTGTCTGCCACCATTCCCTCTATTCCCTGCATAGTGAGGATGGCTGCCAAGTGTGGTCCCCTAAGGGATTTCAGGTGGAATTATCTGGGTTAGGTATGGGAGACATTTAGGGGCATCGTGGAGACAGTTGAGGTATATGGGAAGGCTCCACAGTTTTCAGAATTGTGCTTTTCATGTCCTCTTAAGAACAGCTGATGAAAAGTGATGCACACATTGAAAAATTTTACTGATGCCTTTTGGACAAAAAAGGTGTTCATATGTTATAGTACCTGCCCTCTAACCTTTTGCTTTATAAATCAAAGCCATAGCAGAAATAACAATGCTATCTTCCTTACAGGTTATTACAGCTGCTAACCAGCATCCCAAATTAACTCAGTGTAGAAGCTGTTGTACCTTTATCTGGGCTTAATTAAAAAAAGGTGCTAGGAAATAACACCTTCCATATCTTTTGTGCTGAATATTTTAGGTACACTTTAATTAGAACTTTGGTTTTTAAGACTTGTAAAATTCCTCTCCATGCTTTTCCACTAAAATGCACATGGCAATACTTATGTTTACATCAGCTCCAAAAAGGTCAGCAGTGGTTGCTGGATATTACTTCAGTCTCCATTTATCATAACAAGCAAACAACCCCTCCAACAAGATCTGCTGTATGCTAATACAAGGGTTAGAAACCATCTGTTTGTGGGTAAGAATGTTATATTTTTTCAGCAGAACATAAATTAATTTCTTGCTTACAGAAAGTTCAGTAGGAAATGCACAAAATTCCAGGTAGTTATCACATTCACTAATCTCTCTTTTGTGTATGTCTAGGTTTGCAGGACACCATGCTCCAAAACTGGATCCTGAATACTTTTTGAGGTGTACAGGCAAGGTGCTATTTAAAATCAGCCTACCATGACAAACTGAGGGCAAACTCTTATTTAAAAATAACAAAGGGAAATTGGTATTTAAAGTCAGGTCAGGGTGGTACTCTCCAAAGGTGTTTAGTCATGCCCAGGCCTCGAGATTCCTCGCCATTTCTGTTGTGTCTTAGAAAACCTCGTCATGAGGAAAATCAGAAAGGAGGAAGAAGACACATCATCAACACATATCACAAAAATTATGGGGTACTGGGAAAACCCTCGTATGGCTCTCTGACGAAAATATTTGGTGTGGTATCCTAAGAGTCAGAGGGCCCAAAAGTCATTAAATAAACTTAATGACAATGCCTGCCCTGGAACTCTCACACTTCTACTGAACCATCTGAGTTATTTGTGCATGAAAGAATACACCAGGCACTAGGAGTATTGGCCAGCATTTGGGGTCATAGAAGCAAACAGTTGGACTATGAAAGTGAAGGTTGACCTGAATATCTGAGAGCGGCCCTAGCAGCAAAAAACCACAAAATCTGATATGTACTCCACATGGTAATAGACGGTTTGGAACAAAAAAAGGATATTGGATATTGCCAGCAGGATGCTGAAATACCAGGTTGCTCAATTGGAGCAGGACAATGTTGAGCACTGCTTTAAATCCAAGCCATATTTTTTCCAGGCTTCAGAAAGAGCCCAGAGACCTTTGTGCCATGACTACTTGGTAACCATTGAATAAGTGTGTTTTGGCAGACTGGATCTCAAAAGCAATCCCATCCAGGACCCAGAACTGTGCTAGGTATACAGTGGGAGCCTCAACCCAGGTAATTGAAGCCCTGGCTTTACTTTTTAACACATCAGTATCAAAAGCAGAATTAATGACCTTACCTAGAAATCACTGAAGGGAAAAACGTAAACTTGTGAACTGATTTAAAGTATGTTTTTGGAATAATACTTGTCGATGGAGCCAGCGGAAAGAAAAGGCAATGTTTTTTGGCAGAGTTCTTCTATTAAGCCCAAAAAAGAAATCAATCAGCTACTAAAGAGTGTGAAAAAACTGAAAGTGGTTGTGGTGCCCTAATAAAACCCATCAGTTTGGGGACTCCTCAGTTAAAACAAGGAATCAATTAGTTGACCAAACAGCTAAAGAGTTTGCGGAAAAATGTAAAATGTACTAATACCTAACAAATAGTTAAATTCTCTAGAACAAAAAACAAATCAGGACAGGCAGTTAGCCCCACCACTGAAAATGAAAATCCCAGCAGGTGTTTAGTAAACTAATGTGAGCAAGTAACTGTACCTCCAAAGTAATGTATACGGTAACAGAACTAAAACATCAGGGAACACATTAAGGAGTAGAGAATAGAGTAACTGGTTTACAAAGGAATATAGTAAGCATGAAGATGACAGAAATTATTAGATCAGTTGAAAAATTACTTATTTTGCTTATTGAAAAATAAGTAATTTGTTTTGCAAATAATCTCAGAGAAAGAAGTTTGCCTCCAGTGTTGGTAAAACAGAGGAATTCATGAGGTGATTATTGGCAAATTGATTTTACAGAACTGCCTACCAGAATGGGGACTGGCACATTTTGATATTTTGGTATTTTTTCTAGATGGCCAGAAACTTTCCCATGTCACACCAACAAGGCAAGGCAAGCCTCAAAATTTTACTGAAACTAATATAATAGTGCTAAAATTAACTCTTTTAAGTTTTAAAAGATACATTGTTATCAACAATTGGTTGAGACAACACTCACATGTGCATCCTTTTCAACGAGAAGGTATGGTTTGCTTCAGAACCTGGGGTTTTGGACCAGTCCAGAAGGGAAAGGGACCATATCAAGTCCCCCTGGTGACTTATACCGCACTGAAGGTGGAAGGAATTGAGGCCTGAGTTCATCACATATGGGCAAAAGCAACAAAGCATTAAACAGCAGAAATAAGATGGACTAACACTATGGAATTTTTATGTATATATGTCAACCCTATTGGTTTAGGTATAGGATATACTTTCTGGGAGGATAATATTTTTTGGATCTAGACAAAAATGACACATAACTAGCTATTTATAATAATAGAAACAATATTCTTAATTTCTGAAAGAGGGAATGTAGTCTTAAAGTTAGTGCAAGGTTTAGGCAGATCACAGAATGTAATTTCTATAACAGCTTGTTTGCCAACACCAACCTTTGCAGAAAATCCAGTTCCGTGGGGAATTTCAGTCAACAATTTGACAAAAATTCGAGGACACGTGCAATTTTACAAAACAGATTAGCTTTCAACCTTTTACTGTTACATGAACACAGAGTATGTGGTTACCTGAATTTAAACAACCATACTAGTTGTGTGCACATTCCAAATGTGACTACTAAATTGGATAATCAGATAGAGTAAAAATCTGTTGCTGTATCTAGCAGAGAATTAAGGACAGGATTAGAAAGTAACTAGTTAAATAAAATATTTAAATAATTTGGATTTTCTCAAACTGGTTGGCTGACCTTACTTTTACAAAGCATATGTATGATCATAATAATAATTGTAATTATGATACCTACTTTAAGAATTTATACGATGTTGGTAAAGAAAAAGCAAAGTGAGGTGTATGAAGGCTTGCGAAGAGAACAAGCTTCACAAGCCTCAAAGGGAGGAATGTTGCCAGATGATAAATTACCTGCACTTAGTGAGCTAATACAGTGCTTGTTCTCCAAAACCATTGTCCTGTGGAACTGCTCAATGCTCATTGTGTAAACAGATCAGGAAGTTCATAAGCTCTATTGCCCTGCCAACTTGAGTATGTCAGCTGTAACACTGGGGACTATGACCATTAGGGATCACCAGAGACACTCCCAGGACAGAAGAAAGCATGCGTGAAGGGGAGGGGAAATGTTAATGATTTGGGGGAAATTATTATCATATATATGTTTAGTCTAGGAAAATCAATTAACATATATGTAGAATACAGTACATAAAGAGAAACTTCCCTGTGTTCGGCATGCTCAGATTTGGGAAGAGCTATTCCCCCATGCATCCAGCTGAATAAAGAATACCTTCTTCCTAATGTTACATTGGTGTTGAGGAGGTTTTTATTTTACCAAATTATTGATAGCAAGTTAAATAAACACCTGATATCACAATTTTCTGCTTATGCAACAGGCCAATAATAATAATAATAATTTAAAAAAAAAAACAAACTACCAAAACCAACACTGTCTAATCATCCAAACATCCTGAAACAAAATTGTATTTGCTGAGCTTTTGTAAGTTTTATGAGGTGATTATTTAGTGAAAAGATAAGCTTTAAACTAGGGAAGTCATTCCTGTTTCTGGGAGATTTCCAAAGACCTATAGATCTAGGAGAAACAACTCAACTCCTCAAAAGGCTTTTGAAACATATCAAGAAAGTTAATCACACAATAGCTTCAGCGCCTTTCTTTGTGCAAATACTACATTTAAGCTCTAGCATGAATTATTCAACCGCCTTATAATGGTTGTGATCAGTCTTCTATCAGCTAATCACTTTCAAGCCATATCTCCTCACTGCATGTGTAATTTTAAGAATGGCTTCTCCTTGTATCCTATCACATCACTAAAATCCATTGTAGCAGCGTGTTTTCTGGTTTTTACTTATTGTTAATAATCATTTGTTCTGTAATGGTTTTTCCAAAGTTCCCCCTGTACTTCTCCCCATCTGGTACAATCTCCCGCCTGGGAAATTCCCTTTGTTCCCCTCTGTTGCAATATGTTGTAAATCATCTGTTGCTCTCCTCCCAGTGCCTGCCCCCCTCCGGGAAGCCTCTCCCCCTCATTCCAGAGACTTCAGAGGGACTCAGTCCCAGATTGGAGCAGGCTGGGAGTCCCCCACCCCTCATTTCCCATTTGCTGGCTATGTGCCCTCCCCATTCCCCTGATTGGTTTTCCCTCTTGTATCCACCCCCTTCCCCTGGTCCCTGATAAGCAATGACCCCGCCTCCCTCGCTCTCTCTCTCCTGGAACACGTGAGTGCCTGCACCATGGGGTGCATGTGACAATAAACTCTACCTTGCCATGAGGCCTCCTTCTTCTTACCTTCCTTGAGCCTCACCAACAGCTCTCGTGTGGCTTCTGAACTACTAAGGAGGTAGTGGCCAGTCAGCTAGCCACTGCCTAACCAGACTTGAAACAATTCCCAGCCAGGGCAGCCGGGATCAGCTGGAAAACCATTCACAGCGGCACAGGGAATTATTTCAATCCATGTACCAAATAACCTCCTAACTTTAGGAGCTCTGTAAATATTAATCTGTTTTACTAACAAAACCAGCTATTTTCTTCTGAAGTATAAGCTGTGCTTCAGCAAATTCAGCTCATGGCTCTCAGTGCAAAAAGCAGTACTGAAACCTGCCATGTAAAGGGCCCTGGTTTGTGGCAGTGGCTGTGATGGCAGTGTAACGCTTGCGTCACACTAAACCTCCCACAACTAAGCGTCAGACCATTTCCTCAAGTCCTGTAACTGGTCATGAGTGTGAAGAGATCAGCATCTGCCCATCCTCTGCCCATCACAAGGAAGTTGTTGGCTGCAATGAGATCTCCCCTCAGTCTCCTCCAGGCTGGATAGACCAAATTACCTCAGCTATTCCTCATATGGCTTCCCCTGCAGACCTTTCATCATCCTCACAGCCCTCCTCTGGACACTCTCTAATAGTGGAATGTCTTTTTTTTATACTGTGATGCCCAAAACTGCGCCCAGCACTAGAGATGAGGCCACCTCAGTGCAGAGCAGAGAGGGACAATCCCCTCCCTTACCTGGCTGGCAATGCTGGGCCTGATGCACCCCAACCAGTCATGAAAAGACAGAGTCTCCTCTAAGCAGGATACTCATGCTTTTTGGCAACATCTCCTGAAGTGATTGTGTTATCAATAATAGTAACTCTAACACTTAATTTGGTGACTCTTGAGAAATCTCTGACTACCTCAAAAGCTAAATCTAGTCCTAAACATGGATAACCAATCCTGAGTGAACTCAGTACAAGAATGTACCAGTTATTTTGCCTTTCTTTTGTTTGTTTTCCTTAGGAACCAAATCCTCAAGAGTCTCTGTAGACAGAAATGATTAGTGTTCTATTCTTAAGACAAATGGAGTCTAACAGACAGAGAATAAGGTTTCACAGAATTTGACAGCAGCTTTTTTGTTGACCTATACATAATGTGCCTCCTTAAAGGCTGAAATTACTTTGCAAGTTCTGCTTAAATAAAGTTATTATCTAAAATAATATTATATTATCTGAAATTATATTATATTAGTTCAATTCATTGAGAAATGTATGTTGTGGGGAATTTATAGAGGCACTTGTGACAGTCAAACTTGGCTGGAAAATAGCTGCCATACTTTTTCCATCTTTCCATACTTTATGACACAGTTATCCTTTTAGCCTAGAAATGGTAAACAGATATCAGTAAAAACTTTGCACAGTAATCTAAAACACCAACATGGTGAATTTGTCCTCCTGTCCATTTTCACTTTGTTTACTTATCAGTATAAAGAAAGAGTGCCCCAAATATATGTATTTCATTTGACTTAAATTTGCCATTTTTTAGTTTTGGAGTGTAAATTCTGGAGTACAAATGCTATTCGTATATTCTATTCAAATCCAAGAAAGGTAGCTTCCCTGAGCAATCTCAATTGGTTGCCTTTCCAAAAAAGCTGAAAATTTCATGTGAATTTTTTTTTTTTTTTTTTGGCAATATGATCTATATTGTGAGATCATTCTCTGCCATTCTGATGGCAATTTGGAGTCATTCTGAGACACAAAAATGAAGGCAAGTGGGGGGAAAAAAGGTGCAAAAAGTGTTGAACCTGAAAGACAAAACTGACTTAAATCAGCTTTTAATTTACTTTTTGGTGATACATGCTATTGACCATGCACTGAAGTTATTATAAGTAGTTTCCTGGAGGATGTCTGTATTCTGTTGATCCAAAAGTACAGAATAGACCTGCCCCAGCCCAACTTACCAAAAAAAGCTAAGCAAATAGTAGTGAATAGTGGGAAAAATAAGTAACTGCTACCCAGATTATCTTACCACCAAGTTGTAAGAAAAATGGACCAGGCAGAAAGTTTAACAGGAAATAGTAAGGAAGGAATAAAATAGGCTAGCCCAAATAAATGAGTGTAACAGCAGGCACTGAGGGTAATGACTGAGACATTTCAGTAGCTCTCCTCTGGGATGAATTTCTACAATTGAAGAGTCTCATGCAAGAAATATCTGCCTTGAGGCTACATCTGAATGAATCCAGGGATGACAAGCATGTTGGCCCCAGCTGACCAGAACAGCTGCCTGCAGTTCAGAAATGGCATCAAGTAAAAACTCTTAGAGCTCTTGCCTAGAAAGATCTTCCAGCTTAATGTCTGGTCTTTGCATTCAAAAACTTTTGTGCCTTCTCCTCTGTTTTCATGGGGTTCCTTCTGCTGCACTGGAAAACCTTGGTCCCACTGGAATCCGTGGGAGTGGAATCAATATGGCAATTCTCCTGTCTCTGGCACACAGTTCAGATCCTCTTCCTCTTCTATACAATAGTATCTGTGCTCATTAATAACCCTTCTCAAGGAAGGCACTTGCAGAGGAAAATATCTTGTTTCTGAGTAACAAAATTAATTTCAAATCAACCTCCTAATTTTAGAATGGTTTTGGTTTATTCTTTCCTGAATGATTTGGTGGCATGAAATCATATTCTGGAAGGTGGAAGAATGTAAGTCCTCATTTCTGTGTATTTGCTCTTATGCTCCTCTTTATACCCTTAAGAATTTTTCTTTTATTGAAACTCTTTCAGGATCCTGTCCATTCAGTTTGGTCTATATGTGTGAATCACAGCATCATTTATCATTCCTCATTCTTCTTTTAAAGGCTAGTGATTTTTACAAACACTTTACTGGCTGGGGTTTTTTTTGTTGCCCAGGTGGGTATCTGAAGTTGCTTAGTCCCAGAGATAGTGTAAAAGTGGAGTTAGACTCCTCAGTATCTAATACACTAAATCCTGTTGAAATCAAAAGAGAACTAGCTGTTTGCATTTTTTTATTTTATATATATATATATTTTTTTTTTTTTTTTTTTTTTTGATCAGGTCCTTATCTCAAATGAAAAATTGGGCTCTTTCCCGGCCTACTGACTGGCATGATTCACATCAGCTGTTTAAAAAAATGCATGTGTCTTAGGGGAAAGAGGGTAAGGGGTTTAGAATGTTATTGGCATCATTCCAGGCATAGTATGGTCACAACCCTTCAGAGGGGAACAAAACAGAAAGAAGAAAACAATGTATAGTCAGGTGTCTTTTCTACCTACCAAGTAAAGTATCTTTCAGGTAGGAAACATCCATGTGGCCCTGAGAGGTATTCAAGAGTGGAGAAAAACTCATTCTCAGTGCTCTTGCTTTCTTACTCCACTTATCGTGCTCCTGAATAATTGGGATGGTCAGGCAGGGGCCAAGGCACAGGGAAGCTAACTCTCCACTCCCCAAAATGCTACCTGGCTCTGGGGAAGATGAAGGAAGCTGTTCCTGCTTCATCAGACCACAAACATCCTCATTTTCCCCACCTGCAAGCCTCTGAGGTCTTGAACCTCAGAACACATTTACTTTTTGGCTAATCACCAATACTCTGTCAATTTTGCACCTCTGTGCTATGCAATAGTCTCAGGCAATTAAGCATAAATATATCATAGTAGGGGTTTTTTAGTAGGGCAATATTTAGCAAAAATAAATAATTGTATAAATGTATAGTAAAAAATCCCAGCTTCAGAACATATATTTAGTAAAATTTAGTAATTTTTGACTGAGAATACAGAAAAGCATGACTGAAAGTACCAGCTATAAAGAGAAAATCCAGACAGCCTTTGTGTGCAAATGACAATGGTGTTGCCTTTGAGAGCAATGTGTCCAGCTTTCAAAGCCTTATCTTTGTACATAGTGATTTTCATAAAACAGGTATTTCTTCTGTTACTTTTCTGCACAGTTAGGTTACATATAACCTCTGTGCTGTTTCCACATGATGGTGGTTCCTTGTGCAATAACATGCAATCAAACATGAGCCAGGCTGTCAGAGCTGACCCCTCAATGAAGAGAGCGAAAGCAAAGGCAGTGCACTCTGTGACTCAGATCCACCCAGACAGGGAGGCAAAGAGACACAGCCAGAGCTTGGGTCCTCTATACTTAGCTCCAGGGCAGCCTTGTTATCTGCATGCCACTGCTGAGAGCTGGCATTGCAATAGCCTAGCCTTCTCCATGTGACTTCTTCCATCATCCATGTTTGTAGGAAGTCTGAATTGGGTAAATAGGAAAACCAGAAAAACATGCTCTCTCAAAGGGATGGTATGACACGAGTTGTGACGTTTCTCCTCTAAGGGATATATTGACTATTCACAAATATGGTGACTGATCCTGGCTATCTTTTGGTTGGTAAAGAACTCATGTCAGGGAGACACCAAGTAAAACAGCTGGGAGCAGGCCTCACTGCAGGAGCATATCAAGAGTCTTTGCAAC
The DNA here is from genome assembly GCA_910950805.1 of Acrocephalus scirpaceus scirpaceus. NCBI lineage: Eukaryota > Metazoa > Chordata > Aves > Passeriformes > Sylviidae > Acrocephalus > Acrocephalus scirpaceus. The sequence continues at coordinate 59,466,956 of OU383776.1, forward strand.
ACTCATGAAGGCCAGGGCCTACTACTGTGGGCAGACCTTTATGTGGAATTTGCAAAGGGAAGGAGAGTTTCTCACTTGTCCCTCAGTCCTGGCAACTGCAAGGCTGGAAACCAGGCAAGGAGGGCTTCCTGGGGAGTGAGGGCTGCTCCTGCCACTTCAGACCTAAGCAACAATACCCACATGAACAAATTAAAAAGTAATAAGTTCAATGACTTTGACACAATATATGGATTCAAAAGTAATTAACAAGGATAATTAGCTTTTAAAGGAAAATCAGATGATTTATAAGGAAAAGGTAGAGGAGATTCAGCATAATTTGTCCACCTGACTCTTTTAAATAGATAAGTTTATGCATCTGTAACCAAGATACCGTACCAACATCAAACACATCACAGCTTTTTCTCTATCCAGCTCTGCATGGCTTTAGATCACATTTCTACCTGTGCACCTGAGCATTTCCACCTGTGCACCTGAGCATTTCCTAAAACCAATCATTTGTTGAACAAATATTAGCTGAGCCTGTTCCTGAAGTAACCAATGTATAGGCTCATTTAAAAATTTAGTTAACATTGTGATTGTCAATCTAGTCATTACCATAACTTTATACTCTTACACTGGCTGGCATGATTTTAGTCTCTGAAACGCATTTCCAGGCAGAGAGCTTGGCTTTCTGTCATACTACTTTTTATGTATGATGGCTGTATGGATGGATCCCTGTTACAGACCAGCATTCATCTGGGTTTGCATTTATTTCCTATCTATAAGCTTCTAAAAGGTAAGACTCTCCTTCCGGGCTTTTTTTTTTTGCCGTGCAATAAATCTTCTCACGTTTCTCACAGTAGTCCTACAAGCTTCCTCATTGTATGCTGAGAATATCTAGAAGCACTAAATAAATAAATAGATAGATAAATAAATAGATAAATAAATAACTATTTAAATATATATATATATGAAAGATCTAGGATCTCTTTTTCTAACAATATCTTGTCTGTTTCCATATCCAGCATTTCTGACTGAGGTGCAACCTCTAGTTATGCCTGAGTGTAGCACAGTAACATTTTACACCTGAGAGGATAGAATTTTGTGCAACTCATCTGCTAACTTCACCAGAACCTTTATTTTCTCAGTTTCTATTCTACTCAAAATATGTTTCCGATTTGGCACAACTTTGCCTCTCCTCCACTCCAGCTTGCTACCTGCAGCCATTATAGGATCTTCAAAAGCTAACAGGAAAACATTACAGAAAAACAGTATTTCCCCCAATTTTCATCATTATTCCATTTCAAATTTTTACGTATTGCTATTTTGGTGAAAAGTGGATTTTTGTGAGATTTTTGGCTCTGTGGCTGTCTTGGATTTTTTTCCATATTTGCCTTTGTTTAAACCAGTATGTGGATGCTATGCAGGATGATTGTGGCCTCACAAATATTCATAGGAAATTTTCCTGAAATTACTTACAATCATAGAAGAGGCAAAGTATGATTTCCTCTTCTTAGGCTGTGATCCTTAGGACAGTTTTCATTTTTTTTATAATGCGCAGTATTACTCAACCAGTAAGGGTGACAATATCAGTTGGAAAATGAAGCAATTGCCAGATATTTTCCATCCCAGTTAAGAAGCCCACTGCTCTGTGTCAAAGTGAAGCTTACACTAAGGGCAGCAAGGATTTTACTTTTTGCTGGAAATTTATCTTTAGTGTTCTTTAAAAAGAAAAGAAACAAACAAAAAAACTTATGAGCAACTCAATTTTCCCATTTCTAATATTAAAATTCTTTCAAAGGCTACTGGTGGTTAGGGGGCAAGTGTTGAGTGATTGCATAATACAAGACCAGCCTGGAAAAAGTACAAAGAGAAAAACAATTTGCCTTTGGACTTTCTGTCAGTAGTCGATCTATGACACTGAATGACATTTAGGGTATTGAAAGATGGCCAGTGATAGTTCAGGATTTGAATAGGCATGTTAGGTGAAATTTTGGGTATTTCATAGTGGTTTACAGGGCTGTTTTACATACAAAATAATGAGATACATGCAAAACCTAAATCCCATGGCAAAGTTTCTGACTCACTGAATTTTACACTTTTTCCTGTTAAGAAATGTTGCTTCTGTGCATGTTAAAAGTGCTTTCAGTTATTTTGTTCAATTTGCTTTTACAGACTTCAAAAATACCTTCCCTTTTTTTTTCCCTTCCCTTTCTTCATACTATTTTTTTCATGTCCTGATATGACACATCTACTTTTCAAAAAGTATGTAATAGCAAAAATTATTACCTCAGTTTGCCAATAGTATCAGACATACATTTTATTGCTGATTGGTCCAATTTGATATTCATCATATAGTATGTTAATAAAAATTATATGTTAATACAAATTATATTTCACAGGCTGGTAAGACCCCTTTATTCCTGTTTTTTTGCAGACATTAGAGGGAAAAACACTGTAAGGTTCAATAAAAAATTTCAACTAGGCTTTGGTTCTCTAATGGCTTCTCTTTATAGCACTGACTTTTCTGATTTGGTTAGTTTTTGTGGGTTTAGTGGTTTTTCTTTCTTTCTGCCTATTTTATGCATTTATTACTTATGAAAAATGATGGATTAATTGCTCTGTTATATCTATCTACTACTGTTCCAAATGACTCCACAAGAAAATGCAGGAATCTAACTTTGGATATACTAAAAATCCAGCCCTTTACTCTCACTGGTTGTTCGGGGTTTGTTTTTTTTTCCCAATGACAGCAGCAAGAAAGTCTCTCTCTAGGTCTTGACAAGACTATAGCTTCCTTTGGGTAGTTTTTAGCAGACAATAGATGAACTATTTTTTAATGTAGATTGGCAGAGATCTGCTCAATCAAGATAGTTGGATTCTTTACATTTCTGATTTTTCTGGTAGAAAAAAATGTAAGGAGAAAGATTATGTTTCATCTCAGCCCATTGGCTGCAACAAATAAAATGTGCCATTATAAGTACTACTGGCCACCTCCAAACATAAAATGCACTTCTGCAAGTACTAGAGACTTTTTCACTAAAACACTCTTCTGAATCACTAAGAAAGTGATCTCCCCATATCCTCTTGAGCCTCTAGAATATACTCTTTGTCAAAGTTCAAATTACCCAGAAGGCTGGCTTAGCCTATGGCATTGTAATAGCTGATGGTGGTATGGATGAAGGAATTTGTTAAATTCTCTGTTGCCTCTAAGTTTGTCCACAAGGCTTTAACGTGGATTCATCAAGTACAAAATCAGCTTGGGACATGAATGCTTGATTGTAGCTGATCTGACATGAATGAATATTATATAAAAGAAAACCTTTTGCTCCTTTACTTTTGTACATTATTTTAAAGGGAGCAGAAGGAAAATATCAAAGAAAATAAAGAAGGAAAACAAGGTACTTAAGTTAGCTCCATTTCAAAGTAGTGCCTGGGTGGTACTGTATCTCAATAAGATTTGTGTATGCTTGTCATGTATTGTTTTGAAAACTTACTTCATTTGGTTTTGTCTTTCATCAAAAAATGATCACCTATTGAGGAGAGGGCTACAGAACCACTACGATCAAAGTCCAGGATTGTCAAAAAGAGGGACTGTGTGTATGAAATATCACACTTACAAACTGTGGAAGAATGTTTCTTGCCTTCTCTATCAATTTAAAATTTGGATATTAGTGCTTAAACTTGACCTCATTATTGATATTATTATTATCAATCTTACTATTATCTTTTACTTCTTTGTAGAAACTTACAACTTACTAGGTACATTCTATGTTGATGAATGCACTTTATCTGCCCTAGATAACATTCTACTTTTCTGCTCTCTCATTATTTTCCAAATACTCCATGAGACACAGTCTCTAAGTACTGTGCACCATTAGCTAAAACTTCAAATACTGTAAAGATGGAATTAAGATTTCAGATAGGAAGAAGAAAAATTGAGGTATGGTTGAGTAAGAAACTGTCTCTTTGCAAACAACTTAATTATTGACATTTAGACGAAAGAACAAAAAAAATCAGAATTAGTCCCTAATGTTTAATCACTTTTCATACACAAAATGCATTATTTAAGTAGAATTTTTAAAAAGTGTTCAGTTGTGTGGTGGATACTTGCCCCAATTCAACTGAATAAAAAGCAAATTTGGTTGCAGGTGCTGGTCCTAACAACAAAGAAAACAAGTCAACAAAGGAAGGTGAGGAAACAATGAGCAGTTGATTCTGCTGCCCAAAACACCACTAAGAAACATCGTGCATCTCAAAATAATACATAATTTGTAGACTTCTCCAATTCTGTTCTCATCCATACCAAATGACACCGTTCAAATTCAACCTTGCTAACAGCAAAGTAGCTATTACTGTGTTTTTCAGTGGCAAGACCAGGTAGAGACCCTTACCTGAAACTCACAACACAGACACAGTTCAGCTCAAGGGGCAGGGAGAAATTCAACTCAGCTAATTATTTTTAACTCCACGAAATACAGGGTGCACTGCTTCTCAGCAGACTTGACACAAGGACCTATTTTTTAGGATCTATAGGATCTAACCTATCATTTCTAATATTTGCTCTTTGTTAGGGATTTGGGAATTTTTTCTACTTTGGTTTTGTTTGTGCATCATCAACATAGTTTGTGATGTTTAAATCATTATCAGTTACTTTGTGCAATCTATTTTAAAGATACTATATTTGCAACAAGTACACTCAATTTTGGAATTTATATGCTAAGAAAGTTACTACTGTAAAAACAATGCTATTAATTTTTGCACTATATTGGAATTTAAATTACATTAAGAAAAAATATCCAGCAAGTATTAATTAATATGTCCTAAGAGACAGTCAAAACAAAAAAAAAAATCAACTGTTTCATGGCAAGTAATGTCTGGGAAGACAAAAACTGTACTAAAATGACATCACAGTAACTTATCCTCTAATCTGTGACTTCTCTGAAGATTTTCAGAGCTACAGCCCAACAACATCACTTACAAGGGATGATAAAATCATATCACTGTAGCATCTTTGGTATAATAATCTTATCTCACCCACAGCTCCTGCAATGTCTTGCCTAGTAGCTGGGTGTTGAAGGGATGCCTGTGCAATTCTTGCATCTGCTGAGACCCCTTAACCCTATTTTACTTGTGCTTGATGAAGAAGCACAAGTCCCATCCTAAAAGGTGAGGAGATGCAGAGCTCTCTGTTCCCTGATAGAGACAACTCCAATCTCCCTGCCTTGCGGTAGCTACATGGGACTAGTAGGGGATAGAAGACCATTCACAAGAAAGTAGCACAAGATTCACTTCACCTGCACATGTACTACAGGCAAATACAAGCAGACATTTTCAGTCTCTTCCCTACTGAAGTGTTGCAAAAAATCCATGGAAATAATGGGCAGGTGTTTGTGAATAGCTATCTCTTGGACTCCTTACTGTATGGCAGAACAGATGCAAATCTCACATATCTATCAGCAGTAGAGATTTTCTATATCTGAAAGTATTTCTTTGTGGTGACTGGAAATAAAACATCTGCCTGTTGTACAAGAAAGTGTTTTTTTGATAGACCTTTGGAGCCTATTTCCAGTACATGGATTCCACCAATCATCTGCGAGTCAGTCTTTTGAGCAGTACAAGATTATATTCAAGCACAGAAAAAATATTCTAAAATAATTGAATGTAGTCCCTAATAAAGACCACAATATGATATAAAATTAATATAAGGCAATATACTATGAATGTGTTCCTACATAATCACCAAAAAACATTTTTTAAAAGAGTAAAATGGGAAATAAATATTGTCAAATAGTTATGTCAAATGTTTAAAGAAGGAAAAGCTTTTCTAAATGTATATGTTCTCTTTTCACTAGTCCTTTAAAACAAGTAACCACAGAATGTGTAGTCTGTCTGAACGCAGAAGATGTATTAGTACATATAAATGTGAAGGATTTACTATTACAGCATTTAGCATTGCATTAAGTTTTTTAAAGAAGTCAGCTGTTCAGCAGGTCAGATCTCAGGAAAGGCAAATATTTTTGCCCATATTTTATCTGTTTTCAATAGCAATTACAGTTTTTGTATGGTGGGGGAATAGCAACTTTGCAAGAATTTGCCTGTGGCTCAGTTTGCTGTTTCTCATGAGCAGTCTCATAGTTCACAGCAACTTTTTTGGTATGCCTGTGAAGTCTGCTTCCAATTGTTGGTCTTGAAGCATAGGGGTAGACATGCTAAAGAAAGAATTTTCTTCTAGGAAGGACAGTAGTTCACCATGCAATGATATGATATAATATAGTCTAGCCAAACCATCTTCATTGTATATGTTACTTTTAAGTCATATTCTTTCAGTCATTAAGTATCTACAGATATTCCATTACCACTCTTCAGTTACTTGTAGCAATATTTCTAAAAATTATTGTGGTAGAGGTCTGTTCTGACTGTAGTCATCTATGCCATGAGGAAAGAAATCTTTTTACTGACTTGTATAGGGTTTGGATTCAAATTAGTGGTATACTTGCAGCTAAATCAATCTCATTGCACAGAAATACTCTACCAGAGGACTTAGAAACTGTTTCTCTCATACAGATGTCTAAGCCATAATAAGGCAGGTCCCTTTGACCAGATGTCACAAATGTATTTTTACCTCGTGTCTGTGTCATCTCTTCCTCAAAAAATGAAACTTTTTTTAGAGCTAAATTATTTTTAAAAGTTTTATTGGCATAATAAAGGAAGTTTAGCACATAATTCTGTAATTCATTATATGCACAGGACTGTTTCATGAATATATATTTTCTTGCCAAATACTTGCATACTTGCCAAAATTCTACAGTTAATTAGATATTTGGCTTTATTCACTGGTTTCAATAAAGATACCCCAAAGATGAAATTGGCCCAATGTTTATGAAATGTTAAATAAAGAACTAAGTAACATGTTTCCCAGTTAAGGGGATGAGTGTGTCTTGTGGACTAGGTTCTACTATTAATTAAACAGAAAATATCAAACCCACTTTTTGTAATATGAACCTGACTCAGTTTAGAACCAGGGTTTGAGAAGCATTCTTTGACTCTCTGTGAGCTGCATCCATTTTATTTTAATTTTCCAAACCGGAACATATCACTTTTTAGTTATACATATATATATATATATATATATATATAATAATTCTCCATTTCTAAAATCTAATTTAAAAATCCGTTTAAAATAGTAAAATGTTTGGAAAACTTTAGAGGCAAAGACTTGAAATGGAATGACTGGAACTGGCTGGTTTTCAAGAAAACTGAATTAGAAAAGCAGATTCTGTTTCTGAAGTGGGCATAATGTCATGAGCAGAGCTTTGGAATACGGAAATAAAATTGCAAAGGGCAGGATAAGAAGAATTAAAAGTCTTTGTATAACAGCCATTGTTTACTTGAAATACAAAGCATATTCTTTTGAACTCATTATTGTGTTAAGCCAAAACTGAAATTATATTAATAGAAATAAAGATTTTGACTCTCTGTTGAATTTTTTTAATTCCCATGGATAGTTTGATGGCCTGTCTTTCTGCTTATGAATAAACCATAGCAGTTTTAGGACACATGTTGAGTCTTGATTTACTTACTTCAGAATAGCCCCAGTCAATATTACACAATATATGGACAGATAAAATAAACTGTGGCCAGTATAAAACATCAAACTGCTTATGCTGGACAGATAGACATTTACATTTTTCTACAAAGGTGGCTTTTCTGTATACGGTATTTTTTTAGCAGCTCAGGAGGGAATATGCAATATGTTGCTTGTCTGCCCATTATTTCCATGGATTTTTTGCATTGCTATGATGGCTCCCAGAAAGGAAAGATGGTCCTGGAAGATCAGATCTGCTTTATGTAGTTGTTTGCTAGCTTTTGGTTGGTAGTTTTTTCTTGTCCCATGGTGCCTTTTCTCTTTAAATCACAAGGTTGTTGGCAAAGTAAAGGGCAAAAATTTTCTTCATTTCAACATGGTCAAATTGCAGTGTAGGTGTTAGCAGCTTTTGGGCAGTGCAAGGTAAGCCATGAGCTTTGTAAGATAAAGATGAGTCTGAAAGACAAATTCTCTTTTTTTTTCTTTTTAGTTAGATGATATTCTGCTACCCACTAGTTTTATTCTTCACTTGTACATGGATCTCCTTCCTTTTACATTTTCTGTATCTTTCCTGGCTTGTTGAATACATTTTCTGATGCCCTTAGTTGACTGGTGCTTGGCACTTTCTAGGAGTGTGTCAGAAAACAAATTCTGAAAGGAATGATTGTACTTCTGTGGATCGACAAGTGGAAGTGAGGACTAAGGGGGTCAAGAAGAACTGTTTTGACTCCAACATGTCTTCTAGCAGTGCTGCTCAACTCCATTAAGTTATCCTACCCAAAGGCTCCAAGGCTCCATGTGTGACCCCCTACCCCAGGTCTGAGCAACCTCACAGTTATGCAGCTGAATCAGTTCCACAATAATCTCTCTACATAGCTGCTCAAACAACTGCAGGGCTCCAGGGAAGGCACTGGCATGGGATGATGGTCTGGACCAGCAGAAGAAACACATATGTATATTTGGGAGGCAAGGTTGTTGATGCAACATTCAACTAGTACCCAGAGTAGCCAAAAGTTGTTCTTTCTGGGGAAATCTACACAAAACTTGGCAGCATGAAAGCTGAAGGTTTTTTCTATAAAGGTGTAACAAGAGGTTAGGATGTGAAGGTTTTCCTCACTAGTGCAAGAAAAGTAGTGGCTGAGAGACTCCAGCAGTTCATTTTTGTCTGTGTTATTTACAGTATGTCTATAAACTTTATTATTATTTATTATAAATTATTATTAACTGCTACTTTGGAGGGCCAGCTCTGCTTTAGCTATCCAATGTACATTGATTCTCCTTCCTTCGTGTTTCCTTTGGGCTTTTTGCACACTCCATCATGGTATGATGTTAGCTCCTTGTCCCACTGCCTCCAGTGCTTCAAATGTCTAATTTATAGTTTTCCCAAATACGATGCACTTCTTCAATAGGGTGACAGCTGCATAGAGTCTTGGATTATACAAAGTGTATAACCCCAGCAAGACAGGTATCTTCTCTTGTGCATTGTGTACCACTGTACACCACCAAAGGCTGCTTCATGGATAGGGTCCTTTTACTAAGAGTTCTCTAGGGAAAAATATCACTGAGATTCAAGGAAATGGGTCTGGCTTTCTGCAGAGGGAGAATATGACTTCTACCACACAGATAGCTCATAGGAGTGATGTCAGCTCCAGGGACCCTGAAGTGGCTTCGTAGGGTTCTGGAAGAATATTATTCTTCCTCCTCCTTCCCTACAGAGCAGATATACGTGCAAAGAGACTGTGGTGGTGGATTTGGCCCTAAAAGCATCTCGCTTCTCTATGATTGACAGTGATAGCACACATACTTTGAAAGCTCTAATGTTGATGATTAAGCCTTAATAAAAGCAAATAAGGTGGTGTCTGTGTGTACCCCAGTCAGCCAAGCATGTATCTACCTGGCATCTTGTAAATTAATCTGGGTGTTTATGCTGTAGATCATGATGAACGGGTTGCTATAGCAACAAACATTTCTTCCATTTTTTTTGCTGCTAATTATCCTAACATCACCACCAGCTACTAAATCTGAATTACTAATGAACGCATGTGGGAAGGTGGTTTCTTGATATATCTCTCATACTACATCAGCAGAATGAGATAATTAAGAAATAGTGGCTATTGATTATTTAGGGTTTATTGGGGCCTGTCATTCTGATACACATATGCCTGTGCACCCAGAGGATCTGCCTGATTTTGCTTGTCTCATTCTGCCAATCTGCTCCAATTATTGGCAAAATAGTGCTATGAGAGTGCACTTTCTGTCAGATATTCAATGTGTCGCTTCCACAGGCTTCAAGTCTTTGCCAGCATGGATTGTGGGGTCCTGAAATCAGCTCTCTCCACTAGCAGCACTGTCACAACACCTTCATTGGTGTTGTTATACTCTAATATTTTTTCTTTTATTTTGGCTTGGGTTGTTTGGATTGTTAGTTTGGGGTTTTGGGGGTTGTTCGGATTGTCAGTTTGGGGAGGTTTTGTTGGTTTATTTTGGGGGAGGCATTGATTTTTTGGCCTTTGTCTTGTCTTTTCTCCTTAACTACATTGTACAAGCCAAATGTTTTTGCCATTGTGAAAATGATCTCTGAGATACTGGATGCTTTTGGGGATGTGAATGTTGGAGAACACACTGGGCAGTAGACCACTATCAGAGTACTTCAGGCTGCTAGCACACTCAAACACATCTGTATGTTAACACCTGAGCTTAAAGCTTTCATTGCAAGGTATTATGAAACTCAGAATGAGTCTTTAATATGTGATACTTCATCAGACCCTGATGAAATTCTATTTTTGTCTAGAAATCTAGTGTTGTTTTATGGGTTGCCATCTATGCCTAATATTGCTTAGGTATTTCAGAGTTGTTAAACTCATAAAAAGGCTGAAATGTGGATAGAAATATGTAAACTTTTATTTTTTCCAAAGAGCATAGTCAAGGAATAAAATGGTTTGGTTTTTTTATCTTTGAATCTGATTTTTTTTAAAACTGGTCATTCTATAAATTTTATTTATTTTTGTACCTCAGAGCAAGCTGAGACACAGGTATAAAAAAGCATTTCTTAAAGATCTTTTGTAAAATATATTACTAAATTGAGGCATAAGAAAAGATAGAAAAAGGTATCCAGGAAGTCATAAATGCATCAATCTCTGTATTTGAATCTTTTTTTCCAGTGTTACATCACAATTAAAGGTACACTACATACATTAGGTGCTGGTTTCATTCCCTGGTTAATCTCCCTTTTTCATTTCTATGCATAATTGCTTGAAATTTGATTCTCTCAGAACTTGTTTTAAAGACATTGGTATAAAATGAGATAAATTCCACCAAGAGCACCAAGATTCAGATCAAAGTAGAAAATCTGTGAAAAAGTAGAAAAAGGCTTTTTTTTCTATAAAGTAGTGGTAAAGGTAAAAAGGTAAAAAACAAAAGTTCTGAGGAAAATTGCTTCCTAACCTGAATACCAGTTTCAGTGTCCTTTCAAATTTACCAAAGGAGCAGTAGCACAAAAAATCTTTGTTTGATTTCTGCTCAGTAGATTTTGAAAGCTGGCAGCTCAACAGTGATTCATGCCAGAATTTTGTATTAAAACTCATTTATGCAAAATAAGACAATGAAATTAGGGGTTCCTTCTGCATTTTTTGCATATGGATTAAGGATGTGCATTGTGGAGTAGAATCCCAAACAACAGAAAAATCCCAGTTCCTCAAAGTGAACAAAACAAGCTGGTGCAAACACATTTAGAATAGATGTGGTTTTTTCCTCCATATACAAGAAAATTTTCTAGCATATGTATTGTTATGTTCAGCAGCCATATTAGAAAAATTCTATATGAGTGAATTTTAGTCTTATATGGATATTAACAAGTCATCAATTGAGAGTCCTAAGTTTAAAAAAAAAGTGAAATTAGGTTCACTGAAAAGTTCTATAGAATCTGGGTGCTAAATCTAATCTAAATTTATTTCAAACCTGGAACTAGTTAATTATGTCTGTCTCTGGTTTTGCATACCTTCCAGCATAAACAGAGAAAAAAAATGTTCCAGCTGAGTTTTGCTTTGAGTTTCTTAGTTCATATGAAACTCAAAGTGAAGCTTACAATTGTGTGAAATGAAACTGGAAAAAAATGCACACAGCTTCAGACAGCCTGTTGGTTGCGGAGCAACTGCGTCATCACAAACATTAAGGGCAATGCTTTGGTTTACCTTCCATGAATATAGAAAAGAAGAAGGAAGACTATTCTGATTCCCCATATGTTTTTGGTGAGTTCTTGTGCAAAAAAAAAAATTAGGTATGATTCTATTCACCTCCTAAGTGTAAGCTTTAGGCATCTGTGTGCTTTATACATAAGGGAAACAACTTGCTGAGAAGCTAACAGTTTCACAATCTTAGAAGTGATATACTCCTAAAAAGTGCAAGCCTGTCGCTCACACACACTTCCAAGTACAGTTAGAAGCCATTTGTTTGATATATTTTTAGTGGACATGTGAAAATGAAGAGAAAGGCTGAATGCTCATAATAATAACTCTTCTCATCACTCCATCCACCTCCATCCACCTCCCAAGTTTCTCTCACTGGTTAAGGCATTAGCTATTCTTACTCCTCCCACTGATTTCCTGTTTAACTATCATTCATATTATAACTGCACTATAAAGCCCAGACTCAAAGGTTTGAGTTTGGTTGAATCACTTGAAAACCTCTCTGCCTTTAATTTTGGTAAAGCATAAGGTGAAGAGAGGGAAAGGCACAGCCCAAGGTTGTTAAAGCCAGAAGATAACAGAGTTCTTCACATTATGGCCTGTGGTAACATACAAGCCTATGCAAGTAACACTTCCCAGAGGCAATGTCCTTCCCCAAGCCTTTGCAGAGATGTCTTCATGTCCGCCCTGTACAGCACCTCTCCCTGCCCTCTCAAATGCTGTCTTCTCAATCTATAATTATATGATGCCCTGTGTTAGGCATCATATAATTATATAATTGTATTTGTCAGAAAACTTGCCAAAAAAAGCGTAGCCATGATTAAAAGATAACTATCACAACAGAAAAAAAAGAAAAATTTAAAAAAAGGAAAAAATAAAGTAGTGACAGGAAAGAAAAGAAAACAAAGGCCCATCTTAATCATATTACTTATAAGTTCAAGATTTTGTGTTGATTTTAATTGAAGAAACATTTTAAACATTAATCTAGGCTTTCAAAGGGATGTATTAGTCAATGACTTATATATTCTTCTACATGTGCTCAATATTTAGGCAATTTACTATTTTTATCTTAATTAAGATAGATCTTCTCAGCCAGCAAAAAACTAAGTCATCTGTACTGTCATAGCAGTCAAGCCCCCAAGGCGCTGAATTTTGAGATGTGTCTGCCTCAGTGGGAGGATTCCTAGAAGAAACATTTATTTCTGTGCTGCTGTCATTTAGAAATGAACGTACGTAAACGTGCCTTGTGAAGAAAGGCTGAAGGAGCTCAGTCTACCCATCCTAACAAACAGAAGGTTAAGGAGCAAAGTCCATACAAAAAAATGTCAGGGAGGGCTTTTCAATCTAGCAAAGACATGACAAGACGCCTGTCACCAAAATCTGTTCAGAGCAGAAGATGCATTTTCTTTTCCAGTTATTTAATAATAGGTATGACAAATGAAATGTTCACTGTCATATGATATTTCTAAGTCAAAATATATTTTGAAAGATATTCACCATCTCTCTTGTATGTTTTGGGAATGGATTATGTGGTAAAACACTATCACCTCCAGGCAATTAGACGGTTGTTGTAATCTTCTCTGACTGAAATTTCTATGCATCCAGGCCTATTTTCAGGGTCAAGTGTAATATATATTTAATATACAAAGACTCCAATACCTGAAGTAGTGGTTTGTGCTCAATCTGAAACATTTTCATATTTTACATATAATCTAAATAATATAATGTGCAGAAACAAAGTGATAGCTCATCTTTCAAGATCATTTTGGGGTCTCTAATGATGAAACAGGCAAGTTAAATTGTGTTAGTTAACTGTCCATGTATTACGTGTTCATGATAATAATCAGCAGCATAATAAAAGATTTACATTTTATCTTATTTTTGAAGTTTGTGCCAACATGTCCAGAGACTTCTGCAGCAGAACTTAAACTAGAGTTAAATTTACAACTGTTTACCTGGCTCTGGCAAGTAAATTTCACAAATTCTATAAATTCCATTTTCTCATATAAATACTTTGATATTAGTCAGATCTGGTGGAGTTTGACAAGAATTGATGTGCAACTGTTAGTATTTATAAACATTTTTAGGTTGCTCCACCATAAGAAAAATTGTGATACTTTACTAGTTTACCTCCTGTTTCTAATGGAAACTAATTAATATGGAATGAAAAAAAGGTAGAAAGAAATTAAGAAAACCTTTTCCTGAATATTTACTAAAACATTCTGTGGGAAAGTTCTTGGGAGAAATACTAAAGAATTTTTTTTTCCATTCAGAGTAGTTCCATTATGGTTATCACTTATTCATTAATAGTACAGAATCTGAAATGGTCTCTGAGATGGATGATATTTCCCCTTTTGCGCTCCCTCTTCTATTAAAAAGAACATGCTAGACAGGGAGAGCAACAATTTCCTATGGCTAATGGAATCTAGGAAAATATGGCAGGCCTGTTTAGGATTGGACTTTTTGTTCTTCTGGTCTGCTTTTCATGCTTCCGTCTGCAGTCCTGAAGCAGGTGGCAAGCACAGAGCCTGCACAGCATCTTGTACAATTATCATCTCTCCTATTTAAAACTCAAGTCGTTCTGTTATATTTATGGTTTTCTTCAACCTTGATTTTCACCCTATTTTAATCAAAATCGTTACCATACAAAAGGAAGAGGATGTGCACAACTAGACACAATACATATAACTACATGTGCCTACATGCACATAAACACACACGCATATATTTATATATCACATAGGTATTTATATGTACATCATTTGTGTGCAGTGATAAGTATAGCAGTTTTGAGGGGGTTTTTTCCTACTTTTGCTCACAAAGTAGACTTCAGGGAAAAACAGCCTTGAGATTGCCACAAGGAAGGTTAAATAATACTATGTTTTGTTACAAAAATACAAATTGTTTACAGAATTATAACACATGGATACATTTTAAATGGGAAAATCCTAACACTGCCTACTTTAATTCTAATAGCTAAGTATATTTCAGCTCTACTTTAATTTTCTATTATAGTCATTCTAAGTGATCTTCATGCACACCCAATTCAGTATGCAGCCTGAAGCAGCAGTGGCTAGAGAAGGCTAAAATCCTTCTAGCTGGTACTGAGAGATAAAACAATTGAGTTGATTTTAATATTAGAAGTAGATTTATGGTAAAATCAGATGAAAGGCTATTCCTTAGACACTCTCCACTCTTCCCTCATAGAAAGAGCTCTTTTCTCTACAGACTTTGACTATATTCATTTAACATGTTGTCTTCTCAACTTAGCAGTCTCTAAATGAAATTTGATCCAGTGCAGGAAATATCATGAACTGGCTATTGACAGGGAATGCCCAAACAGCTGTAACATACAGTTTTGACAAAATCTGGGCCCAATTTTCTTGTTTAATAGCAGATGTTACCATTGTAATGTGTAAAGAAATTCTTCAGCTTTCCATGCAAACTAAGGAAACCTCACTGGGCTCCTGGACATTGCATCATGAAAAGAATTCAACAAATCATAATAGGGAAAAGCACAAATATACAGACTCTGCCATTCTGCTGTTGGGATAAAGGATCCCTGGTTATAAGTCAAATCTCACTGAAATCAGAAAAGGGAGAAATTTGTCCCATAACAACATTTCAACAGGACTGAAAAAAAGGAGACATCTGCCTATCAATTACTTGATTTTGTTTTTATTGTTTAACTGTGGCTGTTAGGAAAAGCACTATTATTTATTTCTTTCATCAGTGGTTGTATACTAAGCAAACCCACGCAACAAAGAGTTTTGTCATCAGAGTGCCTTACCTATCAAAAAAATTATATGAGGCTACCTGGTAAGGAACATCCAGTAATACACCGGTGACTTCCAAAGGCCATCTTACAGGTGTCTTTCTTAGAGATCCAACCGAGGGAACCACAGAGAGGTTCATTGTCTGTGTGGTCTGTGGGACTGCTGGCATCAACACATAATGCCATAGAGATCACAAGGGCAATGGCACCAATAACAGGTGATGATAAAAGTATTGAAGTTTCCAGCATGAGTAAAGAAAAAGTATACTGCCACGCTGTTCTGATCAAGACAGCCTTGAACTCAGCTATAATAAGATCAAACCAACTACATACACAGAATATTGACATATTTTTTTATGTATGAATTTAACTCAAAAAAACCCAAAACATTTTTTCAGAGAAGTTATACTGCCATTTTCTGAACTTTTATTGTAGAAGTTCTGTACCTATCATTTTCATATGCTTCCTTAAACAGCAAACTATGTGGTAAAATTGTGGGTAGTGGCAGCATGAAGAACAGAACCATTTTAATTTGTCCCATCTGGCATATTAACATTAATAAAAGATGTTTAAAAAGAAATGCCTTGAAAGGCTTTCACCTACTGATTTAACAAGATAATAAGTAAAGCTTGCAATCTGTCACTAAATATAACTGATAAGAATAAGAGCGAGTTTAAGATGATGATAACAGAGATTAACCTCCAAAACACTGATATAAAAAGGAAAAAAAAAAAAAACCCTGCTGATTACAACATATGAGCATTAAAACTGGCAACCAAACTGTCTATTATTTTTGGCTAATAAGGTTTATCCAAGTACAGACTGTTGCCAATTTAACAAATATTGCAAACCATCAAGGGAATTTACACCAATCAGGTCAAAGCAGACACAAAGCATTCCTAACCCTGTAATTGCCCACTGAGGGTACCCCATGCTGGGGAATTAACTGCTCTTTGATTGTTCCATTAAAATTTAACCAATGAATTGTCCTATTTTCAGGTTGCTCTAAGGGGGAAAGCAACATTTTTAATTTGTATAAAATAATTATACCATTACTTATTTTGGTTATTTGTACTTCAGTATTTAAATGCCCTGAGTGTTTTGTCAGAGGCAGAGAGGGCTGGCTGTGGAGACTAGAACAAATAATTCCCCACTTACTTCCAGATTTTAGTTGCTTGTGCCCAATTATAAATTTAATGAAATAAATTCAATTAAATAAATGTGACTTTAGAAAGTGCCGTACAAAATTTTGTGGTATTCCCCATATTCCACTGAAACCCACTGAAAATGGGTTAACTCCTCTATTTCTCCACTGCATGTATCAGAGCCACATTTTTGTCCCTGTTTTGGCCTGTTCCTCAGATCAAAGCAGTATCTTTTGCTTTCATTGTTCACAAAGAAATTTGTATTTAAGTCTGTGAGAAGGCGTTTGCTCAATTTTTGTTCTCAGAAAAACAACAGTTGGTACTGATACTGCAAGAATGAGATTCACCTTCTGTGTTCTCAGTTTGGATGAGAGAAGCTGGTGACATCCAAGTATGACTTTAGAGGTCATAGTGTTGTGCAATAAAGCAATATTTAGCAGCTCTGTACCTTTTTGAAGTTCAGAAATGGGCATACTTTTATGACTGATCTCTATGTCTTTCCAAATCCCAGAATGCCTTATTAGAAATCTGTGGATCAAGATGCAGGAATAAATCATGTGAAAAATAGACCAAATTGGTGTAAATGTCAAAATACTTTAAAATATATAATTTCCATTATCCATATATATGGAACAAGGAAAAAAATATGCAGTGGGGGTAATATAGTTGTGACAGAGAGAGATAAGTAATATTATGTATCTTTGTTTACAGAAATAATGGATTCTACTTAACATATCTATTTTCAACCAATATATGTTTCCCAGGGTGCTCCTCTCTCCAAATAGTGGATCAGATTACAAGATATTATAGATGATGAATTAGGGAGATAGGACAATAATGAGACAAAAGTTTATTAAAAGGATAAAGAGCAGATTCAGTCCAGACAAATTATGCAAATGAAGGAAGCAACAGGAAAATTGAAGAAAATATCACTAAGTTTAACAGAGGTTTTTAATGCTTATTCAGTGTAGGAAAAGGCTAACTGGGTTATAAAATGGCTGACATTGATGGTTATTTAATGGCAGCCTGAAACACAAAGATTTTTATGAACATTTTTCCTCTTGCTCTGATGATAAATATCAAATATTGATGTAGGTGGGAAGAAAATATGACAAATGGTTCATGTCAAAGGAGTATTCCTAAAATCAAGCAAAACCCTTTATTGCTCTAAGGTCTCAGGTGCTTTTAGTGACACCTTACTAGTGGAGAAAGAATTGTAATGGCATTCCTGGGAAGTATTTCAGTATGCTTGTTTCCTTTGTTTGTTTGTTTGTTGGGTTTTTGGTGATGGCAGGGAGATGGGAGAGTGGGGGCATGGGGGAGCTTCCTTTGCCTCTCATTCAGATATGTAAGTATGTGCCTAAGATGTCTTTTTGCGCACCACACTAAATGTCTTAGTTCACTGCTACCAATGGTAGGATCATCACATGTTTTGCTTCATAGCAGATGTTACTATCTTCCAGTATTTTTAGCACTCAGATGTCTAAACTTGTCTAAGCCTGGTTAAACTATGTGATAGCAGAACTTAGGCAGCCACCAGCATTTTGATCGTACTAATGTTCCCACTACTGCTACCAGCAGAGAAGTTAATTTGTTTGACAATTCCAATGAATTAGAGAAGTGATTTGTCATATTGTGTCGTATTCCTTCTCTGAGTATCTGTATCTTGCATAAAAAAACAGGAATGTGGTCCATTCTAGGGCTCCATCACCCACTCCCTCCTCCTCCTAAGCGTCGCCAGCACTACCCAACACCGTCATTCAAAAAGGTAAACACATTTTATTTCATAACATATTCCAATATGTTCCAAATGTATTTTGACATGTTCTTCTTCCCTAGCTATGCCTATTTTCTAAACACCCTGGCACATTGTCAACACTGCTGATTCAGTGTGGTCTTTCTTTGATTTCCGTGATTTCAATTAAAATTGGAAAGATGGCACAAAGAACTGTTGGGGAAGGAAAGAGATTGCATTTATGCCCTACAACACAAACGTATGTGCACATCTGATTTTTCACAAGATTACAAATTCATAATGTAAATTTATCCAAGGCTTGCAAACTGATGGTTGTGTAACTGACAACCAAACCCTTAAAAATGCTATGAAGACTTGACTCAGTTACCTAAATGAGCATAGGTGAATAATCAAATACTGACACACTGAGCTGCCCGTTTCTTTCTTTCATATTAACTTTTTCCATCAAAGAAATAGGAAATATATGACTAAAACACTGTTGTAACTCTGCCCAGTAGAATAAAACAAATGCTTATTTAAAGCACATGCTGAAAGGAGTCCCTTTCCACCTGTCTCTATCATCTTAAGTGGAGATAGACTTCACATGGAAATCCGAGTGAACAAAGAATTCAGGACTGTCCCCTCTCTAACAGGATATAGAGCTTTTCCAGACACTTCTTCTGGGCATTCTGTTTATCCAGCCTTCTGTAGATCCAATGAATCACAGAACCATAGAATAAGCTCAGTGGGAAGGACCACAAGGATCATTGAGTCCAGCTCCTGGATCTGCACTGGACACTCCAAGAATCATAATATGTGCCCTAGAGCAGTGTCCAAACATTTTTTGAACTCTTTCAGTCTTGGTGTTGTAAGCATTTCTCTCACAACAGGAGTCTGTTCCCTCTGGGTGAAAAACCTTTTTTTAATATCCAGTCTAAAACTGCCTTGACACAATTTCAGGCCATTCTCTTAGGTCCTATCACCCATCATTACAGAGAAGAGAAGACATCAGTGCTTGCCCCTTCTCTTCCCTCCACAAGGAAGTTGGAGTCATAGATATTATAGAACCCGCAGTGTTTCTGTCTCTTACAGGATCATTTTGCCACAGTAGTCTGATAATAGCAGTTCAGGACAAAGCTTTCCATCATAAATCAGAATCTCTGATGGAGTATGTACTCAAAGGTTTAAATGCACTACATGTTGCATCATCAAAGAATTTGCATGTGGAGGGAAAATGAGACTTTAACATCTGAAGTTTGTTAACTTTTTGCCCATTTACCTCACCTTTCCTTTTGTTCCTTAGAAGCCTTTTTCATTGCAACCACTGCTCATGCTTACTAATTCATACATGATCTTACTAAAACACAGACAGAACAAACTGCATTAAGAACTTAATGGTTGACTTCAAGATGCTGACTTGGAGAAGAAAAAATGGTAAGGAATGCAATCAACATTTACATCGGAGATTCAGACCAAATAAACTCAGGGAGAGGAAGGTGTTTATTCAGACAGTAGAGGCTATTTCTTTGTGCTGTGCTTAAGTAATATCAATACTATCACACAGGGTTTAATCAGTGCATTATCATACCTTGCAAAAAAAAATCTAGAGCTTAGAGGAAGCATTTGTAGTGCAGTTATCCCCAAAGCACACTGGGATCTGAGTGTGCCTAAATAGCTTCAGGACCTGGACTCAAGGCTAGCTCACAGCACTTAAAATTAATAGTTGTCTCTTATGGGCAAACATAAGGTTCACACAGAGAGAGAGCTATTTGACTATTAAAATCTTCTATTTGACTATCTTCAGTCTTATGGGGAGGTAATATATATAAAATAAATTTATCTATAACTATCGTTGTAGATTCCTCTCAATATAACAAAAAAAGCACTAAATCTTCCATATTCTAAAGTAAGATAGAAAAAACACATAAAGATCTGCAAGCAATATAAAAATGTTTGTTTCAAAGTGGAAGAATTTAGTTCCTATGTAATCTTCACTCATTTCATGAAATAAACTTGAAACTTGAGGACAAAAAAGAGCCCCACAGGAACAAAAATCTTATTTCATCAGGATATTGCAATATTTTATTTTAATTTAAGATGCTATAGAACAGCCTTATCTACTGGGTTTTTTCTCCCACTTTCCATAAGGTTCTACTTTAAGACCTCCATATGCTCAGTTTTAATAATTTGTTCCCAAAACTCAGGAATTATTCCAAATATGAAATATTATCTGTTTTACTTAAAAAAAAAAAAAAAAAAAAAAAAAAAAAAAGTGTGAGCAAGAAAAAGAGAAACAGACAAAGCCCAGATATGGCATCTTTAGAGCACACACCATAGAAAAAAATGGTTTTAATCACATTCTCAGGTTCTGTCTCTTTTCCTCTGGAAATTCTTTTTCCACTCAATAGCATTCAGCCACCCTAATAAAATTTCTCAAAATGCTAAAGGGATATTTCCTCCTTTCCAGTGTAGTTCTGTGAGCTGCCTCAGTAACTGCATAGCTAGCCATCCTTGCCATGCAGATGCGGCTCAAATTACTGGTACAGCAAAGTGTATCTACAAAGGTAAACTGGAAATTTTGGACATGTTTTCTGGGAAAAGAGGCAATTTTTACAGATGTCATTATTAAGCTAGGAAGAAATTTATAGAAAAAGATGAAATGTCTTGTTTTACTTTCGTATTGGCACTAACTACTACATCTTTGGAAAGGACTGTGGAGGATTACTCACTGGAATCACCTGTTTAAACAGAAGAAAAAAGAGAATTCATAAAGTTTGAGTGCATTGCTTAGTGAAATATTCCATCTACTAACTTATCAAAATGTATTTACAAATAGTCTAGATATAAAAGACAGATGAAAGATTTTTCTCTCTGTGGGCAAAGGAAGACTGCACTAAGCACAGTCCTGTAAAGACCATCAAGGTTGCTGTGTTCTTGATGAAGCTCTTGATGTTGTAACTTAGGTCTAAAAGATCAGGAGTGAGTGCTCTTTAAAAGTTTTCCTCGAGGTGCAAAAACACTTTCCTCTATATCGTGAACAAAACCCATATTTTAGCCATCTTTGCTCAGTATTAGCAAATTTGGATGAGGGAGGGAAGAAGTTTAGAGGGCCTAACCTATTCTGTAGCAATGCTGCTGCATATAGGCATGGGGGGAGACCAAAATTGTGGTACTAGTGCTGCATAGTGTGTTGTGTTACAATGCACAACAGCTGGCATCCCAGACAATGTGTGTCATTCATCTGTAAGAGCAGAGAGTCTTCCCCTGTTTGAATCAAACAAAGCATGCTGGAAAGGAGCTAAGAAAAAATTACACATCAATTTTCAAACAAATTAACTCACTTCCAGTATTTATTACTATGAGGAAGAAGGTCTGTATGTTGAAAAACGCTCTAGAAATCCACTTATGCTGTCTGGACAAGCTGGAATAGCCATCTCCATTGAAGACATCAATGAGAGGAATATCAAGCTGTGGCTGATCATTTTAGCAATGCTGACAGAACTGACTGGAAACTGGAAGGCACCATCCAGAGCTTGCTGAAATCAGTGAAAATATTTCTAAAGACTTTCACAGACTTTGGCTTAATCCTGGATAGAGCAAATGGGAAAAAGGCAGGCTTTTCCTAGTAGAGTGTAGCTCAATGAACACATATGCTCCTACCATATGGGTGGAGAGCTCTGGGATTTCTGCCATATTGATCCTGAAATCAAATAAAATTTGTCTTTCTAGTTTAGATAAACTAGATCCTCAAGTGAAGGATATTTAACTTCAGGTGAATGTTGAGTATGGTGTCTTCAGAGACTAATTTGTAAACCCACAAGCCTGTCTAGACCAAGAGAATGAGACGACAGCTTAAGTTAACTGGTCTTGATTGTAATAGTTATAATTGAAAAGCCAAAGAGACCTCTGCCCAAATTGCTGTGTTCTCTTTGCCTGTATTCATTATTGTTAAAGAGCTCTGATTTGATTTGTTTTACTTTTTATAGATGCAGAGGTCACTTTTCAATAGCATTCAACTGAAAGGAACTCTAGGAACTCTACTTCATAGGAGAAAATTTCAATGAAAGGTAGGATCTAAAAGGATGAATCACAGGGTATGGATCACCTCTACAGAAAAATTTGTAACTTTTCTTCCAGAAGTACTACATTTATTTACTTAAATTAATGTTAGGGCTGATGTCCAGGTCATTTACCTACAGATGTTTCTCAGCATATCATCAAGCTGGTGCCTAATTATTAATTATTTCAGGACTTAGCCCTGCATGCAACAATTATTTTGTCATTAGTAAAGTCTGGTTAAGAATTTGCACTTTGGGCAGTGGCTCATTCACAGATCATTTTGGGTCCAAAGAGTTAGGAGTGGATGAATCATTAATAGTCAGATGACCAGTTTTAAAAGTCCGATAATTCTAAGCTTAAATATGTCAGAGCTCACAGAACAATATATTTCACTATTCTGAAAGATCTCCAATAGCCTTTCCAAGTGAAGAGTACTGTAATGATTACATTTAAAGTTAATTTTGTATATTTTATCTTCCATACATGAAATTTTTTAAAAAAGAAAAATATAAATGGTAGAGAAATTATTAAAAACTTTTCAAACCTGAAAACTTTGATTTAGTTAGAGAAAAATTTCAAATGATTCTTTAGTTGTCTAAGGCAGTCTATCTCTCTGTGTGCAAACGAAGCTACTACTACTTTATATTAAAAGAAGATGTACAGATTTGCTTAGATTAATTTAGACATAATTCAGATGGACCAGGGTGTTGAGAAAGTGATTAGCATGAAGATTACTAGCCGCAAACACATTTGATTGACATGTGTTTCAGACTGCAATTAATTAACAATATGTTTCTCTTATGCCACCAAGAATTTTTACACACGAAGGCAAATATAGAACTTTAATTCAAACAGCAACTCTGAGGTGGGATGACCCAAACAGTTTCTGCCTGGAGGACTATTGCATTTTTCTTCTGATCCCTGTCAGCTGATCACAGGGAGCAGCCTCACTTGAGGAAGGGTGACAAGTACCAGCTTCAGTATCAAGTAGGTGGGAGAGAGAGAAAGAAACAAATGCATGGCCCATGTAGATAAGTCTGGTGAAAGTAATAAGGGCTACAGATAATGTGGCACACAGAAGAAAAAACTAATTTGGCAACTTCTTTTTTTCTCTAATAGCAATGATCTGATACATTATCTCTTTGTGGAACTGCACAATTTATGTTAAAGATAAGGCCATCCAGAAAATTTGCAGAAAAGATGAGACCAGCAGAAGAAATTGCTAGAAAGAGTTTTGTGGTGTTTTCTTCACAGAAATAATTTGTAGATTAGCTCATGAACCAGTTGGTAGCTGTATAGAGCAAGCTGGATTGGAAACTCTTTTTGAGTGGCTACAATGTGCTAAAATCCCATCAAATCTGCACAAATACTTGTGATTTAGTGCAAGCAAATCCACAACAGCCATGACAATCCCAGTGGATGCCAACAGCTGCAGGAGTGGTTGACAAGGCAGCTGTTCCAGGATACAATCCTGTCTCAAAAACATGATTCTTATTAAAAAAAAAAAAAAAAAAAAAAAGTATCTACAAAGCAACTCAAAGAATTGCATCCCCTTCAAGATTAATAAAACGTAGTGTTACCTTGATTTGTTTTTGTTGTTGTTTTCTTCAAGCTAAATGAACAGGCTGCCTTCACCTTCCACAGGAAGATTTTATTTGGAGACAGAGGAATAATCTGTCTGGGATGAGCTCATGACTAATGAGTTTGCTTTCAGGGCAGCCAGTCCCAGCTTCTACACATTGTTGTTTTGTTTTGTTTTTTTTACTTCTTCCCATTATAAAAGATACTTAAGAGTTTTCCTGAAAAGTTTGAGAAGTTTTAACACTTCTTTTGGAAACAAGCATTTGGAGTTTGGCAAGTAGAAAGCATCTGAGCTGGAGAAGAGCCTTTGTCCCAGATATAAATATCTGAGATATAAATATCTGCTGTGTCTGTCTTCCTCAAGAAAATTTGTCAAAATTATACTGCACACTAGTATGCTCATCAAGGCCCAAATCTCTGCCACTGCCAGAGCAGTAGCAGCAGCACTACATATCTGTGCTACAAGGGTAAAGCACAGATATGGCCTGGATGATCCAGCTGGGTTAAGAAAAAAAACGTAAAGTGGTCCAGAGTTCCTTAGACTCTGCACTGGATGCTCAGCTGGAGAGTAGGCAGAGCTTGTATGCTCCATATAAACACATTCAAAAATAGGGTTTGGATTTAGCATTCACCTGTCTAACTGCTGCTACACCTCTGGCTTTGGGAAGAGGAGAGGAAGTAAAGATCCAGCCAGGCTCTCAGTTGTGAGAAACTGGATTATGGAGAAGGAAAAGTATCACGTTCACCCTCAACATATGCATGTGCATTATAATTTAGTCTTTTGTTGCACTATAATGCTGTATCTTTTCTACCAGAGGTATATTAAATAGAACTGATGTTTCAGGGAGTCATGTCAATCTGATGCTCAAGTGTCCATGAACGCAGAAAAACATCTCACTCTCCTCCTGCAAAGAGCTTGGAAGTCTTTAACTGCCACTTGGTTGACCATCAGAGCCATGCAGGTGATACCTTGATTCAGCACCTTACCCCTCCACATCTCTTCTAGCAGTGCAGCTCTCCTAGTATTATATTGCAATATTAGTTTGGATCTGAGCCCAAATCCTGATATGGGATTTAACTCACTGTTTTGGCCTACAGGTAAACAAGTAATCCTGGCAATACATTGCAAATGGGCTAAACCTACATAAATCCTGGAATTATTAACATGTATAATACCCAAAACTGTCCTAAAAATACAAAGCCTATACCCCTCTCCTATTAGCACTAGAAATTCCCATGAAGGAGGCAGCTAGTCCATGAAAGCTGATATTTTAGCCATATAAATAATCTGGTGTTATGCTCCTGCTGTTCAGTTTTGTAAACAGCTGGTAACCAATCATAATTCAGATTTTGACTTGAGAACTTTACTGCTCTTTCTCATTAGGTAAAAACAGCAAAATTGTTGGGATGTACCTTCTTCAGTCAAAGAAAATATTGAAATTCACATATTTCTTCTCTTAAAAAAACTCCCTGGAAATGGCTTACAAAAAAAGATTGTAATGAAGATTGCAACTGCATTGTCAGAAGGACCCCAGTGCTAAAATTTGTTGCAGACACATTAGGGTAAGTGTTCCCAGTCGTGAGCAGGTGGTTCAAACATGAACCCTACTGAGATATAATGAGATGTGTATACACGGGAAGTTTAGGAACCTCCTGTGCATCTTTTTGAAAACGGCATAAAACAACTTGCAAATAAACTCTATTTGATGCCAGACGAGAAACAAATGTTTGGGGGAAAGTAGTTTTTAATACAATAATAATTCACTTTGCATGTGCATGCCAGCAACTTTGCATGCTACTTCCTCAAACAGTCAGAAGCCTTACTATCATTCAGCAGGAGATGAGGTCTTCCATTTCACATATCTTTACAGGGATATTTCCTCTAAATTGTTGTGTTTCTCATAATGACAACAACTTAGTGTGCCAGATATGCATTTTTGCTGTGCAAAGACCCCAGACAGAGGAGCACTTCAGCATACATTTAACTTCAAGGACACTGGTATGGGTTATTAAATTAGAAAAAGCAGCTTCATTAAAACCAAACACTTAATTGGTTTTCTTCTCTTCCAGAAGCACATACATGCTAGAAATGGCATATATGACATTCAGAGAAGCATCTCTGTTGCATATAGGTGAAGTCTTACAAAACAAGGGCCTTGTTACCGTTGTAAAGTCATGGGTCAGGCCTGCAACTTCAGCTAAATAGAAGAGGACTATGGGAAAGTGATGCAGTTGAATTAGAGGTAGAAAAACAGGTTACACAACAATTACGTGTTCACATTGTGGTGTATGGTGGTTGGTTGGATTAAGTTTGTTATGATTTAAAACTGTAACTAATAAAGGCCTAACCACTTAAAAAGGCCTGGCTTTTGCAATAAAGGGATCTGCTTTGCACCTGCCTGGGGACTCCACATCACTCTGCTTCATAACACATCTCCATTTCTCAAAACCCACAGTTTGTTCTGTTTATGAGTGAAAATCCCTGCTACAGTGGAAACATAACTTGTCTCCAACCCAATATGAATATTCCCAGTGGGGTGCATCATTCCTGCTCATCAGTTGTACATTCCATATCTGCTAAATAGGAGATGATATTTATGTAAACTTTATGTTCTTACTGTAGTCCAACACTTATCCTTTCCACTGCTTTCCGAAGATAAGAAAATTAATCTAAACAGTACGATAACTAACAAAAATAAAGATATATGTATAAGTATAGGAATATTTGTAGGTATAGGAATGGGTAAATGTAGGAACAATTCCCTTCACTGAGAAATTGCATGACCAGAGTAAACAGCAAAGTTAATGCTATAGGATTACAGTTACAACTTGGTTCTGATAAAATAATTAGAAATATTAGTTTCTGTACTGAAGTTAGTAACTGATTGGAAAAAATGGAACAAAAGGATAGGCAATCCAGCAGATATGCTTACAGAGTAATAAGGGTTAATACATTGCTGAAAATCACGCTTCAGTAAGCCACATTTTTCTGTTAATTCCACGTGGATCTTGGGTATATTTTCATGCTTATAGACACAGCTAGATATCTATAACTTTTCTTAGCAGTGTGAAACACTAAAGGAAAAGAGATGAGAAGCTGGAAGAAGCTGGAAGAAGCTTCTGCATTGCATCATTTGACAGGAAGTCAAGTTATCAGAACAAAGTCTTATAGGTATCAATCTTACACCCATATACGGTGCATGTCCTAGTTACCATACAGATATGAAAGGGCCATTAGGGCCTCTCATCAGCTGTATATTGCTGTAATTAAAGGGTTTGATAGCATTAACTTGAACTGTGAAAGTCTCCAGACAATGCACTCTATCAGTCATCTGACCCTTGAGTTTAAACAGCTACAACAGGATGACTTTCTTCTCTCCTTTGCAAGAGACATCTCGAGCTGCTGAGTTCATTGGCCCTTTAAAGTAAAATCGTTGATTTTTTTTTTCCTTAAAAGCAAACTAATTGCTTTCATCTAGCCTTCTACTTCGATGACAGGAGGAAGTAAATAAAAAATAAGCATCTTCTCTTCTCCAATATAATGCTATATTTTCATAAATATCCAATGCAGAATTTGTGTTATTTTTCTTCATGTGTTTTAGCCACTTTGCTTTAGTAGCTTCTATGTTTTTGATTTTAGTTCATGTCATTCTGTGATCAAATCATGTGTGAGAATTTAGTGACAGTATGTATATCTTGGGTCTTCTTTAGTTCTTTTCCTGCATACCCAAGAAAGACTAATTTTTTTTATCATGTGCTAGGAGGTCCAGATATGTTCTGGGCAAAATAGGGAAGTAGGGATTTAATTAACTTTTCGTACTGTTGTTTTGCATGGGTTGCTTAGGAAAGCCTATTATTTGCTATCTCTAGGGCTTATGGAATTTACAGCACAGATGATGGGGGACAACAAAGCCATTAATCATCAGGAAGATTTAATCAACATTTTACTTTAGGGAATTTGGATACACCTTTTATTCCTAGCAAAGACTAGCCTGTGATCTGGTTTAAATACAAAATTTAGAAGCAAAAGAAAAGAAAAATGAATAAACAAACAAAAGAGAAATAAAATGAAGCTGTTTATTATTGTTCTTAAAGGGATCTTTATTTTCAACTATGCTTCTTATTGCTTTAAAAATTTTAATCAATTTCATGAAAAATAGCATTCTATTGGTATTTTGTGTTTCCTTAGGATCGCCTGAAACAGACGAAATAATGCAAAATAATTTCCCATTTAGCAATTAGGTGGTTGTCTTTGGGCAATTCCATTGCAATTGTCTCACTCCTACTTTATCATGGTGAAGAGTAATTTCAACCTATCTTGTTCCCAGCTGACTACATTTCTTCAACACCTTGTTCTCTAAACATCCTAACAGTTCATTAAAATCCTGAGGAGCATTCTAAGTCCTGCAAAATTCCTCGCTTCCATTTTTCTTTTCCTTTTTTTTCTGCTTTTGTTTGATTGGTAGACAATTCAATCTTTTGACAGCTTGATATTTCATGGGATTTTTCCTTTTGTGCATCTCTTGCATTGTATAGACAATATTTTGTTTGTATTACATAAAATTATATTTACCACCCTTTCTCCTGAAAGAGTCCTCCAAAGACTGTTGTCCTTGATATATAGAGGGATCTTAATTTGCAGAATTAAGAATCTTAAATTTGCAGAAATTCTCTTTTCATCCAGAAAAACTGAAGTCCAAATGTGATTCACCATAAACCCTTTGTCTATTGATTAAACCTTCTGTGTATCTATCTATTTCATATGTATATTAGACACAGTATTGACAGGAAATGTAAGGAAAAAAAACTGGCAGAAGAAATTATAGCCAGATGTAAAATACGCTTTTTCCATATATAGTAATGCAGTAAAAACATAATTTAACTCTACATTAAACTAAACATCATGCTTAAATTTTTCTCAAATGGAAACCTTATTCTAAATCAGTTACTATAGACCAAGTAGCATGAGACTTTAAAATCAGAATTTTAATTTAGCTGGAAAGAAATGAAGGAGACTATTGTTATCTGTGCAATAAGCAACTTCAATGTTTATGAATGAATCCTAAATTGCACTAATAAACCAACAGTGCGTGGTCTTACCAGACTGAGTTGGAAACATCATGTTGTCCTCAGCTAAAATTGACTGATAGCATTATTTTACCCTATTTTCTAAACACAGCTTAGTACCCTTACCACTCTTGTGCAAGAAGTTGTATCCAAAAAAATTATTCAAATGAATAGGGCTGTATCTTTATCTTGCAGATAACACAGATCAATGATATTCCAAATAGCGAATCTACATTTAACTAGGTGAATTCAAGTGATTTGAAGGGCTTTGGAAAAGCCCATCCAGAAGTATACTTCGCATTACACAAGCACAAGTAAATGATAATGACTATTTTTTGACAAGGGCTTTTCTTCTTTTGAATGCACACTCTATGATAGTCATATTTATTTCAGAAAAAAAAGGTGTGTAAAGTCAGATGAACATGACTGTGCAATCTGAGCATCAAAGTTGTTTGAAAAATGGCTTTATCCCAATGACCAATGTATTTCAAAGAGTTATAAATATACATCAAATCACTTGTCATTCATCTGTCACATCAAAGTGATAATTAGTGAAGGATATTGCACTAAATCATTAGCAGAAAGAGTTGGTGATTGTGAACTATTTCTTGTACTGTGAATTCTTTAATAAAACTCGACATATACACAGGAAATTTGGGTGTTTACTGGGCACTGAGTACCATGTTTCTTGTGAAATCATCAAATTATTACTGATAAAAATAGACAAGAGACAGACTTAGTTTACTTAGACATTCTCCCAAAGGCCACCATTACGTAGGCAGCAAGAAGCAATGAAGCCCAGACTGCTGCAACCGTGAACCACAAAGAGGGAAACAGGCATTTTCCATCTTGCCATCTGCTATTCAGAATTCCTGTCTATGTGGACATTGGTTGTTTGGTTGGCTGTTTTGTTGGTTTAGGATTTACAAAAACACAGCAGACTCCCGTGTCAAATCCTAAGAAGTACTTACTGAGGATCTGAAACAGTTCTGGTATCCAAAAACCTGCCTGTGCACTCCAAGTAACACTGGAGTAAATTTCATCAACACAAATCATGCATCAATGAATCAGGTACCTTTCCTTACCACTAAAATACTATCTGCACCTCCTACCTACTAAAGGCAATAGAAAGTTTAAGGTATATAAAGAAATTCAATGAAAGCCCTTATGTCTTAAAATAATTAAATAAAAAGAGTAAAGGTATTTTGATGCAAGGCTGAGGTTTTTGTTTTAGAACAGTATATTACTTCACCATACAAGAAGAGTTAGCTTTATCTTTGTCAATCTTGACAAAGGACTGAAGGAATAAGTGAGGAGAGACTTTTTTTCATTTTATGCTTTATGTAGAACTTCATTTAGGAGGCAAAGTCACAGAATTTATCTGAAGACAACTAAAGCAGTTTTTGTTATTTCCTTTGATCTGAAGTTGACCTCACTGTTTGAGGCAATCACTGTACTACCACTAACCAGCAATACAATGTAGTTGAGAGACACAAGACATTTAAAACATTTTTTTTAATAACTATACATGGAAATGACATTAACAATAAACTTCAAGAAGAAAGAAAAAAAGGCCACAAATACTGTAGCAAATATTTAAATAATTCAGGTCTGGAACAGAATCATTTTAAATCTGGAAATTAATAGACTTAGGGGGGAAAAGAGGAATTAAGGAAAATAATCACATGCAAAGAGTATGATTAGGATCATTTAATATTCTAGTTACTAAAGAGTGCTTAATATTTAAAATCTCCCTGCTGTTTATCATGGTTAGTAGAGAGATATATGAGAGCAAAAATGAGGATGTCATTCCATTATAACCATTTTGTTATCAAGAGTTATCACCATGTGAAATCTGAGATTGAAGAAATTATGCTAATTTGGGGTCTGCAAAGAGAATAGCAACACATCCTGGGACTTATATTGGTTACAGGCTTGTTCAGGTTAAGCTGGGACAGAAGGAAAGTGTTACTATGCTTCAGGATAGAAGTCAGGGAGATCTAGCTCAGATAACATGAGTAAGAGCAGCCCTCTGGCTGTTTCAAATTAATTATTTTTCTAAAACTTTATTCTGAGATTCATCTTTATTCCTGAACTTCTATTTTTTTCCTTCTATTTGGCTTTTCCTTCTTTTTTCTGATGCCAATGCACAAAATCATGTTCTGACACATCTAGGAAGGCAAGAAATTATTTTTCTCTCTTGTAAAAGACATCATCATTTGTTTTAAATGATACCTTCCTTAGCTCTCTCTTTATATTTCAAGGAAATTAAAGCACAGTTTGAGAATATCTTTGCTGAAGTTGATCTGGCATCCCAACATCTCTGGAGGGTTGTCACTCCAAACAGGACTTTGATTCTCACACACATGAGATTGAGGACAGCCGGCACAGTCAGGAATGCCATTTGCCATCATAAATTGAGACCTTCTTGACACAAGAATTCTTCTTCCATAGAGAGATAAGGTCTGGGAACTTCTTACTTGAGTTGGAGTTGACAGCTTGCAGACCAGACATTCAGGTTATGTTTTCAGCACTTACATGACTCTGCTCTCTTTGATGAGAAATATGAATACCTGCATTTTCCAACCATTAGCTTTGATAGGGAAAGCATGAATAGAGGGCTTGTCACTGAAGAGATTTCTATGCCATACTAAATGGATTCTAGATTTACAATTCTCAGAAGGTAAAAGCAGCAACAGCAACAAAATACCCATGAGTGCTTCACTCAGGAATGGGTGTCACCCTTCCTCCTCTGTTTCTATGTTATAAGAGGTGGAATATCTTAACATTGTCCTAACCACACCAGCAGGTTGTGCAGGTAAATGCAGGCTCAGGGAGTACTGGGTGGCAACATTAAGGTCAGCCTCAAAGCTTGCCTGAATTGCTGGGTAAGTTCTCAGATGGAAAATTTTAAGAGTTCTATGTCTCCATGGCTACACTGACATTAATTCAAGCACAAGTTAAGGGATGTTGCCATGATTCGTGGTGATATTTTTTATTCTTGTTGTGATACTTTTGTATGTCTATGCGTGACAAAGGGTATGAGAGCACCTCCAGCTGAGAGAGGACTCAGGCTGAAACTGGGTAGTTGCTGATGGGGAAGTGAACAGCAGGAGCCAACACAGACACCAAAATGCACACCCCATAATTGAATCCTTATACTAACATAGAAATGCTATAAACTGTACTGGTCATTGACTTTTGAAAGACTGAGCTGTTATCTTCAATAAAAGTATCCTTTCATCCTTTCATTTTTGTAGGTCAGTTCAGTTAGGCTTTAGTTATGTGTACTCACAAATAGTGAGTGTTTCCCAACATTCACTGCTTACAGCTTCCTCTCTCTTTCTATTACTGTAGAGAGAAAAATACCATTTCTACCTAGCATAGAGAAAGATGGGAGTTCAGCTGCCTTTGGGACACAGGAAGGTAAAAGAATCCTTTAAACTAATAAAAGTTACATGTATGCATTTACAATAAAGGCATCTTGAATACTCAACACTCTTAGTATGTTTTTCAGATCAACCCTTCAAAAGCCATTAATAGGACTCTGAGAAGGACCTGAAAATGTAAGCCAGAGAAAAATTAAGACTTACCACATAAACATCAGTTCTCTTGTTTCAAATACTCAGAACTTTTCCTGAAACACAGGTATCAGCAAAGAAACCAGGAAGCTGCTTTCAAAGTCAGAGTTCAAATTAACGTGGCAAGTAACTTAACAAGAGAAAATATTTATTTTGTGAGCTATTTAATATTAAAGTCTACTGAGGCTGCTGGACCATGAGTATTTTAGACCATGCTATTTTCAGTTTGTTATTTCCAGAAGAGGCTGTGATGGGAAGACATATTTGATCCACCAATAATAAATGTGCGTGGTCAAAAGGTGGATTGCAGTTCAGTGCAAGAAACTGTTGGCTCAAAATATTTTGCTGCAAGAATGTGAGTCCTTATGAAACAGACTCAGTCAGGAACGTGGTAAAGGGTGTTGTAGGTGCATTGGTTGCAAGGCATTTGTTCTCTGAGCCCATTTTGCTGCTCACAGCTGCCCTTGGTGGGTTCAGAGGGTCTCACAATGCACCTTTTTCCTCTCAAAGGAGGTGGTTAAAATTGAGAACTAGCTACTGCAAAAAGTTCCCTGACCCCACAGGGATCTTACAATCTGTAATTTGATTGCTTAGTTGGAGCCTAAAAAGCATAGCTCAGGTGAAGATCATGGTGAGGATTTTCAAGTCAGTTTTTATTTCCTGCCAAGTGCTCCACTCTATCTTCATTGAAAGTAACTGAATTTTTTCTCTTCAGTACCATTGACTTTTGTGTTAGGCTTTAGTATATCCCATTTAAGTCACAAACTTCCATCATCTTTAAGGCTTGTTAGGCACTGTTTAATGGATCAGTAATGGCCAAGGGCAGAATAATTAAAATAGTATCTCAGTGGACTAAAGGAATTAGAAGAAAATGGAGATATATGGAAAAAAAATCATTGTAGGAATGAAACAATTTTCTTGCAATTCGTCTGATATGCAGATGAGTGCACCTTTACTAAAATTCATCACTATCTTCTCTTACTTAAGCAAGGAGTTGGCCCCAAACCCATTAAAACAGGAAAAGAGACAAGGATAGGTATATTTATAACAACTTACAGCCTTCTAATTCCACAGTCAGCTTTCCTCATTTTACTGTCTTCATCAAATACTCATTTGATGAATAACATATGCCTGTAAGTGTACATCTTTGATGTGCTATTCAAATATCAGCTATTTTTGCCCCACATGTATTACAACATAATGTTTAAGGAGTATTTATTTAACTTGTGATTCCATAAGTGTTTAAGTTTTACAAACAAGGGAGAAGCTAAAAACTGAAAAAATACTGTGAATTTATAAGCATGACATCCAGAGTGGTATGGATATGTAACTTGAAGCCATGGCAATACAGCACAGTTACAGAAGGGCTTAGAGATCTGCTGCACAGTAACTGAGAGTCTGCAACTTAATTAATTATGAAGAAAAGAGATAACTCACAAACATTCATGTATGCAAACCAAGTGATTAACCTGCCATGGTGCCTGCTCAGTAAACAGCAGTCAGCTGTACCAGAGAAAGCTGAAAGCATACATGAAATGTGCACTGGTAAAATGTACACATGTGTTGACATATGCCTGTATTACACTCTGTTGTGGGTAGCTTGAATACAGCTGATGCCTTAAATATAAACTATTGATGAGCACTGGAGGCATTACAGACCAAGGAAAATTCACAGCCACTGAGTCATGAATTGCAGAATAACAGAATGGGTCAGGTTGGATGGAACCACAGAGGCTCACCTGGTCCAGCCTCCCAGGCCCAAGGAGGGCCATTTTAGAGCACATGTCACAGACTTGTGTCCAGATAGTTCTGGAATATCTCCACTGAGGGAGACTCACACCCTCTCTCAACAATCTATGTGTTCCTATGTGTGGTCACCTGTACAGTAAAGATGTTCTTTCTCATATTCAGGTGAAACTTCCAGTGCATCAGTTCCTTTCTATTGTCTCTTGTCCTATTGTTTGGAACCACTGAGCAGAGCTTGGCTCCATCCCCTTGATGTCCTCCCATCAGAAACTTATAGACATTGATGAGTCTCCTCTCAGTTGCTTCTTGAGACTGAACTGGTCCACCTCCCTCTGTCTTTCCTCATAAAAAAGATTCTTCACTCCCTTAGTCATCATCACAGCCCTCCTCTGGACCTGCTGGAGGAGCTCCATGTCTCCCTTGTACAGAGGGGCCCAGAACTGCTCACAATACTGCAGTGGGGCCTCACCAGGGCTAAACAGAGAGTGCAGAGGGGGATCATCTACCTCAGCCTGCTGGCAATGCTCCTCCTAATACATCCCAGCATTCCTTTGGCCTTCTTGGCCACAAGGGCACACTGCTGGTTCACATACAGCTAGTTGTCCACCAGGACCCCTAGGTCCTTCTGCTTCCCCAGGTCCTTCTCCTTCCCTGCAGGTCAGCCTGCTGCCTGTGTTGGTGCATGGGGTTGTTCTTCCCCAAGTGAAGGACTCTGCCTATTTGCCTGTCTTGAGCTTCAGACTGTTCCTCTGTGCTCATCTCTCCAACCTGTTGAGATCGTTCCAAAGGGCTGCACAACTCTCTGAGGTATGAGCCAGTCGTCTCAGCTTTGTGTCAGCAGTTCACTTTCTGAGGAGGCATCTGCTGCTTCCTCCAAGTCATTGATGAATAATTTAAATAGTGGCCCCAGTACTGAATCCTGGGGGACACCATTAATAACAGGCCTCCATAACCCTCTAGGATCTGCCGTTCAGCTCAATTCACTGTCCACTCATCCAGTCTACACTTCCTGAGTTTTCCTATAAGGATGTTCTGAGTTAAAGTGTGAAAGCCTTACAAAAGCCAGGGCAGACAATGTCCACTGCTCTCCCCTCATCCATCCAGGTAGTTTTCTCATTGTAAAAAGCATTCAGGTTGGTCAAGAAAGATTTATCATTAGTAAATCCTTGTTGAGTGCTCCTGATCACCTTTTGTCATGCATGTGGACAAAGACAACCTCCCAAATGAAGTGGTCCAGAGACTGGGGTGAGACTGACCACCAGCAGTCCCTTGGGCCGTCTTTTTTGTCATTTTTGAGGACTGGTGTAGCAGTTGTTGTCTTCCAGTCCTCAGACACCTCTCTTGACCACCATGAGGTTTCAAAGAAGATCATGAGTGGCCTGGTTATGGTGCCCATCAGCTCTATCAGCACTTGTGGATGCATCCCATCAGGGCCCATGGACTTGTGGAGGTCACATGTGCCTGGATGTTCTCAGGCCCAGTCATGCTTGACCAATGCAACAACACTTCCTTCAAACACTCTTTTATCTTGGTCTTTGGTGTGGGAGAACCCTGAGGGCTATTCTTGTCAATGAACACTGATGCAAAGAAGGTGTTCAGTGAATCTGTCTTCTCTGCTGGGATCCCCCTCCATTTAGTAACTGGGCCACATTATCCTTAGTATTCCCTGCCTCCCTCACATAGACACTGTGATGTGGGTAGTAACTGAATTACATGTAATGGTACCATGTTATTCCAAACTCAGAAGCTGGTGTAGTTTACTGGGAATGTAAGTCAATACAACTTTCAAACTGCAACAGAAAAATGCAACCACCCACAAACACATGGTTTTCTTCCAGAGCTACAGCATTCTGACTGCCGGATCAACCACCTAAACCAATCTGGACCAATCATGGAGAAAGCATACATTGCGTCTGAACTAGACTTTAACAAACTCTTTAATCAATTTGGCCTCTCTAATCTAGCCCCCTAAAACTGGAAGTTTCTGAAGAAAAGAGTTTTCATTTCAAAGGCTGGAATGAAAAACATATTTTATACTGCCAGCCATGCCAGCCATTA
Source organism: Acrocephalus scirpaceus scirpaceus (assembly GCA_910950805.1). Classification (NCBI taxonomy): domain Eukaryota; kingdom Metazoa; phylum Chordata; class Aves; order Passeriformes; family Sylviidae; genus Acrocephalus; species Acrocephalus scirpaceus. The sequence goes on from OU383776.1 coordinate 59,503,454, forward strand.
CTGATTGATTTGTGCAGTAAAGAAAGCTTAAAGTTGTTAACTGCTTTTTTTCTGCTTGTGTGTATTTTTATGGTGTGAGCTAACGGCAGGAAGAGATGTGGATGGTTCTGCTGAAGGCCGAGAACAGTGAGGACTGCTAAGCAGTAGCATGTGTTAGCAGAAATGAATAACTGAGAAAAGAAGATCTAGCAATATGTAATTAGCTCTGAACTACAGCTTCCTCTCCATTTTCAGTCAAATGTGTTCAGAGGAGTATGTGTCTTTTGTTGGGAAAATGCCAAGTAAAAACGGGTGGTAACATTTGCATAGCAGTGTAGAATGAAGCTGAGCAACACTTCTAGGTTTCATTCCAAGATATTTGGACAAACAAGAAAAGTGTTTTGAAAGTACTTATGGGCACAGATATTTTTCCTATGTCAAAGTTTTGCACATTCTTTGAAAATTTTTATTCCATTCTAGAAGATGGGCCACCTTTCCCTCACAATAAAAAAATCTGGAAAACTCTAAAATACTATTTTTTCAGTTTCAATTCTTAAAATTCCAGTGGCTTCAACTGAATGGTGCAGGTGGTATCTGTTTTCTCAAACAATCCATAGAACAGAGTATTTGGTGGGTATTCTAAGACGGTAACATTTCCTTCCTTGGCTTCTCTATATCCCAACAGCCTCCACATTTATTCTGTTCTACTTAACATCTCCTATTGTTTCTCCTTATCAAGAAGCTTTATTTTCTGCAGCATGATCTAATAAAAGGAAATTTTGAATCATATTTTTAATAGGAAATTATTTTCCCTCTCTTTAGCCTAGGTGATTCATTTTATTTAGCTCCACTATCAGAATATCCTGTTCAGTCACTGATGAAAATGAACTCTTAAGCAGAATTCAGCTGATACCATAGGATTTTTCCAGCTGTGCTCTCTCCATGTTCTCACCAAGATGCCTTTTTTTCAGATGCCAGTGGGATTCCCTTTAGAAAGAAGCTTTCAGGAATGAAACACTGTTGGATTCTATTCACTTAATTAATGACACTTTCAGTTGGAGAAAAAAGACAAAAATCTTTCCAAAATCTTTTAGACATTCTTAATTAACAGGTCTATCCAAACATAAAGGAAGCACCTATTAATGTGTAGAAAATTGTTCCACACTGCTCTACAGTGAGGTGGCCTCTCCTTGAGTACTGTGTGCTGTTTGGGGCATCACAATATAAGAAAGGCATTAAGGTATTAGACAATGTCCAAAAGAGGACAATGATGGTCAAGAGCTTTGAAGGGAAACCGTATGAGGAGCAGCAGAGGTCATTTGGTCTGTTCATTCTGGAGAAGAGGACACTCAGGGGAGATGTCATCACAGTCTGGAACTTCCTTATGAGGAGAAGAGGAGGGGTGGGAACTGATCTTTTCTCTGTTAACCCGTGACAGGACCCAAGGGAATGGCCTGAGGTTGTGTCAAAGAATAGGCTGGATAGTAGAAAAAGGTTCTTCATCCAGAGGATGTTTGGGCACTGGAAGAGGCCCTCCAGTACAGTCCCAAACTTGACAAAATTCAAGCAGAATTTGGACAATGTTCTCAGGCACATGGTATGACTCTTCGAGATGGTGCTGTGTAGGCCCAGGAGTTGGACTTGATCCTTTTGGATGTCTTCCAACTCAGCCTATTCTATAAATCTGGGATTTTGTGTAATAAGTGTTCCAGAATCATTCGATCCATGAAGATCTACAAAACTAGTTAAGCCAGTTGCTCTTGAGAGCAAGTGGTAGAAAACTTCTGTTCAATTAAATTCTCTTTTGACAGCAAATCCATTGCTGGATGCAATATTCACACAGACTCTGAGGAGTGGTTTTATCATTCCAAACTGTTTAGAACACTCACACTCATAAAACAACTTTTCCTTGTCCTGAGGAAAAGAAGAGGGAACCTTCCTAATTAATTACAAAGATCTGACTGAATTGCCACATTCATTGCATTACATAATCCATTCCCATACATACAAAAACTTATTTCCCAGCAAATGTACCCAAATTAATTGCACAATTTGATGTCAAGTATGTTAAGTCTATTACATATAAAAGGACACATGGCACACATATTTTGATACTAAACGTATTTTCAAAGTATGCTAAATTGTTTCCAAATTACATACATATATATATATATATGGATTTTGAACTTTTTCAGAGAAGTCAAACTCTTTAACTAAGAATTTTATATAATCCTGTTAAACAAAGTTATAAAAATCTACACCATCTTAACTACAGGAGGAGTTTGCTTCTTAGACTTCTAACTCAACAAATTATGTATAGTCTGCCAGGAGATGAGCTGCCTCATTGTAAGAGGTACCTGTGTCTCAGTTATCATGGCACATCATGTTATGAATCAGCTCTGATGAAGTTAAGAAATTCTCCATAAAATCTGAAGTGGAAAATCATATTTCCTCTCTACATATAGGAATTCATATACCTAATTCATGTTGCTGTTCTAGTTTAGATTTTATGTTTGCATATCGGTTCTAAGGCCACTTTCTTTGAGAGCTCACTGGCATCTGGAAGTATTATTTCAAAAGGCAGCAGAATTAGGGTCTTATTCCCATGGAATTCCGTGAACTAGCAAAAATCTGAATCAAGCTGTGGTTCAGGCTGGGAGGCACCTCAAGTGGCTGTCAGGTTCTGTCCTTCCTCCTTGGCTTGCAGCACTGTGAAGGTTTATGGAGGATTTGAAAACTATTTTTAATGAAGGTCTTGTACTTGAAATTGACTGTTGCCTGTTCGTTATCTGTGTATGGTGATTTTAACTTTATATTTCCATTTACCATACCATGAAAATGAGTCTCATTTCTACCTCCTTTTCAATTATGATTTCTTTATATGCTATGAGGTGTCTGTGAGAAACAGTCTGTCTTAGTCTGATTGTTATTATTTAGAGTATGAAATTAATCACCTTCATTCCATGTTGCTAGCAAATTTCAGGAAATCATCTCTCTTTTTTTAATCTTTCCTCCTTTCAGAATAAACGGGAGATTAAAATACACATCAGAGAGCTCAATGTTTGTCAGATTGGACTCAATCAAAGTTCCAGTATTGACTTGAAAGAAAACAAGAAATTAAGTTTTTAAAGTTTAAGCTTCATAATTGGAAATAAATGTTTTAAAGCATCAGCTGGTTTAATATCCACACATTCACCTAAACTGGCAATTAGCAGTGGCAAAGAAGTGTGACCAGTTCATGTATGTCTATAAAACAGTAAATCCCAACAGCAGTTTTGGAAGCATCCACTATCTCCATATCTCCGGTGCCCATTAGCAGTTACCTCTTTGCACTTTATGCCAAGTCTATTCAATCTTCAGGGACAGACTCCAAGAAAAAGGGACTCACTTGAGGATGTTAAAGACCGTGCAGTTGTAGTCCTTCTGTAGAAAATATTTCACATTTAGAGTCCAGCCCAAATAATTGATAATATTACAAAGCATGACAAACTTATGGCCTCCTTTTCACTGAAAAACTTCTAAAATATGTGTAATGTTACAAAAATTACTTTTGCGAGCTTCTCCTTTTTTCTTTCTTTTCTATTCCTGAATGCCCAGCACAAAGGATCTATGTAAGTTACTAGAACTTTGCACAAAATAAATACTCTTTCAAAAATGAATTGAAGTTGAATGTAATCCTTTTAGCTTTACCACTTTTCAAGAGCAAATATATAGCAATTCTACAATTAGCTGCCATTTCTTCTCTGTAATATTAAAGGAACTCAAAGATCTTCAGTTGCTATTGAAATGTCTCAGTAAACTATGCAACCTTTCACACAAAAGATAATTACAAAAGTGCCAATGATCATTTGACCACAACCAATAAATAATTTATGAGCTAATGTCTGAGTAAGTATGTTTCAGAAGAAAGTGTGCTATGGATTAATAGATTCAACATTTACCAGATTTGCATTTTTACTGTGTTCTTTTTTTTGCTGGTTCCTACTATGTTTAGTATCTTAGCTTTTCTTTAGCCCAGAAAACAACTCCTGACAGTACAATCTATAAGTGAGTATGCTGGCATCCCTATTCATTAGTTGTTCTGATGCTTAAAATACTTTTGCCTTCCTTCCAGAGCTTTTTATAAAGGGAGAGAAAATTTTTAGTGTGAAACTAACTATAAACCTTTTGTTGTGTTTATCTCTTAGATAGATAGGTGATAGATAGATAGATAGATAGATAGATAGATAGATAGATAGATAGATGGATAGATAGATAATCTGTCTTGGTTTAGAAAGACAGGTATCTGCCAGGGAAAGTTAGAGCTTCCCTTGGAATGGAGAATGTAAACCCCTTCCCTCCAAATTATTATAATTTTACAATTAGGGGCTTTCAGACAAAGATATGGGAATAGGCATACTGTTCTTTACTGGGAATATTAAAAAAAAATACAAATGTAGTTGTATAGAAAAACAAACAAGCAAACAAACAAAAATCCCAGAAAACCCTGACAGGGTCAGGGATACGACCTGACACCCTGTTGGTCAGGGTGTTGGAAGCAATCCAAATAAATCCTCCTGGAGTAACAGATGTGGTTCTGTGGAGTAGAGATGATCCTGCAGAAAGTCCAATGGTGGCAAGATGGGTATAGTACTCCTCTGGGAATCCAGTGGAAGAACCGGATACCTGGTGTTTCTGAGCCCCAGTTTTTATCCAGGCGGGAATGGTTGGCTCCCCCCTCACTGGGTGGAGCATCTCACAATGGGATGATGTAATGTGTCATGTCATTGGTGAGCCTTAATGGCCCATTAGCAGAAAATATCCCCCTGGAGGGTGGATGGGTGATGAAAGAGATAAGAAACATTGCCTCACCTAATTTTAACAGCTGGCCCAGTTTTAGAAGACATCTACCCTCCTCCCCACTGGAGTTACAAGATATAAAGAAAAACATCTCCCCAACTAGAATACACTTTTTTTGTTGTTACATAACCCAAGACAATATCCTTGTTTTATGTATTGTTTTAGGATAAAACTAATTCTGATTCTGCTGTGAATGTTATGCTAGCCTTTGGCAATTTGGCTGCTGTTACCTATATTGCCTAAATACTGTCGGAACACTGAATAGTTCATTTTAATACCAGGATAGGCCATTACTGTTAATTGGTCTGACCCTTGGTATGATGTAGGTTGATGAGTGTTTCCCTGCAACAAACTCAGTCATCTATGGCTAATAAGTTGTGGTTACGCTAATGACTCCTCTTGAACACCATCCTGATCATGCAGAACAAAGGTTCATGCAAATTACAACTACACAGAAGAATATTAGTATATCTTAATATATATTAATTAGTATATCTTAATATAATCTTAAGTAATTTTAGCAAATTTGTCTGTGCAGCATGGCCTGAAAAGGTCAGAGTGTATTTTTTTCTGCCTTTTCACCACTATGGGTAACGACTGCTTGATCTTCTGGCCTTCACTCATATTGACACAGTGAAGTTTCAAATTCTAGTTGTCAAACACAGGAAATATGCAAAGAAAAAAATTCATTTAGTGTGCAGTCTGCTAAAACATTTGATAAAGACCACAGGCATTCAATTCCCTTTTTCCTTCTAGAGGATTTTTAATTTGCCTGAGCAAAATAACCTTGTAGTTCTAAGAAAATGCTTAGAAACATACACAAAGGCTACATACATCATTGTCCTTGCAATGCATTTGCTGCCAAACCCCAAATCACAGGACCCATATGCAGTTTCAGCTTCCTAGAGCAACAAAGAGTGAAGCAGCAAGAGGCTTTATAAAATAAGCTTGTGCTCTGTTCCATGTGGCCACAGGTCTGCTGGTTATCTTTGGACAAATCCATAAGAAATTCATGTCTCCGTTTTGTTAGCTTGATGTTCCCAGCCCAGCTGAATCCAAGGTTCAGTGTAAAAATCAGTATGGATGCAAAATGGGCTGTCATTGAGGAAATCAGTCATATGCAACCCAGGACACTCCAGCTTGTCAGATCTGCCCAAGAAAGTGATTGGAGTGCAGTATCTCTGCTTTACATCAGGTTTCCTGTTTGGTTCCTCATCAATGAAAGGAGTGTATAATGATATTTGATGAAGAAATATTTCACAAATCAGAATAAAAAGATCCATGGAAATATGTAATTCTCCTGCAATAAGAGTTTCATTTTTTTCAGAGCCTCTTGCTGACTTGTATATGAAAGAGTTCCCCACTCACAGGAGGTTTGGTCTCTAACTTAGCAAAGATAACCAGTCTGTATGGTGAAAAGCACTAAGGACAGAGGCAATCCCAAAGAGTATAAATAGTTTTCAGCACACATTGGGCAACTATTTGGAGAACAAAAATAGTCTGTGTGTGAGGTTTTGGGGGTGGGTGAGGGTAGTACAAGTGCCAATTCAAAGCCAAAGACTGGCTGACCTAGATGGGCTTCCTGACCTTTTTCCATCCTTAAAACCTCCCCGTTCTTCTCTGGACTGGAAGTCATCTGTTTGTAATTAGGGGCAGTTGCTGCTTTCTCTGGCTTCCTCCTTCTGTGGGTTAGTTGTGTTTGGCATGAAGCAGCGGTATTTGAGGAGTGTTCGTGCCCCCCACTCCAGCATTTGGTTAAGCCAATCAGTGGAAAAAATGACAACACTCTCTGGCATGGAACACAGGTGTTAAAATACTTTGTTAAAATACTTTATTGAAGTAGAAAAAATAATACCTATTAGGAAGTGACCCTGAACTCAGATGTTTTATTATGGGTGGGAGAAACCATTTTCCTTTTAATGTATTGTAAATGCTGTTGTTTCTTTTGCTTCTTTCATGCTGCTTAACATGGAAATGGGTACAATCTATTTTTATTGCATACAATTTTGTTGTAGGCTCATGAAGAGCTGACCTATGACTTAGCAGGTTCCTTTTTTTAATGTTCTGTTGTTATTGGTGGAAATTTAGCCAGATCATAAAAAACAAACTTTTAAATAACTCTGCTGGTCAATTTCCAGCAACAGAGTGTGAGGTTATTCCTGTAGAGCTACAAACAAGAAGAAAAATTGTCAGAAAATTCTGAGCTCAATGACCTTATAATGAGTGTCTTCTGAGAAATGCCATTCTTCTCTATAAAGCAGGAAAAAAGGTGCTCAGGAGGAAGGAGCAATGCCTCAGCCATGCTCTCTGGAATGTGTCTTTGTTGTTGGCCATGACATGATGAGCTGTGGGTGCAATCTTGTAAATCAAGCATTCACAGCCATACAAAACTACTTCAAAATTGTAGCTAGTGTCGACTCCTGCATCTCCCAATGAAAAGCACACTGGGTGATTCAAGATGTGTGTTTCTGTTTTGGGATTAAACAAGAGAGCATTATTTCAAAATGATCCCAAAAATGTGTTCCTAATATACAGAGATAAAAGAGTACTTCACATACAAGAGGAAACATTAAAATGTCCATCCATTTTACTTCACATTGTTAAATACTCAGGCTCTGATTCAGGAGAGCATTTCAGCACGTACCTAAGTACTAATGCTTGAGTTGCAAGACTTAGATTATCCAGGAAGAGGAAGTACAGCTTGCCAACACCAGTTAGTGTCTCTGTGAGAGTGTGTGTGTGTGTGTGTGTATGTGTGAGTACCTTTCATCAAGAAAGTAAAAAGTGGAAATCAATAGTACTTAAAAGACTAGGAGATGAAGAAAACACCAAGTTACATATTATTTTTGTGGCAGATTTTTATTCTGAAAAGTAAGATATACAAATAAAATAAAGTAGTCCTGTTCTGTATTCAACCTCTGTGGAAAGAATAGTTGCCCAGAGAAAGGCAATACTGCTGGGGAAGTGTCTGGAGCACAAGACTGATGAGGAGCGACTGAGGGACCAGGGAGTGTTTAGACTGGAGAAAGGAAGGCTAAGAGGAGACCTGTTTGCTTTCTACAACTATCTGAAAAAACATTGTGGCCATGTTTTTTCATGAGGGGGTCAGCCTCTTCTTTCAGACAACTACCAATAGGACAAGAGGAAAGTTGCACCAGGGGATGTTCAGGCTGGATATTAGGAAAAATTTCTTCGCTGAAATAAGCATTGGAACATGCTCCCCACAGAAGAAGTGGATTCACTGTCCCTGGAAGTGTTCAAAAGTTATTAGATGTGACAGGTTGTGATAGACAGATAGATGACAGGTTTAGTGGGTATGGTGCTATTTGTTTAAATTTTGGACTTGATGATCTTGGAGGACTTTTCCAACATCGATGATTCTACAGTTCTGTTCTGTGATATGATTCAGTGCTCTGGAACCAATCACTAGAAAACATTGGTGAATTCAGTAGTGTTCATGGATCAGAAAAATTGTCCATGGCTTTGGTAGTTAATTGTTTACTGAAGAAGGGGTCATAAAGAGCTCTGTGTTCTCTGTTGAACAGCAGGGCTGTGAGGTTCAGCACTATTCCCCCTCTTCAGCCATCATCAGAAACACAGGCATCTAAGTGGTAAGAAAAATAATAAGGTGTTTAGGAAGTGGGGATAGGTAATAGCTCACAGTAGTCTTGCAAACTAAGATATGGGAAAAGTGTGTTGAGAGACCTCTTACATGACTGATTGAGACAGGAAGAAGAGCAATGAAAGGCAGTAATATGGGGCAAAGAAGAAGATAAGGCCTACCACAGGATCTATGCTGAGGATCTACATCCAAGGTACCTTTGCATGGATTAGAAAAAGAAATGACAGCTCAGCCCTGAGAATAAGAAAGACATAAACAGGCCTCAGGAAAACATTCCAAAAAAAAAAGGCTCAGGGCTTTTTAAGATGAACACACTGAAGATTTATATTTGGTTATATTTTTATCCTGCTGTGGTGAGGAGAGAATGTGTTAATAACTGTTGGTGTCTCTAGTGTCTATGGGTCTGAGAGTTTGGTTTTTTTGTTGGCTGGGGGTATGTTTCTTTTCAGGGACTGATGTTTAGAAATAACGTTTCTTCTACCAATATCTGAGTTAATCTTTCTTGATAACTGCTATTAGTCTGGCATGAATATTTTTGTGTCTAACTTGATTTTTAGAGTTTGTCTATGGGAATATTATAGAGAAAAGATGAATCATTGTCAGAAGTCTGATATCTAGCAGCGCACCCATATTTGGTTCAGCATTGCTCAGTTTTGTTCCTTTAACTGGTTTCCTTCAACTGGCTCCTCCTTGAAAATTTCAGATTCACTTCTTCAAAATGCAGTACACAAGTAGAAGAGCTTTATGGTTGAATGTCCAGCCCTTCCACATCTAGCCTAGCTATACAATGTTTAAAAAGTCCCAACATAAAACACTGTCTAATAACTACACTCCTTCATTTAGTCAAATTGACCAAAATTTTATGTATGTATTTTTAAGCATCAGAGACTCATATTATACCTTCATTTCCTTACTATAGAAAACTTTTAAAGCATTAAAATTAAGGTAGAGTACAATGTATAATCTGCAAATGAAAAAGTAAGTTTTGGGCTTCTGTAAGATAAAATAGCCTTCTGAAAAATTTGCTATCAATTTTTGGCTGTGAGCACCAAGAAAATACACAAATAAAATATTTGCATAGCTTATAAAACTCAAGTTGAATATTAAAGCATCTGTTTTCAATGAATATACTATAATTGAAAGGACTTGAAGTGAATCAGAATTTTGGATTCCCCAAGCATAAGGCATGTCATAAAGAAGTCAATTGATTCATTCAATATACAAAGTAATGGATGGATTGCTGCATTACAAGGAAATCATTCTCTCCTCAGGCTCTGTGCCTCATGTAAACCACATCAGTAAGGCAGAAATGGTTCTCTGGTTTAGCCTATGCTCCAAGATTTCATTAAACTAGATTACTACTGTAGCACAATAGGGAGGATTATTCTGTCTTTCTCCATGTGGATTTGTGTTAGAGTATGTATGGGTTCTGAAGCTTTACATACTTGAGTCTGGAAGAGAAGTCAATATAGGTAACAAAGATCATACACATAGAGGCAATATTTAACATCAGCATGGGATATTATCTCTTATATGGTACAGCAGAAAAATAAAAAATAAAAAGAAGAAAAAGAGTAAAAATAATAAGGTGAAGATCATTACAATATCATGAGAGAACTAGATCAGTGCTATTGGTTATACTCTGAATACTTGCTGTTCTACAAAGAACCCCAAAAAATGAGTGAAAACTATCCTTTCAAAATTGTCTTGAAGCTCTGAGACAAAAAAAACCTGCAAAAATAAGCAAAATTGGCAAATTATAATGGCAATAAATGTGTTTTGTTGTAACAAAAGGTATTTTCACAATAACTGTTAATTGTGGGTCTTCTCCTGGTACCCACTGCCTGACATATACTTCTGCCTGGCACCTTTTGTAGAAGAAGCATTGCAAACTTTTTCCTAACCCATGAAAAGGAACTACACTGATACTCAATGTAGTTTCATTTGCATCTGGCTCAAAAAGCAATTCATGACTTTTTGGGAAGTTTTTCACATTATGAGTAGACAGCAGTTCTGGATGAAGTGTTTAAGGATTTTAGAATATTCTTTGGAAGGAAAAACAAATATAGTTTCAGGCTATAGTTTCAAGCAACATTTTCTCATGTGCAGGTTTGATGGGTGAATGATCAGTATTGTGAGTCAACTAGACACTTCTGAGACCACTTTCTTTATCTTTTGTCCTTAATCAGCTTTAAGATCTCTTTGGGCTGATACTTGAAAGTTTACTTGAAGGACTCAAAGGAACATGATTGCATGTGAGTAACATATGTCCCATTTAGGTCAATGTAAACCTGTGCTGTCAAATCAGCCAAAACATCAACCTCACCTGAGTCCTGGGGACCCCTCAATCCCAGCAGAAACATTCACCCTCTAGTTCATAATCATAATAGTTATTCACAAAACAATTGCGAATCCTCAATTCATTTTGAAATGATCTGCCCTCAATTTGTTCATCCCAGCAATCTGAGCATCTGCACAGTGAGAATACAGTGTAGCTGATCATATACAAACTGTGAAATGTAATGGGAAAAGGGTTAACATTTTCAATTGCCATGATTCTAGACCTAATCCTAGCGGCAGCCATTTTAGCAAAGCACTGGAAAAGCAACCATTTTGCAGAAAATTGTTTCCTGTGGTGACAGAGAGAGGGAAATTTCATTCTTTGATTTAAAGTTAAAGAAACAAAAGCATATTAAAGGTTTCAGGCAGATCAGAGAGCAAATACAGAGATTCTTATCAGTAAATTTTGGGAAGAGTCATCTAATACTACAGTTGAAAGAGAGCACCTAATTCTAAAATATATCTAAATGGTTAAATTTATGTTAAATGTGAAGGGATTCTGCTTCTCACCGAACTCATTCCAGCAGTATCACAGTTTTTATACTGCATTTCTAAATGGTTGTTATCAGCTGCGAGACTATGAGACGATGTAGCGATTATAAAGCCTGATTCAACCTCTCACTGAACTTAATGGCAATCTTCTTGTTGACTTCAAAGGCAATTGGACCAAAAGCTAAATTAGGACTTCAAAATGTCAACTCCTGTGAAAATTCCATTGTACAAGCCAATGATAAATGCAAATACAGCTAATGCAGTACAGAAATATTAAAGTTGAAGACTTAAACCTCCCCAAAAGTATGAGAACTGTAATTTAATCCTATCATAGTAAATTATCCCAGCCCTCCTGCATGGCACTTGCAGAGTATATTGCAGTCACTTGCTTTTTCTTTATTGAAAATTTAATTGTGTTTTTTTTTTTTTCTATTTTCACTGATATTAAATAATATATTAATTGGCTGCAGAGTATATCTTTTGATCTAACTGACCTTTGGAGCATACCAACATGTAATGATAGCAACCCTCTACAGCTCAAGCAAGATCTGCCTTAAATTCTTAATGGCATTTTTGAGCTCCCTCTCCCTGAGCTTCTTTGATGGTGTTAGCTTGACTGCCAAAGGAAATAAAGTCTTTTTCATGACACATTATTCCATATAGCTACATTGGAGAAAAAGTGCATTCTCAAAATTCATGTCTAATTTGATGAGTAAGTAGTCCCGAAATTACTTTGAGGAACACGCATCTACTGTGAATGTGCTGAGAGTTACAGGTTGGTTTTGAGTCAACAGCTACCCTACAGCAAAGCTGGTACTTCTTGGGAGGCTTGTGAGATTAATGCGTTCAAATCTATAAGCACCCTGATACTGTGTTTAACAGGACTGCATTACTAAGATAGATTTGAGGCTTTTCCATGAAGGTTCTGGAGAAGAGAGCACACTATCGCAGTCTGTCTTTATGCACTAGGGGAAGGGAAAGGGTCTTGTCCTAATGTTTGTTCCTAGTTAAAAATCTGTTCTTGTGGTATATATCAGCACAGTATGTGCCATTGATAAATAGTTTTTCTTGGCAGTGGACCAAAATGTTCAAAGTTTTCAGGTCTCTCCATATGATGTAAGTATTTCAACGGGCCAGAGAGACATGCTGCTAGGAGGGCATGCGTGACAGGACATATTCGCAACTCATCTGAAAATTATTTTATTTCATCTGAACCCTGTTCTGCTTAATGAGGGAAAAAAGATTTTTATTAGATAGAACATTGCCCAAGACTGAGTAAAGGATTGTATTAGATAAAAATTCTCTCATGCCTATTCTTTTTGTTCCTTACTCTCTTTTTCCAAAGAATATTAGCAACTACACTGATATATTATGTTCTCCTGACTCTTTTTGTACTTAACAGTGTGCTAAACAGTGTTACAAGTAAATCAAAGGCTAACAGATTTCTACTTTCTAACAATAACAAGATATACTTGTCTTCTCGTCTGCTGCTTTCTGAAGTCTAGATCAATTGACCTAATCTTTTTCTAAGCATAAAAGCCATTCTGTTCTCATTTTCTTTTTGATATTCTTAAGCTATTATTATTGTTTGTTTGTATTACAGTAACCATCAAGACCCAGTCAAAATCAAGGCCCACCATAATATGTACTGAACACTGTCACTCTTTTTTCCTAGACATTTATATAATAGTAACCAGCAGAAATGTTATAAAATAATCCCTATTTTAAAAGTAGGATACTAAAGTGTAGGTCTTTAATGATATTTAAGTATTTAATTCTCTTTGCACAAGGAAGCCATATTAATTCTGGAGTTCTCACGTTTTCCTTTGTTTGCCACAGGCTGTGAATATGCGACACAAAGACGACCCAAAGAAGTTTCTGAGTATCACTTGGAAGTATTTCAGGTACAATGATTAATATGTATACTGCAGCCTGGTAATTTCTGCTTTAATGCAATCCTTTGCTCTGTTTTGAACAATGACATGCTCAGTGAAAAGACTTTTTGTCTGTTCTATCTGAAAAAAAAGGTGGATTTTAGCAGTTTTCAAATACTTTCAAGAAGCTGGGCTGCAGTGCTACAGTATTTCACACAAAGTTTCCAACTACACTAGATGCAAACCTAGATCACCAGTCCTAGTGACAGGAGCATCTTAAATATTTTCCTAATGTACTTCCTATAGTCAACCAACACTAGGTAAGTCTTGGTAAAATATCAAATTCTATCTATCATGGATGACTAAAACTTGCCACTCAGGTATTCAGAAACATGTGTCTCCTTTGTCTTAGAGATATGTTATTTTATTGTTGTTTTTCCTTCAGAATCCCAGCTGCTGTTGGGCATTTGTGCCTTTCACCTGTTATGGAGGTTGAAGGCAGACAAGCATTCAAGAGCCAAGGTTTAGGGGCCTGGGGTGCAAGAATAGGAGCACAAGGCTATGAAATAACAATGTCAGACATGTGGGAGCTATAAAGCACAAAAACTACCTTTCTCCTTGGGAAAGCCATAATGGCATGGGAACAGATGTCACTGGTACATATTGTGCTGGACAGGGTGGTCTGAACTAGCTGGTATTGCTAAAGGGCAAGTGTTGTGTGAGGAGGTGCTAGTTAATGCTTGTGCATAAGAATTCTTTATTTCCTATAGTACTGTTGTTGATTGATTACTGTTCTTTTCACATAACCTGAATACGATTTAAATGGACAGAAACAAGATTCTCAAATCTCATAAATTAAGATCACATGATAAATATTCCTCCAGCTTTGCCTGACAGGAGCATCATACCAAATGAGATCTCTCTGAGATTTCATTGACAGCTACTTCAACTCAGAAGGAAAAGGGGAAGTGGTGAAAGCATGCTAATGCAGAAACTTGATAGAGACATTGTAGAAGTGTAGTGGTGCATCACTTGCCATCCCCAACATTTCCCACATTGGAGATGAAAGGAGCTTGTGTGAATGTCGCACAGAAGAAGCTGATATGGTTTACGTCATAACTCTGCCTTGCAAAGTATAGCCATGCAGAAGGTATGTGACAAAACAGATGTAAATTTTTGAACAGAAGTAAGCAGATGAGGGTAAAGTGTATCCAGAGTCTGTTCCTTCCAGATAAATCTTGGAAACCTGAATTAGGGAAACTTTACACCAACCCATCAATCTGTTGTGCCACAGTGCAAGAATTGAAGAGCAGCATAGAACATCCTACTTACCATATATCTCTTTGACCCCATCTGAAATCATATCAGGATGGCTGCTGGGGCATCCATGTGTGCAGGCTTTTCTGGATGTTTCTGCATATTTTAGAATAATCTGTGAGCAGGGCACTTAACCTCAGGCTTACTAAAATGAATGACTAGGTATTTCTGTTTTGTGTCAAAAAACACATAGTTTGCCAAGCAAATACACATTAAATTTTTACACTGTCAAAATAAAGCACAGAGTATAAGCAAGCTGATCCTTTATTGTGGAACCACTGGAAGGCTTAGAATTTTCCCTTTACCATTATCAGGAACTTTTGTGAAAAATCTTGGTTTATACAAGATAACAGGACAAAAAGAAATAAATCAAACAGATACATCCAAAACTAAGATTAATTACCTACGCTTTGTAGATCAAATGTGAGCTTATGGTCTTAGAGGTTGGTCTTCAGTTCTTTCAAACTCCCTAGAGACCCCAACACAGTCACCATTGCTTATATAATGTTACACATTTAAGTAAATAACAATAGCATCCTCCTCATTTCTCAACTTGGTTATTTCAACTGTGAAGTCTTTGTACCCAAGCCTCTCGTTTCATCCTAGTACAGCAGGACTCCCATTCATTGATGCCTCTTTGAACTAAATTCTAGCCCTTACCAGATATCCTTATTTAACATGAATATCCTTATTTAACATGAACCTCAGCTCACACATAAACTCCTGTCATGTTTTCTGTTCTTCCCAAACACATTGAACACGACTTCTGTGAATTTTGGATAAAGACATTTGGACATTTCTGAAGGCTGTAAAGGAATCAAATCTAGTCTGAAATACCAGCAAAAATTGTCCTGCATCTGCATTTCCTTAAACTATGTGTATTTGAGCAAATCTAAGTAAATAAAATAATTTAATTTTCAGGGTATTATTTATTTTCATCACTTTACCTTATATCTAGGAGATAGATGGGCTACAGGAAGTTAAATTGTTGAAATAAAATGATAAAAAAAAGCCTGCTGACAATGAAGTTGAAAAAAACTGTTTCTAAGACAGGATGTCTAGTTGTAAATAATTTCAGATATTTAAACTCTACTTCTTCCAACCCCTGACCCATTTCTAAAAGTTTTTAAAAGTTGACAAAGGAAACAAACATTTATTTTTCATGGAATTTGACATTTTGTGTCCAGTACTCTGTAAAGGAAAAATGTCTGCTATCTACTTGAACCTTTTTCCTACCATGTCAGTCTGATGAGAAAAACTGCATCTTGAAGACAAAAAGAATAAGGGGTTAAAAAGAACACAAGAGATTGATTAACTCTCTGTTGTTATCCAGCAAGTGTCAAAAACAAAATGCTACTGGGCTCCTGCATTGTTTCCTTCTAAATTCCTGTCTCACACCTGTCACTTTTCAAGATAACTATCCATTACAGAATCAAAGTGGCAGACTGTGTGGTCCTGTGATAAGAAATAGTGACACAATTTGTCTTCTTTTCCTCCCACAGATTACAACTAATGGGCTAACAGCAGGTTACAATAGCACAAGATGGATTTGAATGACTATCAGTATCACTATCAGGAAAGTGAGCACAGCTGCAGAATAGCCCAAAGAAACATTTTAGTTCAAATCAAAATCTGAAGAAATGTGCAAAATCACTCTGCTTTAAAAGGATTTAATGGTAGTCTTAAAAGTTAGTTATTGCATGTATTGGAGGTTTATTTATTGCATGCTTTACCCTGTTAATGGTAAATTATTGCAGAAGCCAGAGCACAGTTCCTGCACAGCAATATTACAGTGGAAGAAAGTACAGAAGATAGAATGTATTAGAGACTACAAAATCCTGTCTAGGAACACAAGGCATTTTCCAAATGATTCCATGGCACAACATCTAGAAGTGCAGGGTCTATAACACGAAAATATGAAATTAAATGTACAAATAATAAAGTAAGGGACCTGGAACAAATTCAGCTCTGGCTAGAAAGAAAAAAAAATTCACTGGAGATCATTTTATGGAAGGTTAGAGTATATATTTTCACAAATATAGATTACTGAAATTTGTTCAAGCCCTCCTCTCTGTCAAACATCCTTGGCTGAAAATCTGTGCAGATAGATCTATACTCATAATGTGGTGTTTCAGTCAGAGGCCAAGGAAAAGTATTAAAATGGACTGAAACATAAAGCACATATAGTGATTCAAAAGGAAGATAGCTGTTGCGATAGTTACCCACAAGTCAAAAACTATAGATGCATTAAATTCAGTCTTGTGGTTATTCCAAAAAGAAGTCCTACTAGTATAACATCAATACAGTCTGAAAAATACAGTTCTAAGTCAGTCAAATGACCTTAACTTGCCAGTATAGTGAGACCATGAGAAGAATCCTAAAACTGAACCTATATGCACACACTCCAGAACTCGAAGAAGGAGCAAGAACAATTGTTCTGGTTGTAATAAGTATAATAGATAAATTCGTGTGGATTTAAGCTACTAATAAAAAGCTACCCGAGAATGCCTCCAAGATTCCAAAGTTCCCAAACACATTTACAACTGTAACAACAAGGCAGAGCAAGAAGATGGCCCGGCCATTAAGGGTGGACCCTCACTTCACAGCTCTTCAACATCCGATACTGATCTTGGTGGAGATCCTGGACGATCAAGATCACCCCTCCCAAGATGAACTTCAGAAAAAACCATCAAGGAACCTCTTCATGCAGACAGGACTCTTTTGGAAACAAAGCATATTTGGACTTTCAACAGGCTTAGCCTTAGGGTAAAAAAACTGTATAAAACCCACAGGCTGAAACATAGCAGTGTGGCAGAGTTCGGAGGGTACCTTTGTACCACCACTCTGTCCACCCAACTCTCGATCGATTGTTGTCCCGTTTTTATTGTGGCTTTAATTTGGTGTTGGAAATTTCGCTAATAAACCCTGTTATTTTTAAATTGGCTTATACTCATTGATAACATGGTCTTCAGGTCTTGCAGTGGAACAAGCTGCCTCAGATATTTCAAGACCAAAGCATCCATGACTTCATCCCAGCAAGGACATGTCCCTCTGTCCATGTGTAAGGAAGGTGGAATGGGGTTAATTTTGGGGAGAGAAGCATGACCCCTGCTAATATGGGAACTTGGTGTTGCTGCTGGATCATCCCCTGATCCTGTTTTTGGTTGCCAAAGTCCTATTCCACTCTCTTTTCAGCCTGACTTTCATTTCAGACAAGGGCTGTGTTGAACAGAAGCCAGCAACATCTGGATTTCATGATACTGACATTCATGTAGGAAAGTAGGCTTTAACAAAAATCCTCAGGATGGCTTCACACCTGAAAATGATTGTCCTTCATTTGCTAGTTACTCCCTCACTCTGATATCTTTTGTTCTCAAACTACCAAAAACTGCAAATGAAAAGGGTGTTCTTGGAGAAAATAATGTAGTACAGTTCCCAGAAGTATTCTGTTCAAACAGCATGGTCCAAAGCAGAATATTACCAGGCTGCAGAGCTATGAGACAAGCAGATGAGGTTCAGCTTGTAACCTGTTGTGAGGAAAACACATAGGTCTGCCAGTGCAGTATGCCAGCACTTTTGTGATGCATTATTCAGAGAAAAAACTGGATGAGCTTGAAGAGTGAAGATAAAGAACTGTGATGAAATTTAATAGTACAAAGTGCAACAGTGTGAACTTGGAGGGTAAAAGCAGGAATTTCTGCTATCAGCTGGAGCTCATCTGTTGGAAGTAAGGAGAAGGAGAAATACTTTGTTAGACTAATTATACACTGAAAGATTATGAGTTTGCAATATTGATGCTGCTACTGGAAGAAGAAGAAAAAAAAAAAAAAAAAAAAAAAAAAAAACCTCAAAAAAACCCCCACCACCCCCAAAACTTCTAGGTGAGGTATTCCTGTAAAATTTCAGAAGTATGCTCTCCAGCATGTAAAGCACCCACGAAAATACATTTGAAATAACATTCATAGCTATGAGCAGCCAGGTGAAAGGTTCATCAGGGCTGGCACATGGACAGAGGCAGCCTGCTAGGGCAGACAGAGAACCAGGAGCCTGGCTCCTGAGAGGGAATGAAAAGGGTCTGGCTTCTTTTGGTTTGCAAAACTTGAGGAGGGGTATGCCTGCAGTCTATAAATACATAAGTAGTAATGAACAACTGCTAGAGAAGGACATTGTTGGCACAAGAACAAATGTGTATAAACTGCAATGAGTAAGTGTGTGCTTGTAATCGGAGGCGTATTCTCAACCATCAGGGAATTCTGCAAACCCTTTCAGGAGGAAGGGAGGAGTCTGAAAACTCAACTGCTTTCCAGACAGACATTTTTACCCATCTCCTAAGGTGGCTGCATGATCTAACCATATATATTGGTCCAGGAAGTACTTTTCCAGCAATCCAGTGAATTGAAGATTGAGTCCTCAGCCCTGCTGCCATCATAAACCTGAGGTTCAGGAGTGTAGGCAAAGACATATACTAGGAGCACACAGATACAAATCAGGTTGCCTCCAGTTATGTTTCACTGGGCAGACAAGGCTGAAGCTGCCCTCTAGGAAGCATACAGGTTCCAAGAAATTTACAAGAAACTTACAAGAATTTTAGAAGATATGCTGAACAAAGTAAGGATGACATATTGGTTTCCTTCCTCAAGCAAATTTTTTCCCATTTCCCAGGTGTATGTCCCTCTTTTAAGTGTATTGAACTTCCTGATAGTCCGGAATTTCAGCTAAAGTCTAAACCAAATTCAGCTTTAACTGAGTTAAAATACCAACAGAGAAATTATAAGTTCTTTTTCTTTTGTGACTCCTGCTTAGTACAATACTCCCTTCAATCACTTAAGGGTGCTTTATTTAAAATTTCTTGCAGGCCAAAGTGATCTTATGATTCAAACCTTTGTCTTATTTTCTACACCTACTCTAAGTGGGACAAAAATGTGACCCTGAAAAATGTGTGAGAAAAAAATGCCTAGTTTAATTAATTTAATAACAGGCTCTAGCATTGAAGTAAAATCAACTATCACTGTGTGACCTTTGAAAACTATAAAATTCTGCCTTGTCTGAGTAAGGAAATAATACAAGCAAATTGTGTAAAAGCAACTGACTATTGTTGGGACAAATGAAAGAAACAACAGCTATGCTCCAGCTCTCAAATCAGTGTTAATGCTTTGAGTAAGATATGCAGATATCTTTCTGATAAATGGCAGAACCATATGAAGCATACATCACATAATTTTTTGATTTATCATGCCATTTTGACTACCTAATTTTATTGAAGTTATTTCTACTACTCCTATCACAGAGCAACTTCAGACAGACAGCATTTTTTTGATGATACGAAGAAGTCATAAACAGCTTCTTCCTCTTTTTAAATGACTGTTTTAATTCTCCAGAGCAAGTAATAATTATTAATGAATACTGAAAGAATCCCATTTTAAAGCTTGCTTACTTAACTTTGCATAGCTAAAAAAAGGTATTTACATGATTGGGGAAGGGAAACATGGTGTGTTAATATAATTCAGTCTTGACTTACACCTTTTGAGAGATCCAGGGCACAAGACCTTAAAAC
The DNA here is from genome assembly GCA_910950805.1 of Acrocephalus scirpaceus scirpaceus. Taxonomy (NCBI): domain Eukaryota; kingdom Metazoa; phylum Chordata; class Aves; order Passeriformes; family Sylviidae; genus Acrocephalus; species Acrocephalus scirpaceus. Next base: position 59,523,471 of record OU383776.1, read on the forward strand.
TGTATTTTCATCTCTGTTTGAGCTATTTCATTGAGGTTTGTTAAGACAGTAAAGACATCAAGTTGGCTTCCAAGGGAGAAATTTCTGTCAGAGATGAGTATTCCTTTTTAATTCTGTGTCCTGGTACTTCAGCTGAGACACGAGAAAAGACATAAAATATATGAGGCCCAAGCAAAATACATATTATGGATATTTAAGGATAACCTACATAAGACCTACATAAGACAATTATATTTTGTTACTTGTAACTAATAAGGCTTTATTTCTTTCTGTCATTCTTTCTGAAAAGCCTTCATATTGTACCCACTACCACTTTCTTTCTCTTCCTTTCAGATATTTACCCCTGTAGGAATAGCCAGGTGTACAGTACAGTACAGCCACTACAGACAGGAATTACATTTTGTACTTCATTTGATCAACTATGTGTTTCATAGACAGGATTTAAAAATCTATTAGAAAATTTATATTACAGTCTAAGGACCCCATTTTGTGTTCATATTTTCTGTACAGATGTGTTTTTTAACAAAACATTTTAAAAGGGATTTTTCAAGTATTTTTTTGCCAGCAAACCATTGCAGTGTTAACGTTGTCAGGTACTGTAGCAACAGTAACCCCAGGAAGGCAACTTCTCTTTCTATCGCTTTCTCTCTTTAAATTTTATTTAAAGCCTTGCATCCACACAACCCGCCCTTGTTGACTTGACAGAAGATTAATGATATCATGGTGTTCTTGAGAACAGAAATGTGTCTACCACCCTGGTGAATAATCTCTCCTTTTGCATGTTAGAAGTGAGAAAGGAAACTGCACTGGAGAGAAAGGACTGCATGCCATGCAGAATTGGCATGCAAGCAGCTGTCCCCCTGCTGCTAATTATGACATGCCAGTCCTGCAACGTTAATCAGCATTTCCACTCTTATGTCTCCCTGATTGTGTAAGACAGAGCCTGGCTCCCCACTGTCAGCTTGGAGGATGCTAAACAAATACCTCATATAATGCAAGGAGGGCTGCACTGTCATGAAAAGGCACCAAAAGGACAAGGATTTCAAAAATACGTTTGGTGTGTGCAGGACTACCATGGAGCAAAATCTTAGACTTGGTCTTAGTGTGTTTTTTTACTTTTTTGATTCATTTTGTCTGATCTCTTCACAACTTCCCTGCAATAATACTCCTGAAAAGTGCATTTTAAATTTATTTCCTTTTCTTTCAGTCCCATGTAAATTTTGTAAAAGCAAGGGTTGGTGTGGGCTTTAGGATTTGCTTGCCAGGGAACAGAATATTCTTGTCTGTTTCTCATGTTCTCATCCCTTTTCCTTGTTACTAGTCCTTGCTTTTTGCTTTTGGATGGTTTCATTAAAAAAGAAAATAACAACAACAACAAACCAACAACAAAAAAACCCAACAAAACAACTTTTTTCCTGTCCTTTTCTTTGTTCTGAGCCTGGTTCCATTTTTTTCGCTCTCTCTCTCTCTCTCACATACTTCCTTTGACCTTTTCCTCTCTTACTCTCTCTCTTTTCTTCATCTGCACTGGCAATAGGCTTTAGTTTATGCTCTTTTATGAACCTTCTGCTTCTTCTCCTTTAAACTCTCTGGACCTGATTTGCAGCTGTGGTATTCTTCCTACAGCCATTCACACATGTGCAACACAGGTGTAAAATACTACCATTTTCATTTATGTTGCTTGTAAATGTCAGCAGAGGAGAAAGCAGAACCTGTCCTCCACAAAGTGAATCAGCAGACTTTCAGGAGTGTCAGATACATATGAGCAAAGTCTGTTTAGTCACCAATTACCCCTACCCCATGCCTGATTTCTCACAAACCCTTATGCTATTGTTTAACCCTCCAGCTCTTCATTGTTCTCAACAGCTCCTTTAATCCAGATTTTCTTAAAAAGAAAGGATGTTTCACTTTGATTTTGGGGATTTCTTTTACTCTTTTTTTTTTTTTTTACAGCTTCCAGACCCTTCAGACAACTGAGCTAAAAATACCCACACAGACTCAGGTATCTGCATGTTGAGTTTACCCTCTCAAGCCACAAGCAGCACAAGAGTGACTGCAGATAGAAAGAGAAAACTTACACATATATATTCTTCTAATGAACAAAATTACATTGAGTTTTGCTTATTCTAGAGCTTTTCTGAATTCATCTAAACACCTAATAACCTTACAGGATCAGGGGGTTTGATGTCATTCTGACTTATATCAGATGCCCTCTAAAAAATTTCTCTCCTTTTAACTTCCAAACCACTTTAAAAACAAATAATTACGGCAGGAAGAAAAAATTTTAAGAAAATTTAAGTGACAAAAATCTAGCATTTTGATGTTTCAATATCAATTGTTTCAGCCTTGCTCTTCTGTTGCAATCCTGCTCAAGATGTGTTGCAAGAGCAGCAGGAAGGGCAAGCTCTTTGGGAGGATTCAGGTACACGGCATCCCAGTCTCTGCTCTAGCTCTGCGTACAAAATATCTCAGAAAATAAACCCAAGGCACATGAGAAACCTTTCCTAACATGTTTTTAGCTCTTTTTGCCACCGTTTCATTATCAAGTTCTATCATCCCTTTAGATATTTAACTGTTGCACATTTCACCACAGGCTGCTTTGTGAAGCTGCTCATTCCCATGTGTGTCCCTGTGATAAATTTTATCAGTGCTCAGCTAGAGTATTTTCAACCAGGCAGCTGCACAGTGGCTTTTTATCTGCTGTGGCCCCAACAAAAATGCAATTTTTTTTTTAAATTAACCTTATTTAAATTGACACATTTATGTCTCTAGATGTGGACTCAGCAGTTTGTGCTCCCAGAGGGAGCTTACGTAGAAACAAGGAGCCTAACCATGAAATAAGAATATTACTGTGACAAAAGAAACAATAAATCATAATTAAAAACTATTAGCAGCTCTCTGCTTCTAAACACCAAAAATGTGATATCTGCTTTCTCACTTGTCTCTCCAGTTGCACTCATATGCACAGCTGCTTGAAGTGACAATAACATTATTTTCTCTACATTTTAATTTACTCATTTTAAGTGAAAACTGCTGTCAGTAACACCTTCATTTAATAGAACTGCCTACAGATACTGAAGAAATTCAAAATTGAAAGACATTGTTGCCTGTAATCAATGATAGCTTAATGTCTAGCTAGCTAGCTAGCTATGCATCTATCTATCTTTCTGTCCTATATGTACCTTTTTTTTTACATCTTTATTTGAATTTGATTTTTAATACTCCTTTAGAAGTTTTCCAATCTATGGCATTTGTCAGAATATAAATTTAGTATTTCTTCAATGTTCTTTAATCCTTCTGTTTTAGAGTTCATAAATTATCTTTCTGAAAAGCTCCTGAGGTTTGCCTGCCAATAGAGGTATTTTAAACAGAACGAAAATAACATATAGTAGGGTTTCAGCGTCCATAAGAAAATTTTAAAGATCACCTGCAGAATTAATTTCACTTTTTAAAACTATTTCTACATGAAAATAATGCAGTCAATTTTTTTAAAAAAGTTTCTTTTCTTAAAATTTATAATCGAAGAAAGTATATGGCAATTAAGATTTTGCCAGGTATTCCTGTCTCCTCTGGAGTTTAAGGCAATGTTCACATAATAAACTCATCACAAAGGAAGCAGCTGTTTAAATAACACAAATTTATTTCTAAGTTGGCATTATCCAAATGAATGACATGATAATGTTGAGATTCTATCAAATATATGAGGACTTGGGGTTTCTTGGTTTTTGGTTTTTGTTGTAGTTGTTCTTATGATTTGCTCAATTGGATTTTTAAATTGGATTCTTCAACTGCCAATTTTTCACCAAAGAGCTGCTATAGCTCTGAGGTAGTATACCAAAATATATGATCCTCAGGTACCAATATGTGTGTGTGTGTATGCATAAACATATTTAACACAATAAATATTCTTCTAAAACACCTTAATATTTAGCCTAACCTAGATATGTATTTACCAATTCTACCTTCCATGTTTACCTAAGTAATTAGAAATTTCTCTTGGGCAAACAGTGTAGGTTTTACACATTTCCATGGAAGTTTTTGTAAGTTTGCTTTTAGAAGAAAAAGATTGGTTTAGCTTCTTATGCTTTTTTTTTTTTTAATAGAAAACATTTTCCTCTTTGTCCTTCAAGGGATACTGGATAGATAAATGAAAAAATATTCCCACTGTCCAGATGGTTTTTGATAAGCATTCAGGAAGGGTTTTCAGCTTTAAAAAGGGGAATTACCCTGTGTTCAGGGGAGGGCTTATATTTAGATTCCCTGCTGAAGCAGGAGCTCCAATGATCGCTACGGTTAGTGCACAGCAAATAATCTACAAACATTATACTAATAGCAGTAGAAGAAAATTAAAGATTAGGATTCTTGGTGTGAAATAAAAAAAGGATATATTTTTAAAATTTCAGTCCACTTGTTTAGGGATAGGTTCCTTAAAAAACAGAATCTTAACTGATTGAATTGATTTTTAATACATGGCATCCTTGTGTCATCTTTACTTTCCTATCTAATGAAAGTAAGGCCATGACCCATGGTGATGAACCTGAACAAAGCAAAGTATCTCTAAACTAGTACCAGATTGAACAAGTAAAATGTGGAGGCTTGCTGTTCAAAATATGTTTCAGCAGGAATTGTGGGTAAATATGAATTGATATAGTAATGAACTCATGGTACAAAAGCAGGACTTAATCTCCAAACAATAGCATTTGTTGTGAGCTTGATCCTCGGAGCTGCTGGACATTTTAAACAATTTCCTTTCAACTTCTAGGGGAGAAGAAACTAGTAGAGAAGAAACTAGAAGAAACTAGATAGTCAGCACTTCACAGGACTGAGCCACATGTGTAGAGTGAATACAAAAGAGGCAGCCGGGAGATCTAGACAAAAATTCGGCCCGCACTTTGTTAGCCACAGCAAGACCTTGGACACTAGACCTTGAGTGCTAAATTTATTGTGAGCTTGGAGAACTCTAGAGTATTCATGGAAGTCATCCTGGAAATCTTCCCTGAGTCCACCTTCAGCTGCCATCAATTTAGATTATGTGAATACTTTAAGATACTCTGAATAATGATGGACAATTAGGGAATATGAACCAAATCTGAAATCTTTGCTTGTTCTGTTCATCAATAAAATTATCAACATGCCTCAATGGAAATAAACAGGGCAATCTGCATCTTACAAAACCTCTTTTTGTTTGTACCCTTTGGCAATGGATTTTTTAATAAGCTTGAGCCTATCAACCTTTGTAAGTTGTAGCAGGAAAAGATTAAATGTTCCTAAACAGGGGAGAAAACAAAATTTCTATAGATATTATTTGTAAAGCCTTCAAAGAAGGCACTAAAAACAGTGCTCATTTTTTTGTGTGTGTTCAGCATCTAAAAATGCAGTATCTAAGAGCTAGAAATGAGCTAGCTAGAAATTTAATAGATTTGGGAGCCTATCAGCTAATACAGTCCTCCAGTTATACTGTCTTTCCTCTAGAAATCAATAAGTACTCTGCAGCTGCCAAAATAAGAGCAGTATTACCTTAGCAATGTAAATACAATCTGACATGGACTCAATGATCATTACGAGCTGTTCTATGATTCCATGTCCTCTATGAATATTACAATGATGATGCTTATAGGGAGACTACTGATGATGCTAATCCATAATCTTGCTGTTGTTGATGAAAGGCAGCAAGATTTTGTCTTCTAGTCAACAATTAAATATTTAAAAGATGAAAACCACATACATTTCCAAGCAGAATTTTTAAATTCTGAAAACAGTAAGATAACATGAATATAAGTTATGAACTGTAGAAATAAATGACAGGTACATATGAGTCCTAGTTTCAGAAATATTTTGAGATTTAGTCCACCGATGTTGGTAAAGCATTTGTGTGATCCTTGAGTATCAGAGATAAAGGAATGCAAAATATTGTAGTTGAATGCCATATATGACTGCAATGCAAAACAAAAAAACGCAGAGGATTTGCCCTTTATTTGCCCCTCAATGAGCATTCATCTATTGTGAAATATTTATATTATTCTTATTAATATACACGTGGGAGATTTCTCCTAGTGTGGTTATTTGCAAACCATCTACAGCCTGTGATTTCTAATGCTGAGAAAAGCATCAGACAACAAAATTGCAATACATTGAATTCATGGCTTTTGATAAAATTTTTCTAGCTATGCAGCACAAGACCTTCAAGTACATACTGTATCTCAGATGTACCCTCTTAAAAAATAGCAGTATATTATAAACAAATGCAGCTGTGTTTGGAGCTCCTTCTGAGATGCATATGAAGTCTATAAAGCAACCATCTTTCACTTCTTGAAAATTACAGTGCTAATTAAAAACTGCGTAGTTGATTCCTGGTTGCATTAATAAATGAGGAAGACTATTCCACTGAAATTGTTTTCTGAGAGATGGCATATATGCTTTTTGCACAACAGGATCTTGATAGAAGACTCTGAAGTTATTGTCTGTCTTTCCAATTCTTTGTTGTTACTTCCAAGGTTTTCTTTCCAGTTCAGGACCTTGCAACTTCTAAAACTTTTCAGTAACATTTTAAAGATAAACAGATTGGTTCCAGATTTTCTGCCAGTCATGCTATATCCTGTGTTGAAACTGATGATATATGGATGAGAAGAGATGCAGGTAAAACATAAAACACATGGTCAGCATATATGGTATTCATAGGAAATAGGAATTCAAAAATCAGTTAAACACACTTGTCTTTTGAATCTATTGGCTTAAACTGCACACTCTCCCTTATTGAAAATCTAACATGATCCTTTTTACCTCAAACAATGAAGGATAGAAATCATTTTAAGAAATGACAGCACATGAGAACTGGTGATTGGCGATATGATTGTGGGAAGTATTTATTAGGTGTCTCATCACTCCATCCTAACCAGATAGATCCAGCCCTCAGAAAGTTACCTGCACTCATCAGCAGTGACTAGATTACATGTGAGATCTCACAGTTCTGCCAAACACATAATCTTGTGATGAGATATGGCTTAAGAGGATCATCATGTTTCCATTCCATTATACTATCTATGCAGTTCAGTGTATCCAGCTCCATTGTGCAAACCTTACAATTGCTTTTAATAAACTGGTGTAAATTTTTATATGACTGCTGATATAATTGTCAAAAGTCCTACCGGTTTTTTTAATATTTTATTCAAAGCAGAAATATTTGGAAGGATGAGTTTTGAATGCCTCCTCTGATTTTGATCACTCTGAATAACAAACACCAAGTGTAGTGTTCTGGGTTCTTTTCTTAACTCCACTTGGCACTAAGCAAGTGGCAATGTTCTGTTTGGGTTTTTTCCACCAATACATGGAAATAGAGGAGCATGGAGATTAGGAAACCTAGGTTTTGCACAAAAAGTAAATATGAAGTGTCTATCTGCCTTGATTAAACTATTAAGGCATCTTCTGTCTGATAATTTCGACCACAATCATACTTTCTGAACTAAAAATCATCCACGGTGACCATATCAGTTCATCTTTGAGAGCATAAACCATGACCACATAAGTGTAAGCTAACATCAAGCTAATGGTAAAGGTAACAAATATTATGACTGTAATGTATGCAATAATTGATATTTGTGAGAGATAAACAAAAACTTTGCCTCTAAGCTGAGAGTTCACAAGGTTACCCTAAAAAATGTGTATAACTTTAGTCTGCTTCATCATGTGGAAAACGTTAGCTCACATTTTGCACAGATGTTTGCACATTTGTTTTTTTTTTAAAACAAGTGATGGCATCATTCACCTATATTAAGAAAAATCTCATCTGTATGACAAACAGCTGCTTTTTTCTTAAATCACCTCTGGCTCTCTGAATGCATTCCTCTTGCTTGAAGGCTGGTGTCTCTTCAGATCCATAGCTGCAACATTTCAATTAGCGAAATTAACCTCTCCAGTGCAGTGGAAGAGGTTGAATTCCTTCTCCTTGCTTTAATGTCCATGAAGGAGTTTGTGTCATATACAAGATGTACACTAACATGTCCAGAGCACTTGTCAAGACAATGAGGTGGGCACTCAGACCTTACTGAGTCTTTCAAGTCCTTGCAGGACATGTCTCAGTCCACGAAAATTTAAAGGGTCCCAAAGCAGAAAGCCTCATTACCAGCATAACTAGGTAGGTATGTACCTCCAAACATGCCAATCATTGAACATAGCAGGGACAGTTCAGCTACCAGAGACCAGACTAGATTCTCCAAAATAGTGGAGGAAGGGGATTTTCAGTGAATCTTGGGATCTGGTTGCAATTTACAGAATAGCTTAATTTGTTCACTTTAAGATTGAAGGAATGTGGATGAGGAATAGAGCTCTGAAAAACAGTGAATATTACAGTGACACGTAGCTGACAGAGAGCTAGTAGTTAATAAGTGGAACTTTACAATGATATTTTTCCTGAATTTGTGTTAAACATGCTGAGAAACCTAGTAATAATTTCCTTATTTCAACTTTTGCACAGAGCTACTATACCTCTGTACAAAATTCCTTAATTGCAAGGCTTTTATCAGCAAAAGTTTTGAATGCCACAGCTCAAAACAGCCACTGTCTCTCTGTATAAAGGATGAAGGCAAACAGCAAAACCACATGGACAGATTTTCAAGCTAAATCTTACCTTTTTACTGAACTTATACCTGTCATAGTAGAGGCAGTCAGACTGACAATCCATTCCTAGTGATTTCTGGCTTATAGGGATTCAGAATTTATTTGAGATTTCAGGCCCCTGCTGTGACCACTACTTTTGATTGTTACAGGATAATGAATTGTATTTTGGCAGTCAGTTGCATTTCAACCTGAAGAACATTGTTTTGGGGTTGTTTTGTTTGATGTTTTGGTTTGGCTTTCCTCTTTGAGCTTCCAATGGAGCTAAAGATAACAAAGTCAAACTTTGTTAAACTGCTTCTGTTTGCCAACACAAAACATCTCAGTGCACCAAATCCCCAGGATTTTCACATCAGAATGTGGTATGATACACTACTGACACTGTGTGACTAACATTAAAATATTGGATTTTTTTTTTAAATAGACATATTTTTATAGGTTTTGAACAACATAATTTTTTAAATATGTTAGAATAACAATGAAACAGTTGTTGAAAAATCTTTGGTACTTAGATAATCAGAGACTTTTCATAGCATTAATAAAAGTTTATTAGTTTTATTTATTTAGTGAAGGTTTAGGCCTTCACTCTATGAATTCCAGGATTCCTACTACTAGTGTACATTGACTATATGTCATTGAAATTTTTTTCTTCACTTTTCAAGTGTGAAAACCAAACATAAAGTTATCAAAAACCTGCTATTTTAATCCTGAACAATACGACCCAACCAAAAGATCTGAAACACAAAGCAACATTTATTTTTCCTTCCCTCATAATTGTCAATCATTCTGTTCAGCAGAAATTTCCAAATATAGAATTATTTTCTCTAGTACTCACCATCTTTTGTCCAGCAAGACAAATTTGTCTCTTGTAATGTGGCAACATTAACAAGAAATGCAATCTTGGCATGTGATGTCAAGTCCCTACCTCATTCTTATTCTCTTTTATGTTACTGTCCATATACACTCTAGTATTCAACTAAGCTGCTGATGGAGCAATTAAAACATTTTCAGGTTGGCTGACAGATACCCCATTTAGGTGAAAAACTGAAAACACTCTGAAAAAACTGAAAGGTACTCTTTGATGCAGTACCTCTGCCTGATGTTTGCTTTCTGCAAGCATATTTATGGAGCAGAGCCATGAAAAAAAAAGATGTGTAATGTCATTTTAGTTTCTTGCAACTACTGAGCCCTTGATTGAATCTAGTGTGGAATTAGGGGGATTCTTCTACAGAGAGAAAAAGCAACAAAGAAATGTCTCTCTCTTTTTAAGAAACAAATCCATTCCCTTTCATGTCACTGCTTTGCCTCCCTCTTTCTCTAACATGCTCAGGACATTCTTCCACAAGCTTCATATCCCCCCTCTAATACAGGATGCCAGAAGACCTTTCCTCTCCACCCAGGCTACGAAGAGAGGCAAGGTTCTTCAACAACACCTTTAACAGAGCTCTTCTGCACCTTCCTCAACCCTTACCACCTGCTGTGGCTTTGAGTGTCTTCAATGCCCCACACAGAAGAACCAATGAAATGAAAACATGCAGAATGGGGAGGGGGATTGTTTCTTGGGTTTTTTGGTTCCTCGGTTTTTTGGGTTTGGAGGGGGGGTTTTAAAAAAAATACTTTGAAAATTAGATGTTCATTCAAAAATAAAAGAAAATGTGATTTTTTTTGGCTGATCTAATTTTGTTATTTAACAAAATTTTTAGTGGTTTTTTTAACAACTACTATAGTACCATGCAGAAAGAAGAATGATAAATGTTTTGTGAAAGCATAAAAATTTCAGATAAGGCAAATATTGTATTAATCCAACTACTCATTTCAAAAAGGTATGAAATAATGTAAGAATTTGGGAGGTGGGAACCCTCAGGCTTTTTTTTTTTCTACAGTGTGATCCTTTGTCTCTGCAAGTCTAGTCTTAGAGACTGGATATTCCCTCCACTCTTTTTCCTGACAGGGCTAAGCTCTAATAAAATGATTCTAGTGTATCTCAATAGAGAAGTTTCAGTTGTTTGTCTTGACATGTTCTAAATGATTGTCTGAGTTCAAGAAAAAAAAAAAAAACCACACTTTTTCTTTTTTTAAATCATATTATTTCACAGAGCTGATTTGGAGCACAGGCACTGAAACAGTCAAATCAGCCCAAACTCGACATCCACTTACTGCCAAAGTGGCTGCTTCTGTGCTCTAAGGTCAGGAAGCATTTTTAACTCAGAAGTTTATAACAAAAAAGCATTTTTAATGAAGTGACATAAAAATTGACACAATAAGAAGGATGGAAATTAAGTAGAGAGTGACCAGTGTATCCCAGATGTGCCAGGCTGCTAACTGCAGTGGACCACTAGTATTCCAGACAAGAGACTTCTTGTATTTGAACTCTCCACTAAAATGGATAATGTGATTTTCCTGAAACTCAAACTGTTTAACATGCAAAAGACCCAATGTTCCTTGAAAGTTACATGTTACTGGTTATTCTTTGTCGCTGGAAACAATTCTGGGTGATAGATGGCTTAACAATTTCTGGCTCCTGCTATCACAGGTGATAGCTATAATGGATTATGCTCATACGATGACCACTTTTCACAAATGTCAAACTTTTTGACCATGATGTTTTCATCTAGAAAAAATCTCATGCCTGCTCAGAACTTTAAATACTACTGTAAAATAAAATACAGAGTGAAGGCTTTGGAGCAACTTTTCTTTGTTAACTGATATGGAATTTAGTATAAGAGAACATCAGAAAAGATTTAAATGCATACTTTAAAAATAACAAAGAATATCTTGAATGTGAAAATTACAAATGGATGCCTTGAAAGCTATCTACTGAGTTCAAAACTTTATATTCTTTCTTGAAATGTGGTTACTGGACTTTGATAAGAGAAGTCACAAGGGGTCTTTCTACAAATAAGATACCTTTCCATTAACAATTTATTGCGTCAAGACTTTTTCATCACAAACAAAAGTCTATTTGCTGTACCTGTTGGAATCCAAAAGAATAATGCAGGTGATGTCTTTGAAACTGAAATGTGCTTATTAACGCCATCTCACAAAGTCTCTGAGAATTCTCAGTGAGAAATGACAGTGTATGGCTCAACTGCACATACATCACTGCCATGAAATTGCTCACTATAAATATATCAGGTAAAATGGGCACTCAGCTAAGTGAACTCTTTGATTTGATTGGACTTCCACTGTCTGTTATTTCTGAGGCTTTTTGCATCATGACCCAGAGCTTATTAAATTCAGCAGAAATGCTCCCCTTGATTTTTTGCCCAGCCCCAGAAGCCAATGAAAATGAAGGGCACCAAGCACATATATGGGTTCTGATCCAAACAGTAGTACACTAAATTATATCAATTGATGTTTTCTATAACCTACTTAATTTGACAAGAGGATTGCTTATTATTTGCTTTTAAGATAAATGTCATCTGCAAATGGTCAGCAATTTTTTGATTAATCCTTTTCTGAGAAGAAAAACAAAAAAGAGTTATCGATTTTCACAACTGAAATTAGTCAGAATTCTGGGGACTTGCAGATTATCTCAATTTGGAAGAAAATAATTGTGATTCTTGGCAAACAGTTCACACTCTGGATTTCTCCTAGATTAATAGAAATGAAACAAGAGACTTTGCTCAAAAGTATAAACTCCATCTTAAGACAGAATCTAGCCCAAAAGCTTCCACTGCACCTGGAACGGTATAATACCACCATTAACAGGCCATGTGGTGACCATTAACAATCCTTTTGGTGATTTTTATTGCTTCTGTAATCTCTATGCTGAAAATCAAGGAAAGTAGACCATTTTCCTCATCAGGTCAGAGAAATAATACATAACAACATTTTCTGTCAAATTTGAAACTAACAAAAATAAATTAACTCTGGCAAATATCATTATGGCTTCTTGGGTTTATTGAGCCATTCTGGATCTGAGTATTTTCATTCATTCTCTTTCTCTCTCATTGACAATATTTTGCTTTCATAAAAAAGGAAAAAAAAAAAAAAAAAAAAAGAGGAGAAAAACCCACACCCATGGAAATGCTGACATTTTTACTCAGTGTAAATTCTTGTTTTCCATCAAGCCCCTGTCCTCCATCATTCAGAATGAGATCTTTCAGGACTACATACTAAGTTGCATTCTAGCCTTAAAAAACTTTGAGAAGTTTGCATTGGCTATTTTCTTGTTAAAAAAAGACACATGAAAACCCACAAGAAACAACAATAACCCGCACAAAACCCAAACAAAAAAAAAAAAACCCAACAGAGTAAAAAAAAAATCTTCTAAGAACAACAAAAGAACATTTTCTAAGCACAGTTTAGAAATGTGCAAATAATACTGTCAGTAGGTAAGGTTTATTTTTTTTATTATGAACACTTATATTTTCCAGCTGCAGTTTTCCAACTGCCGTTTTAGAACATTTCACTGTATGTTACTATCAATCATCCTTACCCTAGAAATGTACCATACATTAGTAAAGCTTAATTGGCATATTTAAAGTAAATAGCTACTTAGTTTTGCCGTAAAATCTTTGGAAAAAAATTTATAACACCACATGGCATTGTTTGTTCCAAAAGGAAATAGTCAAGTTCTGAATGTTAACTCTGCTAGAAGACAATTATGAGTACTGAAATACTTGTCTTGCCAGGCTACCATACAGTTAAATACAGGTCATTAGGATATTGCCTGACAATGAAGTAAATATGTCTCTTATTGTATGATGTAACATTATTTGGTAATTAAGAAGAAAATTTTAGGTGTAAAGGCAAAATATTAATTCACCGATCTTTGACATGACAATGAAAAAGAGAAAATAAAAAACAGAAATTAAAAACAAAAACAGAAATTAAAAGAGAGGTAGTAAGAACATCAAGCTGTAGAGCAGAAGGAGGATAACAATGGCATGATGCCAGATCCTTCTCCCTGTACACCTAGGCAGCATTGCAGGCTGAAACTGCATGGATGTAACTGAGAGCAGAGACAGCTTCCACATACACTTGTTTATACCAACTCCCAAAGGTCTATTTCCACATCAGGTATAAACACCATCCTCTCCACGTACAATTTCTGCATTTTGTTCTGTGCAACTGCAGAGAATGAAGTTTGCTATAAATAAGCAATGTGGAATGAGTTTTTAGGAGCATATAGCCAGTCCACCATCTTTTACTAGACAGATTTTGGCCTCATTCTCCTGTATGACGTCTTGTAACTGTGCCACAGACTTTCTCTCTGCCTAACAAGTTTCCCTGCCACTCTCAACCATGCTTCCAGACAAAGGAGGAGATGCAAGGCACATGTCGAGCTGTGCACTGGCAGTCAGACCACTGCATGACTGGCAAAACATGGATGGCACTCTCCCTACTAAAGTGATACGTGATGTTTCATTTACATTTGCCAGCTGGCTAATAGTAGCCAAATGTTTGTTGCAAAGAGTGAGTGAGAGAGAAAAATAGCCATATCCTTTGGCACACAGAATAATAATAATCCTCCTCCAGAACAGGCTGGCAGTGCTCGAGCCAGAGCCATCTTTCCGACTCTGAGACACTATTAGATTCTCCACCCTTCTCTTCTAAATTCTGCAGCAGATTGTTTGGGCTGGAGAGAGATGGAGACAAGAGGTCCCATCTGGTACCCGTTCCTTATTTCTTTGTAGCTCTATAATGGCTCCAGGTCTTTTCACAGCTCATTCAGGAGAAAAGGGTAAGTATTGGGTAAGAGGAAGTGGTGGTCCCAGAGATTCTACAGGCTAGTCATATTTTTATTTTCCTCGTATTTCCTTTTTTCCCTTCCCCTCCAGATTAACAGGAGTTAACTTGCATCTGCTCTCCTGCATTTGCAGCTTTACAGTGCAGACCTGTCAGTAGTTTCCCATATTTGCTGAGATTATTTTATGGGCAAGACATTATACAGGACTAGCAGAGGTAGTGTGAAAAATACCTTTTTGCTTTTTTTCCAGACACCTCCCCCCATGACTACGTGCCTTGTTTTTTCTCATAAGAGCTAAAACAAAACTTTTCATTCTTCTCTGTTTCTAAGCATGCCTTTTCCAAAACTTTGCCTTCATAGAGGACCAACTGCATGTCTCCAACACCTTAATTCCAGACAGAGATTCAGCCAAATGACAGTCAATTTGTCGTGCTTAGTTGAATGAAAGTAGTTTTTGTTCTGTAGGTCTGTGCTTCAATACCATGTTTTACCCCACAGGCAAAGATGATGTAGACTTGTAAGATGCCCATATAAATACTCATAGGCTTCTTCACCTCTCACTCTTCAAGTACTGACATTCACTGGGTGAATCCAGAGTCTCAGTAACACTGTTCTGTCACTGCAATTTGACAAGAAATGTCAGGAGAGTAAAAAACCTTTCCTGAGGAATGCTCTGGTTCAGGAAATGAGATGTGGGCTTGCAGGCTCTGCTGGGAAGGCAAAAGCTGAACACTACTATCTCAGATTTCTGTCTCAGTTTTCGCAAAAGAGTTTGCAGACTCTGCTAGATGCAGGTGAGTTTCTAGGCTCAATGCTCTCTTTTTTTTTTGTTATTTTCCTCATTTCAATGAGCTGAGAGTTACTCAGAGGAAGATGCTAGGCACAGACAGGGAATTAGCAGCACAGAATGGCAGATTACTTCTTGGGCCAAAGATGTTGAACTTTGCACGTAGTCGCCTCTCCAGACCAAAGAGCAAGAAGGGAGAAAGGCTGGACCTGTTCCTCAGGCTTTTCTTGGGTTTTTTCCCTCTTAGAAATGCTTGGGGGCAGGGCGGGGGTGTGTGAGGAATGGTCAGAACCTATTTAGTGTAGCAGTATTTAATTACAGCAAGGCGCAGCTTTGGTCTGATTTCTTTGTCAGTTATTGTTCACTAATTATTCATGGAAGTCCTGAGATTGATCCTTAGATATATTTAATTAGATGCATCTAATACTTAGATACACTTAAGATAAAGGTTGACAGCATATTTTATGACAAGAAAATCTAAAACTTTAGCCTTCTCTCACAACTCTATTCTTGAAAAGTAGAAGTTTAATTATTTATGAGCTCTATAACAAATATTTTGGAAGAGTAATCCATTGCTGCAGGAAAGAAAGGAATAGAAGCAAATGTCCTAGGGTGATGTGTTTATCCCTCTATCGTCTGTTGGGTGTAAAGGGGAGCGGGGGGAAGGCGCAGTTTGTTTTTCCCCAGGAAAACTCTGCTCCTCGGACGGACCTTGAGACAGAAGCGGGGGAGGAATCCGCAAGACAAAAGAAGCTGTTTTTTCTCCGGGAGAGTAGTAGTTAGTAGTAGCTTAGAGCTAGCATAGTTAGATCTATAGAATAGCTGGAAGGTTTTTTTTCCCTTTTTTTTCCTTTTTCTCCCTCTCCTCGGAACTGTACCGATCTCTCCGGACTGGGGACCTGGGAAAGCGCCGGGGGCTTCCACAGGGGACCCACCCCCATCAAGACCAGCCCTGCATAACAACTCCCTTTCCTCCCAGCACCAGCGGAGACGGGCAGCAGTAACATCTGCAAGAGGACACTTGCTCTTTTCCAAGTTTGTTATCCTCCGTAAGCGGCCGAAGTTTTTGTCATCGGGTATTGTGCTGGGGAGTGTTTTGCCTGTGTAATAAACAGGTCTTTTCCACCTCTCTCTCAGGAAGTCTTTCTTCCCGAACCAGTTGGGGGAGGGGAGGGGGACCCCGTGGGAGAGTTTCTCCCAAATCTGTTTGAAACCAGCACAGCAATATAAACACAATTGTAATTCAAGGAACTAATCTGAAAGATTCTGAGTAAAACTGAATGTCCAAAGGACATATTGGATTGGACAGGACTTGAAGTTATTTACCACATTGATAGATCAGAATCCAAACCCACATAAAATCATTTTTTTTAACCGAGATTAGCAAAAGTTTCCATTGGACCCACAGAAATTTCCCCCTTTTTCCCCTTGCTCAGCTGTATGTATGACTGCCTGAAAGAGGCAGCACATTGACAACACAAAATTCAGATTTTCAAGTCCATGCTTAACTACATTTTTGTCTATAAAAGGTCTGAAGAAAAAATAAAAATACCTTTACTGTAGTTTTAATTGGCAGCATGCAAGTCATTACACCTTCCCAAAACCTTGGAGGGTGGAGGGAGAAACTATAAATCCATTGATTAAATTTAGGATGTACATACCCTGATTCACAGCTAGATTTGCCCTGTTGAGTCACTGATACTGATTTGCATGTGGTTTTGTGCTCATATTTAGTTCTGAACTTAAATGTCAATTAAACAATCACTGACCATTCAGTGTTCTATTTTGAGTATTAAATTGAAATACGTTGTTGCACACTAAGAAACTAGGAACATAAATAGCATGCAAATGGTAAGAGAAAGTGGAGGTAAGAAGTGAGTAAATCTACATTTGTCTCCCAAGCCACTTGCTCTCTGATTTATAGGCACTTTTCCAATATGCCTACTATTCCATAGAATATATCCCATCTTTTATATCTGAGAATATTTCTAAAGTGAGAAGGCCAGTTATTGATTATTGAGTCTGCTGTAATGCTGTAACCCACTGGGACAAAACATTGCTGGGAAGTAATAAGAGCTGGAGGCACTTGGCTTTTGCAGGGATCGGAGGAAAAAGATGACTTCTGCTGCGATCTGATTTAAATTGACCACTTAAAAACAAGGGTTTGAATGTGGTTCTTTGGAAGGAAGTGTGAAAGAGCTCTAGGGAGAGCAGGGAAGGTGAAAAGCAAGATACAAAAAACGCTAATGCTCAAAGAGAGTGAATTATAAATATAAATAATCTGAAATAATTTCATTGTGTCTAAATAATTATTTTCTACAAATATCTACCAGATCAGATAAACCTATAGTGAGATATTTCACTCCAAATAAAACCTCATAATGAGAAGCTTGTTGGAGAACATACTTTTTGTTGATCCGCCTGAATTCATACATCCAACCTTGCTGACTCCTAAAATTGAAGAGTAAAAATTATTCTTTCCTTTGCAAAAATATATTTTTTATTGAAAGAGGTATGTTTGAACAAATTGACATAAAATACTGATATCAAAACAAATAGTTAAAATTGAGTGCTTTGATGTAGCTGTTGGAAATTTTCAAAACCTGCTCAGATCAAAATAA
This sequence comes from Acrocephalus scirpaceus scirpaceus, assembly GCA_910950805.1. Lineage (NCBI taxonomy): Eukaryota > Metazoa > Chordata > Aves > Passeriformes > Sylviidae > Acrocephalus > Acrocephalus scirpaceus. The sequence continues at coordinate 59,541,184 of OU383776.1, forward strand.
ACTTTTGTTCTTCTACAGAAATTTGTTGCCATGGAGCCAATCTTTTTAATAATATTTCATATCTGCAGCCCTTTTTTTTTTTCCCCTGCTGCTCTCTCTCACTCTGGACAGTACATGAAACAGCCTTGAAACACCCAGAAATGTGAAGTATGCCAAAGTAGGCTAAACTGCAGAAAAGGACACTCACAAAAAGGGTGTGAGGCAGGAATACAATTATCTAAACTGCTCCTAATTGCTCAGCAGTTAGAGGAGGGCAATATTTCATTGTACACAAACACATTTTATCTCAAGCATATCTGGTCTTTTCTTGCCTCTAGCCTCTGTCAGGAAGATTTGTTAACTGTATCCTATGGGAAAACTCATATGAGTTTGATTTAACTCCAACTCTGACAACTGGGATTCCCTGCAGTCACAACTCCTGCCACTCACGTCCAGCACTCTGTCTGCCCTAAGGAAAGATTCACATCTTGCAGAAGTATGAAAATTGCTGAGTGATTAAGTTCAAACCTTAAATGGTACCCAGAAAGCCAGTTAGCAATTCAAAGCGGATGGTTAAGCAGGTGCAGTAATCCTATTATTTCACATGGATGATTGAAGGTAGAAAAGAAAAACATGTCTCCAGCAATGGAGAGAAAACACCTCCAAATCCTAATTATCTTTTCTAGATAATGTCTTATTTAGATCCTTGTTTAGAATGGTTTTTAATGCCAAATGAAAGTTAATGAAAATTTAACATTAGCATTTTTCTTTCGGTGGAATCTATTTCACCTCTAGGAAATAGAGGTTTCATAGTCCATGAAGAAGTTTCCAGAGAGTAACGTCAGCCTTTCTATTCATTGCTTTCTCTTTCTCTAAAATACTCAACATTTTGCTCCAATGGAGTCGTCATCAGGAGCTCCCTAAGCAGCAGTTAGTTCACAGACTTAAGATTTTCCTACCTTTTTTTTTCTTTTTCTGTACAGCATACTTTTTAATCCTTTTCAAGTAATCAGGTAACTGTATGCATCTTTTCTAGACCCAACAAGGTTAGGGTGTGCTGTCGGTTTTTTTAAGTTGCTAGTAGGAGTGTGCTCAGAATTTTGGTGCAGTTATAACCAGGCACTTCTATTGACTCTGTGTTTTAAACCTGATTTGTATAATGCATAGGTTTTGAGATCTTTCCAGATTTCTGTTGTGTAACATCCGTCCTTGAGTGACTCTACAATGTCTGGTGCAGCTGTTAGGATCATTAGGATTTCAAATATCTTTCCAAATTAAACCAAGAAAAAGATTTAAAGAGAAAAAACTCTTGGCCTAATTAAGAAAAGTGAACTAGATTTAACAATGAACAATTTATTGGCAGTTAACAGAGCTCATACATGGTAGCCAGGAGCTAGATAATTTATCATTAAAAAGAATCTCCATTACATATAAAATCCCTTCTCTCTTGATACAGTTAGCAACTGCACTTCACAATTACCATTTTTATAAGCCTGACTCACTGGCAAATGAAGCTGTATTTCACAGAGTAGCAGCAAAACTTGTAGGTGCTGTGAATATTTAAATTTGCAGGATTCAAGTTCTTTGTCGTGAAGTTTAGTTTCTCTTCAATCAATGACCCTTTGCAGTTGTGACCTTGATTTTTCAAAGCTTTATAGCCCAGCCTCTAGTAACTAGAAAACTCCTTAAAATACTTCTAGTTAATGCAGTCAATAAACTACAAGGTAGGAAAGTGCTTTGTACGTAATATGCCCCAGATATTTCATCACCCAGCTCTTGCACAAGAGGCAAACTGCTGCTCACATGATCAAAGTGGCCACCTCCAAAAAACCCAGTGGGAATGGTGATTGAATAGTGTCATTCAGGGTGGGTTATGACATGAACTAATTTAGCTTTCTGTTTTGCCTTTGAGATTCAGAAGTGGAGGAATTTGGGCTCCACACATGGGTTGTTAAGCTGTGCAGATGTATCGATGTCACTGAGTCCACACCTGTGACGCTGCCTGTGGCCAACCATGCAGAACCAGACCTGAGCCTTTTTGTTTGGCAAATAGGAGATCTGAATGTAGGACACTTTACAGCATTGTTTCTTCAGTCACTGTACCCCTGAAGTTAAGGGAGAAGGTAATTCCACTCTGCAATAGGGTGTAATATGCAATAAACTATGCCTAGCAGTGCTGGAAGCAGCAATTTTGTCCTATTTGGACTTTTGGAGGTAATGTGGATAGCAACAGAATTCATCAGCTTGATGAGTAGAGGCATTCTTCTCCACTAACAGGGAACAGGAGTAGATGGACTACCTCAAAGAAAACTGCATTTCCTGATAAAGACATCAACTCCTTGTGGACATTACTGGAGCACTTGAAGGAGATTTGAGGCACCTCAAAGTTCACTTCAGCTGGAAAGCCCTGATGATCAGGACATGCAAGACCTGTTTTTTGGCTGCTTCTCTGATTCTTTTCCCCCTACTTCTTCCAAGAAGATCTTTGACATCTTTAAGTGCAAATGTGCAATGCCACTGCCCAACATTACTACTCAATGGTGAGAGGGATACGAAATCTAACAGTATGAAATCTAGGGTCAGATCTAGGAGTGAGTGGCTTGAGCAATTTTTAAAGAGAATGGTTCAAAATTGCAGGAAAGTTTTCATTTAAAATCTCTCCTGATGGTAGGCTTCTTGCTTGCTCAAAGACTGCAGTCTAGCAAATTCAGCAAGGGTATTCTGGCACCACTGAGCCAGACCTATGAGAACATTTGCAGAACTACATCAGAAAGACCAACAGAAGCTGGGAAGAAAGCCCCATGCATGCAGAAACAGCCAGATAAAGACAATTTTTTCATACCATTTAATGGAAAGAGTGAAACACACTTGCCAAGTACAGTTTTTTGGTCCCCAACATAAATGGAAAGTCACTGATGCCATGAGGTCTGTATTTGTGGAGATCTTCAGATTTGGGGCACCTGCCCTGACACCTGTTTTTTACATAGTGCAAAATGAAGACAAGAAAGGCAGAACCTCTTTTGGCCATCTGAAAGCACTGGACACCTCATCAACTAGCACATTCTTCATAATTTGCATGAACTCATGTTAGCATCTCCACAAAGGAAGTGTTCAACTGACAGTCTCCTTCATGGAGACACATCTTTGACCTACAATCCTGTGATAGCTCTTTGAGTGTGGTGAGGGATACCTCATCACCTTTCACATCTGCAGTACAAAAAATAGAGCTCTGGGAGAAGAGTTTAAGTATTCAGGTTCCCAAGCGTCTGAAATGTCACCCCTTTACTAGCTGTTTGGTATCTATAAGGAGGTTTGCAAGACTAAATTGTATTTTAAACATATTTTCCATCATTATATTTAACTGAAGGGAAAAACGCTACTCAAATTAAAAAAAAAAAAAAGGCAATTTTTCTTCATTTAAGTTTTATCTTTAAAAAATTAGTATCTGCCAAAAAGATGCTCGATTGTTTTCAAACAGTAACAATTCTAACTTTCTGTTATACAGTACTGGCAGAATACATATTTTAAAGTACTAACATAATTAGAGATAATTAATCTAGTCAAGGCAATAATGAACAGCTGCATCAATCTGCACAGAGATGACTGGTGCAACAAATGAGGTGAACACAGGTCAGCCACTACAACAGTCACTAGGAGCAGCAGCCCATAAAAATTCAGATCTTGAGAGACTATCTGAATCTAGATTCTCAAACAGACTGCATCTTCCCTTTTCCTCTAAATTTAAAGACCTCATTCTTTTAATATATAATTTTATAATAATTTATGAAAATGAAGAGCAATGTGGAATGCAATCAATCATTCATACTTCTGAATGGGAACCCAAAAATAACAATGCTGTTCTGCAACTTTGTTAAGAACTGCTGCTGACATCATGATCGTCTTGCCTTCATGGTGAACTTTTTGCCTTATCAGCAACCAAAAAAGACTTATACTTCACAAAAGTTTTGCATTTAATTGTAGTTTTCAGCCATTTGCAGGAAGGTAGGGAGAAAATATATTTGTAAACTTATCACAAGCGTGTGTTCATTCTTTCCTTTGATCCAGTTCAACATTGCCTTCATGGCAATGGAACAAGAAAAGATTATAATATTTATAATGAAAGTAACTGAAAAAAATTTAAATGCCAAAAAGTTCTAGATTCCCTGTCAAAAATGAGAGGTAGAGTTTCAAAAATAAATTATTTCAGCATCTTCTCAACCTAGAGGTACTGTTTTTGAAATAAGTTTCATTCTGTCATCCTTAAATTGGGATATATTTCATTGTGAATTCAAAAAGGTCTAAGGAAAATTACTACATGTTAAAATACTTTAAATTAAAACAAACTGTTCATGACGGTAGCCAACATAAAAAAAATTCACTTAAAAAAGAAAAGGAGAAAAACTCATTTTTGTTTTCCCTTCTTTTTTGAGTTTTTCTCTAGTTCTGTATGAGTCAGAAATTAATTATTTACCCAGTTTCATAGATAACTATATAGTACAGATGCTTTATTCCTTATAAGTTTCCCAGTACAAGGAGAAGGATGCCATAATGAAACCCTACATGAACACAACTTACCTGAAGGGTAGGGAAAGGTATGTCCCTATCAACTGTGAGACAAGAACATGATCTGGGCCAGCATCAAGTATATAGGACAACCCAGGGCATTTCCTGATCTCAGATGTTCAGGAGGTATAACTTAGAGACAGCTTGAACAAGGGTGGATTTGAAGCACTATCGATGAGAATTTAGTTCAAGCAAGACGTATCAACTATACAGAGTGAATGCATGGACCAAGTCCCAAAATAAAAGAGTGTTGTCTGCTTTAATGTGTTCTGTGAATCTGAAGCTAATAAAGATTTTCCACTGGCAGGGAGATGTTTGGAATCAGGTCCCTAACGTCAGTGGAGAAATTAAATTCTGATCAGTTCAAGAAAAAGCAGTCTGCACGAAAAATACTGCACTCCCATATCAAGAAACACTTTAATCCTTTCACAGTTTGTTTGGACTCACGCCATTTCATTTAATGTAAGAAAATCTACCACTGGATAGGTGTTACTCAAATAGACAGAAGTTTATTTTGTTTTGTTTTCCTGCATATTACTATTGATCCCTTTCATTCACAATTTTCAAATACTTTTAGATGAGTAAATTACTTTCAACAGTTTAAATTTTCCTGATGTTTCCTCTACTCTACAGAGATTTGGCAGATCAATTCTTCATAAGATCAGTGTCTTGTTCTAACAGATTTCTGACTTTATATATTAAGTTAGTGAATGCTAAAAAAGAAGCATTCACAAAACTGCTTTGTTGATGCTCTCTGTTCTGGAAGTTGACGGAATGAAGATGTGATACAAACTTGCAGTCAAACCCTATCAAAGTAAGCAAATCTATCTGCTTTTGATGAATGGCTTGATGATGTAGAAATCCCAAGATTTGTCTTCTTGGGAAAAGAGAAAAGAAGGGTATTCTAATTTATATATATATATATATATATATATATATACAAAGAAAAAAAATTATTAGTTAACTAGAACACTAAATAGCAAGTCCAGGTACATAAATGGAGTAAGCAGAAAAATTTCCACAAAAGATACTGATTTCCTTTTAAACTTTTTCAGTTTTCAGAACCTTCATCAGAGCCTAAGTTATATAAATTTATCTAAAATCAAGATGAGAGCAAAGAAGCAAACAGTTGTATTATAGCAGGATCACTGGTAAATTATAGAAAGAAAAAGAAAATATACTTTGCCAGATTTTGACATGAAATGTCCTATCTCCTACCATTTTCTGAAGGAGCAAAATTATCCTCTGACCAACTGTAACTTCTATAATATCTTCACAGTATGAACTCCTCATAAAATTGGGGATATGTAGAGTGATTTGGAGGCAAGAGTGTATATTCAGGTCTATTTTTAAAAAGTAGCTTGGAAAATCTATGCCACCAAGCAAAACCACTGATTCTGGGGTTGTTATGAATTGCCAGCCATGGTTTCTTCTCTAGCGCTATCATTAGACATGTGACTTGCTGATCTTGGAGAAAATACATTTTGCAACACTCCACAATGACAGAGAAAACTAGACTTCAAGATGGGGAAAGCTATGAAGTGGGTAACAGAGCATGGGTTTGACTATTTGCCCTCGGAAGAGAGTTCTGTTGGAAACACGAAGATACTGAAGCTGTCGTATCTGACTGAGCATCTGGTCTGTTTCCTCCGTTCTCTTTGTAAGAGTCTGGAAATCTAACATGCTGAGGCAATAAAACCTCTCATTCTATCAGCTTCTGTATAGGAAAGCTGAAACCTTTCAGCATGAATGAGAGCAATAAGCAGATCAAAGGGTGATCTGTTAAGAACAGGATGAAAATACAAGATGTATCACACACATGAAGTCTCTGTGTAAACTTTCACTGTACTTCACTGTCATGGGCTGGCCTGCTGCATAACATGGATTCCGAGGAAAGCTTTTGATGTGAATAATTTCTCTCAGACTTGTACACAGCGGCCATCTGCCGAAAAAGAAAAAAAGAAAAAAGGAATTATATTCATTTATGCACATGCATCAAAAATATGCAAAGCTCAAACTTGGCAATCACCCACTGCTGATTTCACCCAAATTTTAGACAGTAAATGCACAGAGTTGTGCACTCCCTGTTAACTGTAAATTACTGTTTTCAGCTAATGCTTTTTGGACAGTGTCTTGCACAGTTAACAGCCAGGATAAAACAGCTATCTGCCTGAGTAGTGTCACAATAGAGAGGAAAGTGGGCAGCTCTGGCTTTCAGACAAGAATTGGGACATTTACCAAGAATGATGCATCCTGCCACTCAGTTTTATTCTCAAAATTTTCAGCAGCAACTCCTGGTCAGTGGTATGAATGACTGAATGTAAAAAAACCTTTATGTATTACTCCACAGCTAAAAAGAGATAAGTCATCAAAGCAAGGCCAGAGCAGAAAATTAATGTGAATCTTGCAAAGGACATGTGTCAAAACTTAGTATAACTTTGAAAGAAGAGCTCAAAATAAGTGGCACTTGAAAGATTCAAGGCATCATTTCTTGTGCAGGCCACCAGCAATCACTTTCATTATGGAGGCCATTCTATTCTGACACAGTATTTAAGTGTCGGAACCAAGCATTAAGTCACTGCCAGTAAGGATGCCAGTGTTTCTCTACGGATAGGACCAGGAGACCAGGAGATCATGACTTCTGACGGCATCAGTCACCCAGGGGGTCCATAAGCAACACTGGTTAATATTCTTGGTGAAAAACCTGCTCTTTTCATGAGTACAAATGTCTCCGGTATCATGGACATGCAATTCCAGACTGTCCTTGCTTATGTATTTTAAAAATACAGGGAAAACAACTTAATTAATTATATTGTCTTTGTTTATTGCCTGCTTGTCAGCCTATGCCTGAGCTGACAAAACTGATACAATAAGGAATCTTCTTTCATGAGTGACTAGTTATTAGATTCATCATGATGCTTCTTGGGAGCATCACAGAGCTGGCTGCATTACAACTTCATTCAGCTCTCCCCTCCAGTTTGCTGCAGCAGCTGCAAAAAATTATCTTCTCATGCTTTCCAAATACCAACCTGTGATTATGGACATTTTCGCTTTTTTTTCTGTAGATCTTGAGGTTCTTTCACCTTATGTCCATTTAAACAGTAAATAACAATATCATGTTTTGGTTTGGATGCCGGGGATGTTCAAGATGTTCAGGTGATGACTGGATGAGACCATATGAATTCTTCATACAGCTGGGTAAGCCATCCAAAGGAGACCAAACACAGCTTTGACTCTTCAGCCCAATCTGGTAATGTTGCAGCTTCATTCTGCTTCTCTGAGTTACTATACATTGTGCATTAGAAAAATGGAAAAAGTATGCCGCTTATTCCTGAACTAGCCAATCTCTCTGTTTTCTGTCTGATCCACTAATGCCTTGCTCTTTCATTCTTTCTGGGGTTATCAACAAAAACATGTGAAATAATCCTAGCTCTGACACTACCATCTACATCTGCTTCCATTAGAATAAAAACTTTTCTAGAAATCAATGAGGCACACATGGAGGGACTAACTAAACCCCTGTGTCATTGCCTTTGAAACTGTCACACTGCATTTCTTATCTTGTATTCATTCAACCCCAGTGGTGGTGCAGTAATTTTAACAGGATTGTACTTAAGCAATAATACAGGGCAGTGTGACAGTCATGATGAGATCACTCTATACATTGAATTTCTGGATTGCAAACTAAAGACCAGGGACACCAGTCAAGAAACTCTTCTGAGTGTATGAGAAATATTGGAGTGCCTGAAGGATATTATAAATTAGTCTTGTGTGTTATGGGAAGATGTTGAAATCACAAAGAATAATGAAATCAAATAACATGGGGCTCATATGTTTTATATCAACGTTAGAACTCTAGATTACAAGAGAGGCCACCCTGGCTCTTAGCAGAGGCATATCCAGCTTTTACTTGCTCTCCACTAGTGATGGGGAAGCAGTGTCTGAAAACAGGTTACAGAAAGGAGCACGTGGCCAAAGCTTCCTCAAATATTCCTGCAGTTGCTGGTGATTCAAAGGTAACATCCTCGTAACTAGTAGTCCGGATCCTAAAGCCCTTACAATATATGAACATAATAAAAATGTTCTGAAATTATTGCTTGAGACTAAGAAACCACAAACTTCCTGCAATAATTCATATTTAATTTTACTATTTATCTAGAAAATGCACAGAGAACCACATGCCACTTCTGCATTTGAGCTTTTGAGGAATAGCTCCATGCTGACTGTGCTCTGTGAGTTTACCACTACTGTCTACTCACATCAGCACAACCACAATGTGTTTTTTAAGAAATTAAATGTTACTGAGCCAGAAGTAGTCACTTCTTTTTATTATTATTATTTTTCCTCTTTCAGGAGGACTGTTTATAATCATACTGCGCAATATAAACACTAAGAATGTATCTTTTACTGTCTTCCTCCTTGTGAAAACCATGTTAATGGTTAATGACTCAACACAGTCAGGCATTTTCAAAAGCAGAGGGTGCTTTGCTGACCATGCACAAAGTAACCATGCAGGTGCAAAGGGGGTGCACACCCACTCACCACAAAGCTACAAGCTGGGTTTTGAGCCAGGTAAAGGGAGAGGCTGGCATGCAGATCCTAAGAGATGGGACAAAGCTTTTCATCATGCCACTGTCCTCCCTTCCACATGCTCAAGTGGGAAAACTTCCCTCTGGAGGACATACTGGGATATTCTAGGTCAACTTGAGGTGTTCATCCCTTCTGATGGAGCAAAATTGGCTCAACTACACTGACATGAGAGGCAGCTGTCAGGTGTTAGAAGGGATCATGAACCATCAGCAACCCCACAGGGTGCCATGATCCACAGTGTTAAATCAGACAGTGTAAAACTCCCTGTCCCAGGAAATGTACCTGGGAAAGAAATTCCCACAGAACCTGAGCATATACTAATCCATTAAAATTTCTGTTTCATGCGCTTCCTCTATCCTAGACAGATCAAGACTGTGACCATCACTTTGAGCAACATCATGTCACTGGGTCCACAGGTGGTGATATCTTTCTACTCTTATCTTTTCCATTTCTTTCTTTCTTTTCTGCTTATACATTTTCTTAAATGTCCTTTTTATGCTTTTAGGTTGTTGCATTTATAATCAAAATGGCTACATTTTAAAATTTGCTGAGTACTTTATTCTACCCGAATGTTCTAAAGTTTGCAAATAATAATATGTTACTGAACCTCCAGAGAATTTCATTGTTTCTCTTATGCACTGCCCAGAGTGAAGCAACCAGCCTTCCCCTAAATTCACTGAGCAGATGTAGACATAACCAATTTCTGTAACATCAGAACAAATCTGTGGCTATTCTTTTATCTGTTCCTTGTGAATCCAGATGTCTCCTGGGGACAACCTGCATTTATTCATTGCTATGCTTTAGATTACATGTTTTACGGTTTTAATCATGAACGTTACAGGGATCTGATATACAACACCAAAGAGTTTTCTTATAGCATAAGAAGGTCATGAATTTAAATTCATTACATACCATCCACAAACTGCTCTCACTTGCTTTGAATGTTCTGAGAACACCATAAAGAGTAATCAGTAAATTATTTAACCACGTATGTAAATAAAAATACCATATACTATGGATTCAGAAGTTTATTTCTGGGAATTTTACTGTGATAGCCAAAACCTATGAAATCAGTTTTAAAGATATAACCTAGCTAAGAATTCCTAGGATTAACAAACATAAACATTTCTATTTTTGAATGTCTAATGAAGTTGCTTTATAATTTTTGCCTCAGTTTCCTGCTGTATAAAATGAACTTATCATTTTTTTCTGTGTACAGGGGCATTCTGAAAGCATTAGACCAGAATTGTTCAAAGTTCTCAGTGTCTCTCTGCTTCCAGTAAAGTTGGTGACTGATTCTGATGTGAACATACTGCTGAGGATATTTGTGAATTCAGCTTTGGAAAATAGAAACTAGTTTTGAAATACTGATTAGGAGAAGATAATATCTTTGTAATTGTGCAGCCATCTCACATTAGGGTTGGTTGCTACAGATCACTGCATAGTACAGAATCCCACTGTAAAGAGCCATTTGCTGACAGACTTACTGTGCATTGATAAGCATAGTAAGTAATACCATATCCAAGGTATTTTACATCCCTGTGTGTGGATAACTATGGAGTCCAACTGGCTAGCACCACTTTGCAATAGCCCAGATGGATCTGGCTAAATTTGGCAAAGTGAGCCTCAGTTATGTCTTTAAGACAAATAAGCCTACCACAATATAAGCTGGTTTATTATTATTATTATTATTATTATTATTATTATTATTATTATTACTATTATTATTATTATGCAATTGGTCTCTGTTTTTATTAAATGAATGCAAGATATATGCAGATCTCAAGATAACATTTCAATTACATAGATAGAGACAAAGTAATGTGAAAATTGTTAAGGGCTCTGTTCTTTTAATGAGAATGCTGTGGAGTATTGAAATACTTTTGGTGTGTTCTTCTAATCCTGGCAGCAAAAATACAGCTTCTTGGCTGAATTCCAAATACATGTAAGTTAGAAAACTGTTGACATTATGTGTAACTGGACTTGATTTCAGCATAGGATAAAAGAATTCAAGTACTTATTTTTAGGTTTGCCATATTAATAAAGTAATAACACTTTTTAACATGGACAGCAAATATCTGCATTGTTGAGGGCTCCTGTATCAGGATCTAGGCTGCATAAAGAAGACACAGTTTGATGAAATAACAGTTTTAGATCTATTTGACACAGCTTCAAAAGGTCAAAAACTGACAGAGCTATTTGCTTTCTAGAGCAGAGTTCAATCTTCAGAAGAATTATAAGAATTCTCAATATTCATTCTGTTAAAAATAAATTAAAGAAATATGCACAAAAAGACAGTAATGGCTCCCAAAAATTACTGTGATGATTTTGTTCTAGTTAAGAATTCAACCACTACCGTGAGACACAGTAATTTTTACAATGCAGGATCAAACCAACAGCTATTTCAGAGGTATTACAAGGTACAAAACAAAGGACAGGAAAACCTGGCTCAGATAAAAATTTTAAGTTTTGATCCAGCTGCTGGAGAAGTTTATTTTCCTTCTTTACTTCCTATTTCTGGAATCACAAGAGACTGGAAAGCTGGAAAGGACTCCAGACTCTGAAACATCAAGCTCCTGGGACAATTGAATTATATCATGTGTGGCTTGTCCCTCATTGAGTCTGTGCTGTGTTCACAGGATCATGGGGGAAGAAGGGTTAAAGTTAAGAAAGAATGGAAAAATTCCTTAACTCTGTAGGCCTCAATGTGCGTGAGCCACAACGTATAGTCGGTTTCTAGAGATGTTGCTAAAAGCCAAAATTTCTCATCACCTCCCAGGAAAGCTTAACACCACAGATTCCATCTTTTCAAGTCAGTTATAGGTTGTTTCACTGTGCATTGATTTAAAGTATAAATATGTGTAAGCTCCTACTCCTAATCATATAAATGAATCAATGTCCTGGGCAATAAAAAGCTTCCATCTTTTCACTTTTGTTTGCTTTTTTTTTTTTTAAACTGTTGTATATCTATTATCTGACTTTAAATGCATGTAATCATAATAGGAGCAAAGCATGAACTATTTAGCCATTGCCACTCAAACAAAAGATTTATCTTCTCTCCCAGGATAAAAACATTTAGCTCAGCTATTTTATAAAAATGTCTCTGTTTTATCAAATCACTTTGACATAATTCCTTCAAACAAAATCAATTTCTAATCTCCAATGTTGCCTGCTAGCTGGTTCCAGGTCTAAGAGGCCTTGGGATGCTGACATCCTAGAGACTCTTCTCTATTTTCAATTCAGACAGTAGTAGCTCTTTAAAAGTACCTTGCTCCTGGAACTAATATATGTTTACAGCCCTGATCAATAGAATACTTATTTTACTTCCAAGTTTCTGAAGCCACAGAGTCCTTCTATTGGTAGTTTCATCATCGGGGGGAAAAAAACTCCTGAGCAAATAAAACAGCAACACATACACATTTCTTTCAGTAGGAAAATGTGTGATTTTCCATTTACAAGGATTACCTGGGAAGTGAAGACCCAAATACTCCATTTTCATCTACCTGTGTCAGGTACCATTCAGCCATAAAGTCTGAGTACTCCAGCTTCACATGTTCATGAACAAAGATTTATGGACACATTCTATTGTTTCCATTGCTTCAGAAACACTTGAATAACCATACTTCTGATTCTCAGATATTTGAAGGGAGCACTGCACACAAGTCCCCTGGGGATGTGACACACATTTGTTTTACTGCTGATAACATATTCCCCATAACTTTAGGTACTCCACACTGAAAGGAAGAACTTGGTCTGCATCTCCATGGAACACATAAATCTTGTGTCTCCACAAAATAGCATCAGTGGAGAAGATTAACATACCGGGAGGAGGTAACAGCACCAAAAGCAAACACATCCTGTTGGAGAAAGACCCCAGAGCAGGTCCCTGTCACTCATGGAACTCCACACTTTATACATCTACAAAGGCAGAAAGAAAAAACATCCAGTCTCACTTTTTTGTCCTCTAGTAATATTGAAATTTTAATTGCAAAATTTTGTAGGTGCTTATCCATTGTAGAGGGGAAAAAAAAATGGAATGGGAAAACCATCACAGTCTCCAGCTTGCTGCTGGCGATCCTTGGCTGGAGTCCTAGAGCTTCCCTGGGAGCCGGCACACAATGCTCTGTGCAGAGCACAGCAGCCACTGCTATGTATGGCAACAGCTGGGCTGTGACATCCGCCTCTCATTGTAATAACACTTCATTAAAAAACACAGAAAATGCTCAAAATATTTCCATACCTCACAGCCTATATCTGGTAAACTGATTATAAAATTAAATGATCTTTTTTCCACAGGTTTTCTGGATTAAATCTACATCATAAAGTGTGCACAAACTACTTGAGTGACATTCAAATCCCAAATTTGACTCATGAAATGTAATTAAGTGTCATAGTTATGAGCAGTGATAATGCTGCATGTTACAGCCTGCATTTGAACAGATAGGAAATTTAAAAAAAAAGTGTCTTCATTTTCTTAAGATAGGTACAGCATCAGATTACACATCAGGCAGTGATAGGGACTTCGTAAGGGCACAAAATACTTACTGCAGCTTCACTCCATGATGGAAAGGACGACTCCTAATGAGGTGCTACTTGATTCACCATCAGCTGAAACTACAGGATTAAATATCAATTCACCGATATTTCATCCTGACTCAAATTGTATCCTGGATTCATGGAACTTTCTGTGGACAGGGCCTCAATTTGTCATTGAAAAACCGTTTCTAAGAGCCATTTAAAATGACATCTTTCAACAGCCTAAATGAGCTCATTCACTTGAAAAATAGTTTAGGAGAACTTTTGAAAATCTTTGATTTGTTATTTCAGCTAAGTAGTGTACAAAACCAAAGCGCATCCTCAACTCATCATCAAGGGCTAAATAAAACAATTGTGATAGGGATAGATGTCCTAAAATAAATAAATCAGGAGTGACTTCAATGTGCCATTCAGCTCAGCAAGCAGACCATGGCTGATATTTCCAATTTAGATAAGAAAATCTTTTCTTGGTTATTGCTCAGACCTTTAATAAGAGATGTGGCATTTTCTAAGAAAATAAAGATGTACATACCAAAAGGTTGAAAATAACTGCAGATTTAAAAATCAAAATCTCTGTTTCTAGTGGCTGAGTTACATAATTAGCTTGTGAGGCCCCTGTTACTCTGTCACTGTCAGTCTCAGTCGTGAGGGTTAATAGTAATGTAATCCCTGTGCAAATTCAGCCTGGTGGTTTGCATCAAGCAGTGCAAGACAGACTACAACTGAGTGCAGAGGCCTCTTCCTTACACACCAGACCTGGAAAATCACTGCAATTTCTGTGTCTCCAAAGAAAATTGCTTAATTGTCCACATTTCATTTATTGACATATAAAACTGACTTACTGTTACATTAATTGTACTAATTATATAGATTAAAACAGAGTGCCTAAGAACTTCATTTTTCTCCCCAAAAGTGATACAACATTTGAGGAGAAAAATAGCAAAAAGAAATGGGTTCCCTGGAACCCATTTTGCCCTAGCCATGCAGTTCATATGCCCATCTAGTCTCAAGATGAATAGAGGAAACAGAAATCTTATCCCAGCAGTGTCTGATGAGAATGAAGGGAAATGCATGCAGATATCCCTACACAGCTGCGATGCTCTTTAGGGCAAAGGCACCTCCCAAATTTGTGTCTTGTTTTTGCACAGCCTGTTTTCTTGGTAGCGGTGGGAGTGGGCCACAGGGCTACCCTTCTGTGAGAAGCCGCTAGCTCTCACCCTGTCTGACAGAGCCAATCCCTGATGGCTCTGAAGACGGACATGCTGCTGGCCCAATTAGAGAGGTTGGTAACGCCTCTGCGATGACACATTTAAGAAGAAAACCAAAACAGCGCACGTGCATTTTTTTCTCCAAGGGGTGGCAAGGCGCTGCTGCTGGGGCCATCCCAGCACAGCCTGCGGTTATGCGCCACCGCGGCCGCCACCATCTCGGCACAGCCTGCGGCGAGCCTTGCCTGCCCGGCTGTCCCCAGCCAGGCACACCACGGGCAGAGGGGCAGGGGAATCCGGCGGCGGATTCCCCTTCCCGGAGCCCGGCATGAGGAGAGTTAAACAGCGGCAGCGCCGCAGCGGCCACCACGGCCCACACGGTGGTGGCGGGGCCGCCTGGCTGGCAGTGAAAACATTGCAAACAACTTGTGGAACTTAGATGAGATCAATCTCTCGGTACTGTGGGATCTTGAAATAACTTTTGAATTAGTGGAACTTGTTGGCAATGGTATCAAAAAGCAACAGTTTTTCTTCTAGTCAGAGAGAAGGGAGTGAGGACACGTGAGGGAGAACAACATGGGGACACAAAGGTCAGTGGAGAAGGGGAAGTGCGTGCTCCGGGCATCAGGGCCGAGATTCCTCTGCAGCCTGTGGTGAGGACTATGGTGAAACAAACTGTCCCCCTCTAATGCAGGAACTCCACGGGGGATGCAGAGATCCACTTGCAGCCTGTGAAAAATGCTGGAGGGAGTAGATACTGACAAAAGCTGTGATCCAGTGGAAGACCCGAATAGAGGGAGAGACTGTTTTCTTCCAGAAACAGAGAGAAAAGGCCCTTACTTCCAACCTAGAGCAGCCTATCCTTAAAAGACTGCACCCCATGGATGAGTGAGCCACGCCACAACAATTTTGGGAAGACTGTTTGCCCATGGGAGAGACCCCATGGCATAGTAGAGGAAAGATTCCTCTCCCTGAGCTAACAGAAGATCCTGAGTGACAAACTGACCAAAATCCCCACACCCTGTCTCCCTGCACTATCAGTGGGAAGGACGGAGGAGGGGGGGGGGGGAGGGGGGGGAGAAGTGTTTTAAAGGCTTATTGTCTTCTCAGTATCCTCCTCTGAGTCTGTTAATAAATTTACCTTATACCTTTAAATTTGAACCTGTTTTGCCCTTAGAAGGTTTTTCTCCCAGTCCTTATCTCAACTCATGAGTCTTTCGTCTATTTTTTCCCTCTCCTGTGCCCAACTATAGCAGAAGAGGGTAAAAAAAAGATTTCCATGGTGCCTGGCATTTGGCCAGTATCAAACCATGACAACCTGGAACTGTACTGTATCTCCCCACTGGACAACCTGTTTCTCCTGATAGTCTGAACTCCATGAGGACTAAAGGGTACATTCCTCACATTTTTCATTTAAAAAAGTATACATCACTGTATCAGGTCTTCACACCACACCATCAGATTGTTAAGTACCATAAACCCTTTGACTGGGGCATACTGGGACTGATTCGTCTTCCACAAGTAAGTCAAATGCCACCAAGGTGTCTCAAGGTTAAATGAGGGCATTGAGGGATCCAATACCCTACATTTTATTTATGTTGTATCTGTGTTGCATACAGATTGGCACAAATATGAGGCTATATGAACACCTCAGCATCCTTCAGTGCCAAATGCAGACACAATGCAACATAGTCATTTTCTCAATTCAACGTAACGTACAATATGCCACTCTCCATCAAGCTACAGCAACTGAAATGTGCTTCAGGCCAATGGAAAGTATCCCTAAAAATAGCTAAGCTGTTTCTGGGCAAAAGGAGAAGTATTCAAAATTTCCTTGAAAATGTTCCCACCTGGATTTGCTAGAAATGCAACATGATCTCTCAGTGACAGGAAAACTCACTGGTAAGGAGTTGTCCCCACAGTTACACTGCTTTTCCAAAAGCACTGCAAACATGGCTTGTAGCAGTCCTTTAAAGTACTGTACATGAAAGCTACTCTCTAAACTGGTTAAATGCTCCGTTGTAAAGCACTGTATTAGTGGTTTTCTGCTGCTCAAGCAATTCCAGAGTGTAGTATATTATAATCGTGCTATTCTTATAGAGATCATTTTACAAATACAACACAAAAATTGTCGCATGAGAATCATCTAAATCGTACCAAGGAAAATAAACACCCACTGCAGAGGGACTTGCTTATTTTGCTAAGACATTTTATAGCGTATTGGCATAAAAATACTGCTTCTGTCTTTCAGATTCACCCACAGCAATGCTTAAGAGCATTAAATGTGTTACAAATACAAATTATTTTGGCAGCATGGTTATTTATTAATGCATATTTGCAGATTTCTATGTCTCTATTCAACCCTGACTTACAGCCTGTGTAAATTACCAAATTTTCATAATTGAAAGCAGAGGAAGAGGTGGTTCTTCCACTTTGCATACATGCCACTGGCACATTGATATGAGTTACTAATAACAAAACATGTTCTGCAAGGTCTTGTCTTTCCAGAACTTGTGGAGGTCCTGAAGAGTTGAATCCAGGAGCTGTCTAGTTTTCCTGGTGGATCTGCATAGAAGCAGAGCATTGCTCATGTCAACTCTCCCTGGAAACAGTGTTATCTGGTATGGGATAGTCTTATCCCACATCCTTCCTTCCTTCCTTCCTTCCTTCCTTCCTTCCTTCCTTCCTTCCTTCCTTCGCACATGTCCTTTCTGTCATTCGCCATGGGGCTGTTCTCCCCATTACAAGGTCAACCACCTTCACCACAGAGTAAGAGATATGCTCAGGACTTCCCCAGAAACCAACAGCAGGAGAGAAACTACAACCTAGATTGCCAATATTTTAAACAGTCGCCTTTATCTATTGAGACATTCTGGTCCTCACCCTCCTTGATGGCACTAACCCACCATCCTCCAGTAAAAAGCAATCCTGTCATGAAAGCTTCTGCAGGCTTTTTGGTAGGTCCCTCGGTGAAGCAAGGTCTCCTTGCAAGGCAAAGAGCCTTGCATGAAACAGGCTCATGGGTACAGCCAGGATGGATGAGAGAAACTACAAATTGCTGCAAAACTCCTCAATTTGCAGTCATAGTCTCTTTCAGATTCAGATAGCTTCACTGCAGAATGTAAAAACCTTACACAAGATTAAGGATAAAAATTTCCATTTTTATGGTATTTTTAGCTTATATTTCATTTTCCAGGCTGCAGTTGGCTTGAACTAGAGCCACAATGCTTGTGATGCTCCAAACACAAAAAGGAATTACAAAATGTGACAATTCTTAAAACGTGCTTCTTGTTGTATAACAAATTTCCAGTGCTGTAGATTAAACTAGAGGGAACAGGAGCCATAACATGGGGATTATATAGAATTTCACTTTGTGTTGCGGCAAGTAGAAAAGATATTTTGCAGGAGCATAACACAAAGCTTAGCTGATTGGAAAATACAGGCATATGTGAATCAAAGATTTTCCTGCTCAGTTAGCCAAAGCTAATAACAAAAATGTGTGAGATACTCACATCCCTCATCTGCTCTGCAGAACTTAAGGTAGAACTACTGACACAAGTCCTTATAATTTCATCAGTGCTTTTCTACTTGGTGTCCCTCCACATGGCTCATTCTAAAGAATCTACCTGAACACCTCAGACACACACAATTCAATCTCTGTTATCTTTTTTCTTTTGAGCTAGTTCCTTAAAACTATACCTTGATCAAGTTCCTATGAGTATCTTATAGTCAAAATTCTGTTAACAAGAAATCAGATCAACAGCTGGAAATCACACTTTTTCCTATTATAAACCAAATAATTTCCATTTAACAGAGAGAAGCATAGGTAGGTAGGAAAGCTGCAATCAAAGGGAAAGCAACCAGATATATTTAGTTTGGGCTTTTGGGGTTTTTTTACTAGAATTCACTTGTAATTGCATCCTGAAGTCAGGCAATACCTTAAAACCTAGAAGACGTGTTGGACCCAAACTTTGCAATGAAGACCTTCAAGTTTTTCCATGTTTATTTACACAAGGATGAATTCATCTGCTCATCTGACTCTCAGCAGCTGCCCTTTAGTTGCCTATTTAAGTCTTCAGAGCCTAAAATGTCTTTGGAGTCTAAATTGATTGAATCAAACAACTTATGCTAAATTTTTTATTAAATTATCATTTACATTGTCTGTTGTCTCAGACTGCAAACACTTTGGAGCTGAGATGTTCTTTTTCTCATTAACCATTATTTTGAATCAAACAATTCTCTAGCTTCTATGTGCATTCAAAACAAGCATAATATATATTACTGATTGCCAAAAGTACCTTAATCCTCTGTCTTAGACCAGCAACACAAAATAAAGAACAATACAGGAAGGAAGCTTTAAAAAGTAATGTTTTATCTACTTATACTGGCAGTTGAATGGGCAGGGAATGAATTAGCAGAGCCCCACCTGAAAGAACTCACACTGAGAAAACGAACAGTTATGAACATTTTTTTCTTTTACTGTTTTTCTGCTCAAGTCTAGGAAAAATCAGGCTGATATGAAATGAGGTGGCAGTCCAATTCCCATTTCCCCATGTTTATACAATCAACAACAGAAGTTTGATTTACCTCGTTTTTTTCTTTTAATAAGTCTTTCATTAGGTGGCATACATGTGCATTTTCTTTAGGAGACTGACTTTTCCCTCCCTCTTTAGAGGCAATCCCTGTGGAGGAAATTCCTTGGGCATAAATATATGACATTCTTGTTTAATGTCAGAGGACAGTATGAGCAACATTGGAGTAGGTCTGACCTGTAGTTAGGCTGTTGATGGACTGTCTGGGATGAAACTGGCCACCCATCTAGTTTTGGATCCAGGTACTAGTTTTGTGGTTGCCTTACTGCCCTTGTGATTTTGCAGGTTTGTTTTCCACTGACCTTCTATTGCGATTATCTCTGAAGTTAAAAGGCAGCTCCACCTCACATAGGCAGCATGCAGTGATAGAAGAGAGGGAAGGGAAGGGAAGGGAAGGGAAGGGAAGGGAAGGGAAGGGAAGGGAAGGGAAGGGAAGGGAAGGGAAGGGAAGGGAAGGGAAGGGAAGGGAAGGGAAGGGAAGGGAAGGGAAGGGAAGGGAAGGGAAGGGAAGGGAAGGGAAGGGAAGGGAAGGGAAGGGAAGGGAAGGGAAGGGAAGGGAAGGGAAGGGAAGGGAAGGGAAGGGAAGGGAAGGGAAGGGAAGGGAAGGGAAGGGAAGGGAAGGGAAGGGAAGGGAAGGGAAGGGAAGGGAAGGGAAGGGAAGGGGTTTACCTATGAAGTGTCAGTGTAAACTGGCCTACCAAAAAAAACAAGGATTTATGCAGAGAAGCCTCACTTAGGACAGAGAAAACTCAAACATAAGCTGTGAGTTATGCTTGCTTTTTAAGAAGCTGCATTTAAATGTTTGTTTTTTGCAAAGTATTTCATCCACATGGAGAGTGAAGGTGTGTTTTCCTGCAAGCAGGATGGGTCATTGCAGTTTTCACAAAATAAAGAGGCTTTAATCCCTTTATTCTGTGGGACCATTGAAAAGCTCTATTATTTAAGTTGAACCAGTCACTTATTTAATATATAATTTTAGTAATAATAATATGATGTCATTTATTGCAGTACACAGTGTTGATAATATTGGTAGAACTAGCTGTTACTTGATGGAAATATTTTGGCATATATTTTTGGGTTTGTTGCTATCCCTCTTGGACATCCATCAATTGCATAATTTTCTAACAATATCAAAAAAACCCAAAGACTAGATATGAAGTCTGGTTTTTTTATAACAGAGAATTTAACTGCAGCTTCTAGAAGTGATGGAGTTACCTCACATGTATCTGAATATATTCAAAATGTGGATGTGTAGGTTCAATATTTATCAACAACAATAAGAGTCAGTCTGTGTTTGCTGTATTATCCAGGTTTTCTTACCTCTGATTTCATTCTGTCTCCCAAAAGCTGAAACATTCGTATTTTTCCAGCAATGTCTGGATGCTAGGGTTGCTCAATGTCTGACAGTTAGAACAGAGCTGAAGTGCAGAGGCACACAGCAATGTGGATGGAATGCAATCCTCTAGGAGTTGATTTACATATCATAGCAGTAAATTGGTGCTACACACTTGCAGGATGACACAGCCTATGCTATCCCTATGGGTATGTTTGAGTACCTTGTTTTAGGAGCAACCTTTAAAAGTTTAATAGGAAAGTTTCCAAAATAAGTGTAATGATGTACAAAACTGTAAACAGTAATAAGATTCTTGTACTTTCTGCACATTTGAAAGTAGTAGAAAGCAAAACATTTGTTTTGTTTTATTACATATATATTATGATTATATATTACTTTCCTTAAAAGAAAACATTAACCTAGAATTTTCTGACAGCATCTTGTGATTTATGCAGCATCTCCAGACTCTAGGTGGTTCGCAAAGTTCAGGTAGGAGCAACAAAAGATTACCATTGCTTGGACAACCACTGTACTACACAAGCTGATCATGTGGGTATGTAAGCAGCCTGGTGTGGGGGGTCAGTGGGTGTTGCGTTCCCCCCTTCTCTTTTCAGGCATGGCTAGCAGCTGCAGGGGGCTGGGGGCAACATATCTCTGGGTCCCGGGAGGTAGGGTAGGTATAAAAGCTTCACTAGAGTTTCTGGGGAGCCATCTCTTGGTTGTGCCAGCTAAAGGCAGCATGCAGGCAGGCAAAACACGACATGGCTTCTGAGGGTGCTGATCAGATGAGGTTTATTTGGAGTCCCACACCCGGGGGGTGGACCATGGCTCCCAAAGGAGAGGCAAGAAGGCCAAGGCCAGAGCCAGGCCTAAGCCCAGGCCCGGGCCCAGAGCAAGACCCCAGCCGGAGGCAGAGAGAGAGAGAGCAAACCTCGTGTATCACCCTAAGACAGAGTTCCCACCAGGGGGCAGATCCAAGGTTTGGACCAATGGGGTACTGATAGGGGAGGAGAACACATACAACTTAGGGAGGGGTTACAACTTGTACGTTTTGGGGGTGAACAGAACAATCATTTAAGAAAAGTGAATCACCACAAGCAGGGAGGTTGATTTTACCAAAGCAAAACAAGAGAAAGCACAGTCAATGCTGAGTTAAATGCACTTCCTTGTGTCTTGCCCTGAAAGCCTTCAAACACTGGTGTTAATGAGCTCCAGTGCAGGAACTTGGTACTGTTCGTGGCTGACAGTGTTTCTGGAGAAGCCTGTCTCACAGAACACACTCCTGACATTGCCCCTAAGATGTCAATAACATTATGAAAGTAGTCCTTACCAGAATTTTGATGATTAGCTTTTAACAACCCTAATTTCTCTATTCATAGATTCGCTAAATGAGTCTGGAAGACTCTTTAAAAAGTACGATGTTATTAATTAGTTACTATTTCTTCCATGAAACTGCTGAAAAAAGCCAAAATTCGGTCCTTTATTTTCAGTCAGATATGCTAGTGATCAAGACCTGACTGAAGCAATAAAGTTCAAGAGCTGCAAATGTTAAAGAGTCACTAAGTTTGCATAAGAAATCTTAATGAATGGACTGTCTGCTGAGGAGAGTCACATCTCATGAACATTGCCATGATTGTCTCTGTGAGATCTTTAGTCTGCCAGTCTCTCCAAGGTCTTAGAGTTTGTTTCTGCTCTTTCAAGTAAATAACATTATGTTCTAATATCACCAGTAGGTCAATGGTGACTGCTAGTCCAAATATATATGGGATCTGTCCTGTTTACCAACCATGTATATTAGTGTCCTGGAAGAGATGGTGGATAACTCTTCCACGAAATTTGCAGATACCACCAAATGAGGGTGACCACTGCACCAGGGGCTAATCTAGGAGATGGAGACATGTCCTCCAAAATAGTACATGGTGGGAGGACAAGAGATAATAAGAAAGATTTGGGCTGAATATAGGTTGAAACCTGCTCCCTGTGAGGACATTGGGCAGTGGGGTAGATAACCAAGAGAGGCTGGCTGGCACTACGTTCAGCAAATGGGTCTTTTGTCACAATTCCTTCTCAATTTACTTTGATGTTGTGTCTTCTATGTATCTCTCAGACATAATTTGGTTTTATTCCACTGCAAAGTATGCTAAGAGCTTTGAAATGTGGAGAATAACAGGGCTAATTGATTTTGACAGTTACTGAGCCTGTTTTTACCCTTAGTCTTGTATATGTACTTGGTACCTCTAATGTACATACAACCCATTGCTGGATCCTGAGAGAGTCCTGTTTATTGACAAAACCCATTTTCAGCAGTTTTCTGATTTTTTGAAGATTGAGCACAGAAATATCGCCATTCCTAATAGCACAGACTGATACAAAAATCTCACAGAAACAGAATTCATATTATCCAAGGACAGTACCATTGAAGACAGTGACTTGTTGTAAAAGTATATTCAAAATAGCCTGAAATATTTACCCTGTTGAGAAAATAAGACTCTTTAGAGTAACTTGTAGAAATTTTCTAAGACATAGCTTTTGAAAAATCCTTGCTCTTCGTAGAGTTCTCACTTGCCACCTCCAGGCCCCAGCTGCTGCTCTGAGGAGTCAGTGGATTCTGTGTGGTCCTCTCCCACCCCTCCTGCAGTATCTGCACTTCCTCAAAAAGGCATCTGTCCACAATCACAGATCTTCCTCATGGCATGGGGTCACCATGGAAAGTGGGAAGGTACAGGATGACAAACTGAGAATAGCCTTTCACTGTCATCTATGGGATCAAAGGAAAAACAAACCCTATCTCTTTTGGCTAATGGTGAAGAAAAGAGGAAAAGCACAGGCTATTAGTTTGATGTAGGCAGAGAGGACTGACTTCTGTTATTTAGATTAGTTTATTTTGTTGCAGTATTTTGCATATTGAAATCACTTTTGTCAGGGAACCTCCAAGCACCTGACCATGTGCTTAGGAGCTGTGACACCTCTGCGAGATACAGTTCCGATAGTCCCACAGTGGGGTGACCCTCATGGAGACACTAAGTTGCTCAGGTAAGTACATAAAAAGTTACTGAGATGTATTGGCTTCAATAACCACCAGATGTAAGGGTAACAGTAGCATGGACAGCATAGGGACATGGTGACAGCCCTGCTGATACTCCAAATGCACAGGTCAGAACTGAGAAGGAAGTTCTCTACTGGTAAAACAATCTGGAGGATGTTGATCTCTATCCAAAACTGGAAAGTGAGGAACTTCTGACACCAGTTTTCAAACAACTGGCAGATTTTTATAGTGCTGATTGTGTTACTCTTAAAATATTGCACTGGAAAACTGGAACGATTAAGACATGAGCTACAACTGCTTCAGCAAACCCAGCATGTGATCACTGTTGCCTGGCATTAATCAAGAGAAGTGAATTCAGCTTCCACAATACAAGCAGTTTCTGTCCTCAGCTTTCAGGAGTTCATAATTCAGTCTTACAGTCATTTCTTTCCTCTTCTACAAAAGGTGAACCTGCAAAGACAGAAACCAGAGTCACTAACTGTTGGAAACTTTAATGTGCTACAAAATGTGAGTTGGAAGTGATAATGAAATTTCCACAGCTCAAAGAAGACTTTGCTATCTTTTGTATGTAGTGAGAAAGGGGCCTATACAACCCACAAAAAATAAGAACTGTGTTCATTTTTAATATGCACCAATTTGCTTAAGTTGGCAGAACATAAAATTAGAGTTTAAGATTCCTTTTCATTTTCATTAATTAAATACATGTTTAACCATTTCCACTAGATTTTATTAAATCTGGTATATTTGACAAAATTTCTTTTAGAACCAAAGTGAGTAATTTTTATATGCTTTTATAATGCTCTTTGGAGAGCATGAAATTAATTAGTCATAAAAATCCAGGTTCTGATCTGCAAAAGCAGCTCAACACTAAATTACTTGCACTTCCATGATAGACACTACTGTTACTAGATGAGACATTTTTGTTGTCCCCTAGGATATAAGTAATGATGAGCAAGAACAGCTTAAATGAGGAAGGCTGATAAGATTAGTGTCTTTGGCTCTCTGATCCATGCCCACTCTACAACTGGATCGCAGGGAATCAAGAAGCTCCAATATTCATGAAGAAGCCCCAGTTCACAAGCCAGCAGCAAAAGGTTCTTGCAGGTACAAATTCTTACAGATTTTTTAAATCTTACAGGTCCTTCAATTGAAAATTATTTTCAGGTCCTACACAGAGAATCCAGCACTGCTCCCATTCAATCAGTGAGAGATCAATGCATGAATTCAGAGGAAACCATAGTAAGCCCAGAAGGACTCACTACACAAATATATAAGTATTTCCATACAGGTTTTCGACATAACACTGAGAAGCTGTGTCATAACTTACCTATTGTCAAAACACAGCAAATTCTCTGGTTTGGTCCAGAATTTCTTCTTCTGTGACAAAAACCTGTAACTGAAAATGTTTGCTTCATTTCACTGAAGAAATACGCTGAGGGGTATTGTTGCTGCTTCTATCCTCATTTAAAAAATTAGGAAGTGTCTTCTGAACCAGTAGCAATTTGAGAAGGCAATTTTGATTTTTACAAGGATTCCAAAATGTCTAATGAAATCAAATGTTGCTATTTGTTACAGGAACACAGAAGTAAATCACAATAATCATAATACAAGTGAAATGTAAAAAAAGATAAGAGGAGGAAAAAAACTAAAGAAAAGACAGCTTTACTTAGAGGAGTAAACTTTCCAAAAAACAGTATTAAGAGCAAGGAGTTACAGTTACAGGGAGGAAAAATGGAAATTAGGGAAGAGAGAGGCAAAACATGGGAAAAATAGCAGAGGTATATTGCATAGTCTGGTTCTGATTAATGGACACTGAGGAAATGAGGTAGCCATAACATGCAGAAAAGAGGACATTTAATAGTCAAGCTGATAAAGTAGCTTGTAAAAAATAAAAAGTTCTGTGAAAGGTTCTGATAAAGATCCATGAAATCAAAGAAAACAAGGCACACGCACACATACAATACTAAGAGAAGAGAGAAGGCCAAACCACAGACCTTTGCCAAGGGATCAAACCCTGGAAGATTCATCTCATCAACAATTGTGAGGAGCCTTTTTATTTTTGGGGGGTTTTTTTTATTCCTGAGAGATGATATAAACCATGTTTTATGTAAGGAACAGAGAGGGAAATATATTACAGCATCCAAATTCTCCTGGGGAAGAAAGGATGCTATAACAATAAATGCCTGAACAGTTTTTTTCCGGTATATCCACTGATGCTGGAAGTGCTTGGTAAAACTAAAAGTACAAAGCTTCTCTACCAGGCTGATCTACTGAAAAGATGGGGTCATAATGGGTCAGATTCAAATATGCTTGTGAAGCCTGAACAGCGGTGACAGACTCAGAAGTGCTGAAATCAGTGAACCTATTTGCAATAAAGAATTTGAATCAGGAAATTGTAATCTGATTCCAAAAAGAGCTGTAAAGTTGATAACATACCTCTTGCTTTTTAACAGTCTTAAGTTAACTTTACAAATGTCAACTTTTTACAGACCCTCACAAAAAAGCAAGAAGAATGTATCTTTTGGGGATACATGTGGTTGCTAGTTGCTTGTCAGGATCTAAGTGGGCACTGTTTGCTAATATTCTAGCTCTAACAAAATACTGCAGAAATTAACTTGTTTTTGTGATTAAAATTAAAGAAACTAATAGACATAAAATGAATAAAACAAAACCAAAGAAAAAGCTAAAACAAAATGAAAGCTGTCTGCCATGGTCTGTACAGTGCTCTAGTACAAACACTGTACTCAATCCATGCTCTGAGCACACACATGGGATGACAAGTTCATCTGATGGCTGTGTAGAATCAAGGCCAAGTGGCACATAGAGTCAAGATCCTCTCCCACCTCAAATCCTCTGAGATTTTATCTGGCAATGCTTTTCCTTGCCTGCACCTTCCTTTGTGTCCTCAAAGTACAAGAGGAAGTAGCAGGGATTGCACAAATAAATCTCACACAGTCTAAGAAAAATGCTGGCAGGGCATGACAGCTGCTTGTTACAGCTTGGAGTTCTGCTCAAATTTTCAAAGCACTCTTCCATTTCTGCTCTCATCATTCACTTTTTAAGCACTGACTGATCTGTGACTGGACATAATACCTTTGAAACTGGCAGGAAGCTTTTGCTCATGCCTTATTTTAAGTACCCAAATCTGTGACGCCCCTTAATCTACATTTTTCAGAAACTTACTCCATTGCCATAACTGAGCTCTTCATTTGAGGCAACTGTAAATTTTACAGAAGCAAGTGATGATGTGCTTTTTCCTCTTTGTAGCCCTCTCTTTTGTGTCTTACTCCCTTCTCCTATAACTATATGACAAGGATGAACTTTATCTTTGCATCACAATATACAATTCTGCCACAGTGCACAGACCTATTTTCTACATAGCGCTGTGCTCTAATCCAGCTCCCCTTTTCCAGTTACCTATCAAACTATGTCATTATTGTGTTACCAGCTTGATCTTATACAAAAATCCCTACGGGTTAGGGATGCATTCTCTTTAGGCAGAGTCTCCAAAAACAGTAAAATCAAACCTAACTATTCTCAAATTCATTTTGAAAGCAAATTGCCGCAAAGAAAAAGCAACATTTTAATGAAATGCTTCCTTAATACACTTAGATGGGAGGCCTAAGGAGATTGACCGTGACAGAACCCTGACAGCTGAGGAGGAGGGCATACTTGGAAATGTGGCACTTAACTTATGTACTCTTCCTTTTGTATGGTGTGGTCTTGGGATAAAGACAGGATCAACTGGAAAGTGAGTCCTGACTAGAAGTGAGGAACAATGCCAAATCTTACACTGTTCTTGTAGCTATTATACATATGTTATTTCCTGTTAATGCAAATAGGGAAGCAGAATTTTACAAACCTAGAAAAGCAAAACCCTAACACACTGCTGGATTTCCCAAAGATTCAGACACAAATATCCACATGAAATTTTTTGCTACTTTTGGGTTTTTATCATTCCTGTTCCAAAGATTGAAGTTAAATATGACACTGTAATTGTATGGGCATTTGAACAAAGAGTGGCTCTGAAATTTGGCTTCACCTCATATAAATACACACACACATATATATATGTATGTGTCAGAGCCAACGTACAGGATACAGGACAGATATATACTCAGATATAGAAGAGGGAAGCAGAGAACAGTCTGTTACTTTCCCAGACCAGTGAAACCTGCTCCCAAGAGAAATTTAAATTTGTTCAAAATGAAGCTCTGCCAACATATGTTGGCATATCAGGAATCAAGGGCTGGGAACTGCCTGCACTGCTGTAGCTTGAGGCAGGGGGAGGGGACATAGGCTTAGGAGGTATTCAGTTGTTGTGAACACAGGGACAGATATCTGAGAGCTGAAAGCTTGATCTTTTTCCATGACCTAAGCAACAGTTAAAGATTTCCATTCCCCGTAGGTTCAAATCTCACCCTAAGGCTAACCTTCGCTGTGTCAATGGCTTTTGTATACATGCCAGAACTCCTGAAATCTCTGTAATTTTAAGAGAGATGTTTATGGGAGTATTCATGCAAGTTGGGAATGGGAGACTACCTTCATTTATCAGACCAGAACTTATTTCTATTGAAATGGTATTTCTTCCTTTTAACCCAGTTAGTAGATAAATTAACCACTAACTAATAAACTAAGTAGCTTTAGACTATATTAGTAGTAATTTTTTCTTTTCTTTACAATGGCAATTTGTAGGCTCAGAAAGGAAACAGTGAAGGATTACATTACACAGCACGTGTTTCCATGGAATTCTTAAGGGAAAACACAGCCACATCACCTGCCAGTAGGTCTGCTGGGGGCCAGCAGACACATGCAGTACCCAAGTCACTCTAACTGGATTAACTAAGGACTGCAAGGAGTTTGAATAATGTATATTGGCAGCCCATATTTTTCATGTACAAAACAATGGTGATCAGTGAAAATGTTCATAATAGTACTGTTCTGTTGCAGTAGATTTACTATGGGAACTTGCAATGTACTCAGGGCTTAAAATACTCTTTAGTTTTGCAATAGCCAGGTATCCAGGAACAACAATATTTTAACCATAGGGAGGTCTGTAGGTTGCGCCTGTCCTATCAAACTCATGATATATGCTATTGATACGATATTACCTCTAAAATTCTTCTCTGCCGTCCCCTGTATTGATAGCAATACAATGGAAATGTAGAGTGAGAGGTAAATCTATCTCCTTTCAGCAGGTGTGAAAAGGAAAATCATGGAAGTGTTCTTCTTTCCTAAATTACTTGACAGCTTCTGTGCGCCCACCACATAGCTGCCATTCAGTCTCATACATCCCAGGCAGTGCCAGAGTCAGGAGGTATGTCTGAACACAAGAACACAGCAAACCTCTTAAATACTTACTCCAAGCCTACTACAAACTGGGCTGACACTGCATGAAAGAGGAACACTATCACACATGCTGAAAAAACAATGAGGAAACCTATCCTCTGCCAATGCCTATCCTCTTTACAGCTGTCCTCAGAACTGCCCAAAGACTCATTTCTCCCAGCATGATGAAATGCAGATGAAACACCAGTGAAAATGGACTGTGTATCAGAGTTAAACTATTCACACTGCATTGGAGAGCTAAATGGGAATGTTAAGGTAATCATTGCAGTACGATATAACCCAGACCATGGAGGAACCCAACAAAAAAAAATAGAAATACAGCAACTGAAGCTTCATCTGCAGCCCATGACAGGCATCATGTTTGTCTTCTGGACATATGTATTCATGGAGCTTTTTTTTCTTGCATGGTATGTTTAGTACTGCCACAGATCAACCCTTTTATTTAGTGGCCAATTTGACCAGTCTATTCTGTGGAAAGAAAGTGCTCTTCAGCCATACTGCCTCACTACATAACACTGCAGTCTCCTGCCTCTTCCAAAAGGCCACGGTGATCCCACACAACCACATTTGTTTTTCTGTGTGCTAAGCTCACAAAGACAAGTAAGAAGCACCAAATGACACACTTTCTATTGCTCTCGGAGGTAAGGTCTGGCTCACAACTGACTTTGGAGTAGACAACCCACTGAAAATCCTGCCTGCAGACGAGAACATAATCAGACCACAATGATGTGAAGAGTCCTAAAACAATGTCATGGCTTTGGGCCACACCAACCAGCAGTGTTCAGCTTCAGAAGAACTCTCCTAAACATAAATATGAAGAGCAAGTGCTTCTTTAGGGGTGCTTCAGTCTCAGGTGAAACATGCTGCCCTCACTCAATCCTGTCCTGTTTGTACTTCTGCATGGGGTCCCAAAAGCTTTCTGTGATGGGTCATAACCCACTGTTGACTCATTTTCACATCATGATGGAGTAGAACTCAGCTTTCTACTCTGTAGTCTGGGAGTATCAATATAACCAAGGCTGTGCACTCTTTTCAAGTCTTTTAAAATTGTGAGTTGTTAAAGTGAAAAATTTCCCTTTTCTTTGGTTCTAATGCTTCCAAACAAGAAAATGGCTGGATATTTTTCTTTTTTCCTTCTTGTATGGGCGCCACTCCCTCAGACTCAAATGACTCAAACATATTCTGTCTGCTGGACAATGGTGATTTTCAGGTGAAAATGCTACATTGTCCTGCCTCTGGTAAGAAATTGCTGCCCAGAAAATTCCCTGCTTACAATTCTGGAAAATTGCAGAGGGTACTTATTTGTATGTGCTGAAGATGTGCAAAAATATTACTTAACCCTCTTTCTGAGCTCACATGAGAGCCTCAGTTGTGTCAAAGTCTAAAAACAAAGAACTGTGTTTCTGGATGGTTCCAAATCTTACTATTATTTCTTTCTTGTCATTTCCATTAATTTGCTTGGCAGAATTTACTGCAGTGTATTACAGTAAAGTTGTGAATGTTCATTCATTCCTTATTAATATAACTTTAAAGTTTTGAGATGTTCAGATGAGAATGACAGCAGAACGATGTCCTGAAATGTCATATTTAACAGGATGGATTGGAAAGTATTACTATTGTATAATTTAGAAGCCATTCTGGTCTTGAACTGCTGGCATAACTGTTAGGCATTGTGAATTTTGCTTAATTATGACATTATCTCACCATGTACAGCTTATATCTTCAAGTACAGTAGAAAAACATCAGATACTAATAGCCCTTTCCATTTAGGAGATTAGACCGAGACTAAGCTACAACAAAGTTTGAAATTCGGATCATCTCTGATCCAACCAAGACAAAATACCATTAAAATAAAATTTTATGAC
Organism: Acrocephalus scirpaceus scirpaceus; assembly: GCA_910950805.1. Taxonomy (NCBI): domain Eukaryota; kingdom Metazoa; phylum Chordata; class Aves; order Passeriformes; family Sylviidae; genus Acrocephalus; species Acrocephalus scirpaceus. The sequence continues at coordinate 59,572,245 of OU383776.1, forward strand.
ATCTATAATTCCCCTTTAAGATCTTTTGGTAGCTTCTATCTTTTACATAAGGCCATAAAAATCTTATGAATAATTTTAAAAATTTTCTCATCTCTCAGATTGACTCTTGACCCCTTGCAGGGGACAGAGCAACCTGCCTTTTCTGAATAGTTTCCTTTTTTTCCCTTTTTGCCTCCCAGAAGCACCTTTCTGCTGCTCCTTCCTACCTCTCCTGTACTCGTTTTGCACCCACTCCACATACATTCTCATTTCCTTATGCCAGAACTGGGTAAGTTCCAAAAAAGATACTATCTGTTTTGGTAGACAGTAGAGTGTATGGGCAGGTGACATTTAGGCTTGCAAAGTTAACCTGCAAACAATTTTTGCATAAGGGTGATGAGTGGGTTTGCGCTTTGTGATGCCTCAGAACCAGCCCCCATAGATTCCCAGCTATCCCAGCAAGCCATGGCCCAGGCCCAGAACAAACACGCTGAGATCTTAACGGGGACACAAAGAGATGGGTTACTTTCCCTATTGCACTTTCAGGAACAGCTGCCCTGAGATTTCAATGAGCCTGCCCCACACAGCTAGGAAGCCACACCCTCCATGCTTGCCTGCTCAGTGGTATACCCCATCCCAGCAGAGCTTCTCATGGCTCCAGTTACCACATCTTGAACCTCATTATTAGCCAGAGCTCATGAAGCAGACCACAGCTTGTTCTCCCTTCAAGCAAACTAGTGTTAAAAATGAAACAAAACAAATTTGTTTTGGAGAGAGTGAGATAAGTGACAGCCATTCTTTCCCCCTTTTTGTCAACCTGGCATCAGAAGAGCTGACACCATCACTCACATTGTGTCCAGGATATGGGATGTGTACACAGGCTGAGATGTGTTGCTGAGCATTTCCCAGACAACTTTGAAGTTAACAGGCCTTTTCTGGCCATCCTTCTGGACTAAGTGTACATGGCAGGGTGGAAGGACATATCCTAATGACACAAAAGATGGTGGATCCATGTTTTAATTTTATAGAACATTGATTTATCATCTTTTTTTTTTATGATTTTTTTTTTCTTTTCTTCTATCACAACTGCACTCAGATGTAGCAGTGCACAGTACCAGAAATGCTACTCAGTGTGAGTTGTTTTCTGAAGGAAAAGTGCACATGAGAATTCAGGTTATTTCATCTACCATCAGTGCTGCTTGTACTTTGAAAGGACACCTTCAGCTGATGACAAAGTGTGACACTTCTGTTGGTCCCCCTTCAGGAATACCAAGGTAGTCTGTGACATGTGATAGGTTTCTTAACCATATAATTAGGGCAACCTAACTCTTGTTTAAAGATTGCAGTATATTAAATCAAAATGCTTGATTGGACTTTGCTGGTGTTGGAGCAGGCAGCTGCAGGGTGAGGTGACATCAACCAGTAAAACGGAATTCTTCCTCAGTAAACTACAGAACTTACAGCTGGACTTGTGCTTAGTGTGCGTCTCTCATCATTGCAAACTTTAGGCTTATTTTGTGGGGGGAAATAAATGATACTGAGATTCGGCCCTCAACAGAGGCTTGATGTACCCTGGGCGCACTTGCTCAAACCACAAGTGATTGCCAAAGATGCCTTCAATATCTCAATATTATCAATTACTTTGACCTTCTCACAGTCTAGATTGCAAATAGTACCATCTTAAATACTCACGTAATTCAGAGTGAATGATTTCAGCCACATTTTTACAAAATCTTTTGAGATATTAACATTTGCAAGACAAAAATATTTGTTTAGAGCACAACAGAGTAGAAAAGAGGTGAAAAAGACTATACAAGGAATAAAGATCTCTTTATTTATTCATCACATACTTTCTAGGGAGTTTTGATCTTTAAATTTGTTCTAATATTATCAGAATTGATTTCTAGTCTCTCTGATCCCAGAGGAAATGTTTTCAGTGAAGCTCTCAGAGGATAAAGTGTAATGAAAAATCAGCTTGCAGAGCTGTTACTATGGTGCTCTTAAGAGTAGAGCTTCTAAAAAATTAACTGATAAGAAAATTCCAATGCACTATATTTAGAAGCATTTCTTTTCTAGCTTTTGACATAAAATAATTTAGCAATTGAAAGTCTACATAGAAATTGTTTATCTTTTATTATATCATGGTATAGTCTAATTCTCTTATCTGGCTTTATTAGCTTTTAAATAAAGACCAATTTTAGGAGAAAAATGTTTACACTATTCTCAAAAAATAAAATTTAAAGTAAAAGTTATACTGTTAGTTTCTCTGCATTTTGTTTTAGCTTGATTTTGGTGGTTTTGTTTAGGGTTTTTTTTTTGTCATTCTGAGAACCAAATCATTTAGGGTCTATTATGAAATATTTCTTTGTAAACATCTCTACTTGAATGTTTAACTTTACTTTACACTCTAGTAAGACCTTTTAAGTGTACTTCTTTCTGACTCTCTTGGAAAAAGCCAGGGTCTCTTTAGATGCCAGCATTCTAAATTGTGTACTGTATCACACAGTACAATGCAAGCAAACATGAAAAATTCTTATTATTTTTGAGCACAAGCCATCTCTGGCCCATTTCTACAGGACAGCCCAGCTAAAAGTCCTCTGTAGTCACCACTGAAACCATTATGAGGAATATAGGTTTGTTACAGGTACAAGTGTAATTTCATAGATGCAGTTTAATACCACCTGAAGACTGAATGGAAAATAGCTGGAAATAACACCAATAAACACATTCACCTTCACAGAAATCCCTGTACTGTTGCTGTGAATCAGTTTATAGTTAGACTGTTGCTCAGATAGTTCCTACAAAAAACAATAGCCACAACAACAAAAAGGAAGGTTAAAGAAAAGGAAAAGTCACCCCTTTTCACACTGCTTATAACAAATTGCCTGCCAGCTCACAATTAATTTCCTGAAAACCTGTTTAGTGGTGCCCTCTCCACTTCGTGGCTGCAAGGGCTGGGTGATTTGTTGCTGTAATGGCTTTCTTGTACTACTTATAAATGAAGTAAAATGCTCAACAATGACACTTTTTTAGTGCTCACCACCTGCATTCCTCTGCAACCACTTGAAACTCTACTAACAGCTCTGGCAACAAGATTTCACCCTAGTGATGTTTCGTAAATGCACAGCTTCACAGGCACCACAAGGAAATTGATATTAATGTAGCTACTCTTAATAATTAAACTGAAAAGGTAATTTGAAAGGGAAAAAGCAGCCATCCAAATGATACTCTCTGTGTCTTTCAATCTTTGCAATATATCCAACAATAATTTTACATTCAGCAGAAAGAGGAGATCTCATCATAAATAAAGGGTTTGCAATTCTGCAAAGGCTTTGTATTTTAAAAGTTACTTGAAAACAAAAATTAGCTGCATGGCTTTATAGCATCCCAGTGGGGCAAGCACTAGCAAGACAGGAATGTCCTGAAAAAAAACTCCTAAAAGGTATCTAATTGGTGTTTTGGATAATGTTACTTTCCTCCTCTGCAGAAACCTGGAAAGCAAGTAATGAAAAAGTCCTATATAGAAGATTATCAACTGAGTATATTACAACCAGAGTATTTTAACCTTGTTATGAATTATTTCATGCTGTTTTCATTTCACTAATTTTCAGTCAGAGAATTCTACTGCCATTTGTAATTATGTAATTATACTCTTCATGAAAAAAATTCACCTATTCTCCCCTCTACCTATCCTGAAAGAGATGCAGTTTTTGGGGTGCACACAGAACAGATCGGAGAGGCCCTGCTTCAGTCCTATGTATGCTTCCAGCCTGGAAAAAATGGTATTGTGTTACAGCGTATTTTGCATGATTCAGAAGCACTGACACTATGTGATCATCCTGCCCTCGAGCCTGTCCTATAAAGATCATAATGCATTTTCCAAGCTCACTTTCTCTTCCTACTCATTAGCCTAAAATATTAGACCTTTTGAAAATACAGCTTTAACAAACTTTGGGGGTTTCTGTCCAGTCTCTAGTGCTTTGCATAAAGAAAAGACATCAAGGACAGTTATTTGAATGTGGAGAACATAGCGGGATGAACCATGAGGTTTTAAGGTTAGCACTCATATGTATGTATATATATGTGTGTGTATATATATATATATGTTGGCATGTATTGTACTTTCTATCACTTTTTACTATCTTATTTTAAAATTTATTTCTTTCTTTAAATACTTTTCTTTGGTATCAGAAAAGAGAGAAAAGATGTTGGCTTTCTTCTTCCAACTTTTTGTCAAGTTTTAAACTGGTCTTGCATTAAAACCAATCCAATTTATGCAGAATTGATTGTACTCAGTAACGGTATAAGCTTTTAAAAGGTTAGAACCCTAGAAGCTACAGTACAGGATGGAGAATCAAGAGTGCTTGATCAATCTACTTCTGATTAACTGAACTTCTGAGTAAAGAGTGGTTATGTCATTTCACCCATTTCTCTGCAATTTCGCAAGTCTGTTGTAAAAATTGAGTTTTGTAGTCTCAAGAGAAGAGAAGGTTATGAGTTTGCCAAGCAATTTTATGGTTTTTGTAATTTTCAAGAATACTGAAAAACCAAATCCTTAATAAATACTTTTCCTTCATTATTTTCACACATTGTTTAATTATTGCAGAGAGTACTGAGATGTATATACCAGTGACTTTCTAAATCAAAATTCTGAAATACTGCTTTTGAAAGGGGAGAAAGACAACAAAAAATACATAGGTTTATACAAAAACACAAACTAATTTTTAGGCCAAATTTTGCCTTCATAAAATGTAGCTTTTTTCTTGTAGACAAAAAGAAATCTCCACTCCATACATGTTGCTGTTCATTCTTCTGGCCATGGAAAATGAGCACCGAGAACAAGTGCTCAGGTCATAATCTCTAGCTATTTTAAGATTTTTTATTTATTGAAAAAATAATGCTTCCTCCTGGCCTACAAAATGCCTGAAAGCTTTTACTAGAAAATGAAGGATGTTTTTCTCCTGCTAGTCTTGAAGATTTTTTTGAAAGCCACTTTTGGATCACATGTTTTCAGTGGCTGAGCAAGGGTCTTCTTTTATTTTATGCATCTCATTTATTTCTTTTTATTTTCCTCGGAGTTCAACAACAACCTGAGCTTACCCATGGATCACAGAGTATCCCATCAGATCTGCCTCTGCCACAGCAGTACAGTGATCCCAGATTCCAAGTCTATCTTCCCTGATCAGCCTTATGAATTTTTGCAGGAACACTGCAGATGATCTTGCTGGGTTTTGATCAAGCATAATTGCATAAACACAGATGTGTACACTCTGCCTCACAGGCCTGGCTCCTTCATCAGCAATGTACACAGTTCCCATCACATCCAGGGAAAGAAAAGACTCCCAAGTGTATAAGTTCATTATCTTCTTCCTCCTCCTCTTTGAAATATTACCTTTTTAGAACCTTGGTTTTAAATATGTACTATAATTCTGACAGCAAGTGTTACTGAAGTCCCAACTCTAAATAAATAGTTGAAAATAAAAATTGTATAAATGCCCGTCTGTGCCAACAGTACAGTTTGAAAGGCAGAATGGTAAATTCGAAGTAAATTAAATGGGATTCACTTTTATTTCCCTTTAACTAGTTATTATAGAGAGGATTTTGTTGTGTGGTGTGACAGCACGTACCCATGTGCGTAAGCAAGAGCTGGTTGAAAAAACAAATCCCACCCATACCTAGGAGAAGTGCCACGACCAAACCACAATTCCTGTGAGGCATAAATTTAATTTGCTGAAAATGAAGTAATGTGCACTGTCGAATGCATTAGACAGCAACAGACATATTGCAAGAGAAGAAAGTGGAATTTGGTGGAAAGTCCAAGTTCTACATATGCTGTTAATAAACCAGACTATTGTTTTTTGATAAAGGAGTATTGTTTTGAATGTGCTGGGTAACTAAGTAAAAACAGCAGAATTTTTTTTGCCAAATATAGTTTCTTGCTTACTGCTAAAAATCCTAGCTTTTAAATTAGGAGCTGAAGTAATTGAAAAAAAGTTTACATTCTTGCCGCCTGCTATGGCACAGCCAATCAAATGTTTGGCTTAATATTCATCTCTTTCATGAACATTTCTTAAACATCTAAGACAGAAAATATCATTTCTGTTATTTAGTAATTTGATGCTTAAAACTTTGGGTTCCTTTCCTTCTTTTCCCCTTCTTTTTTTTTTTAACTTTTTCAGAAAAGACCTGGTAGGGTCACTGCTTGTGCTGATTTGAAAGCAAAACCAGTGAGAGACTCCAAGTCAGAAATACAATTCAATAAGAGGAAAAGAAAATAAAGTAATAAAGTAAATAAAATAAATGCAATAGTACCAAAGGCCACTGACAGAGTCAGAATACAACCTGACACCCTATTACTTAGGGTGGTAGTAGCAGTCCACATGAGATGGTCTTGTCAAAGCAATGATCCTGTAGAAAGGTCTGGTAGCTCTTGTCCTCTGGGAGTCCAGTGGGGAAAGGCTCCCTATCCTGTCCCAAACCCCGGATTATATCCAGGTGGGAATGCTTGGCTCCTCCCCCTGGGCGGAGCATCTCACAATGGGATGATCTCATTCTGTGAGTCATGCTGGCCCATTAAAGAGAGACAGCTCCGGAGGGAGTTACCCATGAGTAATGGGTAAGGCATTGATGGGCCCATGAACAGAGGATAAGGGAAACACTGCCCCACCTGGTTTCAACAGCTCATGAAGATGGGGAGAGAATACATACTTTGGGCACATCTTACATTGTAACCTAGGACACTGCTGTGGTATTAGGCTATGTGGAGCATTTCATAACTTAAAGAAATCATGCTTTCAGATCCTGGCACCAACTCCAGTTGTAGGTCACAATTACTAGCAGTATGTCTTTTGTTGTTTGAGATTTTTTTTTGCCATCCTAAGCCAGAGTAAAGGAGGAAAAGAAGGTTTTTGTTTTCACAGTAGCTTGAAGCAGTGGTGACACAGGCCTAGAAAACTAGCAGATCTTAGGAGATCTGACTGTTAAAAACAGCCCAAACTGTTACATTTCTTTAGGGCAATGTTGTCCAAATGATGCACTCTAAAATTATTAAAATGGATCGAGCAATGGCCAGAAGTTTGAATTGTCTTCCAGTTGCATATATTTGGTGCCCATTGCTTTTGGTCATTCCATCAGGCCAGCATGAGTTTTTTTGGATCCCGCATCTGGATCTGAATGGGCCAGCCCCTTCAAGTCCTGGCAGCATTGTCAGGACTAAGATGAAAGGATGCAGCTCATGCCTTGTGCCTTCAGGAGATGTAAGGGAGTGATGGTTCCATGTTTGCTCCTCCAAACCTGTAAGAGCAGGAGTACCACACTTCTTCCTTTTTTCCACTCACAGCCTGAGGGCATCACCCAGAAAACCAAAATCTGAAGTTTGCTTTTGCATACATTTCTATCCAAACAAACAAAAATGAATTTTTCTGTTAATGATTTCATCTACTTTCTCTACTCACTATTTCACATCTGTAATACCCATTTGTTCTGCTCCAGAAACAAGGAAAGATGGGACATTCAAGGTCAGGCTCACAAGGAACCAGTGCAAACACGAAAGCAAAACCAAGACTGAATTTAGCCCTCCTAAACTGCCAGAATCATGACTGCCACATGGAGGAAGAGATTAACTGAAAGTAGACAACTTTTCTCCTGAGACATTTTGGATGCTGTATTAAGTCAACATGTGAATAAACATGTTGGTACTTGCTACTATAATTGGGTAAAGAGTATACTTCAGCTGGGGTCTTGATTTTCTTCTTTCATAACCATACTAGAATTGATTGATGTTCGGGTGATGGGTATCTCTCAGTATGCAGTGGCAGACCAGAAAGGGAATAGAGAAGGTGGTTGTACCTGACTAGGCCTGTTGATGGGATCCAGTTTGATGGGCAACATGGAGATTGTCTCAGAGGATACACATTGCAGCAGGCGGACTTGTTTTCTAAAACAGGCAGGCAAAATCAGAGCAGAATCTTTTTTCAGCTGTTTCTGGTGTGGCCATACCTCTAAAAGTGGAGCCAAGCCCTTCTGATCCCGTCACCTTCTCTTGCCTGCTGCAACAGATGATGAACACTTCTCATGCCTATCAATTAATTTCTCTGTGATTGAGATGCCCAAGTATGACAGACACTTACAGTGAACATTATCATGTTAATAACACAAGAAGAATTGCAAATTTTTAACTGACATATTTGGTAGGAGGTGTCTTGTGCATTGTAAGGAGGGAAATCTAGTTCAGCAGGCAAACCTTCTACCTGAAGAATGTAAAGTTGGGATATCATATTATTTACATGAATTTCCAAAAAGTATACACTTATTACCTTTGTTTCTTCTTCTCCTCCCATTTACTTCCCTTTTCAAGATGCATGAAGTACAAAAACATGTTTGAAAATACCATTTAAAAGCCCACGTTTTAAGCTTATGTCTTCTAAAATACCTTTTACCCCAGACTTGTCATGTGTATCGTTAAGTCTCCCTTTTAATGAAATTACTTCAAGATATAAAGACAAACATTAGCATAAAACATTTCAAAAATTAAATTTTTAATAGACACCATAAAAGAGTTGCTACATGTGCTGAACAGTTTAATTTTATTCTGCTATAGGGAATACCTTTTTTACTGGACTCTTTTTTTCATCTGTAGAAGGTACGATCATTTACACACTCAATATCTTTCTTAAATGCTCAAATGATACAAGGCTTGCTAATGATGACTTTGATTGAAAATCACAATGAGGATAAAAATTTTTCCTTTTAGTTATATACAACACTAATCAAAGAAAACAAAATGTAATGAATTATTTTAACTAAATTAATATAATGAGTTTAATCTAATCAGTGTTGACAGCACTTGGATTTTTATGACCATTCACTGGATATTAGGAGGATTATATAAAAGCAAACCTCAGAGAATTAGATAAAGCATCTTTAAGACTCAGCTCCTCATAATTATTGAAAAAATTGTGAGTGCTAACAGGTGACATAAACAAAAGACAAATTACAAAAATAATGAATGCATGGAATGAAACGCTGACATTTTCAGCTTTGACTAGCATATAATAAAGTTTCTCTCGCTATCTCTCTTTTAAACTTGGGCATTCCTTTTTCTTTTATTCTGAAGCCAACCTCACATTCGAGGATTGAGTTTGCTATTTCTGAAAAACTGGGGATTTCAGTGCTGCTAATTTAATAACATTTCACTGGTTTCCAGCCTCCTTTCATTATTCTGTTTTAATTTTCCCCCTTTTACCCTTCTCTCCCCCTCTGCCTGCCCCAGCGAAAAGCATCAATGTCTTAAAAGCTCAAGTCTCCTCATATTACAAGTAGCGCCAAGGTAAGACCAAACGTTGCCTGTGCCACCCACAGCCACTGTAATTCATATCAAACTTTCCCTGACAACAGCTGATCTCTCACAGGCAATAGAAAATGCGAAGAATTCAGAAAAAAATGCAAACCAATAACAACCCCCTGCCCCCAAAAACTATAACACCCCAATCCACTGTTATAAAGTTCAAACAAATTGATAGTTACATGGATCACTCATGTTGATTCAATAAATTGCCCTGGTTTTTCAGCATGGATGACTTTACAGTCACTGCTGTCCCTTAACAATTACTGATCCTGCTGCTCTGCACTTTAAGAAAAGTAGGACTTCAGAAAAAAACATGGTGGAAATTTCTAGAATATAGATGATCTGTTTGGATAGAGACAGACTTTCTGTACTTTATTGCTAGGCCTGAGAAGCTTAGTTGCCCTGCCTGCTGTTTCTGCCTGAGTACACTCAAATGGATTCATGCAGGTGGGATTCCCCACAAACAGAAGCATTTCCTTCCCATACCACCACTTGCTTCTTCTTGCTGTACAACTATTGAAAATGAAAAAAGAAATTTCTATCAACTTTGTTGCTAACACTTCTGGTCTTCTTTGTTCTGGGTGTGGAATGGTTTTGTTGTCTTTTGAGGGAGCCAGGACAAAGAATCAGCAATACCAACACATCTCTCATCAGTGTAGAAATAAGCTCTATTAAATATTATGGCACTTTTCAAGTGTTGTCAGAAGAAAATAATTTTTGTGGCATAAATAGGGCTTGTCTTAAAGGTTCTGCAGAGATAAATGACCTTCATCCATCAGCAATTAAGGATGACAGGAAAGAGTCTCCTGAAGTCCATGGCACATTTGCATGTAAAAGATTATTCCAAACTGTATTAAAATTAATCACGTTTTCAAATATGCTTGAGGTTTTTCATGAAGGCAGTAGGTAACACAATTGCAAGGTTCCAACCTATAATAGCTCTGGATTATCTAAAAATAGACTGCCAGTTTCTTTTTTTAGCAACAGTGATGAAGCCAAAGAACCCTCACTAACTTCAGACTAGCTGTCTTGTATTTACATTTGAATTACAAATCAGTCTCTCTTCTATTGCTGCACAGTACTAGATGCAAATATCTGATTCTGCAAACAAAATCTGTACTAATTCATTAGGTCTGTGCATCAGCTGCCTGGGTGAGAGTTGATATTTTCAGGTACAATAAGGTTGTGAGTGTTCTTTACTACCAGTCTGTTCTAATAGTATCTTGTGGATTGAGACAGCTGAAACAGCAATTGCTCAGAATGCTCCTTAAACCACAATGTTTTGGTTACCTCACTTACCTCAGAATATTTTTCTTCTGTGAATTAGAAGCTGCCTTATTCCTTATGTAGTTTTCAACTATTTCAAAGATTCCTTTGCAATGCCAAGGTGAAGTAAAATCCAATGTAATGTAAATCACCCTCTGACACTATTTTTCCCTTCTCTTTCTGGATAGATCTGTAAGTGCAATGAAAAAATATGATCTTGAATGGCACCAGTGGAGAAATTGGTGTCACAAATGGAGCTTAAAAGTTGTATCATCTTGCTAATAGCAAAATAAAGTATTTCCTAAGTTGGATTTTGGCTACATTACTTTGAATGTTTCAACAATTTTTATTTTAATAAGGAGAACATTTTAACTGCTGAAACTGGAGATAATGTAATATTATCCTCTTGGCACATTTAATCATAAGTACTAATGCAACCTGTACTTTCAATGCAACCCCTCTTTCTTGTATTCACTATTGCTGAAAATTGATATATTTTTCTGAGCAGCAAACCCAAGCACTAATGTGCTCATGGGAAATTGGAACAAATGACCACTTGCCTATGGAAAGCAGCACACTGTGAGTTTGAAGTCCTTCATGTTTACATAGTGGCTTTACTCTCAGCAACAGGCCATAGCCACAGAAACAAGAGCTGCATGAAATATCATGTAGGGCCTGTAAAGCCAGGGATGTGCTGTATGCTGCCAGCAGTGCCCTATAGGATCTCAAGCGCCCTGTCCCAGCCTGGGAAGACTGCAAATATTTCTGACCAGATCTGCTGGGTTTGGCAAAAGTCAGTTCATTAAGCTAACAGGGGAGCCTGTTTTTAATTCTTTCTCTTTTAAGTCTGCTAAATATCATAGTAACTCCAAGACAAAGATGTTTCTCACAACAATAACTCCACTAATTCTGTTTCCCATGTAAGAGTTAATCTCAAATTAATGCATTTTGTTTTGATGCCTTTTTTTGGAAAGCAAATAACTCACCCAAACTTCAACTATGTTGATGCTTAAATAACACAAGATACCAGTATTTGCTTTCTCTCCAAATGGAAAGATAAAAAAACCCCAGATTTTATCCAATGAGGTATAGTATGTGTAATAACACAGAAGGAGGATATTATATTGAGACTTTGAATCAAAACTCCCCTTTTCTAGACTTCCCATGGGCCTTTCTTTCCTACTTAGAGAGCAAAAGGATGACAGGCAACCCAATACTCTTATAAAAAGAGTGATTTCTTTGCAATATGTGGACTCCCAAGACAGCATTCCTGCAGAGCTGGTTTACCTGTTGATGCAGCCAACCATCTCTAGCATTCCTGCCAATACCCCAAAACCCCTGCCAGAAACCTTGTCAATGGCCTCAAAGCCAAGTCCTGGGTAATTTAGAAAGCATCCTTTCTAGTTCCATGGTCTATCTAGGCATGTCAGTAGATCCATTTTTCTTTACATAGATACTCTTAACTTCTCCATTCACACATAAACCTGACTTGTTACGGTTAGCAACCAATGGGCATTTTCAAAGGCACCCATCGCCACCACTCACAAGTCCAGGGTAGCAGAGTACCTGTTACACAAGCCAAACCAGTCAATCTGTTCAAGGATGTGAATTTCTGTGCTGGCTCTGACTAATAGCAAGGAATTATTCAGAAGCACCTCAATGTACACATTTTAAATACATCTAAATTCTCAGTTCTTAAGTTGCAAAGGCTACACTGGCATGTAAGTAAATAAGAATATAGCTGTCCATAATTATAAATTACTCTTTTAAAAGTTTTCATTTAGAGGCATAAATGCAATGACCTTAAAACTGCCAACAATGGAGTGAATGTCTTGATATCAAATTTCTATATTCATACAAGCAGAGATCAGAAGGAATCACAAGGAATCTTGCCACTCTTTTTGTGCCAGGTGAAGAATGTCCATCCAGTCTTATTTCTATAATAAAATCAAAAAAGGCACATTAAATTACTTTTTATACTGAGGATTGCAAGAAAAAACTAAATGGCAAGGGTCAGCCCTAAATGTGCTTATTTCCCTCAGTAATGCAATAGAAGACAACAGTACTCCTTATCTGCTGGAATTACTTTTGCTGATGTGTGTTTGAAGTACTGGACCATTAGGTTTTAGGTTTTGGGTTTTCAAATTGTGCTTGATTCTTTGAGAAAAATAAAGGACTATAACTGAGTAAACTAAATACTTTCAAATGGTTGACACAACCCTAGTTTGCTATCAGAAAACTTATTATCTTAAATGAAAATATATAGCATAGCTACAAATCCCCTTTCCTTATAAAGCACTACTTATTACTGTTCAAGATACACTATATAGGTTTAACAGAGTTAAATTTTATTCTCATTAAAACAATGCACTAGGCTACACATTAATAAAATCACCTTACACCTATGGACCAGTAAATCTCCCACTAAAATTAAATGGTATTTGTGCTCGAGAGCCATAAATTATGCACTTTGTACAGGATTCTTTCAAACTGCAGCCTGATGAAATGCAAGGATATACTTCCATTGGTTTAGTGATTTTTACATCAGAAACTAAGCCACTCATCCTCCTACTGAAGAATAACAGGGAAAGAAAAACACAGGTTTATTATAAATGAAGGTGTTCTGAAAGGGTTTTTTTACCTATATTAGAAACTAGTGAGTAAAAAGTAGGCTCAGCATAATGTATAATTCTTTATCTTACACCAGTCAATTGCTAACCTGATTCTCCATAGTTTTGTCAGTCGCCTGAAGATTTGAAATCTTAAGTGAGGGCACAAGGTCTTGAATTGCCAACCAAGACAAATTTGTAGCATGCCATTTTTAACAAAGAAAAAAGTCATTATCAAACCTTTCAGACAATTGAAATAAAAGATGATTTCTATTTAAATTATTATTTCTGTTCTTTGTAAGGCATGTCTTTGATAACAGATAATAAGTTTCCCTACCAAAACTGGGTACACTGGCACCCACTCTTCCATGTCAAGCTCTATGTAAAGCAACGATGATGAAATATAACAGCAGCATTCAGGAAAAACACATCATGAGTGTCCAGGTGCAAAATAAATACAACAGTGTAAAAGGGCAAAGAAAGGCTTAGAGCCTTAGAAAATTTCAGCTCCAGCTTGCCATACTTGGGGGAAAAGGAAAAAAGAATAAAAAATATTTAATAATACTCTTTTCTGAGGTCTGAGGCAGATGATTAAAGTTTATGCTTCAACCTATAATCCTTCTGGTATTTATTGCCCAGTCAGCTACTAACACATGAAACACTCTGTGTTGTTGCTGTTACTTCAGGGGTATGTAGGGCACTTTGATGCTAAAGAACAATTTACATAGACCAAGGAAGTACATATAAGCAAAACAAGTGCTTTTTGTTATTGATCCTGTCAGTTTTGATGCCTGCAGAGGGGGCCAGTATCAGATGTAGAAAGGAGACATTCAGCAAAGGTCAAGACATTCAGTACTTCATTTTCCTTAATCTTCCATCACCTGGAAGTCAGCTAAATTGTGTCTCTGGTCCTCAAATGGTCTGAATTCTGCTTTGGATATAGTTCCTTGAAACCATTAACTGGGGCCAAGACAGTGTCTTTGAAACTACAGCATCATTATTAGCACCATTCCTGGGCCTGAGGTGTTTTTTCCATACAGCAATGTCTAAATGGATAGCTTGTCTGAAAAACAGGCCAAGGTGCTAGGATGGTGAGTGGGATTCTGAGGCACACAGCAGTCTTTTCTCACCACTAGCCCCCAGGCATAGATGAGTTGCAGCATCTATGTCATCACTGCTCAGGGATCAGCTGTACCAAAGAGGCATCAGCTGGGCAGCAGGGTGGCCTTCTCTCCCCTTCACATCCTCTTCACACAGAAAAATAGCATATGTGCAAACTTCTTTCCCAAATTCATATGTACCCATTCACCTGATAGACTTTGATATCCTGATATTGGGCCCGGAGTTGCCATGGCTACACCTGCATCATGGGGCACAAATCTGATAGCACTGTGTTCTGCATCTCTGCCCCAAACACTGTCTTCCAAGCATCCCAGCAGGACTGGAAGCACCCCATACCCCCCGAACGTGTTTTCCCTCACAGTCCATAGCACAATTATGTTTTCACCACCTCCCAGGAAAATATTGTAGATTTAAGCAAAGCTTCAGCTCTAGTGCGCTCTCTGATCATAACCAAGGAATATCAGTTTTTTAGGGTACTGTCAAGATTTCTAGAGGTCCTGGAACCAGCAAAGCCTACCTAGGCTGTGGAACAGATCTGGAATGGCTCTGTAAATCAGCATATGAAGACACCTGAGAAATATATCTTCCAAAGATATTGTTGTGAATAATTCTTATTTTAAGTATGACTAGAAATCTGAGGCAGTAGAAGTTCAATAAATTTTGCAACTATCTAAACAAAGACAGATAAAAAAAAATATACACACACAAACCCCTCATGTTTTCTCTGCAGGACTTACATTTTATACTTTTACTTGGTCACAACCACAGTTCTTGAGATGGAGGGCAGATTATTCCACAAGGACTGAGACACTGTTTTCCAAAGTACATGATTTTCAAACATGTATAACAACCATGTTATTTCAAGACTTAAATGAATCAAGCAAACCAAAGAAAACATTGAAACTTTGCATAAAACCAGACACTTTCAAGCTTCTAAAGAATTTGTGAAAATGAAACTCATGTACATGTATCTTCCTCTTAAAGACACAGAGGAATTTCTTTTAGCAATTTCTTTGCTATTTTCACTACCAGCACATAACCACAAATTCCAGGTGTTCTGTAAAAAGCATTTTCTTATAGCCTACCAAAGAATCTGCCCTTCAGACTGAGAACTTATTGCATTTCCCTGATCATTTAGGGAAGGATGCTGAGTCCAAGGAGCTCAAAATGCATACAAGAGTAAACCAGCATCTGACATGTTTGTAAGGCCTTGATTTAGTGGTCACAAAATTAATTTAGTTTTCAGACCTTTAATCTGAATCTCTTTTATTGTTGTCTTAAATCTGCCTTGGATATGTGCAAAACTTTTTTCATTGTGCAAATAATTCCTCAGATTCTCCTTTTTTCCCCACTGGCAAATTCTGTAAAAATCTGCTAAGTCTTAAAAGCTCTACCTTTCCAATAATTTCTTAATTAACCATTATTAGGGCTATATAAAACATAGACCTGTTCAGAAACATACAAAAGATGTTTCTCCTCATTCACCTCACAGGAGCATATTCTGGCCTTGTTTTTCTTGGGCAAATACCACGCAGTAGAAAAAATATTTTCTGGGAATAGGTTTACAAACTTATACTCAATAAATAATCATATATCTGATAAACATTCAGGAGTTGATTGTTCTACATGCGTAGTTGGTAAGATGCTCATGCTGCAGAAATTTAGGTTGTATTTAACCCTGCATTAGCTGTGCCTATGTTTGTGTGCAGAGTTGGAAGAAGGGACACACAGTTGACTAAGTTCAATTATTTACTGTGTGAAGAAAACCCTAAAATGTAGCTCAAAATATGCAATGCATTTTCAATAATTATGATTAAGCATTAAAATATGAGCAGCACTGAAGGAAAAGGAACTTACATGATGAGATTATACTCCAAACTTTCCTAGTGAGAAGAGCCCCATTAACTGGGCTCAAAAATGCCAGCAGTGGCCCACTATTCCTATGGCTTCAGCCAAAGAAAATGAACTGTTGAGGTGGAACACCTAAGCAAGTCTTGTGCAGGGATCTCTAGTTGATTCCCTGCCTTGCTCTGTAACACAGGGTTCATCCAACATATGTTAAAATATTTGTCCCAAAGTTTGGGAAACATCATTTATCCAATGCAGAGAAAGAAGAAAATGAAAGGAAAATTTCCCTTATCAGTTTTGGTAAGAAATTCCTGAAGGTTTTTTCTTTCACTTGAGGTATGGCCAGAAAATAACTACTTCCTTTTTTTCTTTGCACACTCTTTCTTCATTATCAAGTGTTATCAATGTTATGTCTTCTAACCAGTCAGCCTCGAGTACTGAGAAAATTAAAGCCCATGATAATACTGAAAATGAAGAGAATAATAAAAATACAGACTGACTGTGGTTGAGCAGAGGTTTGAGGGGGAACTATGTCTGGGCAGGTCTGCTTACAGAATCAAGGCCTTATTTATTAACTTGTGTTTGTATTTACAGTTGTTGTGTGTCAACCTTCAGCCCTCTCTTCCCAGTGGTATCTAGGCATGGTATTTTGAGGGAGAACAAAACAAGGCTGTGAGCCAACACTCATTCATTTTGCTGGAAAGGGGATAGTGACCGATGAAGGGTTCATGTCCTGTCCGTTGAAGCTGGTTTTTTTTTCTCTTTGTCTTGTTAGGAAAATAAAGCAAAAAAAATTACTTGTCTAAAACTTCAGTTCTTTAAAATATTTACTTGACAATTGAAGGGAAGCAACATGTTTAAAGATTATTTTAATTACATTTACTTAGACTTCCCATAAACAAAATTTTGTTAACTTTTCAAATTATTCAGTGTTACTTTGACTTTTTTTAGATGCCTGAAAGGAAAATAAAGGGTATGAAAGGCAGCAACTTTGGAGTTAAAAGTTTGACCTTTCAATGAATTTATTTTTAGTATATAATGTAAAGGATGCTAAAAGAAGGAGGGAAAAAAGGAAACCTAGGTCAGGAATGAAAAAGTGTTGTTTTGGGAAAGGCAACAAGCTCTTTTGGTTTAGTTTATTGCTCATCTTTTACTTTTTTCAAGCTGCATTATGAATCATGGTGTGATATCATTTACAGTCTCAGCAACAAAGGCAGCAACTGCTGCTAGAGTTAGTGGGATTTCATAGTCTCTTCAGATCTTGTGAATGCTTTAACTGTAACAATGAAAGCACACAGATATTAAAGACAAGTTAACATCTAATGAAATAATTACTTTACAATCCGTTTTCACAGCCATCTAGCTTTCTATTCAAAGCTTGTCCCACCAGGCCAAAAATTATCTGGATATTCTTTTGCTAGCCACTTGAGAAATATTTGGGATTCAGAAGACGATTCTGGAGACAGAAGACATGCAAAGTCCCTGGAAACTATGTGTCAGCCTCCATGTCTCCAAATGGAAAAAAAGTCTGAAGAGAAATCTGACCAACACCAAGCAACTGTTCTGAAGAATGTGGCTTTAGTTTTTCAAAGTGGAGTCAGCCTGGTAATGACTGCAGCTGTAGTGAAGGAACACAAAAAGCAGAGAGCAGATGGGGTACAGGGAGAAGCTCTCCCGTTTCATCAATTCTGCATGAAAGATTTCCTTTAATAATAAGTCCAGATTGAAAAGTTCTTCACTGTAATTGACCTTAAATAATAACTGCTGAGAGAGAGATTTACTAGCTGATAATTACAGCCCTTCATTTATGAGATTTAGGTTTTCAACCACAGAAGCCTGAGAGTGAAATATGAGTTAAACTGCTGCTCTCTGAGCTCAGTGTATTGGGGTACAAATATTTATCCAAAAAAGTAGGAAAAAAGAAGAGTATTGTCACCCTGAATTTCACATAGTGTATAAAAATTAATACTTCTTCCTGCAATGTGTCTTTTACTGCAGCACATCCTTTTAACTTAACAATGAAAAATGCTAAACTAATATGTATTTCTTTTAAGAGCAAAACTTTCCTTGTTACATTTGCTATTACTTTCATTTGAAACATGATAATTATAGGAGGCACAGGTGATGCTGCCTATGATTTATCATAACAAGATTTTTTTTATAAAGATGTTCACATTATACCATCAAGTCTTAAAATACAGGGAATATTAGAATTAAGATGAGGAGTGCATCTTTAAATTATCTCCTTCCTCCCTTTGTTGCATGCAATATGTCACACTCTTCAAATATGTTGTCATAAACTTGTGTTCCTATCAGAGTTCAGCCTCATTCTGTATAGAGAGTAGACCATTTTCTGGGCTTGAGTTGGGCTTATTTATCAAAGAAGGCTTTTGTCCAAGGCGGTGGTTTTTTTGGGGTTGGGGTTTTTTTGTTGTTTTGGGTTTTGTTTTTTTTTTTTTTGAGAATTTGGTTGCAGAACAGTGAATGTGTCACTGGGTTGCAAAAAGAGGAAAGATAATTTTGTAATTAGACATCATCAAATGCTACACTATCCTATGCTGCCCTTCAGTACCACACTCTTTCACTGTACAAGCCTGTCAGGAAAAGAAAATATTTATAGATAGCTTCAGTTCACAGCTTTTTTCCCATATTACTGCCCTGAGCAATAGACTTATCTAGATGGTCTATGAAGTGCAGAACATCACGCTGAATGTCTGGGAAAACTTGAACTGATCACCCTGAGTCAACCTGAAATCTATGCCTTTCTCTCCCTCAGGGTATTGTCAGAAATCCAGATTTTTTAAAAGATACAAAGTGGACATCTGAGTATGTTTAGACTAAGAAAGTCTTAATTTATATGAAAAAGTCCCCCTGGGTTTGTTATGAGATTATGTTGTTGAAATTGACTTCTTCCCACTATTTCCACACCCAGGCATGGCAAAAAAATCTGAGTTCCATGGATTTGACATCTTACATAAGGAGTTCAGAGTCAATAGGATGGAATACATGACTGTGATAAATCAGGCCCATTTCCCTTGACAAAGGCTAAAGAACTGAGTTTTCACTTTTTTCATCTTAGTTGATAGTGAAAAAAAATCTGGAAAAGATGACTGATGTTCTAGATAGAGCACAAGTATTGATTTTCACGTATAAGTATGAAATAGCCTCAGAATAAAATACAATATAGATTATTTAAATTCAATGTAAGGTTGACATAAGTTGCAGTGTAAGTGACAAAAGGAATGATGGCATTTCACTACTGTAACAATTAACAGAAGTATATCATGCTTTAGATTGCTGTATAGACAATTATCTTCTTACAAAATACTTTAGTAATATCCTTGGAAGTGCATCATCTAAACCAAGGAACATGAATTTGAGTTACAAATATGAGCTGTTCTTATCTAGAACTTAATGTCAGTAGCAGATGTTACACATTCCTATAGACGCATGCCCAAAGAGAAGGATTTTTTTTTTTTTTTTTTAATGACAGAAATCTGCCAGCTATTCTTGCCTTGTCTGCAACAGCTGAGCAATCTTTCAGTGCCATGAGGAGATTGAAAACTTGGCTCATATCTAGCATGGACAAGCTTGCCTTAATCACATTGCTCTTTTACATGTACACAAGGACATCAACATTGACAGTGCTACAGCAAAGCAGCCATTTGCTGAAAACAACTGTCAACATTGTCAAAATTTTTGGAACCTTTTACAATGTGATTTCTCTGACAAAGCTTGTATAATTCTGTTTATCAGCTGCAGCAACAAATTTCTGTAAAAGAGATACATGGAGAAACATACTGGAGCTGGAGTTTCTATCACTAGTTTCCATCTGACATTCTAAAGCAAATAGATTAGAAGATAAATTAACTGCAACATCCAGAGATTCCAGTCCCATTTAAACCAATTTCAAGATTTTTCACAAAAATATGCAAAAACAAAGTAAAAGATTTTGTCTGTGGTTCACAAGTCAGGCTTATTCTAAATTCTTCATGTCTTTTTATTTCTATACTAATCTTGACATTGAACTTGTAAAGATATGCTTCAAAAAAATAAACATAATTACATTATTTGTGGTGCTAACTGATACCTGGAATTTTAAAAATCCCAACATGTAAGTCTCAAGATAATCATAGAATAAGTAAGTACTGCAAAGTGCTAGTTAAATGCTGCAGAGGGTGAGGGAGACACATTATTTAGGATTGGATTAATTTAGGCTTGGGAGTGGTGCCTATATATGTACCTATATTAACTACTGGGAATCCTAGCTCTTCCAGCATCTCTCAGGAGCAGTATCTCAGTATCTGCCACTCTTTAAGTTATTGGACCATTAACACAAGTCTGTAAATGGATCTTGCGATTCCTGGCACTACGACACTTTCAGCTTACTTTATTCTGCTTTCACGCTTTTCTAGGAGCAAACTTAAATAATAAAGGAAACCGTATTAAATAGACAGTATTTTTTTTAATCACAAAAATACTTACGTGAAAGCATATGAAGTTCTTTCCAGCCAAATTTCATCTCACATTGGTCTTTCTGATTACCCAAAGTCCTAATTCATCTAGTTTGCCTTAAAAATGTGGGGTTTTTTCTCTCTTTCAATCAGTCATTCTTCCTAGTAACCTATTAAATATCTTGTAAAGAAAACCAGGATATGTTTGCTCAAGATCCTGTCTCACATCTGAGATAGGTTATGAGGACAGCTCTGCATTTGCTCCTGTAGTTCTATTCAGACTGAGCACTAATGCTACGAGCCCATGGATTACCAAACAGTCCCTCTTGAGTACTAATGAGGGCTCTGGATGATGCTGTCAAAACCAAAATTTCCCTGTGTCATCTTAATCACAATTTCTAAAGAAATCTTTTATATATGTATTAGCTGCCAATACTCTTAGCTGTTCCAGTTCATTTTTCTAATAGATCCTTGCAATGCCTGGAGATATCTCAGCAAAAAGGTTACAGGTACTGGTATTTATCTTGAATTAAAGAGAAAGGAGGGAGGAGAGGATGGATTGTGGACACAGTATCTATCAGACTCAGAGAGTTTCATAACTCTCAAGAGAACCCAGTGCACACTGTCAAAGTGAGCGGTTGCTCATAGTTAATTTAGTTGGTGGCCTGAGGCTACAAATAATACTCTTGCCCACAGCCCAGGTTATTCAGCTGTATAATAAGGATGAAAGCCTTATTATGGCTTCTGCAAAGACTCAAAATCATTGATATGATTTTACCGTGCAGGGGAAGCATTAAGTGATACAGAATTGTATATGTGTTGCTCTGAGCTTAAGATATGTTTCTAACTGTTCCTAAAGTTTAGGAACACTAAAATAGTTAATCTTCATGATGCCAAAAGGAAGCAGGAAAATAAAGTGATACCCTTGAATGAACTATGAGGAAATAAAATACACAACATGTGATAATGTCTTGACTCTCTGTTACTGTGCATTTCTGGGCTGAAAAGATATGGCTTGATGGGTAATTTGTCATGCTGTGCAATAGAGAACAACAGTAAAGAGTCTTCAGACAGAAGAAAATTACACAAATAGTAGGGTGGAAAGGTATAATTGAAGATGGTAAAAATCTGAAAGAAAGACATTGAAAATTACTGTACTGACCTACTAAATGGAGTTGGGCGTGGAATCCTGGCCTCACAAGAAGAGGCATTAAATGACTGCAGACTGTGACACTACTGCAGGATAACGTCAATCTATGGAGCTCTTATAAGGTTAAAAAAAGAGTTGTTAGATTAAATAAATTAAATCCTTGTTTTACACTTGCATGCACAGCCTGAATAAACAGTGAACATACAAGGAAAAAATTCCCTATGGTCAAGCTAGAAGCTGGCATCCAGACCTATGGAACCAAGACCTCCCTTTCTTCTCATGATCTGTACAAGGATTCATTCTGCACCCTTAGATTTGTGTCTGTAGACAGTCCTAGCAAAGTGGGTATTTGCTGCTCCTTTCGACGATTTATTCACTTGTCTCTGAAGAGAGCAATTATACCCAGTTATTTCAGTGCTCCCGAGAAGCCAGGCATGGACCACCAGAAATGTGTCCTTTTCTGCCCAATGGGTCCACTGTTGCTCAAACTCTTGGTTCTTTAACTTAAGTTGTTGAGAATCAGAAAATCAGAGAATCAGAGAAGGATTCTCATGAATCAGACACCATGTAAGGATCCTAGCCCTGCACAGGACACTGCAAGAATCACATCATGGGTCTGAGAGCATTGTCCAAACACTTCTTGAACTCAGGCTTGGTGCTGTCAGTGCTTCTCTAGGGATCCTGTTCCAGTTCTGGGTGAAAAACATTTCCTTGATATCCAACCTAAACCTGCCCCAACTCAGCTTCATGTCATTTACTCAAATCCTGTCACTGGTCACAACAGTGAAGGTATCTGTACCTGCTCCCCTTCTTTCCCTCACAAGGAAATTGGAGACTACAGTGAGGTCTCTGCTCAGTCTCCTCTTCTCCAGACTGAACAGACTAAATGACCTCAGCCACTCCTTATATGGTTTCCCCTCCAGACCCTTCACCATCCGTGTGGGCCTCCTTTGGATGCTCTCTAATGGCTTCATATCTTTCTTATATTGAGGCACGCAAAACTGCACACAGGATTCGAGGTGATGGCACACCAATGCACAATAAAACAGGACAAACATATCCTTTGACCAGCAGGCAATGCTGTGCCTGATGCATCCCATTAAGAAGTGTTCAAGTCTCTCCCTTGGACACAGAATCTTCTGCTATAGAGACAAAATCACATGCCTTCCCATGAGGTATCTACAAATGACCATTTCATCCTTCTTTCTCTTCTGCTTCCCATACCATCTCAGCACATCAATGAAAGACTCTAAAGGAAGGAGACTTTGCTTTTCCTTTTGATTTATTACGTCTTAACTACTCTTCTCAGAGATGTGTTGTGATCTGAACCCCTCAGAAACATTAGGGTGAAGTAGGCTACCAAAGATTGATACGACATCTATTACTGACTGCCCTGTGTCTTCATGAATGTGAAATGTTCACACTACTTGCCAGCTTCTTACCTTCACTGATGCACTTTAGTGCTACACAAAGAATACTACTAGCACACTAATAGCTTTGTCTGCTCTTCAGGAGACATTTGAATTCTGTTTCATATCTGCATGCTCTTTTGTTCAAGCCAAATCACAGAATACATCTCTTTCGCATTACAGGTCTACCTGAAACACCAGAAAATCATCCTGAAAATGAGCTTTGGGTACAGCACACCTGCACACAGGAAAAATGTTGCTGAGTTAATAGTTTCCTAGATTTCTGAAGCACCCTCTCTGCACAAAGCCTTGACTACAGAGAGCCAGAGCAAATGCAGAATCATTTCTGCATGCAGAGGCACTATCCCATTCCAGAGATGATAAAAAAATTTTACTTCATTACAAACATTTTGAGCATAAAAATAATCTTAACTGGTGAAACTGTAGGTAGTCTGCTGTCAAGTTAAATATACAATGCAGCCATCCAGATAGTCCAACAGCAATTGTTGTTCCATTACTTATGCTATTCAAAAGGCTACTTCCCAGTGCATTTAAGTACTTAATGAAGATAATTCTTCAGTGAAATAAATGTTTGTTTATCACACATCATTTTGTAGTAGTCAGGGGCTTGTGTGATTCTGTGGCAATTAAATTTGCCAGAGAATCCACCCACTGCTTCAGACTGCTGCAGGATGCAGATTATAATTTTTAAAAATAAAATAGCACTTGGCAGAAGATTAAATCTTACAGATGTTAACTGAAAAAAATCTACAGTTTACTCATATCTTTGTTGGTGAGAAGGCTGCCAGCCAAGCAGCATTGTATCCAGGTCATGAAAAACTTGCATCTCTGTGACAACAGCATTATAACATGTCTGGGAAGATCACCAGCAGGCATAGAAGTTTCCCATTTAGAATGACTTCTTTGATGCGCTGTCCTGGGATGTAGCACCCTCTTTCCAACATTGATGATGACATTAAAAACACACAGTCATTTTCTCTTCCTTTTTGTCGTTCAACTGTTGGTTCTCTTAAGTTACAACCAAAAAGAAATTTCCCCTGGAATCAACACTTTTGCTTTGACCTATGTGCTGGGAGATGCTGAAGTGGCTGATGCAGGCTTTCATCTTTGTGTGTCCCAGTTCTTCATTAAGCTAACATCTTCATTTTGTTGAAAAAACTCCTTGTAGTCCAATGGAACTGTGCAGCACCTGTGTCATCAACACACACTGTATTTTCTCCCAGGTTTTTTTTGAGGTTTGCAGCCATGCTTGAAATAAGAACTGAGGACTCTTCATCAAATATGTGTCCTTCCTCCCTCAAAAAGAAAAAAAAAATCCAAACTCTCCAGAGTCTGGACATGTGATCTATGCTGTACTTCTATGAACACACCTGCAAGATGAGAACAGGTTTGCCACTTCCATTTGTAATCTCAACATGAACTCTTCCAAAACACATCACTCCTTAGGATGACCATAAAGAAGGTGAGTTAGGCAGATGCATTTGGTGAACCCTGTGTCTGCTAGCATTGATACAGGAAAGAGAAAGGAAGAAGCTGTCAAGGCTCTGACTGTCTTGACAGGCTGCATTACAATGATAAACTTACCCTCCACCCATGCTCCCAGACCCAGGAGCTCAGTCCAGGGCCTTAGTTAATTTGAGCTACGTTTTAGTAGTCTCTGAATTGACTATTAGGCCTTGCTCTGGGTAGCTGTTTCCTGGATAAACAGACTCCTGCATTTTTACCAGTGCCATCTTTGCACTGTTCCCCGAATAGGTTAATGAGCCATGATGTAGCCTCATCTCAGCCCTGCCCCTGGTCCACCTCCTCCTGGTCCTGACTGTGCCCTCAGGGTGATCCCTGGACCTGACTGATTACTTCACCCTATGCAGACTCTCTGGACTACTTATGCTATTCATCTGAACCATATGATATTCCCTTAAAATCTACTTGATCAGAACAGAGAAACTCATCAGAAAGCTGGAAGCATTAATAGCCAAGCATATTCACTCAAAATAAAATCATTGAATGACCAAGTAAAATGATGATAGCAAACACCTGTTTCCACTTTATGCATCTTATCTAATGTATCTCAACTGCAGTTAATACTACCATAACCACTCCAGCTTCATGACAGCTGATGTGGTATACATGTTTGAGACAGTGATATCAATTAACTGTTACTTATATTATCTAATGCCACATCAGCAATTACTACTACTTCCAAAGTAATATTTATTTAACACTTATTTAGTGGTTAATTAAAATTCCTAAGACTGTCATTTATTATAATCTGATTTTGGATAATTGTTTAAATCAATGCTCTTAGAGGCATCAGTTTTGTTTCAGTCTCAATGAATATGGTACATTAATGACAAGAAACAACAGAGGATTAGAATTGTATTTTTATTGTATATACAAGTGGCTATTGTAAAACTCAATTCTTCAGAATGTCTGAATTCTACTAGACATTTTTCTGCCTACCACTATGGAGCACTGGACGATGCTCTCTGTCATAGTAAGAACTGGGAAGGTGGGACAAAGAGAGAAAACTAAGGTGAGATTACCACCTTGTAATCATTCCAAGAAGCAGGAAAAAAGGTGTAGAGAGAAAGAATAACCTGTATATTCCTCCTTTGGTACTACAAACTGTGTCCAAATAGGTAGAGAGCAGCCAGCAGCCAGCACATCAATCTATCAATCCGTACACAATGCAAAACATATGCACCTTAGTAATGCTCAGATTCTGTGATAATGTTAAGTCAAGTGCTCAAAATACCAAAAAATATCAGAATTAGCTGCCATGCAGCTCTAAGCAAGTTGGGTCTATGCATATAGGCATGACAACAGCTTTTAATCACTTTCCCTCTTTGGTGCCAGTGTTCTGACTGAAGTATCAGACAAGCACACACAACCTGGTATTCTCCTGGCAAATTTCTTATTGGCAGACATGCTATTTGAGCAGGTAACAGGTACATTACCAAGACTATTCCTGAACTTCTTTCATCATTCTTCCAAAAATCTGTAGGTGTTAGCAATCCCCAGTGAAACAATTTTACATGTTCCCTTAACAGACATAAGCTAGAATACCACTCCTTCTGTTAATTTCAAATTACTGCTAAATCGTCAGAGAAAATCCAGCACAAGGCACGTATCACAAAATAGTAACTTTAAACTTGAATGGTTGAAATTTGAGAACTCATGAACAATGAAAATCTCAATGCAACTAGTGTATGTCTGGTACCAGAACCACCTCAAATGGTAGCTCTCAAATCAACTGTTCATATAGAATGAAAGCACTAAAAAAGAAGGAGGACCACATATTCATTTATTAGTAAGCATCTTTGTAGACATCAGGACAAATGAAAAATAAATCTCTTATCTATTGAACACAATATATTTATAAAACTGCAGCTTTTATGAGTTTGAAAGACAACAGCAAAATATGAAAAATTACTTGTGGGAAGAGGAGTTGAATCATTTTTACATGAAATTGGGAATGTTTTGTGAAACAGCTTATTTCACTGATCCTTTCCAGTGTTTATTATAACTATTCCTTTTCAAATAATTAATTTGACAATACATCATATTGCTGATTTGCACTAAGATGTTTTCATTCTAAAAGCTCGTAACATTTTGAGGGGTTTGGTTTGCTTTTAGATACTGCCTGTGAATCACTCCCTATCGTACTTACATTTCAATTCTTGGGCAACTATACTGGCAATTACTATGTAAAAGAGCTATACAAAATAGCAGATCAGTCTGTAACAAACCATACTTTGGCAGAAAAGTCACTATTAATTTATTACTTTAAAGTAACTTATAGTCAGTTTTAACTGTTCTGCAGCAAACTTTCCTGGGGAAGTTCTCATGTCTTTTCTCTGTTGACAGAATCCTGGAGCATATTTAAAATAATGGCATATACATAACCGGGTTCCTCCAGACTGCAGCTGCTCACACTGCCTTCACTCCAGTGGTATAGATGCATTCACATTTATCTCAAAATTGTTTTCCATTTTTATTATTCTAACTGTGAGAGAATCTTGTAAGACAGGTTTGTTGTGACTTAGGTATTTGTAGTTCCTGGAAGGAGCCTTCTTATGGCATCAGGCTGTCACCTGATAGGTGAGCACCTAGTGTGTATCTTCTGTGCGAACCTCATGTGGCTGAGGCAGTGCCACAGCCTTCACTGAGCTGTGCAGAGGCTGCTCTGCATGAGATGCCAAACGTGGGCCCTGCAGTGTCATCTCCTCCCTTACTGCCCCTTTGCTCTGCATATTGAATTACACAAACACTGGCTACCCAGTATTCCTGTATGTGTCAGAAAGTACTTCTAAGTACATTAATAACTTCTCCCCATAGGTTTTTTTTACATTTTTTAAACAAAATCTACAAATAGGAGCATTGGAGGTGCTTGTACAGGTGTGTATACAGTTGTCTCAGCATTTCAGCAAAACCAGTAACTCACTGCAAGGTCAAATTCTTCTGTCATTCACTCATCTGTCCTTCCCCTACAGTGCTTTTAATTTTCTTTTTTGAAAAATTGGAAGCATTAATAGCCAAGACACTTCAGGGCCACTTTAGGGCACAAAACTGGGAAAGTAGAGAAGCATTTTCCAAAGTTTTCTTTTTCTCCCACCCTCATAGGCATGCTTTTCCAATAAATGTTGGGTCAAATGATCCTTGAGATCCCTTCCAATTTAGTATTCTGTGATTCTAGGATTATCTCTTCTTCTGCCTTCAGCTACATTTATGCCAAATCTGACTTTTTCTGCTGCACAGCATGCATCTGCCTCTGCCTACAAAAGGCCACAAACAGACTTATTCCTACTTAAACACTCTCTTCCCTCTTTCTTCTCTACCTCTCTGCATTTACACCATTCTCTTTCATAACTTACGGACCTACCTATTTCCAATATTTTATTGTGCAGCTTCTTTCCTAAATAAAGTTCTTAATTTCTATGAAATGTGGCTCCACCATTGTGGCACCACCATTGCTAACAACCACTTAAATGGACAGATACCTCACCTTATCTATCTTAATCCTGCCCTACATCCTTTTATCAAGATTGTTCAGAATGCTGCAGCTAAACTCACCCTTTTCCTACCATACCTCTACTTTCTATACACCTTTCAATTTACTTTTTCATTAGGGGAAAATCTCAGCTCCTACTCTGTATCAGGAAAATCTGCATAATACTGCTCTCTCTCTTACTTGCCAAATGTATATTTACATCCTTTGTCATTTCAGAGTGATGTCCTTTGCACAATGATAGAGGGGAGGCCACATACTAATATACACGGGGAGGCCCATGTATATTTACTGCTGTATTGCACCCATTTGAGTAAATTTGTGAATGGGGAATTTTACACTCCTTGCTACTGTAACTGTGCCATTCTCTCCTGGAAAATCTCTGCTCCTACCAGTAGAAGCAGACTCTCAACCCTTTCTAGCCCAAATTTGAATCAATTTGGTTGGGTACAAGTTCCTCAAAGATATCTGCTTTTCAGCCACTCAGGTTTCTTTCTCAGCCCTTTTCATTTGGGAAGGCTTCAGGCATGGAAGGGTCAGAATTTAAGGCCTGGTTTTGCTCTGATAGCTCAAACATAAGAGGAGGTTACTTTATTCCTTGAAGAATTCCTTGTCTACATTTTGTTCTGCTCATGGTCCATAACAGCCTTCACATAACTCAGCTCACTCTTCTTTTCACAGCAATACTACCTACTACCTACTCCTTTGCCATACTCTTAATTTTTTCCTGGGGTTTTTTCCTACTGATTTGTATTTTATCTGTAAATTCAGAAGCCATTCAATGAGCCTTTATTTTTCTGAAGTACATCTAAGTTGATGGTGCTAGAAAAGTGATCTGTGGAAAACTAAAATAGTAATAATAAGTTAGGCATATGATGATCTAGAGTTGTATAATTATGCCCATTATCATACGATCTGTGCGGTTTTGTCATAGCTTTTTAACACCTGAAAAACTGAATATAGGCCAAATGTTGAATCTCTATTTTGTGTGATGGAGAAGGGAGACAGATTTTATCTGCAATATGCTCAGGCTGACTTTCTAGCATTTTGGAAGTGATTCTTTAACAAATGCTAGGGGAAAAAAAAGACATCTTGGATTAAAAAGCAAAAAATCATAAAGCTGAGAACATATTACTTAGATGAAGATTTATGTGCCCAAGAGATACCACTACGAATTTTCCTCATTCCTTTCTCTCCCCAGGGTCTGTGGTTAGAAAGAATTGGATTTTTGCCAGTTACTTCGAATCAACAGGGCAAATCTTGATTCCATTATTTCAAAACAGCGGAGTCAAACCCAGCTTTCACTGTATTTTGCAATGCACCTGAGCCATACTTCAAGTGTGAAGCCAAATTTTATTTTTCAGGATGATGAGCCAGGTCAGAGCTTCCTCATCAACCTCAGGCTGAATGCATAGACAGCTGAGTTGAGATTAGGTTCTCTTTCTACTTCCCCATTTAGTAGCCCAGCAACCTTGACCTTGTAACAAGGTCAGGGACACGATGAAAGGGAATTGAAAAAATTGCCGTGTGTGCTGCTTCCTTCTCTGGAGGCTAAAAGTTTCACCTCTCTGATATGCTTAGTTGGCTCAGAGTAAAAGTTCCTGAGAGCAATCACAATCCTAGGTCTCATGTGGCAATCTGCAGAGCAAACAGGCCAGCCCACAGGCAGATAACTCATGGAGGCTTTCACAGGGGCGCAGGCAGCTTCAACTTGCCTACACTATGATCATACTTCTTAAATAAAATGATTACAAATTTGTAAACAGATATATACAAATAAAAGTATAAACCTGATATGTAAAAAGGTAAAGCCTTATCAGTGGAGAAATCATTTGTGTAATCTGCACTCATCAGGGACTGCACTATGGACACAACGTAGCAAATAAAAACAGCAAGAGTGGTGAATTAAAATAATATGAGAGGGATACACACTTAGCAAACCAAGGCTCTAAACCAGTAGGATTTCAGTGAGAAGTGGATCTTTACAGTGGATCTTTACAGACAGAAATATGTTTTTCTGGCAGAGTTGTAATTAACAAGGTATTTTACTGTTTCAGCCTGGCTCAGCTGACGAAAATGCTTTTTATAAACAAAATTAGGGCAGTATTTTTTGAAAATACATAGAGGATATTAACTAATGGATAGTAATAACTAATTTTCATATATTTTAAATCAAAGTACATTAGAAGTGTGCATCAGTTGTACCAATTATTAGGTGGAATTACAGTAGTTTTGAATTTGAGCCAAGGTAATACTGAAATAACTACATTTGATCTGCAAAGAGTCTTCTTCAGAATGATTGTTTTGAAAATAAATGTAGTTCATGCCAGTGTTTCTTTTTCTGCATGGAAATATAGAGGCATAAAATCCCTTATTTCTCTTAGCTCTATGCTTTGATATTTTAACTAAGTAGTGTGGCAGACACACCTTAAAAGAAAAATTATTATTTTGCTTTCCAGTAATTTCTGTGTAAAAACCCAGAATAAGCTCCTTTATGTTCATTCTTTTGGTTCAGTTTCAAGACAATTGTTAAGCTCTCAATTTCTGTGACCTACTACACTGTGGCATGAGTGGGTATGGCTGTTACCAAGAGAAAGCAGTCTGATTTCTTATTAATTTTTCCTATTCCTTTTTCAGAAATACAGAAAACCAGACTAGTTTAATACAATGAGAACAACGATTAAGTCTGATGGTAATGTGAACTACGATCATTGTCTTTCAAACAGTAAAGGACAATGAGAAGTTTCAGAATTTCCATTCATTAGGACTTTTAGAACATTAATTTTAATCTAAGAATAGAGCAGATAGGAAGCTTGAAATTAAACACTTGATTTTATCAAACATGATGAAAGTACAAGATCTTTATTATGACAGATATGAACCCCAAGAACCAAGCTTCCACACAGAAAATAATAAAAAACACTTACTTATTTGGTACTCAGCTCTTGAACCCTGAATAAGCGAAGTACATATTGAGAGAGGTACTTAAAATGTTTCCATGGATACAAGATGATGCCAATAAGGTCCATGTTCCTATCTGAAAGGGTGCCCCTGCAGAGACATACAGCTTGGTGAGTGGTTGTTTATACAAGTAAATAAATAGGAACCTTGTTTGTCTTACAAAGAGCTCCTGATCCACAATTTTTGTCTCATTTGTTAGAAAGGAACATTTTGCTCCTTCTAAATAGCATATTAGAGCAAAGTAGACACTATTGAATTTTTTTTCTTTAAAGCCACTTGAGTTTATGGCCTAGTTTTCAAGTGGAAAATGGAGTATCTAGGTATGCTGCTACCAATCCTGGCACCTATGCTGGTGACTTTTTTTTTAACTCTGTGAGAAGACACACCAGACACATCAGCAAATTACACTTTCTCTTTCAATTACCAGAAGTCATCTTCAGGACGAAAAAAGAAAAGTAAGGGGCAGATATAAATTATAAATATCCTTATCATAAATAAATTATAAATAACCAATAAGGACAAGCATACCATTTTTGATCACTTCCCTCAAGAGAGCCTCCATTTGCTTTAGGTTCCATTTTAAAAGTGTCTGGTTCCTAGACTACTGCAGCATAAGTGTTACAAACACATGATTCTGAAATTCAGACTGTTAATTCTGCCTGCTTTTTTATTTTGGTGATGAGATTAATGCCTTTTAGGTGATAAGTTTGAGTTTTCTAATACTTATTTGGAAAAAAAGCATGAGTTATCAAAGAAAAAAGATAACTAACTTCAACAGTTAGCACAATTTAATAACCTGAATTGAAATTTCTGTGTGCTGTGTTCCTATTTTTAAAAAGTTTTCCTCTAGCCACAATTAAGAGAACAGAGGCTCATCTTGTTTATAGATTCTTCTTGGAATAATGTAATTTTAACATCTATTTAAAGGAGGAAACTTTTTTGCCATATACAAGCCTCTTGGCCTTCCTTCCTCTTGAAGAAGCAAGTCCTAGATACTGGATAAGACGACCGAGTAGATATTTTCCATTTGAACTTGCAAGTACTATTGAAGGGGGTTGGCAATGCTCTGTTCATTTGCCAGCACTGACAAAGGTCTGCTTGTCAGTGATACCTTTTACAGCTAAGTTTACTCAGGAGTGACAGAAGCAGGTGCACCTTAGCCTGCCAGACACTTGTGCATGCACATCACGCAGCCTACAGGTCAACATCCAAAGGAGAAAAAGCCCGGGTCTGCAGAGCAGAGGGTGAGTGAGGCAAACACAACCCAAACTGGGGGGCTTCTCTTCAAAGCCAGCTGGTCTGGCTTTATTCTACAGGAATTTTTTTACCTGATTTTTCTGATCAGCAAAGCCCTCAGCAGGTGCTGACGGGTACAACTTCCTGGAGAAGGAGAAGACGGGCACTGGTGAGTTTTACTAGAAAAAATATTAAATAATTATTCCTATGTATTTGGAATGTTCTGCTTACCACAGCACTGGGTGTTTCATCTCCAGGCTCATGGTTACTCTCACAAAGCTTTCTCCAAGACAAAGCGGACAAGCTTTATAGGGTGCTTTACATTTAACTTGATACAGTGTTTGATTTTAGTTTCTGTTGCCAAGAAAAGTTTTTTTAAACTGACTGGATACTTACACTCACTTTCTTTCAAACTGTTTCTATGACTCTGAATGGAAAGAACATAAAGGATTACGTGAAGGAACAGCAGAAGCTAGACAGTGCTAGCTGAGGGTGTACTCTGTGCTCTCCATCTGCCTCCTTTAAAATAAATTAGTTATCCTGGTAATTTCCAAATAAATCAAAAGGATTTGTTGTCTGTAGACCGCTCAGTACTTAGAGTTTTAGCAGGCATTTTGAGGCTTAGAAATTCCTTCTGAATATCAACTAGTTTTATTTGTAACAAATGAGTGAAATTAACACTATTTAGAGCATTTTACAAGACAATCAAAGGTTGTCACACAAACCTGTTTCCTTACTAAAGTGAAATGTAAATTGTAAACTACAAACTTCATGAGAGCACTTCTTGACATGATGCTTTTTAAAGATATCATGAATTTGCACCTTCCCTTGTTTTAAAACCATAAATTATGCCTGTGCATGTATTCTTTAATTTGCATAAGAACTGGGAAACTAGATGATGGGGAATTTTTTTTTTCCTAGAACAATAAGATTGCAATTAATGTGAAAACACAGGAAAATGTGACCACATGTTAAAATAAATATTTTTGAGAGGAGAAAAGCATTTTTTATTATTATTTCTATTTTAAGAACTCATTCTTTTAACTGTGTTTCACAGTATTCATTACAAATTGTTGTGTTAAATTGAAAACATTTATTTAAGTGAGTAAACAGACAGAAAACTTAACCATATGAATCTTTTTCAGTAAACAGATTCCATAGTCACAAGTCACTGCACAGCATTGAAGACACTAGTGGGGGAGAAAAAGGAATCATATGTCAATATACTGTTAGACTATTTCTGTAGTAGGTCTTCCCTCAATATCAAAATAAATTATATATCAGCAATGAATAGTCTAAGATTAGGTTGAATAATAATACCTGAAAAATAATGCCCTTTTAAACATACCTCATCTTTGATTTTTCTTCTGTTAGGCTGCTTGGTGTGGGACCCATACCACTGACTGGGAAGTCCTACCTGAGCAGAGGTAGATCAGGCATAGTTGTCATCCATTTTCTTCATTTTCAGGAAAATGGAGAAGAGA
The DNA here is from genome assembly GCA_910950805.1 of Acrocephalus scirpaceus scirpaceus. Classification (NCBI taxonomy): domain Eukaryota; kingdom Metazoa; phylum Chordata; class Aves; order Passeriformes; family Sylviidae; genus Acrocephalus; species Acrocephalus scirpaceus. The sequence continues at coordinate 59,606,141 of OU383776.1, forward strand.
TTCTGTTTCTGGAATGTGCTATATGAAAATAATCACAAGTTTGTTTGCTGCAAAGATATCCTACTCTGTGTGAGACTAAAAGGCCAATAGGATAAAACATTACTAGTCAAAGCATAAAGTTCTAAATATAAAAGATACATTTTCTGATCAAGCATGAAATATAGAACAAACAAAACCTCCAAAACGAGAGCTGCCTTTAAAATGAGCAATGCCTGTTAAACTCTGCTGTCTCATAGATAACGTGTAATGTATGGAAACCAAATCCCCTAAACAGTTATTAAAACCAAGCACTGTTAAATACGAAGTCATTAAATAGTAATGTCAGTTCCTGGAGATAGCTAGACATTGTACATACCACACTAAACAAGAAAAAACATAGCCTGTAGTTTAGAGCCTTTAGTTCTGTACACTCTAAGTTCATCAGCATTTTACTGTATTGATTTTAAAGGCTTAGAAACAGTAATCAATGTGACAAATTCCTGGATAATTTAATGAAATTCCAGGTAAATTAGTCTGTATTTCACTACACTGTGAGAAAAAGTATTCTGTGAAATGAAAGTTATGATGTTTTCCTTTTGTAGGAAAAGATTGTTTAATGTTTCAAAAGGTGGAGATTACTCCACCATCATTCGATAATTTAGACCATTAAATTTTTATGAGTGCCCTTAACTGGTCTTTCTGGGTTTGTGGGGGCTTTTTGGGAATCAACAAATTTCAGCACATTAAGTGATTCTGAAATATTTCTGTTATTAATGAAATACTGAGCGATTAAGAAATAGGAAAACCTAATTTAATGCACTGAAACTTTATAACTGTTTCACATAGAAAGGGAATCACACTTGAAATGCCTGGTACATTCTTTTATTTTTGTAAGCTCTGTGGACAGTTTTGTAAACTATGGCAATTTATTCTGCAACTATCCTTTTCTTTAAAAAAAAAAAAAAAAAAACAAAAAAACTACAGTGTAGCTCAGCTTTCAATCACATTTGTCTTTTCCAGTAAGTCCAAGTTTTAGTGAAAGGAGGATATCTATATTAGTTTTTCCATAGTGCATGTAAGTAAAAAATGGGATTTAACCACAAAGTTTTGGCAAAAATCTCAGTTTAGGAGATTCACAATCCAGATTGTGTTCTTCAAAAGTTAATTCAATTTTTTTCATATACCGTTACATGATATTTTAAAAGCATCTCATAACTTTCTAGTCTCACTTGAACTGGTAAAAACTGGACATTTTCCACTGAAGGCAATGAAGTTGCATTTAAAAGTTAGATGAGAAGATGAAATGCTGGCTAAAAAATCAGTGAGGGAATAGAATGAATAGCTGTAATTACATCCTCATACAAGAGTACTTTAAACATGTAAAATTTCCATTTTATGTTTCTATTACAAAGTGTATATGTATTTATATATATATATACACATATACATACATATACCTGTGCATATAAAGCGTGTGTGTGTAAGAATATATATATTAATGTGTGTGTGTGTGTGTGTGTGTGTGTGTGTGTATATATATATATATACACTTTAAATTTATAATTATTTTCCCCTTGGTACAGTAGGCAAAATCTTATCCTAAAAAAGGTATATAACTTTCTTCTTAGACTTTCATTAGCTAATGTTTTTGTTCAAAAATTAATTCATTATTAGTCTGAGACAGTCACCACAGAAATCAAAGGATCAGACTACCATTACAAGTAGTGGAGAACTCTCCTCTTTGCCAGTCTGCTGGCAACCACTTGGAGCCTTGCCTGAGGGCTCCATGCCCCTGAGCTGTCCTGGTGGCTGCAAACGGATGGCTTTGCAGCTGCTCCCCACCCCTGCACCCCACTGTGGGTCATTCCCAGGTGAAGACGTATTCACACCACTCTCCGTGACCACTTGGAGCTCCACCATCCAATCCCATTTCAAAAATGCTGTTGCATCTATTCACCATAAACTAGGTAACAAAGACAGGTCTCAAAGTATACCCCTTGTCACAGTGTACAAGTACATGAACTGTTTGTTAATGGGAGTTGTCTTCTCCAATTAAAGTACTGACAACTTATTGCATAGTCAGATATGGGTTTGTTTCTTTGAAAGCAACTAAGCATTATGACAGAAGCTCTGAAAGCACCACTTAAGAAATCTTCAATAAAAACAAAAGCACAGTGCTTTCTATGCATAACTCTAAAAGCACTGGATTCTAAATCAAGTTCAATAAATACAGCTTACAAAGAATAAACATCTAGATTTAAGCTAAAAAGTTTACTGGAAGCATGTAAAATAACTGCACAGGAAAAAGAAATTAAAATAAAATAATAGAATGAATGAAACAGCAGTTACTGCTTTGTTCATAAATATAGCTATATAGAATTTCTAGTTCTTCATATATACTTAAGAGTTGTACTTATAGCATATGAAGTGCAATCTAATGTTAATATAGCTGATGCACTGTATTCTGAAACATAAGGGCAAAAAAATTAAAAGCTGAATAGTAAGATACCAACGTGCTAAGGATTAGTCCTGCAAAACAAACCTTTCTGTTTATGGGTCACTACATTTTACCTTCTGTTTTGGCTCTTTAACAAAAAAAGCTCTCCCCCAATAATTTCCATTTCTCTGTACTTTCTTTTATTATTATAACAATAACAACACAGAAGTATACAAAATGGGTGCTTCCTGTAGTTTTTGCTATCCCCACTGCAATATTCATTCTTTTCCTTTACTTTTTTAAGTCCTATATGACTATATGCAAATAGCCTTTTCCCTAGTATCAATCCATCTCCTGAATTTAAAATTATTGTAGAAAGAACGCTTGGAAATAACAAATTATTATTGTGTGCAATAATTATAAAAGAGTACATTAACACTAAAAAAAATAGAAGAGACTGTGAAACAATCTACTTGTGTATCAGGAGATTGTTCCTACCTTTGCAAAAATACGTCTGTCCATTTAATTATGTGTCCTTGCACTAAATCAATTCATTAGCCATTTAATATTCCACCTCAGCCTCACTGAAATGAGATTCCACAGAAATACAAGGAACTGGCTTCTACTCAAGGTAAAGAAGCACTTGGTTCATTTGTTCGTGGGAGAAAACACTCTTTAAATATCTTCCAAACTGCTAGGTTTAACCTGCAAAAAGTATGCAGGAACTCCTCATTGAATCTTGATTTGATCCAAAAGTTCTTAACCCATCTATCCCCACTAGCAACAGTCTTCTTGAGTTATTTCTGCCCACATTCCTATTGTCTTCTTCCTCTACATGAACATGTAGGCTACAAAAAGACCTTTCAGTCTCACTTAGGAGCTAGAAAATTTTCTAAACCCCTTCCAAACATGTACCTATTGCCCAGCTCTTGTCCCTTTAGCAGAGCAACAGTAAAGAAAACAATTCAGTCACATCCAGAGATAAAGAGGTTTTACAGCATAGAACCTCCAACTGTTGTAGGTTTAAAATGTAAAGACAAATACGAGAGTCATCATAGCATATTTATTTGTTACTGAGAGTTTAAAACTAAAAAGGTTAACAATATATTTGCTCAGTTCAAGAAGTTTCAATACGTATTTGAATGAAGTTAATTGAATTTTTTAACAAAAAAAAAAAAAAAAAAAAACAACAACAAAAAAAACCCCAAAAAAACCCAAAAAAAACCACCCTGAAACTGTATGGTTTTTAGTTGCCTGATGAGAATAATAATTTCCAGTTGAAGGAACTCCAATTTAGTAGTCAGATTTCTTCTCCTTTAGGCATGTTAGGGTAGCTATCTGTAATGTCATTGTTGAAATCAGATCTTGTTGGTCTGATTGGTGCAGACTTGCAAGAACATAACAGACCAGAAATGGGAACTTAAATCTGTGCATCATACAGGAACTATACAAAGAAGATCAAACTAGATCATATGGCATTAACAGTTAATTCAGATTAAATACATCCAAACTAAAGTACATATCCAACCATGACCCAAGTCTTAGTTTCCTTTTAATATCAATAATATCAACTTTTTTTAAGTACTTTCATTGGAAGAGTTAAAATGTCACAGAAAGATGCTCATGGAAGGTTTAAATAGATTAAGATAAGTGGCACAATCACATCTAAAAGCTGACCCAACTATTGTGCAATTACATTTACGGTCACAGAAATGATGAGCTCTTCACTTACCAAGAAAAGCTGTCAACTTTCAAAAGACCTCTCTACATCATCTAATAAACTATTTGTATTAATTACTGTTTTTACAACAGAGATATTAGTATTACAGCAGCACTTAGAAGACACATTTATAGATCAACACTCCAGTGTTTGGAGCTGTTCAAACACAAAACAAAAACATGAATTTAGTATGGAAGAGTTTGAAAACACCTAAAACCACTGCATTTTGTCAAAATGTCCACAGAATTACCTATTAGTTCTTGGTATCTGCATGCAAGCATATATGTACAGAAAAGTTTGAGAGTAATGCCTTCATACCCTCATTCCACATACTAATCTATCACTATTGTATTCTATATTCAATTTATGGTGTAAATATCTCTGTTAGAACACATCAGATCACTGATCATTAAAATTTTGCATCATTTACTTCAATTTTGGTTCCAGAAAGTGGTATGAAATCTGAAATAGAGGCAAATTGTCAGAGAAACAGCAAAAAGCTGGTTGCTTATCTAAAATATAGCTCAAAGTCTAATCTAGAAAACACCTGAAAATTCATTTCTAGGGGAAAAACCAACATTTTGAATACTCGAAGAGATGCCTTTCATCTGTGACATTGGAATACACATCTAAAGCCAGAATGGGAAACCATAGTGGCTTTCAGCAACAGGAGATGACGCATTTTTTCCCCCTTAGAACATGTTTGATTCTTAATTTTCTTTGAATTGTGGCTAGAGGTTCATCCAAAACAAACCTCCACTTTTCTTGGCCCTCAAAATTACCATGAATTTCATTGTCTACACAGATGCAGATGCTGATTTAATTTGTAGCAGCTGCAGAATAGTTAATTAAGCCTTTTCTGGCCATTTATGGCTGTCTGCTTCTGTATTATATCATCACTCACTGCAAGACAGACAAAAGCTTGAGCGTCACACAATTAGCAAAGGGGTGCAATCATACTTTTTGGTTTGGGTTGTGATATTTTGGCAAAATATCACAATATCTTAGGCAATTCCATTTCTGGAAAAGAGAAGGAATGCACAGCCTAAAAAAATCTTTTTCTAGTTCCCTCCCAGTTTTTCCCAAAATGAAAGTGAATCACAGAGAGATTCTCCTTACTCAATGGCAAGCAATCACGTGGACAAATAAATGTGGTAGAAGGAATAAAAAGGGTGCTCCTTACTTAAATGCTAATTCTGAAACAATTTATGGAAGCCTTTTCTTTTAGAGATAAATAGAAGGAGCTGCCCTAGCAAGAACTTCTTTAGAAATACCCAGAGGTTTAAGACTTCTAAAGCTATACAAATCAACAATGAAAAACTAAGCTATCTTCCTCTGCATCAATTCTAGGAGCTGTGAGAGATAGTTCTTCTATATTAGCAAGTGAGTTGAATAGTAAAGATACTGTATTTCTTGGGTGAAGGCTATTTAATAATCTAGATACTTTAATCACAGATATATTAACCCATACAATAAATTACACTTTCACTAAATACTTAGCTTTTGAAAAAAACCCTGATGCTTCTGCATATGAAGATGCAGAATCATCAGACTGATGAACATCAGTTCATAAAAATGACAGCATTTCCAAAATTATTCTTCAAATGCATTCCTGTACTTAAACCCTATTAAGATGGGGAATTGATTCCAAATTTCCACTCTAAGCTCATATTCGATCTATTTTTGTATTTTTTGCATAGGAAAAAAAGAGCCCATTTAGCTTGAAATTTTACCTAATTAACTTTATGTCAGAAGAGACTGGGGAAGGGACATAGAATTGAAACTAGTTACTGAGATTTGAGTTTGTCTGAGACTAAAGTTTTGCTTGCCAATTTCTTACTAGCACTGAAAAACTTCAAAATGCTTGATGCATTTCTTTTAGGCAAGTCTAGACTCACATTTTTGGAGTCCTTAAACCTCGGCAAGGGAGAGGTTAGTAGGTTAAATTCTTCCTCTATTTACATTTAAGTAAGATCATGGGGTACAAGAGTTATACCCCTAAAATGCATATGTGTATATATAAACTTTTACATTTGGTGGAACATTGTCATACCATGATAAGTACATTTGAATGACTTACAGAGAGACAGTGGCTGGTACAGGAACCCAAGTAAGAGCATACTCAATGCTCAAAGATTAATTTTGAGGCAGAAGTTGGAGGTGGCCAGTGACATAAGGCTGAGCTTCCATTTTAGTATCTCATCTCAGCCTGTCAGAGTACACTGGATTTCAACAGACTTCAGGGGACTTTGAACACACCATATAAGCTCCACAGCATCCATGCTCCACACCAAGCAGGAGATTCAGGATTTCTATAGCTATCAAATTCCTTCAGATGGCTTTCAGTCTCATTTTGGAAAAAAAAAAAAAAAATACATGCCTTAAGAATTACTTAGTTCTAAAATGCATATGTGGCAAGAGTGGTTATCAGTAGACACAGATTTAATTCTAATATCAGTCTGTATTGTCATTCACAAAGTGATAAATACTATTTTTACACTCTTTAGGACAAATTCAGTAATTGAAAGAAAAATTATTTGTCTATGAAGAAGTTATCTCCGATCTCTAGTCTGAAAACAGTTTTTAAAAAAATTTCAATTAAAAAATGTCTTGGGAAAAAAAATCTTTGGGCAGCTGTTCATGAGATCTTTAAAGGACAATAGCAACTTGCAAACTCCAGTTTCAGAAACTGACTTTAGTCACAATGAAACAGTTCAGATTACTAGAACAGGATCAATTTCGCAAAACAAACAAACCCCCTTTTCATTGCTGACTTAACGCATTTGGCTGCCTTTTTCCCTCTAAAATCAATCTCTTCCCTGCAAAGACCCTTGAAAATATCAGCAGGGGAGCATAGAAATCTATTTTTAAAAAAAGAAAAAAAAAAAAAAAAACCAACAAATTAAAAAAAAACGCGGTGTAGGGGGAGAGGTAGAGTGGGGAATTGGAAAAACATCTTTCCAAAAGCCTGGAAACTAACAAGATAATGCCCAGTATTAGTCGAACTTCAAGCCCTCCATTTAATCTCACTGACGCCACAGCTTCCACACCAGCCTGCTGGACACCGATGTGTCCCCTTGCCAGGACTGCCATGAGCTGCTGGAATTTCCCGAGCCTGGCCCTACGTATTGGGCCGGTCCAGCCCTCTCTGAAGCAGGACCCTGGCTGCCACCACCCACCTCCCGCGGCTGACGGGCAGCAGCGCCTGCTCCGGCCTGGCCCTGAGCTGGCAGGATTGGCATCCCGGGCTCCGCGGGCACTGCGGAGCTCTGCTTCGGCCTCCCACTTATTCCAAAGGTCGGAGCCGTGGCAAAGGCTCCAAACTGCCTCCGGAGCGGCCCGATGAGGGCAGTTCTGCCGGGGGACGTGGGGCAGGATTCTGCTTCCAGCCTCCCCTGAGTCGGCCTTTGGTCAGGACTTGCCAGCCCTCTGCTATTCCCGGCCAGTCCCACGCAGCCATAGCTGCGGCGGAACAGCCGCCGCTCCCGCCGCCCGCCCTCCCCGGGATCACCCGCCCTCCCCGGGATCACCCGCTCTGGCGTCAGCCGGCGCCCGGCCGGCCTCACACCGCCCCCGCACCGCCCCAGCGCCTTCCCGGAGGAACGGGGACGAGGAAAGGGCGGCGGCCGCAGCACCGGCAGCGCCGGCGCGACCCGGGCCCCTCTGGCCCTCGCTGCCCCGCCCGGCGCCGCCGGGAGCCGGAAGAGACGGGGTAGGGGAGCGGTGTCATACCTGCTCCTGCCGCGATCCCGACCGCCGCCCCGGAGGGACACCCCAGCACGCAGAAATAATGAATCAATAAATAAATTATGAGAAGTCCGGAGTAATGATGTGTGCAGGTGCGAATGGTTGGGGCAGAGGCCAAAAAGGTCGCCCCTCAAGACCAAGTCGTTCTAGTTGGGACCCCCTCTCCATAACTACAGGTGCAGAGAAAAACGAATATTTGGGGTAAAAAAAAGTTCTGCTGGTGCTGCCTGGTGTTGCCTTCCTCAAGGACATGCGTGTCTGGTGCTGGCACCACTCATATCTGCCCTTGATAGAAGGAAAAAAATTAATATGCCGAGCTTTACCACTTTATAATTCACCCTGGCCTTTTAAACAGGCATTTATTAAACAACGAGATGGCTGTGTTTTCCAAAATGCATGTCAAAGCATAAATACTGACTGGAGAATAAGTACAGCCTGCGATCAATAGTGTTGTAATTTTACTGATAGTGTAGCATCCCTAAGGTAGGATTTAGATGGAGTTTATAACAGCTTCTGAAAACATCAAGCTACTTACAAGTAAGATAGGCCTAAGTGCACATCAGTAAAGATTCATATTCTTTTTATAGAAATTACTTCATTAATCTCCTAAAATATCTTGAAGGTTTGCATTTTTATAATATGCTGCTTTTCTGCTTTTAAACATCCAAGGTGCCAAACAAGAATTGTAAACTGTGAAGTAACTACCATGGGAAAGATTAAGTAAAGCATTGGAGGCGGATGATTTTGACAATAAAGAGGGTTTACGTGGTGAGTATTTAATATTTTTTACTGTTAATATCACCAAGTACTATTTATTATTTTTAGATTTTTGTTCAAAGCAAAACCCGGAGAGCAAAACTCTCTGTATTATATATTTACAGGTACACCTGTGACAAAGGCTTTCTGTAATCATTGCACGATGTGTGTGGTGATAAGACCATTTTAGTAATGGCATGACATTTTATTTAAAGTTAATATGTCAGCTGTGCGTACCTTGCAGATATATATTTTTGCAATTAAACGATTTTGCAAAGAATCATGTACATGTCATCTCATTTACAAAGCAATTAATTTGTGCTCCTGGAATACATACCCTGTTATCGTTGAAATTATCTGAGTTTATATCTTTTTGTTCATTATGAAAGCAGATGGTTGGAGGGAATATTCTGAATGAATGAAGAACAAATACAGTACTGTTGAATAATCTGGTGGGGTAGATTAATCTATAGCCTCGATTTCTCTCAGGGTGGGTTGCTGTGGCAACCGCCCCAGCTCACTTTAAAATAATTTCATAAAGCTCTCTTCAAGAGCTGCACCCAGCGTGGGCCAAGTTTAAAAGCAGCCAGACATGGGAAGAAGAGTTATACTGTGTTGCTCTTACAAATAGAGAGGTGGTGGAAGAAAGCGAGGTGTAGAGTGGAATGGATTTGAGCAGAACTTTAAACAGAAAATAGAAACCAAGCTAGCCCAGGGTTAAGATGCAAAGGAGGTGGATCATTTCATAGTAACCTCACTGCTTTTCAGTTTAAACACCATTAAAGGATGTAAGCTGGCAATCTCATTTCTCCTAAGGGAAAAATACATTCTGCATCCACAAAAGAACAAAAATGGACTTTGATAATCATCTTCAAAGGAAATGTTACCTTAAGGTAACCACACTTGTAATGGAAAGAAATACTTGGATACACTCTTTAATAAACCTTTGGAGATCCGATTTTATAATCATTATATTTTGACTGAGATCTCATTTTTAAGACACTGCATGCCTCAGGTGGTAGATGGGTGAAAAAAAATGTCAGCAGATCTACACATGGACTGTGGACTGCAGAAAAGCATAGATTTGAGTCTTCTGCCAGAAATTTGAAACAGGTGCATTTGTGGAAAGTCAGTACATGTACAGACATCAGAACAACGGCTTTTTACTATTTCAAATTATTTCAGATTTTTAAATGAAATCCAAAGAGAGGGGAAAAAAACACCTAAACAATTCAAATTATGCTGCATAAATTCACGCCTTGTCTAACCCTGAAACGAGTGACAAATCCTGATCCCTCCATTTATATGTGTTTGTCCATCTAGCATCTGAATCCTGTTTTAAAAATCAAGATGTCCTTTATATGGATTTGACGAATTGTGCTCATGACAAAAACTTGGCATGGCTTTAAGTTGCCTCCAATATGTGAAGGTCACAACTATAAAAAGATTAAACTACAAGTGGCCACATGGAGGTGTAGTTCTAAACTGCTGTATGCTTTTATTTTCTAAAATATTTGCTTAGAGTAATAATTACTTTCAAAATATAACAGTGCTCACTTTCTGTCTTGCCAGTTGAAGGGCTGTGTTACCAACTAACCAGACACCAGGAAACTTACACATCCTGCACAAAATAAGGCAGATGCCAGTCATTTTCAATTAGAGCACCAAAGTGCCAAACCTTAGCATAATTTTTTATTTTTGCTGCTAAGAATATACAAATATTACTGGATAGTGGGGTGCCATGCTGGGAGACCAAAAGTTGTCTGCAGAAGAGGCATAGCAAGGGTACAACCTGTGTAACTGTTCTGTATTCCTTTCCTGCTGTGCTTCACGGCAGACCTGAGGCTGAGAAAGTATTTCTTCCTCAATGTTTTTCAGGCTCTGCTGCCACTGCCATGCACATGTGCCTCTCACCACCGTGTACAATGTGCTTGACTTGTATCTGATTGCCTTGTGGCTCTGGGCACATCAGTATCCCTGTCATTATTGGTGTGGGTACATTTATAGCACATCACTGCATGGAGAGTCCTGTACTTTTGCCCAGACAGACCAGGACATGGATGAGACCCGCAGTATTCTCTAGGGATTTGCATTGTGAGCAATTGCAGGGTGCTTGTTAGAACTACCTGAGCTTTGTTTTGCTCTGACTGTGCTTTGAGCATTCATGTTTTAAAGAGTACAGTTGAACTGAAAAGCTACTTATTCACTGTCAAATACTTTGGAAGTAGGTCAGTGGCCCAATGAGATGTTTCTAGGGGAAAGACTGTGAGACCAAGGACTTGTATTAAAATAACCCAAATATATATTTATCACTGTGTTTGAACTCAGTCGTTTGGTTTTATCACGTGCGCTGTTCCTATTTCTAGTACCTTAATCTATCATAATAATAATACTCTATGCCTTTACAAACTCCCCTGCTCCTCCCAAAGGATCATAAAAGTTGGCTATCTGCATAAAAATTGGCTATCTGCATAAAAATTAAAAAAGTATGCGCAAGATCCAGTTTTACTCACAAATCACTGCATGTGCTTAATCTGGATTCAAACTCACAATGCAGTCCTTTCAGTCCAGTTTTAGAAGCAACTGAACCTATTAAAAAAAATAAAGCACTCTCCGCACACAGCGTCACACAGCGTGCCCTCAGTGCTGCATTTCTGCGGGTAAGTCTGACATGAGACCGTCTCCGGCAGCCGCCCGTGGCCGGGCCGTGCTCGAGAAGGCGAGGGGGCCCGGATCCGGCCGCGGGGAGAGCGGCGCTGCGCCGCTGGATGAGTTGGGAAAGTTGGGCTGCTCAGCAGGCGCAGGGCTCGGGAGGGGGAGCCCAGCCAAGGTGCAAGGGGCTGGGCAGGAGGTCTCGGGGGGCGGGGGCAAGTGCCGGAAGACGGCGGCCCTACTGCGCTCAGGATGCTGCGCAGGGGTCGGCGCCCTCTGGGCTGCGCTGGAGGCCGTGGGCCGGCTGCCCCCTCTCGGCGCCCGCCCCTCCCCGCCGGAGGCGAAGCCGCTCCGGAGGTGCCGCCTCGGGGCTGCCCGCGATGCGCACGCAGGGACGTTCCGTGCCCTGGGCTCCGCAGGTCCCCGGGAGCGGGCGACCTCAGTCGCTGCCCCGCAGCCGGTGACCGGCAGCAGATGCGCTGCTGCGGGCGGTGCGCGTCTCCCGGGTCCGCAGCCCTCCTGCCTTCCCTCCGCACGCTGTGGTACATCGACAGGAGGGGGAAACGCGCACCGGCTTGCCGCCTTGTCTTCGCTTTCTATAATAAAGGATGTCATTAGGTTTGCGTGTGGCATATGCCATTACCCCCACCGTAAAACTAAAATTAGCAAAATGTCAGGAATGGAAAGATTGATTCACCCAAGATGCAATTATCATTTAAAAAGTGCTTGATTGAGGTGCTGATGCTCGGTGATTTATTCTGCATACCATATACATAATTAAAGTAGTGTAGTGGAGCAATTTATCAATCTAGTTTAGACTAGAGGGGCAAGGAACTGCTGCCGCTGCTGCTGCTGCTCTATGTTTGTTTTATTAAAACGCTTTCGGGATCTGATCCCGCCCCCTTTTTGCAAGAATGAAACTGATTATTTCTCCAGCTCGGGAGGAGAGAGTCATTCGTTTGGGATTGTGGGAGAGGTAGAGAAATAGAGACACAGAGAAAGAGAAGAAAAGGGAGGAAGAGAGAGAAGCAGAAAAGAACACCTCATCAGGCGTGTAGTTTGAATCCCTTTCTCGCCTCCCCCTTCCCCTTCGCGATGTTACAAAGCCTGTGAGCTATTCGCCTTTTCCCATTCGCCTGCTGTCACTTCCTTCCTGGACGATCTCAGGACGAGTCCGGTTACTTTTAATCCGACCGGCAGCTCAGCCACTTTCTCCTCCTCCACGCTGCACACACGCGCACCACACACACACACACACACACCAGGCATCTTCTGGCTGCTTATTGGATTGACTTTGAAGGTTGTGTGTGTGATTCAAGGCGGCTGCATGTTGAACTAGGTGGTGAATATTTAAGACTGGAAGAAGTAAAGGGATTTTTTTCTTTTTCCTATGAAAGGAAAATATCTGAAGGACTAGTCTGATCAGCCAAACAGCTTACTGTTTACAATGTAAGTACATGTGAAGTTCAGCGTCGGAATAAAATATAGTGGACATGTTATAAAAGCCTTAGGTGCATTTTCTATTGCTTTTGAAGGATGTATCAGTCATTTTATGTGAACTGAGGCTTGCTTGAAGACTTTTAGTGTATGATTGTGCAGTTGCTTAAAAGTAACTTGTTAAAAAAATAACAGTTAAATCTCTGTCTAGTAAATTATTGCAGACTTGTCTCTATCAGTGTCATAAGTGTTCAAACTTTGATGAAGTTAGTTTACATAATTTATGTGCTTGATGTTATGAAGTATTGGAAGCTTATTTGATTTAGATGGTTCTTAGTTTATTTAAAAGGTATGACTTTGTAGTGCTTGCACTCTGATTTATCCGACTAGGGAAACAATCCAGTTTCAGTGAAATGCTCTTAAACTTCGTGATATCTCAGGCTCTTCAGTCGCGTTTAGGTAGTGCATGCTTGCAAGAGTTCAACTTTGTACATCTTTCCTCTGAATTACTTATATTTGAGATGGAAAGACCCCTTGCATTTTTGTGGGAACTTAAGTAATGGTCTGCAAGCCATTTTTGGAACAGTATGCTTTGGTCTTTGCACAGTACTTTAAGTAATCATTAAGGTTTTTAACACAAAGGAGTAGAGCTAATAAGAATTACAGAACTAGATGGTGTAATTGCAGTACAATCACTTACAGGCTAAAATAAAGTTTAAAGGAGAGACCTATAAGATTATTGTTGCATTGTGTAATTATAATTCTTATTACTTCCCATAAAACTTAGTGTGACCTTCTGTCAGCCTGAAAAAACAAAACAAGTATAAAAACAAGCTAATAATCCCCTTTCCAAGATCATCATCATCATCATCATCATCAATGCAGCATGGTGCAAAACAAAGCTTAATTAATTATTTTGGGTATCTAAGCATTGTCTTTTATAGAAAAGTTCTATTTTCTTTATTATGTGTAATTATTATTATTACCAAATAAAGACCTACTTAAATAAATACTGTAATACACTATTTAAGACTAAAGTTTTAAGAGAATTAAACAGAGAAAGGCACTTTAACAATACTTTGCTGGTGATCAGAAAAGAATAGCTTTGACACAAAATTTTCCTTGCACATATCTGACAAGCACCTTAATGGCAAATATCCTAGTTTCATATCTTTACATTAAAATATCTATAAAATGAATAATAAACAAACTATTTTAGAAGCAACTTCTTATTTAGAAGACTAGATTTCTTTCATTGGCACTTTCCTGGCTGTTCTGTTTGAAGAGTAAAGATGTTTATATCGAGTATAATAACTAATCCCTAGAGTCTTGGCAGGGCATGGAAATATTACCACCTGTGAACCAGTACTCCAATACCTCTGTATTGCATATATACTAATTTTCAGTTCAAATTATAAATTATATGGTTTCTCTTGGAATTTGTTATTTTGTGAACTGTGTTAATTACAAGATTTAAAGTGCCTACTCTAAGTCCAAAACTCGCAAAACTTTCTTACTTTATTAGTTTTCTTAAAATATCCATTATATTATTCTTTCTGTATTAATGAGTACATAAATCATAATGAGCCTACACTGAAATATCTGCCCACACTTACGTCTTTTTGGAAGTAACAGAAAAATTTCTTGCAGAACAACTTAAGACAATGGCTCTTAATTCCAGGTGTCTATGTTCCTGGTTGTACATATACTTTTATTTGAAAAAGTTGTTGTTCATACATATTTATACTAATATGCTCTACATACTATGACAAGACAGTTCTGGGACCTGAACATGGAAACGTTCATTCATGCAAGGATTTCTTACACAACTAATCCTGCTGGGAATGCTGAGACTACTTGTCCTATGAAAATGAGCAAGTCACAGTGATAACAATTTACAGGTTCAGGACCTAAAGAGACTAAATCTCTTGCCTGTCCCAAAGCTTTCATAGGACAGAGATGTAAAGAATGTCACTTTCTATGTCCTATAAAAGAATGCAGGGATCAGATACTGTCTGCATCCTCTTAAGACTATTTGACCAAGAAAAAAGGAAATTTAAGTTTAAGAGCCTTATTAAAATTGGTACTAAATGATGAATAATGTGGAAGATTAAATAAGTGTTTTATAGTTATGTTCCTGAGGTTCTAGTTTTGGATCATAATAAGAAAATTCCTTCAAATACTTTCTTACTGTGAATTTCATTCCAATATTGGATCCAGAATTTTTTTCCCATTTTTTTAACATTTCATCTACTTGCAACATGCATATTCAAAACCAGAGATACCTTTCTTAAATTGTTCTTAAAAAAAAAAAAAAACACAAACCTCTAATGTTACAGACAAAGAGAAATAAAGCTTCCTGAGGCTCTTCACAAAAGTTTGCTTAGGAAATATTTTGGTAACTCATTATTCAGTAGATTAAAGTAATTATGTAGAAACTTAGGAGCTGGGCAAGAGGTGTAAATAGAATACTTTTGCTAACTTAATTTCTTTTAATTTTACTTCTATCTATAACAGATTACTTTATTGTTGACCAAGATAGTTTATTTCATCTTCAGAGACAGCTAAAGTTTCTTCTACATTTCATTAAGGAAGAAGTCATTAATTGTTACTAGGTTCATGGAAGAAAAAATGCTTGGTGTTTCTTACATTAGGGTGCACTTTTACCTGTTTGATATAATTACTCACATGTGCATGATAACTTTTCCAAAACTCAAGTAAGGTGTATTGTTTTGTTTTTTTTTTGAAAAAACATTGATGATGGAGATGAATCTACATAAGCTGTTATATAATTTGAAAGAATTTATAATCTTTGCTTCAGCATCCTGAATAATAACCAAAACACTAATATTTGTTATACATTTTAGGTTTTTTAATTTTGTTATTTGATATCAGCAGAGAGATTTTGCTATATCCTCATTTAAGCTCTGTAATGACTTAGGTACAAAATATTTTTAAAATTATATATTTAATTCTGAAAGCTAGAAAACTTCAAGCTTAACAGCAGAGTTAGAATTCTGATATTTGTAAAAGATGAAAATAAAATTTTGGATCCTGGTAGAGAAGCAAAATGGATTCAGAAGAACTTTGGTCAGCAAACTCTGATGGTACAAGTGAAAAATTGAATTTTTAAACTATTTTTAGAAGTAATTACTTGAGTCCTCTGACCAGCTTTAAGGTCATTTTCTTAGAACTGGTGATCAATGATACATGTGGACAGGTGATTAAAAGCCAGTGTCTTCGGCCCTCCACTTTAATGTCACTGTCTCATTGACTGCAGTGCAGTAGAGGTTGTCTATTCACTGAGATCTGTCATCTTTAGCAAGTCAGACCAGCTTATAGGGGCGATTCACAAAACCAACAGTGACAACAAAGTCTTATGTGCCTTACAAAAGAAGGATTAGGCAATTCACGCGTCATTTTGATTGGGCAGTGATAAAAGCTGATTGCTGCAGCATAGCAAGACACACTTCAATTTTAAGTGATTATTGTATGAGACAACTATAACTCTGTTGCTTAGTCATTGTTAAATGCAATTTGAAGCAAGAAAAACTTGATTTTGACATTACTGGAGTTTGTATGACTTTATAGTGAAAGTACAGCCACTTGTAGCATTGTTACACAAATTTTATAGAAACTTTAAATGTACCATTTAAATGTTTACTTTGGGGAAATGCAATTAAAATGTGGTAGATTATTGTTCTCAGACTTTTTTTAGAAGACATTTGTTAAGATATTGCAGGATTGTAATCACATTAAAAGTACCCAGGCTCTAAAAAATGCCTTAGACTACACTAAATTCACTGCACTTAACCATATTAAGAGCTTACAAGCAGAGGAGGGTGCCTAAAATGTGTCAGGGCTTTTTCAAAAATCATAATATTGAACAACAACAAAGCAATCTTATTTTATTCTGTTATTTCTCAAAATGTAATGTGTTGTAAAACTATTATTTCTGTTGCATGTGTGTAGTCTGATTTGAAAATAGCCAAGAAATAAGTGCTGTTCCCTATATTATTAAAAATGTCATTTATCAGTGAGAATAGAGTTTTTCCTATTTGCATAATTTAGTTATAACATACAGCCTTTTTCATTTAGAAGTATGAAAGTAAAAAGCTGATAACGTCTATGATAATTTCATACAATATTTCAAAAGACTTCCTTTTTTTACCCAACTGATGCCTCCTAGTGTTTCACATAATAAAACACTAATGAGTCAACCATAAATGTAAACATTGTTCTTTCATTTTCTTCATCTTATGTGGTGCATAAAATTAATATTTATGTATTTAATTTTGTATGTGTTAATTTTAATCAGACAGGAAACTCACATAAATTCACATGTCTCATTTTAATGGATACTGAAGGTGTATTTCTATTTTCTTTCACTACAGCTTTGCCTA
Organism: Acrocephalus scirpaceus scirpaceus; assembly: GCA_910950805.1. Classification (NCBI taxonomy): domain Eukaryota; kingdom Metazoa; phylum Chordata; class Aves; order Passeriformes; family Sylviidae; genus Acrocephalus; species Acrocephalus scirpaceus. The sequence continues at coordinate 59,623,272 of OU383776.1, forward strand.
GCTGTGTTTTGAAAAGTTTAAGTTATATAGAGTACATTTTCTTTTTCTGCTTTTGTTTCCTATGTGCATTAAACAAATTTTTCAGCAATGTATTATGAGGCTCAAACAGGAATTTAAAAAATTTGCTAGCACAATGCTTTGAAAATAAGCCCTCAAAATAGGCAATAAATGCAGTTATTTGAAATATCCTAAGGGACCTCACAGACAAATAAGATGAAAAACACTGGTCTGTGACATGCTCGCTCATGTCAGTCCTCAAAGAATAGTTATCATATTTTGTAGCTGCTCCTGATTATTTTACTGTTGTATGAGCAAGAAAACTCTATTAAGGCAGTTTTCAAACTCACGAAATGTACACCTTACTTTTTTAGTTGTATATGAATGATCAATACTTCTGAAAAAGAGTACATGTGCATAAAATATTGAAGTGGTAAAGATAGTGTCTTTTTCTTACACGTGCAGTCTGGTCATATAACTCCTGAATGCCTCAAAAAAAACCCCATTCAGCTCTATCATACAACACTAGAATTTTTTACATTTTATTTTATGTAAGAATTTAACTTTCAATAAATTATCTAGCATCAATGTGACAAAACAAAACCTATGGGCCTCAGCTGTATATTGGATCTCTCAGGTATGCTCTTATAATGATAAAGAAGCAGCCAAGACTGAGAATAATCTTATAAATTAATGCCACAGTTTTATGTACAGTATGAGATCAATTTTGTGAAAATTGAAATGGAAATAAAGCCTGTTATTCTAAGACTTTCAAGAAAAACAGTGAAATTCCTTGGCACTTATTCTGTTCAAGAATTTATAAGGAGAAATAAAGTCAGTTTTCAATTAAAAATCAAAGTTAAGCAGTTAATACGAGTAACAAAAATTTGCATCCTCTTCTCAATGCACATATGATAAATTAAGGGGCCTACTTAAAGAAAAAATTTGACTGAATTCAGAGAGGTAAATCTATATATGCAAATCTCAGTAATGGGAATTAGTATTTGATTTTAGAACATTTAAAAAAATGCATATTTTAAGATTATGTTTTGCCATCAGCCCTGCTATTGTAACATTTTTTTCCCAGAGGTTTAAAGTGCAAAGAGATCTTTTCGAGATCAGTCATTTATTTAACCCAAGAAACATCACACAGAAGCCAATCCTTTAAACTTCCTTGCATCTTGAAAGTGTTTCAAAGTATGCAAATGACACCTGTTATTCTGCCAGGAAAGCTAACATGCTATTGATAGAAGTTTCTGATACAGTTACATTGCAACTTGCATTGTGAAGAAAAAGCAAATGTGGAAGAAATATAGAGGGAAGCACAGCAAAAAAATCTTCGTGTCATTTCAAGGGTAGGACTGATACTCTGAAACACTGCCAAACAGAACCCCACCCAGTATAATTTCTTTTTTTTTTTTTCCTTTTCTTTAGACAACTAAATACATTTAGATTGCAGAGATATGTCCTAGGAAAGCCTACACTTACATTATCTGACTTAGAACAAGTTCTGGACAAATTGTCTGACAATTATTTTAGTACTGTATGGAATATACTGGCACAATATGGATTCAGTAATCACACCAGTGAGGTCTGATGGACTATGCCCCATTTGTAATCCCCTGAACAGGTGTTTTAGCAGTTACCTGCTCCAGCAGGGTAGATGTACTTATTTCTGCCTTCTGGCACCTTCCCCAGTATTGGAAGCCTGCAAGATTTCGAGTGAAGAGAGCTCCAGAGATCTTGGCCAGTACAGCTGGTCCTGGAAGTCAGTCAGTGTCTGCTTCCTTCATTTAAGCTAACCATAAGGCAGCCCACAGATTAAGGACAGAATTGAACAGATGGCACAAAGCTCTTCTGCCTCCTTGTCTCAGGTTATAAGGCTGATATGAAACTTAGATTCAAATCTAACAAGTCTTATCTTACTCTTGTTTCTTCAACTGTATAATTGACTAAATGAAGCTTATCATAAAAATTACTAACCAAACACCAGTGCAAGAATTCACCTTAAATATTACCATCTCTTATTTCTCATGCTGTAAGTGGTGTAAGTGTAACGGAATTAGAAGGTGTAAGTTAACTTTATTTGTAAGCAAATGTAAGCAAACATTATTTATGTTTGCTTTTATAGATATAGGATGCATGCCACTTGTGGAAACTATGCTCAGTTAAATTTCACTATTTAGTCAGTCGATAGCTGTTAGCAAAATAGGTACAAAGGGCAAGGAAGGAGGCTTGTGAAATTGTTTATAAAACACATTAGCACAAGTCCACAAAGTGCAGAACACTATCCACGTGGAACATTAATTTTAGTAACAAAAAACCAAGTAACACAGTAGCACATGCTATTTATGTGATTTTGAATAAAATTCTCCCCTCTAGTGAAAAAAAAATTGATATGACATTTTATTTAAAATAATAGTGCGTTTTTTAACCAGATAGTTTAGATATTACTGGATCATTGAGAAATTATTATGGTTTTGAACATATTCATTCTTAAGAAGCTTGACTGCAGCACTTTTCATTTAATAATTCAATATGGACTTCTCAATGAGTACTGTTTTAAGTAATTTCATCGGAGCTGGGTGGAAAAGCTGTCCCTAAAGATGGGGGCTAGGAGGAGAGGGCATTGTAGACAAACAACAGGACACTGAAGTTCTGTGACCATCTTATAATGCTGGCCCATGTGTCCCCTTCAGCCTTGCATTTTAGCTTGAGAATTTTACTGCCAAGGACTCCCTTTTGATGGCCACATCCCATGGGAATGCCTAGGCAACTACTTTAAAAAATGTTAATAGTCTGGGGATATTCTGTGAAACCAGCAGGAGACAGTATGTTCTCTAGACTTAGCCTCAGGGCTGCTTTATGTCTGTCCATCTGTGTCCTGAATACATTTCTGCTTGTACTGAGCATGGTAAGTGGGAGAACAGCGATAGAGGAGGAAAGCTTTTAGGGAGGTTAAGAAGAATGTGGACATGGTCTGTTTGGTAAGATGGGATACAATGGAGGACAGGGGACAATACATGTTAGTCAAACTTAAAACCTTAATATTGCAGAATTTTTTCATTAAAAATTCCTGTTGAAGTGTATATAGTTCATCTTGTTGTGAATAATCTTTAATTGTTGCAGACACAGCACAACATGATTGGTCTTAATGACTGTTGATTGAAATACGTTGTATAGCTGTAAGAAATGATCTTTGGAACAGTACTTGATGAGAACCTATTTTGCCGACAGAATCTTGGAGAAATCATCAGTTTTCCCTTCATCTTGTTTATGTGTATAAGATGGAGACAAGGAATTGATATAGCAGAAGAATGACAAAAAATCCATGTTACAACCCCAGTGCAATCTATGAAATGTATGAATTTGCATACTTACTAAACTTCTTCATGATACAGTTCTTGTTTCAGAATACTGAGCCAGAAAATGCATCCATACTGTGGCATATAAAATGTGTAACTTTATCCAAAACACACATACACAAATTTTAGAAATTATAAATATGACTATAAATGTTGGTAAGAGCCTATGAACTGGTATGGTCATTTAAAACTAAAAAAATTTCATTCATGTCCTTGAGTATACACATTTGAAAAACTATAGCCCAAGCTAGTACTCTTAGTTATATGATGTGTAGTTAACAATTGGAGATAATATGAATCTACATTCAAAGTCTGTATCAAGTGGAAAATAGTTTTCCAGTTTACTCTTAAAACATGAGTAAATGATTGCCAAGCTACCTAAATTAAGCAAACTTTCCATAATTATAGCTGTATCCTTGGTAGGTAGAAATCTGCATATCTTCACAGGGAAAACAATAGGATCTGATGTTTCTATTTTATTGTTGATGCTGCCGTAAAAAAGATTATGCATAGGATAGAAAGAGAAGGATGTTCTTCTACATTTCCTGTAATATTGGCATACAAGTTGGACTAATATTTTTGTGGATTTTCCAAAAACTGTTATTGACAAAGCAAAATGAGAATCTATTTTCAATACGTGTTCCAGTACTTAAATCCGCATCGACAACCTTGCATTTAGTTCAGTTATGCTTCCAGTAGATAGTGTCACAGGCTTAGTATTACGCTCAGTGGTGACCTGCAAAATAGTCATCTAGAAAGCATCCTTACTGGATGCTATCTTTTCTGGAGTTTCATGTTTTTAAAAATTGCATAAAGGGTGATACAGTGGTGATAGGCACAATGCAAATCATTATGACAGATAAAAAGCAAGCAATAGAAAAATTACTATTTTTGCATAACATTTTTAATGCTATTAGGATTATTTCCCCATGTTTCTAATCATGTAGTAGTACAGATAACTGAGGGTGCAAGGATTTCTCAATGGAGGCAGAGTGTGATTTTTATTTAATTTTTTTTTTTTTGTCAGTAAAGAGCAGTAAGAAGCAATATATCATGCAACAGAGGCATGACAAAAAAGAAAGACATTCTGCTCTGGTTTTAGGAGCAGTACTTTTCATGTATTACCATTGTCCAACATCTGGACAAATGGTGACTTTCTTGAGCTGCTTTCCATTACAAATCTCTAAAAGTTACCTCTGTAAAACAATAGCAGTATGTTCTACATTTTTATGTATATGATTACAAGCAAACTTATCATGAGACCATCACTGCTTTGACTACTCCAACAGGACACTGAGTAACGCTTCAACAGGTATCTGATAAAAAGTAATTTTGAGAATAGTCAGGAAGAAAGTATTTGTTCACTTCTGTTGTTTTACTGTTTTCTAAATGTGATCAGAAGAGGAAGTTATTCCACTACTGGATCAGAATATTGCTCTATAAATTAAATGCCATTCAAAAAATACAGCTCCCATGTTTGATAGATATTCAAAATATAATTCAAAATACAATGTGAATATATCAAAAAGGCCTCTTTAAAGTCACAAGAAATCTAAAAGATGCATAGTTTTGTGAGATTCTGAGGATGATAATTTGTGAAAGAAAGAATAATCAGCATTCTGTTTTCATATGTTGGTCTACATCCTATTCTTACATGCAGAATAGTTAAATAAATACCCACTATTACATCTATTCGCAAAGATCATTTTGAATATATCATGATCTAAACTAGATATCTAAAACTAAAATCACACAGGCTTTCTACCGAAAAAGTGAACATATGGCACGTTCCGTTTCAAAGTGTGCTCCAAGTTTTGAACAAGTTTCTTGAATGTAATAATTGCCAGCACGAAATGCAACCCATTGGTTTCAATTTCCAAGGAGACTAGGAAGAACAATCCTTCAATATGAATTCCAAAACCTAAATTTATTGGGAGGATTTTAAAAACGTATGTTTATCCTTAATGTACAATTCCGTAATGATCATCTCCCAAGAGATACATGAACTTTATTTGAGGCAACAGATGCAAGGTAAAAAAATTGCAAGTGAAGGGCAGAAGCTGAAAAACAGTATACTTATATATAGTAATACATACAGTATAAGAAAAGGGACTCAGAACCCCCAAATGTAAATTTTAAATGGAACCGCAGACTTCTTTTTTTTTGGTGGAAGTCTGTTATGAAATGCCTGAGTAGAATAAAATTATCAACTTTACTAAAACCTTACATTTGTGTTGGGATGTATTAAAAAAATTAGAAAGGGCTTACGGCAACATCTAAAACAGGGAATTTAGGTTTTATTTTGCTGTGTCCTGTTGTCTGCGAGGATCCACATGCCCAGATTAAATCTATAAATTGGTTATGAAGACTGGCTTAATTTTTATGGCAGAAATTCAAAAATTGTGAAACCTGATTGGAAAGAGTTCCTACTCTTAATATAGAACAATTAATGATAAAATCTGTCTTCCATTGGTTATAGAATATTCTGGGAGAAAGCTACTCTCATTTTCCAAATGTGACGCAATTACATTTTTGTATAGGTAATGAAATAGTCATTGAATGACGGCCTGTAATTGAGTCATGTTTTGCTGGAATGCCATAGCTCCTTACCTATTGAGTTAGTCTCTTGCTCTCTTTTATCTCCCCTACTAAAAAATGCAAGCCTTTTTATGTTTCTAAACTGTCTGTAATATAGCTTTAAACTAGTTTAAACAACCAATTCCATGTCATCTTTGCTATTACATTGTCTGAAAAGTTTCATTTTACTTTATAAAATACAATGTATAAGAAAAAAGTTATTTTGATTTTACCTTTATGCAAGTGCATTTATCTAAATACATAAAACTAGATTATAAATACCTCTGTGACAGTCTTTCATAATTTTTAGTGACTTCATTCTTTCATTTGAGTTTACCTTTAAACAGATATATACCATACCTAATAAAGCTCTGAAACCTAGGATAGGAGTTAGAAACATGAAGAGGTGTTTGAATATGAGGACAGTGAGCATGTTGTAAGTGAGTAATGAATTGATTATGGGTTGGCTGAGACAGGAAGTACAGCTCCAAGGTGTGATAAATCTCTCAGTCTACCTAAGAGTGTTTAATAAATCTATATGAGAAAAGTTCAAAAATAACCATTTTTTGCGTGCTCTCCCTCATCTTCACACCCAGAGTTTGGGTGGTCCTTTAGGAAAGACCTTGTGGCCTAGCATGTGTGACTCTTCAGCCAGTTTCTTGTATAGGTTATGTGCCTGTTGAATATGTGGGTGTGAGTCAAAGGGTGATCTCCTGACCACATTATTATGCTTGAATTAATAAAGAAGAGTAACAACTCTGGTTAAAATGCTGTGCAAATATTCTGTCTTGACTAGTATTTAACCAAGACCTTGAAGTTGCTCTTAAGTTATAAAAACATGCTGTTTTTTCCTTTTCTTTTACTATAATTCAGAAGTTCTGACCTCTGAAATATGATGAGAACTTACATCCAAATATAATAATATATTTATTTAAGAGTATTTAAGATGTAAGTAAATATATGGCACTATATTCTTTGCTCATGTATTCTGGCATAACTTCACCAACTTGATGACCTACTAAAAACTGCTTTATGTACAGAAATCATGCTGTTAATTAACATCCACCTCTTTTTCTCAGTTCCACTCCGACTCTTTCTCCAGATTCATTAGAAACAAAGGTGCCATTTGAATAGAACATTTCAAAAGAAGATCTTCTTATCTTCTCTTCTGGACCACCCTGGGAAGAATGTATAAAGATTTACCATTTCTTTGATCAAGAATATTATAAGCAGACTTTCAGCAGTTTTTTAAGTCCTTCTTGGGGTTTAAAGGGTGTACATGTGTGCTTTCCATTCACACATCCTGAAATAAGATGGAATGTGAAGGTACATTTTATGTTTTTCTAGAGCTGTTCTCAGATTAGGAGAGTATACCTCAGCTTCTGTCTGCTAGATGTTAATTGTATTATTTAGCAATCCGTATGTGTTTTATAAAATCCAAATCATTCCATTTTTTTAAAGTGATTCTGAAGTACTTTCAAAGTACCAAATAATCACTGTAGATGGAATATATACAGGCTGAGACTGCTGGCCTCATGAGACTTCCAGGTGCTCCAGATTATTTGATGTGCTCAGACCATTAGGTGTTGTATGACTCTTTACTCAGCTGACAGTCTAATTTTATTCCTGATGTATAAGACAAAACAGTGTGTAAAACATCAGAGCAAAATTCAGAAGTGTTTGTATGTCCTTGTTACTGGAACACTATTTTCCGAAGGAAGGAAGGAAGGAAGGAAGGAAGGAAGGAAGGAAGGAAGGAAGGAAGGAAGGAAGGAAGGAAGGAAGGAAGGAAGGAAGGAAGGAAGGAAGGAAAAAGGAAAAAGGAAAAAGGAAAAAGGAAAAAGGAAAAAGGAAAAAGGAAAAAGGAAAAAGGAAAAAAGGGAAAAAAGGGAAAAAAGGGAAAAAAGGGAGAAAAAGGAAAAAAGGAAAGAGCAATCTTATTTGGTCTACCTTCAAGTATTTGGTCTGTCTTCAATTAACCAAAAGAGAAACAATGTAAATTGCTTTACAGCTGAAGTATAAGATTTTATAGATTTCAGATAATCATTATTTTCAGATTATTTTCAGATAATCAGAATTTCTGAATTCTTTCCTGAGAATAAGCATGCAGTTCTGGTGCCATGACGAGTCAATAGCTAGAAAGTGCTTTTTACTACTACTGAAGATCAGGTTCTCCATTTATATGAGAACACATATTTGCCACCATTTGTGGTGGCAGTTCTGTATGACAACTGTAACTCACTGATTGTTTTTAGAGCCATCTTGGGTTCGCAATCCATATACTCAAGTGAAACTTGAGAAGATGGAAGCAACCATAGCAAAGCTGACTCAACCACTATTTATGCTAGTTCAAGTTGTCAGATGCACTAGTTCTGTAATGCTAGAGTACTAGCAGGTTATTTGTTTAGTATTGATTTTAGGTATAATGTTACTTTTGTCTGAGAGCATAGCTAAGCAGAGGAAGGATATTCTAGCATCTGTGATGGCAGCTTGGATTTGGGCAGTGTGGAATTAACTCTTCCAGAACTTCTTTCAGATGACTGTGAAGATTTCTCTTTGCTCATGCATCAGCTCCCTGTCTGTAGAATGTGATGGTATTTCTCTGACGCAAATTCTGTGTGACCCAGGCACTGTGGTAACGGTGTCCATATGAGTACCATAGGGAGTAAACAAGGCAATGTAGACTATAAATATGTAGTGGCTTTTAGAGAAGTACAGTCTAAAGCAAAGCAACACACTCTTAGATAACTTCAGTTTTGCTAGAAATGCATTTTAATTAAAGTTTAGAACTTTCTACTTCTTTCTGTCCATTTTTCTTCTACTTCTTTACTAGTTGTGCCAAGGTATCCATGTGTGTTTCTTCCACTGTCATCTGGCTCCTTCCCAGCAGATGCACACAATCTGTTTTGCTGTCATTGACAGGGCTCAGTTTATGAAAAAAATGTGGCAGAACATGCTGCTGTAGTCACTTATACAGGATTCTCTTTTCTAAGTAACTGAGAAGAAATTTTTTTTTTTTTAACTTACTGTTCAGTCATAGGGTTTTTTCCAGGCTACTTTGCATGGGGTTAAACAGGTTGTTTTTTAACATCTTAGCCCTCTTTTTTAATTCTTACTTTGTAAAATTAAAAGTTGCCAACAATATGTATATGGAAATCACCACAGAATGTTGACAGATCTCAGTTTCAAGCGGCAGCAGTAATTCTGGCCATTCTGGAGTAAATGTAGTATTCCCAACTATTTTAGAGAAAAGTATAATGTTTCTTTTAGGTTTTATAATGTAAATACAAATTTTCTGATTTATAAATAATCCTGATCATCCAGAGATGTGCAGTTTTCAGTATCCTGAATATATGTGGATTATACAAAAGGATTTTGTGTAAGGGGATAATATGTTCCTTCTCATGCAAAGTTCTTGTCAGTAAGAGGCTGAGTAGAAACAAATCAAAAAATGAAATTTTGGACTTCACTGCCTACAGAATAAAACTCTAAACCTTAATGTTATCACTTACTGTGATATTGTGGTAACAGTCCTAACATAGATTAGAGTCTATTGTCCATGATGCTGTGCAAACATGCATTAATGAACAGCTCTACCTTTGGCCTTAACAGCATGAGCAAACAAGATAATAAAAAAGAAGGTAGATGGAAAGAAATTAAGATTTTTTTTTTTACTATTATGAATGTCTTGCCCTTCTTCTCAGTATTCAATAGGATGACTTAGTGTAAGTAATTAAATTTTATGGAAGGTATCTAACCAGAAAAATAGTTTATTAGGTGATGGGATGTTGTCATTGTCTTTGCCAAAGAAAAAATTAATCAACAGCTCAAATTTTGTGTTCCTTCTTTGTTGCTTTCTACCGCTATCCCAATGAAGGCAGGGATGACAACAGCAATTTCCACACTGGGCTACTAAGGTTACAGCCTAAGCCATTAAAAAACTTCTAATATTAAACATGTATGGGCACTCTACATGTTTATTAAAAAACAGAATTTGTTTTGCAAGCTGATATTGCCTGTAATCCTTTTATTTTGATCTACATTTTCTCTTTGAATTGTACTTTGTTCAGATGGGTTAACAGCTCTGGCTTCTTTTCTTTTATTCTACAGCTAAGAGAAAAAATCTTCAACAGCTAGAATCTCCGTTAACTCCCCAAATTGAAAACTAGTTTAGTGAGCCTTGTGTCTTGGCTGGCTTTGAAATGTCTGCATATATACATTAACATAAATTAAATGTATTTAAAGAATTTTGATCTGTATTTTTAAACACTATTTCATTTTTGGAAATGCCAATATATCCTTACAACTCTGAATTCACATTGCTGTCCCTCACATAGTTGTAGATTTTGCACCATTGATAGATTATTATGTTAAAAAGGCTATCTGGAGATATGCAACGGTGGTAGACTGACATGTAAACTAGGCTTGTGGTTTTTCTGTGTAATTGTTGATTATGATCATACATATATTTATACATATGTACGTATATATGTGTGTGTGTGTGGTTTTTATACAAATATATATGATTTTTGTACTATGATTGCATGCTGCTGGGTATGCCTTAAATTGTAAATAAAACTGTCAAAATCTCTCTTCACAGTTAGACCTCGTAAAAATAATCAATCCATAAACATGTGGTGTTTTTTCTCCACATAGATACAGTTACTATATAAAATTAAAGTCTTTCTTCCATTGTTCTAGACTTAAAATTCTCTGTATTATGGGTTAGAAATACAGTATTTTTAGTGGGTTCTTTGTATGTGCTTTTATATGTGTTGGCATATTCTGGTATAAAAAAAAAAGAGTAAGGATACTAAACATAGTTTCTCTGATTTTATAGATAGGTTGAATTAAAATATGACTGTAATCCCTGTTTTGCATTATAATATATTTGATTTGTTTGTCTGTTTTTTGAAGGAAGTCTTTTTGTATTTTGGGGAGATTTATTATGAGCTAGACCCTCAAGGTTTCTGGAAATAATGTTAACTTTTTAATTAGTCCTAAAATTACTTTAGGATGGGATTTGTTAATGTTGGCATAATGAGGCCAATAACATCAGTGTATCAGTTATCACATATTATGTAAAAAGTAGACAGAGAAAGTAGGATCCTCAGATGATTTCTTTTAGTACCTCTATGCCTCGATTGCTAGGCTCCGTTTAACTCCAGAAGTATTGTTACAACTTAGCTACTAGCCTTTTAAGACCAAGATTACAACACACTTACTAGTTTTTTGGGAAGCAAGAAGTGAAAGGGATAATTTAATAGATTTCTAAAACACTAGAAATTATATCCTTATATTGAGAACTGAAAATTTTCCAAAGTGTCAGGAAAGATGGCAAAGACCAAAGTAAAGACTATAGAATGTAACAGTTTCTCATTATGCCACCTGTCAACTTTGATTTTTTTTAAAGCACTCTGTTTTAAATTTAAGCATATTGATTATGCTTCCTTTGTTAGAAACAAAAACACCAAAGTGCCCCCCCAATAATTAAAAAACAAACAAAACCAAAAACAAACCTATAAAATGAACTGCAGCTTAGCATAACCATGTATTGTTTTAGATCTAAATGCTAAACACCAGAATCTCAAAACCATTTGCCTGGTACTTCATGATCCTACTTGGAACCTGATATGGTAAAAAAGATTAAATTTATACACATCCAGACCAGACAAATTAGATGATAAATTCCAAAGCTGAAGACTTACTGTATAGAACTCTATTAAGCGGTTTCAGATTCTGTTTCAGACATCAATGCTGATCTCAACTGTAGAAACTTAACAAGTAAGATGATACGAAGCAAAGAAGGTGTTTCAGGTTTTTTGTCATTTTACATAGCTGATAACTTTCCATGAAAAAACTAAGAAACAAACAAAAATCATAAGAGAACTAGTCAAATGATTAGCAGAAAAGCAATAGGCTGAGAGCTAACTTTTTCACAGGTGCTGCAGATTTTAATTTACATAAAATAGAATACTTCGGTTTTTATTACATTTATTTTCTTCACTATTAGTATTTTCAGTCTCCCAGTAATGTTTCAGGAATAAAAATTGATACTTAAGTGATAGTATGCAGATATCTGTGTATCTTCACATAAGCCAATATATAGAATAGGTCAGAAAATCCTGTATATATTTCTATCTTACACTTCAACAGTAACATAAATAACTTGAAGGTATCATTAAAGGTATCAATTGTATGTATGATTATACACTGGAAAATTAAGATATAATTAACATTATAAGATTACATTTTCTTGCTGTTAAGAAAGTAGAACAGTTGGGGCTTTTCCCCACAAAAATACTTTCCAGTGCCTTGCCAGTAGCATGTTTCCAATGGGAGAATCACCTTCTCTAGATAGCTGAAGCAGATTTTTTCCCTGTATCATGCTAGATGTAGACTTTTCATGAGCAGAAACAGCCTATTTTTGTGATGTGAGCTGGCCTCAAAAATGTGTTATTCATAGAGCATGGTTCTTCACCAGTAATGATAGCTTGAGCTAGTACTGCCCCTGGTGAAAGCACTGTTTGTATGGGGAATTTTTTTCTTCATAAAAATACACATATCCTTTTTTAAATCTGTTTGCCTCTGGATGCAGGACAAACACATTACTCAGGAAAAAATTGTACTTATCACCAGTATAAGAGAGAAGGGGACTGTCTAGATGGAGACAGAACTGACCACTGACTCTTAGTGCGCAGAATTGCTGTCGTATACAATCATGCTACACCTGCCTAAGTCTCAAAAGTTGTGTGTATCTATGCAGTGCAAGAGATACTTTACAAATGATAAATTTTGAATCCCATCACAATATTCAACATAAAAAAATATATGTACAAAAATCAATTATTTGGTCAATTCTATTATAGCCTCTGTTTCTGTTACAATTTGTCCTTGCAAAAATATAGACAGTGCTTTAATTATTTTGAAGAAAAATACTGTAATTTTGAGTGTACTTTTTTGTGTTATTCAGAAAATTTAAGCATGTTGGCAGTGTCAATATGACTGAGGACAAAGCAGCTCTTTGGTTGTAATGCTTCTAAATTAGCTTATATTGAGCTTAATTGACAAAGCTATTAATACCATTTTATTTTTTTTCTTAATTGGCAGTGTCATTAAGCTTTCAAATACACTGTCTCCTTAACTGTTCCAGTTTTTTATTTCCGTTATCTTAAAAATGTAAAAATAAGAATGGATGGGTAGCTTTGTTGTTTTGAAGGTCTTATAATTCCACTTTAGCTTGTTTGAAAACTTAAGTGTGAAAATATGAAACATAAGTAGGTGAAAACATAACATATATTATATCTTTCTGATTGTGTAGATTCTATTGTGTAGAAAACATACATTTGATGTGATGGAATGAAATCTCTCTCTTCAGTATGTTGTTAGAAATAGCTATTTAAATTGCAATCCATTTTATGACTCTACTTTTTTATGTTTCTATGACAAGTCAGCAGTAAGATATAGAACTCTGATTCTCAAAAAAATTCAAGCCAAGAAAGTTCTTATTCAAATGCTCAGTTAAATAATTTGCATCCCAGTTGAAGTCAGGCGTATACCAAACCCACTGGGCAATTCAAGCATTGGAAGATTTTGTTGAACGAGAGGAGCCAGGGAATTTCTGAAGCTAAGAAGAAAAACAGTTCATTTTAAGAAGGTAAAGCAGATGTTTAAGGAATATGTAATCTCTTGTCAATAGGATCACTTTCAAATCTTCAATATTTCCCTAATTTTTATCATTTTTATCTATATATGGCATGCAAGGCAGAGAGTTTTTCTTCTCTTGTGCACAGAGCACACTTCCTATAACCAGAAGCTAGGTTATGGACAGAAATATTCTATATCTTAAAATTATATATAATATAGATCATTTTATAGTAATATATAATTTATATTTAAAAAGAAAAAAAAAAAAGAAGGCTAAGCAGCAAGTTTGCATTATCAAAAAGATTTTGTCCACTACAGCTTTCAGTCAGACCTTCTGCACTCAGTAGCTTCTCAGAAAACCTGGCAACTGTAGCTAATTCAGCATTATATTAAGCTAAAATTTTCCTTCCTTAAATACCCACAGTTACATAATAACACTGAAAAATAATCAATCTGTTTATACAAGCTTATCTAAGAAATCTCTTCCTTTAAGCAGTAAGGCCAGGTGACTGTGGAAGGTCTTTTTCTGAGTAAGTAGAGTTTGTCTGGTTTTGGTTTCATTGCCTATCTTGCTTAATAAAAAAGTATATAAGCAGATTTGTACAGTTTCTATTCGGTTTCTATTCTGAATTGAAGCACGAGAAGACATTCTATGAAAGCCATTTCTCTTCCTAAAACTGGACTAGTGGTGCAGGATTAATTGCACAAGGAAACTTGTATTACTATCTCATTAAGCTTCTTCCTTTTACCTAAGTCTTGCTAGCACGAGAAACTCTTTTCCGTATCAGAATATTCACATAGCACATTACGGAAAACTTCAGATTCTAAAACCTCACTCCCAAAAGTTTTTTCTCGTCTGCATGAAGCCATGACAAAGGTACTTGTTATGAAAGTGTAATTTTGTAGCTTGTACATGGACAAAGCTGATCTAAATGAGGTTTCAGGGACACAGTAATCTGAGTATATTGTGTGGCTGTGTTAAGACAGAGGACCAAATTTTTAGTAGTAGACCTGAATTCTTTTCCCATCTGTTTCTGTAGACCTGCTGCCTAACTCTAAAAATTCCATTTGAAAATTTTTACTTTTGCTGTAAAACTTCACCACTGTCTATAGGTCATAAGTGAAAAGGAGGGAAAAAAATTTTATTATATACATTATTTTATAATCAGTGTACTATTTTCAGAAGCTTCCAAAAAATAACACTTGTCATTTGAGAGCTGCAGCTGTTAGTCTGTTGAGACATAGAGGGTATGGGGCAGATATTGAATTATTCATGAAGGCTATTACTATAGTTGACAGAAGTTCATCAGCTAATTCTCCCACTCCATTATGAACTTTCTTTCAAATTCAGTCAGGCTACAGGAGTACAAGCTGTTACTTTTAATAATCATGCTACCAGAAGTTTTATAAACTGTATATACCACATAAGCTTTCTCTTTTAACGAAGTTATGTACTGTTCTTTGGGGGCTGAGAAGTGCTTAATTTTTAATAATTTTAATATTAATTTTAATACTTTTAATACTAAAAATTCACAGAAAATATGAATAATCTTATATGCTTTCAAAATGTAACTTTACAAAAATATTTTTAAAATGCATGTAATCTTTTTTTTTTTTACCTTAACTCAGTTTCATGAACCAAAGCCCCTGACATTTTAATTTATATTATTTTAGTTTTATATATTTATTTCTATTTAAGCTTTTTGTGATTTACAAGACAAGGAGGTTTTGTGTGCTGTTACTTACAACATATTTTTCAGTTTATAGACCAATTCAACATGTGTAAATGCAAGAAAATCTTAATTTGCCCAACCATGAGGAAATCAAGTACTTTATATTCCAAATGCTAATTTTCTTGCTTGCAAGAAGGAGTTGAAGTAGATGATCTCCTTTCCAATCTTAAGTATTCTGGGATTCTGGGAGAGGCCAACAATTTTGTGGTGCAGACTGTCAGAGTAATGATAAAATGCTGACATTCAAGGTTAGTTTGGCAGACACCGAAATCATGTCATGAAGTGAGTGCTCATGGTGGTTATTGCAGGAATGTTAAATATCAAAGAGTTTGTCCTAGTCTGAGTGATAAGGGGCTGGGTGACCCTCGCACAAGGAATTCCACAAATATAGCTCTTCTTTTCACATAGGCAGTATTGTCAGCTATCCCTGCTTTGGCCACAGCAAAAGCACAAATCTTACCAGCATGTATTTGATTTCTTTAGGAGATTTCTCTCTCTTTTTACACATCACTACAGTCTGATTTGGGGATTTGAGAGCAGTAAGAAATTGTAGTAAAAATTTCTTATCCAATTCATCCCCCTCTTCTCTATGGAGATTTCTGCAGTGAATGAGATTGAAAAATGTCTGTTAAGTGGTGTGCTTGATGTAGACAGTGCCCTTATTTATCCTGTGATGACCTAATAGCAGCAGCAGCACATGCCCTTTTGATAGAGAGGATTATTGTAATTTCCTCCTAGAAAGGCTTCCAGCAGCTCAGCTCTGTCACTTGCAGCCTGTTCAGAATGCAGTGACACACTCCCATCCTGCCTTGTACCTTCACTCATTTACTCTATCTGCTGTGAAGTAGCTGTTTGATTTTCAAGTTTGCTGTCTTAGTTTTGAAATCCTTAATGGTTCAGAAAATGTCTATTTTCAAAAACTCCTCCACAAATATCATCTTGACAGATATCACCACCCCCATAGCACATTTTAGGAATCTCAACATCACATCTTAGGTTGGCAAGTTATGTCCTTTGCCGTGATAGGCCTTCAGGTAAGGAACTCCCCCAGGAAACCTATCTTGAACCACAAAAATTAAAATTAAATATACATTCTTGGCCAGTTTTTTAAATCTGTTTTTTATTGGTCAGTGTAATTTCTGTTAGGACTATATTTATTCCAGTTCCTCTCAGTAATTCTTGGGGTTGTTCTGCCAATTTTTTTTTACTTATTTCCCTTCAATTTTTTTTTTCCCTGAGCATACTACTGATTTAGTTATGGATATTGACTTCTTAATGGCATTTCATGTTTCATGTCAAGAGCATGAGCTATTTTACGTTAAACAGTATGTCAACATAATTGCTTACTAAATAATACTCAGGCTGTTTTTACATTTCATGTACTTCTAAAACTTGCATTTGAATCTTTATTCCTCTTCTTTACAAGGAATTATCCCTTTCTTCTTCCTATTATGCATTGTAAGTCACTAGGCTTCAGCTGTACAAAGCTGTAGACAGAAAGGAATCCTCTTGTCTGCTTGTCTTTCTGTCCATCTTGTTACTTCTATTATTGTTCTTGTAATCATGGTGAGATGTTTACAGGTATGTAAGTATAGTGCTTAATTTTCTTCATTGATGATAAAGTAAAAAGGCTGTATTTGAAGAAGCTTAGACTAGATGCCAAAGGTAATGGCTTCAGTGAGGTCAAATGGATTCTGCACTTGTGAGCATTCTTGAAGTACTGTGTACAAGACAATCTATTTTATTCTGTTCCACATCTGAAATTTCAGTCAAATAGTTTATAATTAATAATAATTTATAACCTGAATTGAGTTGTGGAATTTGTTGGGGCACCTTTGACCAAGTTGCTCTAAATACTGTTCCATGCAATGATAGTACCCCCTTTCACCTGAATACAATACCCTATTTAGATGCACCAAACTTGAATCCATCCAAGGTTTATTAACTGCATGAAGAATTTGTTTTTTCATCTCTCACATACTCATTGATTTCAGATTCTCATTGCTTGACTCATCAGGATACAGTAACAACATCTGTGATGTTATTCATATTAACCATTACACATGTAATTAATCTTAGGTACAAGGAGAGTTCTGCAGCCCTCAGCAAACTGTTCATGTGCTTCAAATTAGCCATATACATTCATGCTTGTAGGTTTGGGGCTACAAGCTGTAGTATTGCAAAGACTTAAGCATTTGTTCAAGTTTATTATTTTTGGATGTTGTACCAGCGTCACAATTATTTTCATCCTGTCAAATGCTGGCCTGCTAAGACTTCACCTAACTGTTCGATGTGATGGTGTCTATTTAAATGATTTCAAATCCTTTGAATTTTACACTATCTCATGGGTGCAAGTTACTTAAATAATCCGATTTAAATGATCATAATTCAGAATGCTTTCTACATTATTACAAATATATAATGACTGTATTATTACAAAATGAAAACTAGTCCAAAGTGGGAAAAAATAGTCGGTGGGTGGTTTCTTCTTTGTACATCAAATTTTACAAATTAGTTATTTTCAGGAAAAAAAACGAAGTGGAGGAAGTTGACAAGCATACCTAAAGTTAATTTCATTACATTTAGATCTTCTAAATTTTACTTCAGTGCAAACCCCCTGCTCTGTAAGATTAGCAAATTGATGACTTCTTTAACCTTTTTTTGGTCTTGTAGTTTTTAGTAGTCTTCCAATGGATTACGGTCAATGTCAATGCCAAGGAACCTTTTAGCCCAAATAATTCTTGAAACAATCTAAAAGTATTACATATTATTAAGCTGGGAATTTAAAAATCCTTATTACTGGATAGTCTTCAGGGTAACTTACTCTTAATCATTTAGCCTTGAACCACAGTCTCAGCAGAATATGGTGGTTTTAATAGCACTGGTTTCTATGAGTAAATGTTATTGTGGCATCATGGAATACCATGCCTTCTTTTGCTTATGATTTATTCTCCCTAGATACAAAATGGTGAAAGAGATGTGTTAATCTATTTTTATTCGAAGTACAGAAATATCTCTGTCACAGTTCAGAGATTGAATAACCAGCATTAACATACTACTTGTTCTTAGTCATGCTATACCTGATGCTCAGAGTGAGAATATTGATGAATTACTGGGAAAGATATACAGCACATTTTACAGAACATTACATTCTTCAGTTTCAGTGTTCCCCAAAACACTGCTGAAAATCAAAAGTGTAAAACTACAACATTCAATGATAGATAATGTGTTTCAGTGCTGGTTGCAACCTTTTTCTAGAAGACAGACACTGAGATGGCTCAAACTATCCTTAAAGAATTACAGTATTTTATATTAATTTTCCCTCTTGTTTGGATACTTAGGTCACTTTTCTGGAATTTATGCCATACATACATTTGAATTTATAACTAATAAATTTATAACTAATAAAGAAGTGTGTCAGAATGCAAAATTTATCTCAAACTTGAGGGAAACTGTAACTCGATTACCTGTTTTTCAGCATGCAGTTAGAAACTGGCTGTTAGGCAGAACAGAAAGGAGAAAAAGACAACTTATCTTGCTTGTCTGGCATTTACCAGTCTGCGGCTGATAACCCAGGCTGATCCTGACCTTGACAGCGTTGCACAAATAATCTTTATGAGGGAAAAAAAATTAAGAATTTCTCTAATATATTAGACATTAAAAAATACATTCCTTTAAAAACAAATATATTTTTCTTTTTTCTTCATATCTTGAACAAATGTATTTGGACTAACATCTGCCCAGGATTTTAAATTCTCTGTTTCTCATTTGATCTCAGTTGTCATTGTAGTATGCTGGGACTTGATGAAGTGCATAAGTGAAGGTTACTTCTGAAGTCTTTTTCTGTCATTAATTTTGACATGTTCAGATTGTGTTGCTTAGTGATCTAAAGCTGGAATGTTGCATTAGAATTAGCAACGTGGCATCAGGGACATATTTTTAGTCTATTTAAGATGAACTAAAATGATGAACTTTTCCCCTTATAAAAGGAAATACACTACTACAAACAGGGAAGATAGGATAAAAGAAGGGGTGCCATGACCATTGTCATGAGTTCAGATACTAAGATAGAAGACACCAGAAAAGTCAGATGATTGAATAAATCAGAAATGTTTGATTTCTTAAAGTCCTATGTGTTTGATTCTAATGGAAGGATCCACTCTTCAGGACATTGCATATAATGTTCATTTAAACTCCAGTTTTACTTAAAATATATGCAAAAGTTGGAACATTATTACACATTTTCAAAGTGTTTTCCTTTTCTTTTTCATTTTGTGTAATTAATGTGTTTATCTTTTAAGGACCCCAAAAGTAAAATAAGATACACGTGCATAGAGGCAAAAAGTCAGAACAGAGACTTTAAGCTGTAATATGATCAAGGTATGAACCTGCTTCATAATCTCAGATCAAATCACTGATAAGCAGCAAGAAATTAAAGATAAACTCAAGTTGTAGAATGTATTTTCTGAAGGGCTGTGCTAATCTTTAAAAATCTTAGACTTACTGAAGATAGCAAGAGCAAAATGTTATAATACAGTATTTTCTGATTTTCAATTACAGAGACTACACAGTCACTCCTAAAATGCAAACTAAGAATTTTTTCATTATTTTCTAGCTGACAGAAGAGGAAAAGGATGTATAACTAAATCACTTATTACCAATCTTTATTCCATGAACAGGGAAGAATTAAAAGAAGTCACTGCACACTCCAACAGGTGCACAGCACTGTTGAAATGAGCCACTATTTCTATGCAATGGACATATTACCCTTCACACATCTTGCTTTCATAATGTGCATGACATGTAATCCTACATACAGCTACAAGCCCCACAGCCATGACACTGGGCTTACTTTCTGCACTAAAATGTAAAAAGTCCATCAGTAGTCAAAACCAATGTGACATTTTATGTTGACATTCATTGTGGATTTTAAAAAGAATTCAGGTTTATAATACTTATAAAAAATCAATCTCAGAACAGATACTGACCAAAATACATGTAATTTCTTACCAAAAATCTTAATGTACTGCATATGTTGTACCAAATTTTTCACAACTTACTTTTCTTTCAGTGAGACCAGGCTCAAAATATCCCCTGTTCCATGTAATTTTAGGTCTTACTGTATTTCAAAATTATTTTTTCTCTGTCAAGTAGAAAGTTTCACACATTGCATTTGAAAGATGGCTAAAATTTGCAGAGAAAACTACGTAAAAATGTAAGCAAATCTACCACTACATTCTCATACTGATTTGACA
The DNA here is from genome assembly GCA_910950805.1 of Acrocephalus scirpaceus scirpaceus. Classification (NCBI taxonomy): domain Eukaryota; kingdom Metazoa; phylum Chordata; class Aves; order Passeriformes; family Sylviidae; genus Acrocephalus; species Acrocephalus scirpaceus. Next base: position 59,643,846 of record OU383776.1, read on the forward strand.
GCAAACCAGAATCCAAAATGTAATGATGAATTATTTTGTGTGAGTGAATTCTGCCACCTGTACCTTGGAAAATGGAAAATGGAATTGATTAATTATGTGCTATAAATTTCAAGCATAAGAAGTACAGCCAGTATCAAACATTAAAATCTATTCAAAGTCAGTGTTGGTATTTGACAAAACTGGACAGAGATTCAGCCTTGGAAAGACAAATTTAGGTTTATTCAGACAATGCTCAGGAATTAGGTATTTTCATTCCTTAAAATTTAATCCATTGTTTTCTTTCATGGCATTGTTGTAGTCATCCATAAGTTGGTATTTCCAAAAACTCCATGCTATAATCAGTTTTGTCAGAATGTAGATATTGATTCCATTTTCAGGGGCAGCTGGATGTGAAAAGTTCACATCTTCATTAAGCTTCATTAATTGGAAAGTAAATTCTTATAATCATCTTTTTTCTGTGTTACTTTTTTAGAAAAGTGAAAGAGAAAGGCTTTTCTCACTTCAGCTAAGTTGAAATTCCTATTAATATAAAAGGTCTCTAATTGCATATGAAATAGGCCTCTACATAACTTGCTGTAAACCAGATATGAGCAAGGAACCCTATTAGTTCACCTAACTCTGAAAGCAGAGCCGTAGTGAAGTATTAACCCTTCAAACAGGACAAAATATTATGAAATCTATCTAAAACAAAAAGCAAAAAATACCTTCTTCAGCTGCATTACAATTTCTATGGCAGAGCAATGATCTGGAATTTAGCCAGGCATATGAAAATCATTATAGAATTAATTTGGTATGTTTAACATTCCCAGTGATCAGGATCTTGGTTGTAATTCATTAGTAACACATTCTTTTCTGTTAGCATAGTGCCTTCAAAACCTCATTGGTTGAAATGTCTTTATTACCTGTATAAGTTTGGAGCCTTTGGCTGGAGACCCATTATTTACCCTGTTATTCTTTGTACTATTGGAGTTTATAGGAATATACTGTCCCTGTCCTAAAGAACTTGTAATACATAGATCTGACCCTGATTGATCCTGATTAGTTTGTGAGAATCAATAAGATCACATGCTGGTATGACCGTAGCAACCTGGGGAAGTGTGTTTTTCATTCATCAAGGTGACCATACACCATACAGTTTAAGAGTATTTGACACCTCTTTGATTGAGGTTGACAAGTCTCAAAAAGATGAACATCTAACCTCAGCCTCTTACATGGCAGCAGAGCATGGCTCTGACTTAGGGTTTAGGAAACAAGCAATTACTACTCTCCTGTATGCATATCTGTCTTGATGCAGAATATGCTTTTTCTGTGGAAGGTGCAAAGCCTTTCTAATTTTGAAAGTATCCTTACAGTCTGTTCCAGGTAGAGTCAGACTCTGTTATTGCTGCTCTTCTGCTGTTTCATCAGATAAGCCAACCTGAGCGGAGTGAGCTGTGCTTTTAAAACTTTGTCGTTTGTATCACTCTAAAACCAGCCTACCTTGGACGTGACACTGTACATCATGATCAATGTATTTTTGACTGATGAAGGGAAATGGGTGATGCAGTGGCTTAACCAAATTTGCAAAAGAATGCACATTGTCATGTTTCCATGCTTTTTTAGCGGACAAGATATTGTACAGTGAGAATGACAACTACCAGTCTGTGCACACCTGAATTCCTATCATAAATCCTTACATATGTCTTGTCAGTGGTTATTTCTACAGAATCAGGCAGCAGTTGGATTTCCAGAAACAATCTCACGTAGATTTGCTGCAAGTTCTGTTTGTCTCTGCAAGAGGTTTCAGCAGGAGCTACAGACTTACTAATGCAAGGTTTTCATATGAAGAAACTCTTCTGTGAACTGGAACAAATTATCTGGGAATCTAGCATCAAAGGATAACAGACAGCAAACAAAAAAATACAAAAGTAAAGACTTCTACCTGAAAAAACTGCCTCAAACCCACACTAAACTTAAAACCCAGCAAGAGATTTGCTTCCATCTATTAGAGACAAGAAAAAAATGGCAACAAGATCTCCTAACATGGGAAATAAATCAGCTAGTTCTTGTCCCAGTGTGCTAGTGTTGAAAAGTAAATGCATGAGCTGGTATGGGAAAATATTGGATGATTAAAATTACATGACAATATCCAAAGTATCCCAGTAATTTTATCCCCAAATTCTAAGTGATTTAGGAATTTTAACAGCAAAAGCTGTAATTGTTAAAGGTCCTAATTTGTTCTTGAACATATTCAAAGTACTTTATAGTTATTTCATTCAAAATTGCAGAATGGAGCCTTTCACTCTTCAGTATTGATCTCTAAGTAACAGGGGTAGAATCTTTGTATTAATATGGCCATGTGGAGGGTAAGAGGAGGGTGATGATGATGATGATGATTTGAATGTTTTGTGCTTAATTTTTGTGATGCTTCATTACTGTATAACACTGCTGTAATCTGTGAGGATTTAGAGCCTTCCACATCATGGCAACTTATCTCTCCTCTCCAGAGCCAACCAGTGGACTTCTTGGAGAGACTGAGAAGCACCAGGATATTTTTTCTTTTATTTAAATGGGATAATGGCATAGAGATGTGTGGTTTAAGGCCATTTAGAGTCTGCAGGTTTGATATTAAAGTAGTGTTGGGCATTTAATACAGTATTTCTCAACCTTTTTTCCAAAGTCTCAGCTTGTAAAAATCAATAGAAAGATTCCAACAGAATTTCATATGCACAGAATTGAGAAGTGGGATATTATTTTCATGAACTCTGTTTGCAACCATTCTGAATTTTTAAATAATTGTAAAAACACCTTGAATTAGTTTGTGGCATGTTTTGACAGTTCCATTTAGTAGAAGCCGTTACTGACTCAGATGGTTTTCACTTTTGCAGCAGAACATGGGTAGGTAGAAGGAAGAATGTACATACAGTATTTCATCATGCACAATTTGTTATATCTGATGAAAAAAAGAGAATGCTGGAGATTTCTTACCTGGATATATTGTGATAAATAAACCACAGTTGGATACATTTTCTTAAAATATGTTGTTTAATAGTAGTGCACTGATACTTACTGGTCATTTATGTATGACCTAGTTGTAAAATTATTTTCCTATTACCTACAAAGAGAGGAAATTTAAGTTTACAACCTAGGAAATCCCCCTGACACAATTAAGAACTTGTTTCAATTATTCTGCTCTTACTGGTAGCAGAATATTTTAAAGCAGATTTATTATCAGGAAGACATACTAATCTTGAATCTGTCTTATCCAAAAAGTGGTTTTACTGTAAAAAAGTATAAGAAAAAATATACAGTTCTCATCTGACTCTTGTTTATTGTATCATTTGTTAAATACTGCTTGTTTTGCACTTTGAATATTATTACTCACCTCGAACTCTCTCTAGGGCCAAAAGTGAATTTTCTGTTACAGACATAACAATTTAATAGATATGGGATGTATTTTGTCCAGTCTTTTTTTCTGTTCATTGCAAAATTGAAATTAATCTCTTTTGCTTGAGGCTGCATAGTTTACTGTCATTAGTTGGGGACAGTAAAAGTCATGAATTTTCAGTAGTAGAGAAGCCTTGGGATTTTCAGCTGTTTCTGAGATCTTAATCAAAAATGTTACTGATTGCTTGGGAATCAATGAACACACTCCTGAGGAAAAAAAAATGGCAGCATAACTGTAATATTATTCACAATGTTTTTTTTAAAGGGACAGTAATAATCATAATGATTATTTTTTTATCATAATGTAACGTAATGAGGAATGTCAATATTATCTATTTTTGCTCTATGTAAATGGCTCAGAAATATCAGTGCTTTTGATCCTTTTGAGACAGTCTTGCTCACACAAGTAGCTTTTAACACTTAGATTTTCCTTTTGACTTCTCAGCAAGTTAAGTTTTAACATATTCAAAAGTCTTTCCCAATTCAGGGGCTGTGAATCCATGGCTTTGTAGTCATCAGACACTTCAGTAACAATAGAATAAATTCTGGTTTAAGAGAATTAACTTTGTGCTGATGACAGAATCTCCAGCCTGTAGGATTAATGGAAACAGCATTTCCGAATCTTTGAAGGACTTTAAAAGTGAGAAAGGGACCTTAAAATAATCACATTTCACTTTACTTCTACTATTACCATTACATTATTCTTTGTTAGCACCAACTAAAATTTGTCCATTTTTAAAAATACACTGATTAATGTCCAGTCTGACTACTGAGTTTCAAAACCTTGGGGTTTTTGGATCTCTTTCAAACAAAAAAGAGGAAGTACTTCCTTTTACAACACGGTGTCAAGACAAGGACACACACCCTTATATATGCACACACATACAAAAAAGGTATTATTCAAGTCACTTCAGAGTTTACCTGTAGCCATATAGGATCCTAAATAATAGCAAGAAGAAAAATGCTTTGTAAAAAACCAGCAGCTTATTCATGCAGTGTTTCAAGAATTAAAATATTGCTGCGCAAAATACAAGGAGTAAAGATAGTTGTTCAAATTAGGCATCACAGCCAGTGTTTTGTCCTAATAAAGCAACAGGTTTTACTTTCCATATATATGTGTGAAATATTTTAAATCCTTCTCTTTATAAAAATTATGGTTGTGGGCAACATTCAGATTTCATTTCCAACAGTGTAAATATGAAATAACAGGATTGGCTGGGGTGAATTTCACTCAGGGCCATGCATTTGAATAGCCAGGATCACAGTGCTGGCCCTGGGGCTACAATGCACATCTTTACAAGACATTTTTGGTAGCAATAAGGAGATGCTGTGTTTTCAGAGGACTGTGTTGACAGCAAAGTACATCAATCAAGGCCTCTTCACTCACAGTGAAGGTCTGCATCTTAAAACAGCACTAAAACAAAACAGTCATTGTGTTTTGACAAGAGTCTTAACTATTATAGCAGAACAGCCAGAACTGCAACTAATGCTGGATCTCTCAAAACTCTAAACTCCAAACCTGGAGGACACACTACTACTAGAGTCTTCTTCTTTGTAGCTTTTTTAAAATACAGTCTCCATTGTCAATGTAAACATTTAGAAATCCAGGGTAACACTTCTTTTAAAAATACAGACTTGATTTATGACAGCTGCATTGGATCGTTAATCATATATTATCTTTATGGGAGCTTTTTTCTAACATATGTTAATTGGCTGTTTTCTGTGACAAATTATGAGCTCTTACTTTGATGAGGTTCAATTGCAATCATGTTGGAGTTGAGTATGTAGAGTTTCCAGCCCCCACTGGCTCCTTAAACTGCTACAAACATCTGCATGTCACTGCAGTGCTGAGTAATGGCAGGATTTGAGTTGATCTGATCTCTGTACTGGGTTTTTTCCTCAGGGTATTTTCAGCTCTTTGCACTAAATCTGTTACTGGGTTTGCTGGTTTTAGCAACAGAGCTAAAATTATATCTTGTATGGGATTATTAGAATGCAATGACAAATAACAATATACTGAAATATTTTTTAATATTCAGAATATTCAATGCCTTATTAGAAATTGTCTCTCAGCTTTATTGCATGCAAGTTTGCTGGTGTCATATAGCATTTCCAGAAGCAAAAATGCTGCCTGCTTTTTGAACCCAATGATTTTTTTAATTCTTAAATGTAATATTTGCAAGGTTTTTTTAAAAAAAGAAAAATATTTTACTCGAGAAATTGTAGGCCTCCCTTTAATTTATTAAATTTTTACCCCTCCAAAAGGTGTATTTCCCAGCTCAACAGAAGATGTGTCTAATTGTGTTTTACATTTACTTGCACATCTTCCTGTTAATAAAGAAAATTTTGCACTGAAAGTTAATGTCTTTCTATCTTTTTTATATTAAGGAAAATCATGCTTGCATATGTTCAGTACACAAATTAAGGAAATGCAGAAAAAAAAATAACCACAATGGAAGTTGGTGTATTTCTTATTTGGTACTTAATCTTTTGATGATACTTGGACACTTTATCATGTTTTATACAGTGATTCATTGGAAATACTGAGACAAAATTGTGTGCTGTAGTTTAATGTTTTTACTCAAAGCTGTATTTAGGGTACAGCTTAGGGTATGCAGAAATATGAAATCTTATATATTTTAATAGCAAGAGACCAGCCCAGTCATAAAACTGTGTCAAACTGTATCAATTACATTGCAATTAATTTAGCTGAACACTACACAGCTCAGCTTTGACCTAAACCAAATGGCATTAGAAAAATCTGTCCCATTTGTTCTTCAGAGAAAAGATGGGGGTTAAATTTCCAAGAAGGTGTTAAAGTTTAGAAAAAGAGCCAGATGTGTATGGAAGCTATTTCACTCTCATGAGAGTGGTTTTAATTCAGCTGTTTCCCTGGAGTACTACACAATCAATGAGTTCCAAATCCTGGGGCTACCTGCCTTTACGTGAAATCATGCGAATATTTCTTCACAGATTATCACTGAACATATGTGGAAAAATTAGATCAGAAATAAAAGGCAAAAAACGTTAATCTAAGAATTTACATGAATATCGTATTTCTTTGAATTTCTTCAGTGGAGAGGTGACAACCAAGTGGAAATGCTTACAGAAGAGATGTATAAGAAGAATTATAAGCAAATCTCAGACCATAGATATTTAATATGTTTCTCTAGTCACCACTTGTTGTCAGCAGTATTTTACAAGTGAGCATATGTAGGTCATATGCAGCACAGGGAAGACCATTAAAGATAAGTGAATTGAATTGGAGAGAGGTTTTAAAATTATAATTTTGAATGTATTGTCTCTACTTCAGAATGTCAGTTAAAGGAATGCATTGTATCTTGAAATAATCTACAAATGACATTCAGTTCTACTTGCTAATATAAGCTTAATTGGCTTTAAGAAAATAAAGCAAAGTAAAGGGAGATATATATGTGAAAGACAGGGTTTGGCACTTTATTGGACTTTGAGGCCTGTGAGCCATGTGTCTTAATTGAGGCCAGTTGGGATCATTTAATAATTGCTGTCAGAAGATCAAATTTAATTCTCTTTATAAAAATACCACAGTGGGATAGAGTTAAACAAATTGTCATCTGAGATTTCAAATGAACTAAGCTTTAATTAGGTTGATTAGGATGCTGTAAGAAAGAGAAAGAAACAGGAAATTGATGTATCTGCTGTGTACCATGATGGACCCTATATGACAGTACCATCAAATATCTTCATTTCAAGAAGATATACGTTAGCATAAAGGAGGATAGAGCTACAACAACATGCATATATAAATGCATTAAGTATACAAGGTAACTATAACTTTCTGAAATGAGTGGTTGAAAATATACATATTAATATTTTTGTGATCACAATCTTGGCCCTTAACATTGTTTTTATACATTTTTAAATATTCTATATGATCTTCTTTATTTGTTTATGTACTCATTGATTATGCCAGATGAGAAGTACAGCCATCAGAATTTCTTTATTGAATAATAAATATTCACTGTACTTAGTTCTCAGAACATTTGCATGAGCAAATCCACCAGTTCCTTATCCCAGACTTCCAACAAAGAAACTGAGTAAAAAATGAAAATGACATGAAATATTTTTGACAGAGAAGGGAGCAGATCTCAGACATGTTTGTAACCCAACCTTGAATCCAATTCTTTGAATTATGCTGCCTGCTACTTTTGCCACAGCTGCCTCTTTCTTTTTTTTAATCAGAAATCATCTTACATATCAATAGAGCTCAAAAAGTGCCTTTTCCGAGAAAATGTAGAGTATGTTCACAGCCACACAATAAGATTTAACTAGTGTATCTTTGTATTGATTAGGTTTTTGCTTTTTCAGCATGCTTTTAAGGTAATTGTAAGACAAGCAAAGCTGGCAGGGATCCTATTAGAAAAACAAAATGTTCATTGAAGGAGAATGGAGACTATCAAGCAAATTCCACTGTATTTTCGTTCTGCAAATCAAAAATATTTTATGTCTGTATTCTAATATTTGTCAAGGATGTTGACTTTTTCATTGGCAATTGCCAAATGCAGTGCATTGTATATGAGTAAGAAATAAATCCAGCTGCATGTGCTAATGGAGTGGTTATAGCTGAGGTTCTGTTAGCAGGGTGTGATGCTCACTTGTGGCTTTTGTAGTTACAGAGGGTAGCAGGTGTGGTAAACACCATCCCTTTCAGTAGAAATTTTGCTTTTAGAAGTCTTGAGGTGAGAGCTGTTAGACTCCAATTCTGTGAAAAATTATATCAAATCCACATAGAAAGTATGAATTAGTTGCCTAGCACAGTTTTCAAAAACTAAATACGAACTATGATGTGGTTGATCAGCAAACTATATTAGATGTGGCTGTTTATGTCTTTGCAACTAATGCAGATACTAAGCTGCAGCTCTTTTAGCTCTTTATCATTTCACAACATAACTCTTGTTATGTGTGTTGTATATCTTAGGTTTCTCTCTTTCTCTATTTTCATATGAATATTGTTAACAGAAATATATCTATTGTTTGTCTGGGTTTTAACCACTAAGGACAAAAATAAAATTTGTAGAATATCCCACTAAGCTAGAACAGCAGAAAATTTCTTTCTCAACAGACATTTTAAGCCAGTTATTTCAGACATTTTTTTTCTCCCATGAGGCTTTTTTTTTACCTTTTGACACAGGAAATTTCATGTTATCTTTCCTTTCTTATAAGCAGCTTCATCTGTTTATGCATTTTCCTAGTTCCAAACCAGTGGGAATCCAGTTTGTATCTTCTAGCATAGAGAGATCCTTCTTGTCAAGATGCAACCAGGAGGTAGAAAGCAAATTAAAAAAAAGCTTCAGCCAATGATTTATGGCCGGCTAATGCTAACAGATATGGCCACATATTTTATTTCTCGGTGGTCAGAACCTTCTGTTTCTCTGACAGATGCTTCATCCTGGACATGCAGAATTGCAGGCATGAGGCACAAGGCAATATATGACAAGGTTTATTTCCTATCAAGTGGCTTGTAAATTCTTTTTAATTGCAACTACTTCATTGCTATACTGCCACTGTACTTTTCTTCCCTTCTTTCAGAGCAAATCCATTCAGAATTCCTGAGTTTCTACATAAATTGTCTGTATTTTGTACATTTAACAGAAGCAACCTGTCCTAATTTATGAGCGTTGCCATTAGAAAGGACACATTTCACAGATGTAGTTCCTCACATCTCTGCAGTGAAATGTAGGTGTGGGGTTTCTTTTTTATTATTAGCCTTATTATGTACCTGACATACATTTCATCTCCTTTTGTCCTTGGGAAAAAAGAAAATTATCTGAGTGGGATTGGAAGATTTTTGAATTGTCATGGTCATTGGTAAAATTGTTATATTTCCCTTGCTTTTTTTCCCCCCCTTCTTCTTCCTTCTCTCATTTTAAGCCTGCAGCTGTCTCTAGGCAAGCAGTTATGTTCAGGGAGTGTCAAAGTTTTTATACTCATATTTATAATATTACCATTCATATAAAAAGAATGAACTGTTATCAGCTTAACAGCTCTCCATAATGTTGTGCAGTCTACATTTCAGAAGAGCTATATTTAATTCTTGATGTTTCTGGAAAGAAAAGGAATTAAACCAAAAAAAGAAAAGGTGTTTTTAGAACTGAGTATACAAAAAAGAAAAGCAAAACATCTCTATGTCTAATCATTCATCATTAAGAAAGAAATTACCAGATGAAGGGTATACTGATCTGAAGTTACATTAAAAAACTAATAAAGGTACTTAAACATGAGTTATGTGTTTAGGTTTATGCTATAAAATGAACTTTTTGTTTCTGTGGTGGTATAGTTTTAGCTGAAATGGTCCAACACCACAGACAAATTATTTCTAGACAGAGATAATATATATCATTTTCCAGCTTCTGTTGCTGAAAATAAGGGATCAATTTGGAGTACACTGAGGAGCCAAAGAATTGTACAACATAAAATAATTGATTTTTTTCCCAAATTTTTAGTCTACATTTGCTACTAACTCTGCTTACAATATTTACTGACTTCTTTTTTCAGTACTAGTGATGGATTTGTTATGATGTTGGTATGAACTAAAAGGAGTAGAAATAGAAATCAGTAATATTCTCTAAATTTGAAGTCATGTGTGTCTGAGACTCTTTCCATCTTTGGAGAGTGATGGACTTGGGTGGCTGGGTGGCTTGCATCACACAAGGTCTCATAGTGAAAAATAAATTTTAAAAATGTCTAAAGTATTATAATCAAAATTTTTAAGTCTGAGTAGGTGTTATCATACAGCTAAATACTATCAAATAGCTTGAGAGCCTGGCATGCAGAGATTCCATGGGACTCCAAAGGTTTGTACAGATTTTGTGGAATTTCAGTGGCTCAGGACATCTGTGAATATGTTTCATGTTTAATTACTTGATTTCTCTGAACCATGTTATAAGGTTATGCTTAAAAGTAGTTTTTTTTTGGCTTGAGTAGCTAGCCAAATTCAAGGTATTATATAGGTTGTTGCCATTAGAGCAGGGAAACTGATAAGTGACTCAAATATTTCCTTAATACTATTTATTTACAAAGATTTACTATATCTCTAAATGCAGCAAGCCTTGAGAATTGATATCCATTATCAGGTATTAATGTTTGAGTTCCCTATCCCATCAGCTGAGCTCTTTACCAATGTCTCTGTATATTCAGTTTCTTCTTCTTCTTCTTCTCATCACGAATTACAAACCTCTACAAAATAATACCTGATAGAGGTATTTGTTATGCTTTTTTTTCAAATTTTCAGGACTATAAGATCATAGAAGTTATGCTTACCAGCATAATCCTATAACTTCTATTTCCTTTCATGTTCCAGACATTACTCAAATTACTCTTAAAATGCCAACACCATAAGACACACTTTAAATTCAGAAAAAAATACTATGCCACCCCATATGTATACAGTTTTCCTGTCATATTTCCCATCACAAACCTGAAACAATTTTACTTTCATTCAAGCTTTACCTTGGCAACTTTTCTGACTTCTTTTACTATGTTGGAAAGGATTTCTTTCATTAACCCCTTGACAATGCAGTCTGTTCTCTGGTAGAGTTTTTTCTTATAATGAGGAACTTATTTGCATCTTAGGGTTTTTTCTCTTAATTTGTACAGTCATGTTCCTAGTTTTATGGTGTTTTCATCCACAGTTTTTCCCATATTCTATCTCCTTAGATGATCCTTCCTAATTTTCATCTTAGTCTTTGAACCAAATACGGTGGTCAGTCATTTATTTTCTTGGTAATTTAAAGACATTTTGGGTTCTTATTATGGTTTATTCTGTTTATTTATGCCACAAAAATACTGTTTCTAAAAACATTGTCTTTTCTCTAAAAAATCCTGAAATTATTTATTTGCAATTGTGTAAGACATTCCTTTTCAAAATATGATTATGAGGTTTCTGCAATCCAAGACTTTGTTTTTCCTCACAGAGATGAAATGGCAGTGCAACACAAACCTAGCAGAAGGAATAGCAGAAGTCAGTGATGTTGTTAAACTATGGATACACATAATTACAGTGAGGAAAAAGGAGGATTCGTTTGGAGGGTTCCAGATGATTGTTGAGTGAGAAGATGATCCTGGTCAGGATGTTTAAAATTTCTCTGGAGTTTTTTGGATGAAAACAGAGGAGACAAGACCTGTGTAGATCTTGACAAGTCCATCCATTTTATCCAAAATTTAATTGTCTTCTAGATCCATTCCATCTATTGCTTCTAGACTCATCATTGACCATAGTTTAGACAGACACTGTCTAAGTGTATGTACCAAGCTTCTTAGCATTCAGCAAATTATAAGCAAAAAGTAATCAAAAATCTGTTAGGAAATAATTCTTATTAGAATTGGTCCATATTTTCTTCAAGAGAGGAAATCTAAAATTGTCTGTCACTGATATTTGCATTACTAAGCACTTGTACCCAAGTTCAGACTATGATTTGATATTGTATTATATAATTTTTTTCCAATAATACCTGGAATAATCCCCTGATTCTTAAAAGCTGTTTGGGGGATTTAAGTTCCTTGGACTTCCTCACATGCAAACATTAGTAGCAAATCTGCACATCTAGATCTAACCACAGTCAGAGACTGCTTTCAGGTGATGCAATAACTTAACACTAGAGGTCTTACATTTTCCTGTAATAAGTCAATACTCTCCAAAGTCCTTTGTGTTTAAGACTGGTCCCAAACTGTAGCACTAATATTTTACCTGTCTGCAATATGTCTTTCAATACGAGCAGACCAAAATCAGAGTATCTCCAAGACCTTTTTAACTCACAAGGTGCTAAATCTTACCTTGTTGACCACTGAAGTGCTTCCTCTTCTTTAGCTCAGTAAATGACAGACCAAATTTGTAAAACACCTTTCATGATATTATGCATCTAGTAACTACAATTCAATCCAATCAAAGTATTGGCTCAAAACTGTCAAGACTCCTAGGTGAATTCGCAGTGGTCCAATTTCCGTACTCCATTTTCAGTCAGGTCCCCATTCTTAGCCACCATCTCCATTTCAGACCAATTAAGTGATTCAGTATTCGGTGCTTTATTTTTTTCCCTCTTTCATTATTAGTGTGTCCAGTTGAATAAACTGTTACTCTTGAGGCAGTCTGAAGTACCTTATGATCTTATTACATATATATTGGACAGACTCCCATTATGTCCATCTAGCTGCTATGGGTACATCATGAACCTAATCATAAACATATAAACCTTTTCTTCAAACTATTTACTTTATTTTTTTTTCTTTTGGGTGATGGGTACACATGGAAATACCACCCAATAATTATTGTAGTTTTAAAATTGGCTCTTCACAGGTTTAACTTCACATTTTACACTTAATAAACAAGCAAATAAACATTTCACTTAACTGTTTTCCTTAAAACCTGCATTATTGTCTGCATTATTTGCTTCAAAAGTTAAATACTCTTCTTCATTTTAGCAATCTTCAGAAATGTTGTAAATTAGCCAGGTCTTCCTTTCTTCCTCAAGAATAGCAGGCACATATCTTACTGGAGTCCAGGCAATCAGTTTTCATCTGGTGGTTGCTTCTTAAAGTGTGCTGCTATAAGGAATGACTCATTATCCGAGGCAAATTCCATGATCACGTGGAAGTATTCTGATGTCCTGTCATTGTTCTTTACCAGCATGACCAGGTTTGGTATAGCAAGCATGCAATATTCATAAAACCTTCCACCACTGTGCTGGATGGATGTTTGTCAGCACATATTGTGAAAGATAAGCTAAAGTCACTCTTTCCCTTCCATACAGGCATGGATTGGCTTAAATAGAGAGGCGGCTACAGACAAGATACTCTGTGTCTGCATATCTCAGTCTCCTGAAAAGCAGGGTCTGTGGAACAGTGAAATAGGGCAAATGTTAGGAAGTATCATATTCTCTGCTATTTTGGTAATGATATTTAGTCTGCCCCAAAAATTTTTCAGGGGAACTTTGCAAAACAAGAAACTTCCACCCATGATGCACAAGTTCTTGTTCTGTGAGGTAATTTGGTACTGTATTTGTAAATAGACCACAGTTGTCTGAAGAATTCTCACAATGAGTCTTCAGAAGTATTTAATTCCAAATTAAAAAGAAATAAACTCATTCTCATGGCTGTTCCAGGGCATAGAAAATAACAGTATTGATTAAGCCAGTAACTTAGCTGCAAGAGAGGAATTTTATACAATTCGTTGCTACATTGTCATTATACTAGGAATATGTTGAAATGTGAACAAGCAAATAAGGTACAGATCAGAAGTTCAGATGTAAAACACATTCTGCTATCCTTTATTCATAAACAAATAAACTAATAAATGGAGTATCAGTTGAAATAATCTTACAAGTCCAGCAGATGCTTTCAAAATCATTTGAAAAATTAATGAAACATGAATTCAAATCAAATAATTTAGGTTTTCTCTTAAAATTCTAAGTAACAATTTAGGTATTGGGAATGATTTTGTAGTCTGCAACTTTATGAACATTTGACTCCTGCCTTGGTTCAGAACTTCATTGCCCTGGAATTATTCCCCATTAGAAATTAAGCTCATGCCTTAAGTCAGAAGTCAGGTTAGATAACTGAAAAGATACTAAGCCTTGGTAGTCACAGATTACAAATATTTTCTTTACGTACAGATTTTTTAGTTTGACGTACTGTCTCTTTAGTAGTCTCTAGTTCTTCATCTATTGTAATTTATATTTCCTGTAGCCAAACGCATGATCTCGAGAGTTAAATTTAGTAGATTAAAATTAACTCTCTTCCAACCTTTTCATATGGCCGTCTAGCCATAAGATCAAAACACATAGGGGTAGGTTATGTTTAATTTCCAAATCAGAGTGTTGTGGACAGATGTTTGAAAGCTTAAGATGACTCAGATTCATTTTTGCATGGCTTTCTGCCTGGAGAAACATACTGTAGATCATACCATTGCTGCTTTACTGGTATATTGCCATGGTGATGACATATATAATTTTATCATAACCTTCTGTTAATGGCCCAAACTGTATCTTTTGTTATGACCATGCAACGGAACCACCATGTAAATGTAAAGAACCACTTCTATCTTTAATGTCAGCTGATCTCAGTCAGATAACATGATAGATAATTATTTTCACCCTTCTCTGCATTTCGTTAAATTATATGCAGCTCAAGGTGACAGACCCAAAATGAGTGATGTCTTCAACTGATGCAGTATGCCCAACTGTTTCTTCACTGTGTAGCTGTCTTTGTCTGTGTATGGAACATAGTCAGTCAGGATTTTACAGAAACCAAGTGACCATTTTATCTTAATATGTGTCTCTCACTGTCAATGTTCATGGTTACATTTTTGCAGCTAATTTTTCATCAGAAAAGTAGATTATATGTACATTCACATTTTTAGACACAGATTCAAAACTTGTTTGAGAAAATAGGCTTACCTAAAAAAATTTCGTAGACCTTTAAAGTTACTTTTATACGTCAAGATAAGAATGGTAGGAGAAAGGGAACAGAACTTTTTTCTTTACTTCCCTATATCAGCATAATAAAAAAAAATTGTTTTGTTCTTCAGTTTTAACCTAATTAATCCACTCAGAATGTAAGCTGCTTAATGGAATAAGGACATCTTTATGACAAGTTCTTTACTTTTGTAAAGCAAACATGAAAATGCTATAAACTCTAGCACAGTTTAACTTCATTTTATCTCGCTGCCTTCATGTTTATAAATTAAATATTTTTACTGTCTTGTTTTGATACTCCTCATTTCTCCTGGTGTAACTGCTCAAAGGATTCTCTGTCTGGGGTGTTGCAGCAGAGCAGATTCAGACAGTTCTGCTCAGAGAAGGAAGTGGACAGTTTTGGTTCCCATTTTGCACTTCTGGAACAGTTTAGGGAAGGAAGCACCTTTACACCTTTTATTGTTCGTGGTTGCTGACATAATATCCTTCCCTGACTGCTCTGTGTGTGCTTCCTGCCATTCTGTCAAGATTCTTCTATGTTGCAGAGAAGGGATAGCGGGTGTGCATGTGTGTGTATGTGTGTGCGTATGTCTGTGTGTCAGTGTTCAAAAGAGATACAGGAGCGGTCAAGTGATTTGCTGCATTTTTCTTTTAGCTTTTTTCCCTTCTCAAGGCTCAGATCAATCTTCTGACAGATAACACTGCCTCTGCCAAATCATATAATGAACAGAAGACTGCCAAAAATTAAGTTCCTCTTTTTTTAAGCGGTCTGGTTTGTTTTGGTTTTGGTTGTTTGGGGTTTTTTTTACTACTTGGCTTTGCAAAAAAATACAGATAACTATAACAAAATAGCATTTAACTCTGTGTTTCTTTAAATGCAATTTGTTTGGGCATGACTATATTATTAAGTTGGAAGTTTTCTTTTATGTGGAGCTACTTCAACAAAGCTCCTTTTTAGATTCTCTTGGATAATTGAAGTCTGAAGTATTATTTGACTTCTGTAGTACATTCAACTTTTCTAGTCAATGTGTTTTGTTAAAGTTAGTGATATAAAGATTTACCAGTTAACAGAAACTTTAAATACTTAATACTGCAATCCTTGGTTCTGCAAGAACTTTCAAAAGATACTGAGAGCACTGGTAAAGTCCTAAGCAGCCACAGGGAATTGTTGTTCTCCATCATTCTTTACATTCTTTTTGACTTGAAAATCACCAGGATTTGAAGGTTATAGCCCATGCATGAGACAAGTTGATTTACTCATCCGAATTTCATTGATTGGGAATCGGTCCAGCTTTTTTATGTATGTACTAATGAAATATATAGAACTATGAGCTAACACATAGTAAGAATAGCCTTTGGAGGTCTATTCTTATAGACATACAGACACACACATGTATATATATATGTGTGTGTCTGTATGTCCATGTGTCTGTGTGTCTGTGTAAAAGAGAACGAGATATAGGGGAATACCACAGGCTTCCCAATTTTTCTGAGTAGTAGTAAAAATAGCAGAAATTGGGGGGTTTTTTTAAAAGGATAAAGATTTGTTATAAAAATTGAAAAACTTTTATTTCAAGTTGAACTAGTAAGCCAAATGAAAACTAGGACATATAGGAAGATTTTTTTTTTAAATCCATGCAAGCAAACTCACTGCCCGTTGAAGCAAATTTATGTTCCTTCGCAAATTATATCTTTCATACAGATGACCTAATTATATGTTTTATACAAAATTCTGCTTATCAAGTCTTGCATGAATTACTTTAAGATAATTTTGTGTAGATCACAGGAATTTTAAGGTTTTGACTTTAAACTGTCTGAAAAGCTGTTGTTGTTTGAAGACTGGTCTTAAATGTTGAACTGATAAGTGTGTGGGAGGGACTCAACATACTGCTCCTGCACTGTGATTTTTATTCTTTCTGACAGAGTTTTCTCAGTATTAAGTGATATTTTTCTGAACTCGCTCAGCATCAGCATCTTGATCTGCAGAACAGCTCATCTTCACTAAACAGCCACAACTGCTCTAATCTGCCCACCCTGACCTTCCACCCTGCAGTGAATAGAAACTTAGGCAGACAGAGTGCTGTAAACCAACAGCACCACTGGCCTCAGCTGAATGAAAGGAAAGGAAGTTGTTCCATGTGCATTTGCTGTGGATTAGAGTACGGGTTTGCTCCTACAGAGAAAACCCGTTAGCTCTTTCGAGTACTGCATTTGCATGGGAAACACCATTCTAATTTGTGCTTTGTGTTGGAGGTAAGACTAGGAAAAACAGGAAAGAAACCCAATCCAAGGAAATGTAAAATCGTTTCTAAAAATAGACTGGGTTTGTTTGTCAACACTGAAAATCAGATAAGACTGTCTCCTACCTTAGTTTGGAAAAAAGCTTTAAAAAAACATTTACAAAATAAATTTATTTCAAAGTTTTGGCCTTCTTTTAAACTTTTTTTTCTGTTGTTGCAAATATGATCAACAACCTTTGTAACTTTTTAAGCAGTGAGAAGCTATTGTTTTCAAATGTATAAAAGCAGCAAAGGAATTTTGCAGTCTATATTTTCTTATATTTACAATATTAATTGTTCCATATTTTGTGTTCTGCATTATGGTAATGATATACAAATATGTCCAGAAAATAATATAAAAGACATTCATGTACAGAAATATAATAAGTACTATACTTGACTATTTTTTTTGCCCAATAGATTAGTTACATCATAGTGGCTAGCTAGAAAACTCAGACTGGCTGCTTATTCATTATTTTTTTTTTTCTTAGTTATAAAAAACTTGAGCAGCTAAAGTTTAATGTATGCTAAGAAAATCAAAAGAGAATTGAAGGTCAGAAGGAGTGAGATCT
The DNA here is from genome assembly GCA_910950805.1 of Acrocephalus scirpaceus scirpaceus. Lineage (NCBI taxonomy): Eukaryota > Metazoa > Chordata > Aves > Passeriformes > Sylviidae > Acrocephalus > Acrocephalus scirpaceus. Next base: position 59,661,570 of record OU383776.1, read on the forward strand.
AGCTTTTCTACCTAAGTAGCTTTGAATCAGAGCCAAATAATGGATTAAATGGCCAGTACATCAACTCAGTATTATGTAATATATTGTGAGAATTTATCAGGTTGGCTGAGATACTATAAGTTGAGAATAAATTAGGAAATTTTAAAATTATAATTTTTTTACTTCCAAGACAATATTTTTCCTACACTATGAAGCTAACATAAAAACTTCAAAAGAACATATAGATTCATATTGTTCAGATTTCTTTTTCCTATTCTGTGTTTCAAAAACCATTGTGCTGTTCTATTAAAGTATATATAAATATACAAACATGGTACATTACGATTAAAAAGAGGAAAAAAATTCTGTCTTTTACCTTATACTAGACTAAATAAGTTTTATATTTTTTATTTATTATTTTTTTATTTCCATGGACTCTTTTATTCTTAAAATACTTTGGATATGATAGAAATTAATTATGTGGGTTAAAACATTTTATGAAATATGTTTCTTGCATTATGTATTTTTTTATACTGTATATATCTCCATAGCTCTGTGACTGAGCCAGTATTGTAAAGCTCATGCATTACTGAAACAGTGAAAATATTTTTCAAAACATTCTTAAATTGTCATCTGTCTCAACTGTTCTGCTTTTATAAGTAAACTTGTGTTTGCAGGTTATAAATCTTTTACAGAAAAATTTAGAATTTACACTAAAATGAAATGAGGGAAAAGTTAGCTAGTGTTTTCTTCAAGTATCTTCAGTAATACTTTCACTAATTTATATTCTTAAAGAATAAGGTTAAGAACTTTGGATTGAAAGTATCTGACAATTCTTATATATCAAGTAACACTTTAATAAATGTCCATCTTATTTGCACAATGAGGGAAATTATCACCTCTGCTGTCAAAACACAAAATTGTTTTCCCTTCAGAAATAAATTAGCTGGCTTGTTTAGCATACACAGATACAGAACAGTTCATTAACTCTCTGATTTAGGTAATTTTTCATATTAGAGTTCTGAGTGATATCTAAAATTAAAGACACTTAATTCCATTAAAATTTTCACAATGTATACATCAGTCTTTTTCTTTATTTCTTGATATATTTGTGTTTGATGTTTTGTTTCATAAAAATAAGCCTTTGAATATTTTTTTTCTCTATGCATTACTTGTTTTATAGGTGCAGTAAATTTTCATTAAAATTTACTTGTACACTAAATTATAATGAGGATGCTTGGCCAACTCCATATAATTACTTCCATCTGGTTATCAATTTCATAATAACATTTGATTTCCTTTCTGTGTTCAGCAGGAACGGATGCAGGGGACTGTGAACTGAGTAGTGCAAGTGCTGAAGAAGGAGGTTTGTTTTGAGGAAACAGGAAAGAATAAAAGAGAAGGGAAAAATACGTAATTTTAAGGAAGAAGGAGAGAAAAAAAAACGGGGACTATGGGGAGAAAAAAGATTCAGATTACAAGGATTATGGATGAACGTAACAGACAGGTGAGTTGCAAAAATACCTGACTTGAGCATCACATTGTATTTAAAATGTGACTTATTATTAAAAGTGATTAAAAAGTTGATGTTTGTGTACCTATGCATATACCAACATATATGTATACATATACACAATGCATGTTAGACTATCAAAATAAAAATACTTCTGTAAACAACTGAAACCTCACACACAGTGTTTTCAATTTCAGTAACATGCACAGTTAGGAAGTTATTACTTGAAAACTTGATTCTACAAAGAATGTTGTGTGTGCTCTACTCTGCACTTGCTTTGACTTCAGTCTGGAATATACATGATTAAGCACACCTCTGAGTTGCTACAGGACACAGGATTTTAGCATTTTGTGAACTGTTATAATATGACTTATTATAATATGAGCACTTTCATTTGAATTCAGACATCCCAATTATTTGTGCTCCTTCACCTTCACCTCAGTGTCTTTATTTTCATCTCCTTCATGTAAAAAAGGCACTGTTTCTTGTAAAAGTCTCTGCTTTCCCTGTCTGAATTTAAAGAAGAATTTGAGTCGCCTAACACATTCTGGAAACCAAGTATAATAATATTAGCATGTTGTAGTTATAAAACCAAGTGACCATCAATATTTAGCTAAGGCTAAATAAGTCCAACAGGACAGATTTACTAATTTTTAACTCTGCTTTAAATAAAATGGATAGGGAGCTGTCACATATTATCAGCACTATCTCTGCTAGTTATCTCTTTTCACAAAAATAAAATTCACTAACTGATATCTTCAAATAATATCAATGAAAATTGCTGCTATTTACATTTCATGTAAAAGAATGGATGTGATGTTTTGTTGAAGCTGGAGATCCAAAATTGAGAGAATTTTTCCATATAATTATTTAATACAATGATTAATGTTCTTCATACACCTGGCTGCAATTTAGGAATAATCTTCAGTAGCTGATTTTTAAGAACTTGATAGTGAGTTACTATTAATATAGTAGTACTATTAATTTGATCTATAAATTTCTTCGTATATTCAGGGATTTTTCTAAGAAGCTGTTAGCCATGGAGGATTTTATAAAACCATAAAAACTCAGCCTAAGCATAACAACAATTTGTAGTCCTTAAATATGCTTCCCAAGAATTTTTAAATTTTGTAGTGTTAGTAGTTTTACAAGTAGTTAGTTGTGTTTTCCCTAAGAACTGCCTGTTCTTGTGAGACAAGCTAAAAAGTAATAATTCTAACAATACAGAAATATCATGATATTCATTTTAATTGCCTTATAGCTTGGAGTTGAAATTGGATTTGAAATATTGAATTGATTATTAAATATTTATTGATTATTATTTAATTATTAAATTGAAATTAAATTACTGATTAAATTCAGTCAGTAGTAGTTTGAAACTTGCCCATGCTACAGTGATTTCTTTTTGAAGGGAACCTGAATTATTTTGTAAATGATACCACTAAATTTTGCTATTTATAACATTGGTTCATACAACAGCTTCAATTTCCACTTGCTTGCTCAAATATAGTATTTACAGAGATTTTAGCCCCACTTATGTCAAAAAAGGATCTTTAAAGTGGTTAAATATACTTTTAAAAAGAAGACAGCTAGTCTTCAGATCTTTCACAGTAGAGTTTCAAGAATTCCAGAACCAGCTTTCAGAACTAATAATTATGAATAAAACTGTAACCCTAGAATACTAACAACTGTAGTTTTAGTGAAGGAAGGGTTTGTCTCAGTAGCATTTCTTAGAATCATAGAATCGCAGAATGGTTTGGGTTGGAAGAAACCTAGTTCCAACTCCACTGCCATGAGCAGAGACTCCTTCTAAAAGACCAGGTTGCTCAAAGCCTGACCTCAAACACTTCTAAGGAACAGGGCAGCCACAGCTTCTCTGGTCAGCCTATACCTGTGCTTCACCACCCCCACAGTAAAGAACTTTTTCCTAATGTCTAATCTAAACTTACTTTCTGTCAGCTTAAATGCATTCCAACCCGTCCCGTCACTCCATGCCCTTGTAAAAAGTCCTTCTCTGTCTTTCTTGTAGACTCCCTTCAGGTACTGGAAGGCTGTAGTTTAGTTCCAGCCTTCTCTTCTCCAGACTGAGAGAGCAAATATTCAATATTTGCTAAAGTAGCTTAGCCACTGTGAGGCTGAAGGTATAGATTTACATTATTTTACTTTCCATATTGTAAAACTGGCTTGATTCTCCTTCTTATTTGTACTAAAATATTAATGAAAAATTTTCAAGTATTTCTACTGACTTTATCTTGCAATTAGTGCCCTGATTTAAAACTCAATGAAGCAAATGAAAAGATTTTCATTGTTTCACTGGACTGTGGGATTAGACTTTTTAATTGTAGTTATATATATATGTGATTAAATACAACTGGATTTTTAGTAATAGCTGATTGTTGTTTTAACCAATTATATGAAATGTATTCTTTCACAAACCTCACCTGTTCTTAAAATACCATGAGGTATTGCTGCTTGAGCACAGCAGCATCAGTTTATTTGTTGCATACTTCCAGTAATCTTAAAATGTTACCTTGTTTATATTCCTATATCGTCTTCTTATTTGATTGCATAAACATATACAAAAAATAATTAAAAGGTTGCACGAGAAAAAAATGATTAAAAGTTTTTGATTACTGACGCTAAGATACCAGCTCAAGCACAGATCACAAAGCCTATTTGTAGCTCCATTTACAGATGGAGATATTTTCTTTCTACCTCACCAAAAACGTTTGCAAGAATAGCAGCAAGTCATTTCGCTAGAAACTGCTTTATTGTTGCTCACGAACACAATGAGGTTTTACAATACAAGGTATGTTAGATATGATATACCTGGATGGTGCACCCTCAGCTGTTCTCAAGCACGTAAATCCTCTGTTGTACAGCACATGCTAGTAAAAATGCATGGAACACATATTGTATGAGGAGCTATAGCAGTAGTTTTATTATTCTGTCTCCTCTCCCAGTGCAAAGGTGAATCTATTTGGAAAGCAGCATATTTGCAAATGGGTTCAAGTTGTTACAAGACCTCTGGAGGAAAATTCTTGTCCTTGCTTTACCACTCACTTCCCAGCCTCCTCTATGTCAGCCATTGAATGGTGTACTTGTTCTCTCTGTGAAATGGCTGTTTTCTTCCACACTGCTATCTGCTATAGTAGGAGACTCCCCTACTCATTAAAGTGCTTGATATAAGTGGATTGGGAAGGACAAAAATAATGTTGATCTCCCTTCAAGAGAATTTCTTCTGAGCAAGTCTGGTTGGTTGGATTTGTGTACTCAAGTGACTGGTAATAAATGTAAGTTCAAACTATCCAGAGTAATAGTTCTGGCTGCAAATCTCACAGAAATATGCAATTTGAGGATACAATCTGCACTTTTTCAAAAACTATTCTAAGCTTTGACTTTTGAGGATATAGGAAAATTACTGCAACTCAGTCATTAGAGGCCTAATCCTTTTACCCTGGCCTGCGTAGGAGTTCTCACATTGACTTTAGTGAGTGCAGAAATCAGGATTTTAATGGGGAGGAGCCATTAATTCAATGTTGTTTCTTGTGGGCTGCAAGTTGGCTGTATTTTTCTAGTCCTAATTGATACTTTGTGGTGTCAAAGATGGCAAGAATGTTTGACTCTGTGAATGATCATGAATTCTCTTTGGCTGGAAAAATTTCAGAGAAGACTATCTGAAACATTCCCTTTCCCTATTTTTTGACATATGTAGAAGGAAGATGAATAACTGCCAGGCCTAGATAAATGTTCATTTATTTTTAGTAGTTTGGTTGCCACCTTAGTATTAAATGGAAATGAAAACTCTCAAGCAGACAATGTGACCAAATATTTTCTCTTTATTCTAGTGAAAATTCTTGGATAATATAGTCTTCATAAACGTGGAATGAATCCCTGGTTATATTGTCCAGGCTCAACTAGGTTGTGAGGTTGTGCTAGCCTTGTTGCCAATCAGTTTGAGCATTCAAATAACTGTGACTTCTTACATGATATTAGTTGCACCATTAGCAGAATCAATAACCAAAAATACTAGCATTGACATCTGATGCTAGAAGTTCCTGACTGCTACAAATTCTTTCTGCAGAAATTTCAATGGAGTAGATTGGAGAAGGATTCTGGTAACACTTCTAGGTTGGTTAAAAAAAGCAAAAGGGGAAGGTCACTTGGAAAAAACATGTGAACTTTATTTTCCTGTGTTTTATTAATTGAAAGACATAATTCAAATAGCTTTGCTATGGCCAACACATGAAGGAAAAATTGTATTCCTCTGTCTCAGAAAAGTCCTTGTACTTTTTCTGGTTTCCTTATAAGTGTGAAGTATTTTGTCAATTTTAGTGATAGCCTTTTGTAATCTGCTTTAGATGGGAACCATCTGCAAACTTTTTACAGCCATCCAGATAGGGCTGTCCAGACCTAAAATAAAGAAGTGCAATACGTAAATTATATTGCCTTATTGTTATACAAGGTGTCTCAAAAAATATTAAATCCATGGTCTGTGAGCCAAATTCAGAGGTGCATTGGCTCAGAAATGAGAGTGTGTTGACCCAATGATTTTCTGGTATTAGATCTGGAACATTCTCATTCTCATTTAATCCTCTTTTTTTTTCTAATTAGTATTAGGAAATATGAAGCCTTACAGGGTAATGCACCATTTTTTATCCCTATGATTTTTTTGCTCATTAGTTTCGCATTTTTCCTGCTTCTGAAGAGTCACAATTACAACTGAGTTTATCATATTTAATGATTCTGCACAGTGTTCTTTTCTTTTGATTTGTAATGAGCTGCCAGGGTCTTAACTATTATTAAATACCATAGCAAGTGTACACTTCAAAATTAAGGTGTTTAACATTAAGACACCCTTTTTAAAGCATCATGTCTGTGTAAATCTGTAGGGTATAACAGTAGCAAACACTTGCTGTTTAACTTTTTCATGCCCAGGCTTTTTACCATTCTCTAATTTCAGAAAATCTGTAAAGCTATAAGATGAGAATTACTGACTTATCAGCTCAACAGAGAACAAATCAAAGCAGATATTAAAGTGTGGTTATGGGGCAGGGGAAGAATATCCTGGAAGGAAATCACCATTTGCAGGAAAACCAAGATTTGTTCTACTGACTTTGATACATAACGCTGCTAGTTTCAAAATTAATTTCAGCCTCATGTATCTATTTTTGTCTGTGTTTCAGCTCTATTTAAAAGGAAAGGGTAAGAGAGTATTATCTGAATCAGAAGCTTCCCTGTAAAAAGAGTGAAGAACCTTGAATAGTAATGCTAACATGAGCACAAGATAGATTAAAAAAATTTTTTTTCCTCCTATTCACTTATATTTTCATTTTTCCTTCATGGAGCATCTTCATTTTATCCAAGACACGAAATTTCCCTACCTACCCCCAGGGAAATGTTTTCACATGAAAACATAACTGACTGACTATGCACTTAAGCAAAATTTTTTGTTCGAATAATCTTTGTCTTAAACATCACGCTTTTTATCTTTTACATATTTTTATTATTTTCTTATATTAAATTGCACAAAGATATATCATTGAAATAAAGCATTAAAATTAGACACTAGCCTTGGTTTTTCAGAGGTAAAGTTAGCTTTCTGCAAGAGAAGAGTTGCACCCCAAGTTTCCTAGACTCCTAATTCGTGGTGATCTGTACAACTCTGTCAATATTTTTCATGTTATCCCAGACTACCTGAGAAGTAAAACTTTAACAGAGCTACTGAAATGAACTATGAATTTCTAGAATGCAATATTTTAAGGTTAAACGTGCTTGTGTTACAAATTAATGTTCTGAGCATAATTTAGAGTGAATTATCATAAGGTAAATATTTAGGTCAAATTACTTTTAATTTGAAGTGTGAGCAAGAAGCCTAAGTAAAGTGAGTGCAGTAGTGAATGAGGCATCTGCCAACACAGCAGAGCTGAAAAATAGTGCAGACACAGGCACAGTCTTGCTGTCTTGCAAGGAATGGTTTAGAAAGCCCTGGGGGAGAAAGAGCTGAAGGGGGGAAGTAGAACTGAAGCCATTGTGGAGAGGAAGAAGTTACACTCTTCCTGTTATGACAGGAAATGCAGACAAATGTGCTTCCTGACCATTTGCTCAGCAGGGAATGAAATATTCTTTGACCTTTACCTTATGAACATTTTAGCAGTACAGAACTTATAAACATGTTTTTTACTATAAACATATGTTTGTACCTGCCAGAACTGGTGATAGAATTTAAAAAAAAAAAAAAAAAAAGTGTCAGCTTTTTGTGTATATTGTATTAGCTACTGTGTCTTTGAGATTATCTTTTTTGCCTAAAATTAGTACGTATCTGTAGATCTGTCTATAGAGGACTTAATCGTATCTCTCTGATTCAACAAAAGGAAGTGAAGGATCCAAGATTAGTCTTTATTATTCTTTCATTCCTGTTTGGTCTTAGATCTTAATTTATAAGTTAAAATGGGAAGCATATTGATACTAGCTGACCTCCTAATTTCTGAGGTTGCTGTATCATCTTTAATTAATATATAGTTCAATTTTATCCCTCCTTTTTTACACAGGAAAAATTTGCTAGGTTGACCCTTATGACTTGGATTTGGGCAGACTGAATAGCATCGCTGCTTTAAGTATTTGATCTGTTATTTATGCACAAAGATTCTAAAAATGTGGCATAACATACAAAACCTTCTTTTTTATATGGGTTAATCATGAGCATTTTATTTATTATGACTACAATTTTAGAACTCTTAGAACTCCTCTTTATCTGGACTGTTCAGCAAGTCATGGCTCAATATGCTCGGGGCTTTCTGAGACAATAGCTCATTTACCAGCATAAATCAGTGCTGTCTCATCCCTGTAAATTATGCTGGAAGGTTATAAGAACATCGAAACAGTCTGCTGAAAGTCTTTCATTTAATGTTGTATGCCCAACTATTCCATAAAGGAAGGCTTGTCTAGATCAAATTCTGCACTGATGCTGTTTGCCAGTCCCATTTGAGAGTTATTGTAAAGATTGTTTCAGCCAGACCTCTTCATATGAAAAACAGTTCTAAACAAAAATCAGAGGAAAATAAGAGGGAAAAGGGAAGAGATAATATGACAACAGTTTTTGCTTCTCCAGTAGTTATTTGATATTTCAACAGGATAGGCTTAGGTGCCTGGCAGTGACCTTTTAGTGGAGAGCCCTTCTGCCACTTGACCTTATGTTTGAAGTTGCATAGACTGGTCACGTAGTACCTCCTATGTATCACATACATCGTATCTAATGATGTATGCTTGCTCTAGTCCCTGTGTCAGAAATTTAGACATTACAGATGAAATAAAGACAATCAGACATTTCTTTTTGACAATATGTTGCCATTATGAGATACTTCTCTGCATCAGTGATCCCTCTTCTTCACCTGTTTAGTGGCAGGAAATATATTTGGGAAGCATTTTGTGAAAATTCTGTTTCTCTCGTTTTCCTGTGTCAGCAGCTATATATCTGTATAGACAAAATAGAAAGAAAGAGAGCACTGATATTCTGACACTGACTGGAATGAATCACTTGAAACACCATGGGACTGCTACTTTGAAAACAAAGTGTTAGCACATATGCTGTGACTGTTAGAGACAAATACGGAGTAATGTTATGGTTCAACCTCTCATAGTTCGTGAAGATTTCAGAAAAAATTACTGGAAGAACCCAAATTAAAACTAGAACTAAACTAAACTAAACTGGGCTAAACTAATCCCAAACCAACTCCCACCAAAAGACACAATGGTCACATGGCAAAAAAGATAGATAATGTATCCTGAAGACTGTATTCATTAAATGAGACTATTTATGGATGCTTGTGTTTTTTCGCTGATAAATTAAAACCTATAAGAGGTATAAAATTTTTGTTACAAATTTTATTTTGTTACTTAAAGAAAGACTATTTCCAGTGGCTAGCATCCCCATTTACAAACCCACACAGCTAAATTATAATTTTGACAGACGAAAGAATTTGTAATTGCAACCAAGTAACAGTACCTTCTAATTTATATATCTTAAGTAAGTATAACTTAATAGTAATTAAACAAGAAAGTCTTCTCTGTACCAAATTGTCCTCTAAATTGAGCATATCAGTGTGCAACATGCACACTTGAATTCAGAGTGTTTACAGCTTCACTTGGAAAGACTAGGCCATTTGAAAGCTGTTTCCATGGAACTGAAAAAGACCCAGAGTTGAAGTTGAAAATCATCGTTTTAACAATTCTCTTTTTTCAATGCCTTTCTTTTAGCATGTTTTGCCTTTAGTTAGAATTTCATCCAGAATACATAAAAAGCTCACCTTGATTTATACCAAGGAAATTGAAAGTTGACTACTTCACTGTAAGTATTTTATAATCAAGTAATATCTTGATTAGTTCACACCATACAAAGTTATCAGCATTAATGCTTATTCCTATAAGAAAATACTTCAGACTTTAGGAACCTACCTTCTTGGTACCACCATTCTTATAATGAGGACAATTATATTTTAAATAAATAAATAAATAAAAATTAAATAAGTAGAAAAACTATAGTTCTAAGACAAATATAAAAGACTAGTGGGGTTTGGTTTAATAAAAAAGGATAGAATTAGGTTATTTTTGGTAGGATTCAGAAATAACTTTGGCGATATCCACATCCTGTTCTTTTTGCAATATATATAAAACAAGGCATTCAAGCATCTCATACAAGTATTTAGAAATTGCATCATTGTTGAAAACTTTGCATTTTATATACACATGCTTAAAAAGGCTTTAAAGACCATTGAATGTTGGCCTCCTATCTGTTCCACTTTCCACTCCACTTTAGTTTTTCATAAGTTTCACCCTGTCATTATAAAATATTCTATCTCAAAAGGCCCTCCTAAATTTCTTATCCTTCTCCTAAAGAGAAGTAGATTTGTTAACTGAAAAATCTGAAAATTAGCACTGATTTAGATAGCAGGGATAATTAAGCATATGTTGACTAATATTGTCAGGAAATAACATGTAGTGATTTGATTCTTACTGATCAAAAAAATTAAATGTTACAGAGATATCACAGTGTATGCATTTTTGGGGGCTGTATTATTTGAAATATATTGATAGATTTTCTCACTGTGTGTGTGTTTTTCTTCAGTGTCACTAGTGTTTTTTACATCAAATGACAAAATGACATTGTCAGTTGTTATATGACACTAGCAAGACTGAGTACTTTGAACATATAAGACTATGTGAACACATTAATTTTTTGGTGATGTAGCTGCAGTTTGTGTTCATGACATTGTGACTGTCTTGTTCATTCTCAGCGCTAAGTTCAAGTGTAGTCAGAGCTTTTTGAGTGTAGACAGAGTCCACACTGCCTTCCAACCAGACAAAAGAACAGAAGTTTTAAATAATTTATGCAATTTCTACCACTCAACAAAACTTGTTTAATACTAGAATATTATCTACTACCTTAGAGAATATTTATTAGAAGCTTTTTAATTTTAATACTTTTAATGTGGACAGTAATGGTTAACATAGCAAATGGTGAATAAATTGAACAAATAAAGTTAAATAATAAACATTCTGTTTATTTATATTGCTCACAAAAATATGGCATATTTAACATATGGTATATTCTTCTTCCTTATGTAGCCACATAGAAGTGGCTACATGTATGCAAAAAGATAATTTTGGTTTTTTAAATGGTTTGAAGAGTATTCGTAATTTTTTCTGAAGTTGCTGACATAATATTTCACTATACATTTGAAAAGCTTGCTATCATAGACTAAGGGCATAATAAATTTACATCTATGTGTATGGGTTGTGTATGTGTGAAGATAAACCACTATGAATGACATATTCAAAAATTAAAATTCCAAATCACAAGTAGTGAAATAGTAGTAGATAAAATTGTTTTTAATTCATTTATTATCAGTTATCTAGTCGAAACCAAATCCAATTTAGAACAATTAAGATTATATATTAAAGAAAGAGAAAATGAAGATCTAGATTATTTATTGTTCTGGTTTTTGGCCTTTTTTTTACTATCTATAAAAATTAACTCTAACCAGTATCATTCTGGTGATAAGTATTATGAGTTAATTATCTGCTGTGCAGTGCAGCTAGGTGGTTTTTCAAAATATTAAGGAGTTTTACATAAGAGTAAACAGAAACAGTGGCTTTAAGGATACTTTTGTACTGGGGTCGACTTTAATGGTGAAAAGTGTGCTAAAGGCAAAGATACTCCAGCTACAGCACTGTGGTCAAAAAGTTGATTGAAAGGCATTTATCTGCAGAAAAGATATTAGATGCAGAAAAATATGTTGAATTAGTACATTTTATTTTCTGAATCATTACTTATTTCTAAAACATGTTTTTATATATATATACATAAATATATGTCTATATCTGTCAACCATTTCATTGCATTTTTCTGTAATCAGCAAAAAAATTAAAGGAGTATTTTGAAGACAAGGATTTTACCGTTGTTGTTGTTGTTGTTGTTATTATTATTTAGAATTTGAGTGAAGTTTTGTTACCTATCTCATTATTCATTCCAAATATCAAAAGCCATGATAAACAAATTTAGAAGAACTGTCAATTATGCATGCTTGAGACCAGTGCTGTAGAAAGTAGAAAGTGTTTTTTTAAAATGCTTGAATAATTGTATTTAATGGCAATCCATATTTTCTTAACAGTATGTTCACAGAAGCTAAAATGATTCAAATAAAAGAAATAACATTTGGTATGCTTTTGGGAGAATAGGTGTTCACAACATAGGCAATATATATATTTGGCTATACTCAAAGCCTCATTTTCTGAGAGAGTCTAATAAATAGGGATTAGCAATACTTAAAAAGTCACGTTTTCCTTGGCCTGACATGTTGGGATTTTAAGGTAGCATGGGGTTCCACTTAGCATTAACTTGCATTAGAAGAGTGACAAGTTAAAACAGCAGCCATATGAATCATAGAGAGACAAATCTTCTTGCCTCAGCATTAATGTGCAAAGGTGCCTCTGTAGATGTGTATATAAGGGATGGTAGCAACAAATGTAGAATCAGGAAGACCAATAAACTTGATTGTGTGCCTGTCCTTGACATACCAAGTACCTTGACCATGTGTTAAATTTGACTAATTATAGGCTTAGCAAAACCACTTTTGTCTTAAAAAATCCTGTCAATGAAAATTATTTAACAGAAATTGCACATATGAAAAAACAGAGGGGAAAAATTCAACCACACAATTAGCTTAAACAGCTCTTAGTAGTTTCTTTTTTCACGTCTTACTGGAACTTGTAAGCTAGTGCAGAAAAGCAGACAAAAAAATTGTTTGATGTGCAGGTCTTTCATTGTCAAAACAATCCCTGTGGAAAATTATGGTTTTGTAGAGAATAATTACAATTTTCATACTGCCTGAATTTTGCATTATGTAGGGGCATTAACTGGCCTACTAAGAACTTGCAGGCACATCCCCATTTCTTTCCTATATAGCATGACCTAAAGCCCTTTGTACTAAAAATGCCAGTTCATATTGCTAAGCATATTTCTTGAAATGAAATAAAATATGATATATGTGTGTTCAGAAATGACTTTGTTTCAAAGGCTGCTGACCAGCTATTTTCTTCTTCCATGCTTTATAATTCTCATTTCTTACAAATGTGATTTTTAACACTGGATACTTCTTCAAAAGTATCATGTGTTTACATGAGCAATGTATCTCTTTTGCACTACTTAAATGGTTATGAAATAATTTCTTTGCTTCAAAGCTAGCAGAAGTTGGAGGGGCTGGAAATCAAAATCACTTGCTATCAGAATAAAAAGAATCAGAATTGACTGCATTTGTTCAAAGTATTTACAGCTGCTAATCTGAGGTGCATTTTGTAAATGTTGATAGGAAAGGTGTATGCCATCTAAAGCATATCTGAATTTTTAAATTAAAGTTGCAGTATCAATGCCTCATAGCACCACTAAATAAAAATAACCCATGGTCCTTATCTGTATGTCAAGTTTCGCACACTGATAATTAGGTATTTCTCCCTTGTGTAATACGTACAACACACACATGTATATATTCTATTTTGGAACTGTATTTATGCTTATTCATTTGTTTTCTGAGCATGTTAAATTCAAAGACAAAGCAGTCACACATTATAGTTCAGAAAAAAGGACTAGAGAGAGCAACTTGTGGATTTCTGATGAACCCTTTTTGGTTTTTTCCAGGTGACTTTTACGAAGAGGAAATTTGGGTTAATGAAGAAGGCTTATGAGCTTAGTGTTCTGTGTGACTGTGAGATTGCTCTAATCATCTTCAACAGCACCAACAAACTGTTCCAGTATGCCAGCACTGATATGGACAAAGTGTTGCTGAAATATACCGAGTATAATGAGCCACATGAGAGCCGAACGAATTCAGATATTGTTGAGGTAAGATTTCATGTTTTTCTCTGAGATGAAGGTGCTCCAAGTAGATTATACCTTCAAGTGATATAGCAGCAGAAGAGCAGAACAGGACAGTGATGTATTGGCTTGAGCATTGGAGGTGATGAAGCCAAAGCTACAGGAAATCCACATCTTTTGTGAGCAGTTTTACCCTTCTGAGTCTTGCAGAAACTTCTGCAAAAGGATTTTTGGCTCCCTACTGTCCAGGTTTCTGTGCTGCTTTGTCACTTTGACCCATTAATCCTCTCCATGCCTTGACCACTACCTACCAGCTGAGTCTCCTGCTTGTCTCCTAGTCTCTTCCAAGAAAGAACAGGGTCTCCAGAAAACATTGCATACTTTGTCTCCACAATACAAAATTTATAATATTGTCTGTCCAGGAGGAAGTAAGAATATACTATAAAATATGTGGAATGAGATTTATTTGTTGGTGGAATTTGACTTATTTTTTTAGCTTTTTGATTGTTTACAGAGGCTAGCTAATAAAATGCAAGAAATGTTCATTTACAATCTGCACAATAAAAATATATCAGCTACTCACACAGAATATTGTTGCCATAATATAATAGTGATAGTATCAAAGCAATAGTGTCAGAATGCTAGAAACACTGTTTGGGGGGGGGGGGGGGTTAAACTATAAAGAGCATTTTTTATTTACAATTACTGAAAATTATTAATTTAAATTTAAGATTTTAAAATGTAAGCTTCTAATGTTTGCAGAAAAGTCAGTTTACTTTGCAATCACATTTGAATTCAAGCTATGCAAAATACATAAGGCCTTCAATGATTTTACTGTTATCAACAAAGCACTCACACCTTAGATAGATATTTAAAAAATTGGTTGTGTGACATATACAGCTTCTGTTTTTAAAGCCCATGAATGATTTAATGGTATCAATTAAAAACATAATAGAAGGATTACAACCTATTTTAAGGGTCAGTGAAAATTTACTCCTGAATATGTTGGTGTATATACTTAGTTTACTCCAGATCTTTATAAAGTTCATTTCAGATTTTTGAATGATCTGGATGTTGTCTGAAATGAGACTGATACTTTTAGAATCTTCACCAGGATTAGTCACGTTTTTGAGACTAGTAATGTAAGATAGTGAGTTATTTATATGTAAAATATAGAAAAGGATTAAAAATTCTGCATAATTATAATTGTTACAAAGAGTCACAGTCTCACCACCTTAGATGGACAAAGACTGCACACAGGAATATATCACTTCTCTGTCTATCCTTATGTCAATATCTAGGAAGTTACTGTTTTGCTTCCCTCCTTATTTCCCCCACATTCTCTCCCCTGTTAGAAGGCAATGAGGTTCTGATAGCAGAAAAAAAAATTTAAATTAGTTAAAAGGAGGAAAGTGCATAATTTCTTCCTCCTCTCCATCATCTCTTTTCCTCTCTTACTTCAAATCTTTTGTATAAACATGAAGCCTTTCCTGCCACCTAGAACTGGGAAGCCATGTCCTGTCCAAAAGAATTCAAATTCTATGCCCAAAATAAAGTCCTGTCCTCTTTTAGTGGCAGAAAGCCAGAATATTCTTAGCAGAAGAGTTTCCTGTGATATCTTTACTTCTTCCTGCAGGTTTTTGTGTGGAAATAGGTGGAAATCCAGTTAGGAATTTATTACTTTCTTTAAAATGAATGAATACTTTTTATCATGTGGACTCTGGTTTTCCAGGGAACTTAAACAAAAACTTAAAAATTCAAATAATGTTGAAAATTTCAGAAAGAGAACTCACTGCACCAGCAATATCTCTTTCTGCATAAACAGTGGGCCAATTTGGATAGGCTGATCAGCAGTTTTGCATGCAGATGTGTAATTTTCCGACTATACCCAAAGTTTGGTGGGCAATTCTTTCCACTTTTCTAAAAGGAACAAAATAAAAGAGGGTAATTGAAATAAATGTTATTTAAAGGGATTAAATAGACATAAAAGGCCAAATTAAGTGAATGCTCTATTTGAGTTTGATTGTTACATTTTTCTGTGTTCTGCCTGTAACATAAAATTCTTAAACCATATCAGTACAGGTACAATTTCAGAAACCAAGGAGGCCTTCTCCAGCATGTAGGTTTTGAACAAGAACTCCATATTATCATGCTTTTAATGGATAATGAACACCACAATTATAATAGAGAATATATAGTAGAGAATAGAGCCAATGAATATATGCAAAATGGCTTGACTCTTACTGTAGTTGGGTATACTTTTTGGTACAGGCTATAAATCTGCCACACATTTAAATATTTTAATTGATCATTTAAACTGACCACATTGCACATATTTTCCTTGTAACGAGTCCATCTTCTTTTCCCTTTCAGACAGCTAGATGTCACACTTAAAATTTTTTAATCTTGTTGATTAATTCTTTAATCAACAACAGCTGAGAATAAGACAGTATTATTAAATCTGAGCATTTTCAACTGTTTATTCAATAACTATATTTCAGCATAAGAAAAGGGCATAGCTGTGCTCATAGATTTCTACACATTATTCAAGAAAGAAAACTTTTTTAGGCAGACCTATGAAAATTTGAAATAAAAGTGTCAACTTATATAAAGGTCTTTAATTTAGAATTCAATTTCTGTTCACATTCAGCATAATGTTAACTATTTAGTTAGTTTTAATTTGTAGTAGAACTGTGTTATCAGTCATTAACCTGGTATTACTTCTTTGAATCATCTATATTCAAAGAAAATTAAAAGAGCAGCTCTCTAATATGCAGTTAATTACTTTTAAGTTAAACCACTGATATTAAAATAGAAAAATTACATAACTTTTCATGTAGATCTGGCTAAAGCTGTTAATTTTATTAAACAAATGTTTCCAGTGTGATTACTGGGATTAATTATATTTAGCATTTCTGAAAAAGTGAGTCTTCAGGCTGTAACTTGTTACTTAAAGTATCAGAAGAAAACAAAGTCATAAATTTAACAAACATCACAGTGTTTTTTAATGGAAAATTGGTTCCACCCAGCTTAGAGGTATATTATATCAATAAATCTATCATGATAAAAAACGGAATGCTAATAGAGAATTGTAAAGGCCAGTTACTGCTCTTCTTTGAGCTTTTCTGGTTAATGATTTAAACAAATAGCTCTTACTTTCTTTACCTACGTAGAAATTTTATTTACATGTAATAAGTATAAATGAGATGGTGTTTCCAGTTGCTTCATCAAAACAGAGTTGATTTGATTAACATGCTATTTGATATATCTGAGTTTTTCAGGTCACAAAAGTTGTCTACCAGGTGAATGTGTTTCAGTTAAGACCCAGTAAATACACTTACAATATACATGGGTAAATAAAAGTAAATATGCATTCATTAAGGAGAAAATATATGCATTCTACTCTCCCTATCTCTATCCATTTCAAGTGACAGTGATTATTGTGAGTCTTACCAAAATCTGCATGGAGATATGCATTAATTCTAGGAAACAAATCAACCAAACAAAAAAGCCAATTAAACAAAACCAACCAAACAAAAAAAGTACATACTGAAAGTTCTGTTTAGCATTAACTGTACTCTTAAATTTAAAGCTGTTGTGTCCTCACTCACCAAACTACTCATACCACAGTCATTCATTCAATTTTCCTTCAGTTTAAAAGTGAGCATTAATTGCTGGATTTAGTAATTTCTTTTAAGGAACAGCAGAAGCTCTGGTGAGTTCATTGAACACAGAAGAGAAATATAACATTTCATCTTTATGCTAGCCTCCAAGTATGTATGTAAATTCCAACAATAATATATTCAGCATAATTGTGTAAGACTAGGCAATAACTTGTTTTGGCAATAAGGAAATGGAGAAGAAAAAATGTCAGCATTTTACAACAGTTAAGTACATGCATTATGTGTTCTTTGAATTTATTAAAAATGAAGCCAGATCCTTTCCTTGTTTCAATAAAACAGAAGTGGATGTAACACAACTTATTTTAGTGATATCTCTCTGTTAATCTTGTGATTAACAAGAATCCAGTTTTGAAACACTGTAAGCTCACTACTTAGGAGCTCAGGATGGACCTCAGCCTTAGATTGAAGAGGACAGATTTCAGAACAGGAATATGGGGAAATGTTTTGCTGCAAATATAATTAAAAGTCTAAGCATGTTACAGAAATCTGCTGTGATTCTTCAGCTAAGCCATCAAGCCTTTGCTGATTTAAGGAGAAACTTCCTGCCTGTTTTCTCTCTCACTGTCCCTTTTTCCTTCTCATTTATTTCATGTCAAAGCATCAGCTACTGTCTCAGCTTTAGAAGACATCTAGTGAGTTTTCACTTACTCCTGGTTTTGATTCAGTTTCTGGTATACTGAGTTTAATACGCTGAGCCTTGCTCTGTGTGCATATAAATTATTCCTCCACAAATCACTCACTACTTTATCTTTCAGCTCTTTTTAAACCCCCAATCCATCAATTTCTTTGACCCTGCTGCTGTCATTGTCCCTCTTCTCTTTGTCTGCTGATTCAGTGGTGACTACCTTTAGTTCAAGTTCTACTAGGTCAGACCTTTCAAATTCATCCCATTAAACATATCTTCCATTTTCAGGCAAACATTCATCCATTTTCTCAGTTCTCCTTTACCATACCACTAATCACTGGTAGAGAAAAAAGTAAAACACAGACTTCATTCATCTTTCTCTTTGCTAACTGAGGTTCTATGTCATGAATGTTAATCATCCACCAAATATCTTAATTTTGCAAAGTTCATTGCATAATACAACTAATTTGTATGCATGCACACACATCTGTCTGATCTTTGCAGGTCTCCATTACCTTACAAAAAGTTCTCCCATGAGCTCAGTGTCTTTTCTGAAATTTCTCTCTTATTACCTGTTTTTTGATCTATCTTTTTCTTGTCTTCAATCTGTCCTTTATCTCTCTCTCTCTCTCATTTTTTTAATCACATATTAGAAGGTTTTCATGGCCTTCAACATGGATTTTTACATATAGGAATGTATCAGCTGCTACAGTATACTGTCATATCCTTCTGCTTCAATAAAACCTTAACCTTATCTGGATTCTCATCTATACATTGTCTTACTCTGTTAGGGATTGATTTTCCATTATATTTTGTGGTCTTCCATCCTCTTTTGCATCCTCTTTCTCATGGAAATTAGGTAAGTTTGGAAAACCTGAATTGGATGAACTCTTGCTTTTAGAGATAGTGAAGACTTCCTCAAGATTAATCTGAAGTATTCTAGAGGTAAATTATTTTAGGGACATTGTGATGGGGTTGCAAGGTTTCCCAGGAAAAACAAAACAAACAAAAAAAAAGTAGTTCTAATTTGCAATAATATGTCACATTTTTAAATAATTTATACATTAGAGATACTTTTTCATGGATAATGCGCATCTAGCATTGTCCTTTTAACTTGTTTTGCATAGGGTCATACATGTTCATTCTCTAGCAACTGCTGGTGAATTGACCTTTTACAGAGTATTTTCCCTTTTCCAATGGACTTCTGTATTTGGTGAGGGAGAACAATCTGAACCTAACAAAACAAATGTGTGCCATTTGCAGTTGCACTTCCCCCTAAGAGGAAGAACTGTGGTTCTGAACACGTGAAATTCTCCCTGCAGGTTGCTTATCCTTTGTGTTTTACAACACATGCAGAAATCTCCACAGACCTTAACACTAAGATAGCAAGGAATGAAGTAATACCAAGACCTATAGGCTGGTGGAATTCAGAATTTTTTATTGTGTGGGGTTTTTCTGGTTAAAAAAAATTGTTACTCTGAAAAAAATGTGTCTATTGAAGATATACAATTAGTGATAGCAATTTGTTCTTCTACAGATATGTAGAAAAGCTAGTTTGAACTGAAAATCCATTTGGTTTTAGTATGGCCAGCCACAACCTGTCAATTGGCAGACCTTTAAATCTCCTTGAGGGAAATGAGAGTTAAAACTTAGTACAGCTTTAGCACAGTAGAAGGTTGGAGTTATGAGAATGGCACTCGAGTGGCCATGGGCAGTATTTGTGCCAGAGAGGAAAGCCATGGTCCTGTTTTGCTTACAGACTTACCGTACATTATCCCATAAATTCTTACAGATGTGCTGTGGGTCCTATAGCACATTAGGATTAGTTACTTGATGCGGAAGTTCTGAATGAGATAAAGAGAAAAGAAAATTTTCTTCTGTCAATTATTTCTAAAGGTCAGAGAGCTAATGACTAGCTAGGAGGTTAATTAGATTCTGAAAGACTCTTTATATCAATTAAGACTCTTATCTGTATATTTGTAGTAAATAAGCCCATTCAACTCTCTAAATGTTCTCTTTTTAGGAAAAGTAAGGCAACTGTTGTAGCTTGTTTAAATGTAATAAGTGTATTTTCTTATCTTGTCATCATAACATAATATCACATATAAACAAACTGTGAAATACACAGCAAGTCAGCTCTTGAGCTGCTGAAATCAAGGGATTTCTTTCAGCTACCATGGGCTGAAGATCTGGGACATTATAGAAAGTAAGCCTGTATGTAAGAAAGGTTATTCAGGGTGATCTAAAGACAGTACAGTGTATTGGATACTGCCCTGGACTAGGACTCATGAGACTTGGGTTTTATTAATAGCTTTGCCAAATACTGTTTTGTGACCTTGGATAAGTCACATTTCCTCTTAATGCTTCGGTTTTGCTATCTGTGAAATGGGGATAGCATTATTGATTTCCTCTGTAAATTGGTTAAAGACCAGTTGCTCAAAAAACAGCTAGTGTTACCAGTTTCACAGGACAGATATTTGGAAAGGGTCAACTGGCCAAAAAATTTCTTTTGGATGACTATTTAGGCTTTTTAAATGCCTTTGTCTTCTTTCATTCTTAGAAAATACAAGCCAAACCATTATTGCCAACATAATGTATGACAAAACCATAGCCTGAATTCAAGATCTTCAGCATTTTTGGTCTTTGTTTGCCAACTGAGTACTGAGCCTTTGAAAACTGTGTTTGTAAATTAATGAGTTTTTTCTGTGTTTTTTCTAACCATGACTGGTTAAAAAAATCTCAGAGGAAAAAATATCTTGGTTTCAAAAGTACTACAAGTCTGTCTGTTATAGCAATCTTGATTTCATTTTTTAAAGTAATTGCTTTAGAAATACAACTTTTCTAAACAAAAACTAACATTCTTACCTGATCTTATTATTCCATCAATTTGAGATTCATGTGAACAATAGCTATTACAAGACCACAAGAAAAATTTCAAAGCTGGAAAACTGTGTATGGCAATTCTATCTAAAGTAGTCCCTCAGTTGAACTGCTGTTCTAGTCAGTGTGAGTGTCCAAAGTAGTCCTTCTACTGCACTCATTAGGTAGCAATTTATTCCCTTCCTCCCGCTTATCCTCATGAGATTTTTGACTCTTTATCTTCCCAGGCTATTTTTGAGCTCTCCTTGATAATTTTGCATCTCCTTGTTACTCTGCATTTAATAAGTCAGAGATTTTAGTTGCTATGCAATCTAGAAGTAGAGGGTTTCTTATATTTCAAATTAATTCAGTATGTGAAAAAATGCAGCTAAGAGAAAGTTGCATGATGAGTTTTTTCATTTTCCTTTATCTCAAAAATAAAAAGTTTTCTACTATGTTCTATTTCAGCAAGGATTTGGTTAACATGAAACATAGCTTGTAATCCTAATGTATCTCAAATGAAAGCAAAGCCAGTCATCTAAGATCTACTTTTATATATGTGGAAGAAGAGAGAAGGGACGGAAAAAAAAAAGTAGATCCAAAATTAATTATTCTGAAGCACATGGTACATCAGGAGCTTCTTTTGAGTGTATTTAGGGGGTGATCCAGACCTCCTGTTTTAACCTTTTTGAGGATCATGTCATTTTTTTTCATTTATTTTTTTGCTGTTTTGTAATAGTTTTTAAAATATTTTAATAACTTAGTAAAATTTTTGGATGGATTGTTTCAAAATGCTGTAATGATGAAAGTGAAAAATATGTGCAGAATATAAACATGTTTTGATTATTTCATTCTTCCTTTTTTTTGGTCAGACTGGAATCTTAAAGCTATATTTCTTAGAGCAAGGTCTACTTCACAGACCACTCTTTCTTTCTCCAAAATATGATATATCTGACTAAGGAGCTGGAAATATCTTACATGTCTGTGTAACATTCTCAGACCTTAATAGCTCCAAAGTTTTGTCCCAATCTAGTCACTGGGGAACGTTCTTTGCTTTTGTAATCACTGTTTCACATAGTAACAGCTTGTTGTATTTTAGTCTGTTTGCCTGAGGGTAGGTTTATTTTTAAATCCCTGAACTCTGAATTTTCTTTATTTTTCCAAGATTGGAAGCAGCTGAAATGCCTGAAGTTACAGGTTGAAGGGCTTTCTTCACAATATGAGATGGGAAACCTCGTTCCCTCCTCCTTGTGTTTTTCTTTTTTAAATTTTTTTCCTAACAATGTCTCTTAACTGATATTTGTCTTAAAATAGAACACTGTCTCACTAAAAATAGCTTGGCGCTCAGTCTTGCCAAGGAAAATGGAGAGGAATAGGCGTGGAATAGAAGGCTGAGTAATCCAGCTCTATTCATTCACCGATCCCTTTGAGAATGCAGGCGATGATAAAGTGCCCTTAAAAAACCGCAGGCCTGACTTGCTCTCTTCAGACTCCTAGGTGCCAATAAACATTTTAGCCCAAGGATATACTTTTTTTTTCTTCATGGATCGTAAACACTTTCTGAAAGACAAGGCTTTGTTTCACAGAAACTAACTTACTGTCAAAAATAGCTGACTTTCCTAAGGTCCATTTTTTTTTTACTTTCCACATGTTTTTTAATTTATTTTAAGATAAGCAATGACTGCAGTGTTCTGTCAAAAATTACCATGAAATGTCACATATCTAGCATGAATGAATGAAAAAAATAGATACTTTTCAACGATTTCATGTGCCCTCAAAACTTCACATATCAGTAAGAAAGAAAAATTTATTACTCTGATTCAGAGCAGTAAAAATGAATTAGTAGACATTATTTTGCTGAAAAATCAAATCTTAGCTGCAGAGCATTTCTGCAGATATATACATTTTTTTAATTTGTAATTGTCCTGAAACTCAAATTTCACCAAGAGACTGTGGAAAATTGGAATAGAAAGGGGCAGGATCTAATTTACTCAGAAATAAACCTGTTGAGAACCCTGCAAAGCAGGAACTTTTCATTTGAAAAGCTGTCAAATTAGAGAAATCTTCTTCTGTACTGCAGTTTTTCATATCTATTGTAGTATTGAAGTATGAGATATCATCAGTATTACAGAGCAGAGGAAACACCAGGAAGGATTGAGCATGTTATTTAACACAAGAATGTCTGCTGTTGTTCTGTACAGAGTTTTTTGCATTTTGGTTTTTGGGCTTTTTTCAACGTGAGTAACCTGGTGAAACACAGCAATAGGGTGTGGAAACATCAGTGCAGTTCACAGGGTTATTTGAGCCTGAGTATTGTTTTGTTCAGTTCCTGTAATGCTGCTTGTGATAAGATTCTGGAGACAAAGGACGATAATTGATGGGAAGGGACTTCAATCACTCCAAAAAGAATCAAGGTCCTTGTATTTGGGCACATCAACTCTTATGGTCTCCTTCCCCGTTGTAAAGCATTTTGTCTTCTTGCATGTTGGCCGCCTCTGCTCTTTGTAATGGAGGCAGGCCACAAGTGATTCCTTTATGCAGTACATAGGGTGTTATTGTGTCTGTGTGGTGTATTAGTAACTATCAAAGCTGAATTCTACTATTGTATCTTCATGTCAAGCACAGAAAAATAGGACACACTACCCTGCATTATCATTTTCAACCTAGATAGTGAGCTACTTATAGCTGTGTTCCAGACACAAAGACTTTTGTGAGCAAGCCCATTTTTAATTTTCATCATTAAAATATCCCTGCTTTGTAAGACAAATACAAAATGTGGTTATCTACCCGGATTTGTACACAGTAGTGATAATAACAAGTGTAAAAATACTACATATTCTCTTACCTCACAGTTTAATGTAAATTACTGACCTTGCCCTCTTTCCTCCCCCAGACTTTTTGTTCCATTTGGTTCCCATAAGCTCTTGACTGTTCTTTGTTAAATCAATGTTGAAGATTATGCAACACTGAGTTTCTGACAAAAGCAGTTGCGTGATGCACAGTTCTTCATATGCTTACACATGAGCAAGGGTTTTTTTGATACACAAATGTTTCCAGATGTGGCCCCTTAGCTACCACTCATCAGGTTAAAAGAGCCCTATGACATCAAAAGCAAAAAAATTCTGCTATGCAAAACCCACTATTCAGGTTTTATTAGGTCCCTGATTAAAGCCTAGAGATGTCAAAGGGAGGGTTCTGACTAAATTTACATCTGCCTTGTTACAGTTTCTAACACAGACAAAACTTTCTATGGATTCTGCCTTCTTTTATGGTAAGAAATACTAGAATAGGTCTTATTTCTGAAAATAAGACCTATATATGGAAGATTTATGGAAGTCGCCTTTCAGACACTGAAACTTCTCACGCAAAGAAAGCTGAGTGCTCCTGCAAATCTCTTCAGAATCATGGCTGTTTTTCTGAAGCAGTTTCAGGGTTAGCAAGGGTGACAGAGCTGGAACTTCAATAGTTCATCCCATGTATGTATGTATTTATGTATCCAAAACTCCCTACCACAGAGTTGTGAATTCCCTGAGAAGCAAAGGCACTCTGCAAGAGGAACTTCATCACCAAAGAGGATAGGGATGAAAAGTCAGTCTAATCCTGTATTTTTATCTATTTTACTCTCCTGCTAGGGAGCCAGCATCTTAAATGTTCTGCTCACAATGGAATACCTTACCCATGTGATTTACATGAAGCAAAATACCTGCATACGTCTCCTCCCCTAGACTGCACACAGATAACTTTCTCTGTGAGATGCCTTTCCAAGGTTTTCATATCTCTGACAAAAGTTGTGTTAAAACTTCAAAGTATGCTGACTTTTCTTCCTTGTTACAGTAAAAAGGTATAAATTATTTGTGTACTATAACATTTGTATGCATCTTCTATGTATTATGTGCTTCATATTGATTAGACCCTGTATACCCTGAATTCAGAAAGGCCTCTAGGTGTCTTTTTATATAAGACAATTGAAATTAATGTAAGTTATCAAATTTGAAGGGCTATAAAATCTCAAATACATATGATTTGTTGCTCTACATTTTTAATAATCACAAGTCTATAGTCAGCTCTGAGTCAATGTCCGTAGTCCAGAGCTGTTAAATGTTGTTAAATCTTAACCATTTTTCATTGCATTAGAAAAGTGCCATTAAAACAGCTTCAATCAACACTTCCTTTATGCAGCAACCTCTAAATTCAAAACTTTAGTTAGTTGTGTTTTCCTCACTTAGTTTTGTCATGAATATTTCTATGAATGTTTACCATTAATGGAGAAGTAAAAACTATTAAAAGAAGTTGCATCATGTATGTTCTAAACAATTAGTTACTTATTTGTGTGATAGACAGGGATGTAATAAGTAAAAATCTGTGATTCAATGAATATGCTTGCATTAAAAAAATTCTCCAACTCATTTATTTATATCAACCTGTGTGACCTACAGACAATCATGGTGCAGAATTATATAAATTATCATGAGCTTTACTTTGGGTTGTTCAAGTAAATGTTTATTTCTTGTATCAACTCTTACAGCACACAGGCTGTTCAAAGAAAGCAAATTATAGAAGAGTCAATGAAAATACTCTAAACAACACAGAGCTGCTAGAGATTCCTTCAAAAGAGATCAAAATCTTGACAAAGAAGCAGTACCAAATGGAATGTCTTGTTTAAAGCTTCCTGCAATATAGGCTGTAACGTGAAAAACAACAAAGAAAGAATTTTCTTTTAATTTTTGTAATCCAAGGATTGGTTCTTCTAACATGTTTAAACACATATCAGTAAAATGGAAACTGTATGGATTCCTTTCAGCAGGTAGCAGTATGTGCCTTAGCATCTGAGCTACATTTCTGTAACCTGTCTGAAAAGAAGCTTGCCACCCTAGATGTAAATTTTCATAACCCAAACATATTGTTCAACTCATGAATACAAGCTGATAATTATGCTCAGTACTTTCCATCCTGTATCTGAAAATGTTTCTCGGAAGTGTCTAAACTTACCTTAAAATATGGCAATGGTCATTTGTCCAAAAACGTTGTCTGGAGCCACATGAACATCGTGAAGTATCTCTTATTTGACCTTGAAGATTACTAGGGGCTTGTACTGTGCTTAATAAGTATTGGTCCAATGTTGACAGTCTTTCCAATTTCCAGTTTAAGACCCAAAGAATTTCAACAGGCTTTCCTCAAACAAAAATGCTATTACAAGTCAAAGAACTCTGTCTCCTGTCAAGTTCTGTTTCTCTGACTGAACAAATTGTGTGTTTGTTAATGCTCAAAGGCAAAATATTACAGTCAATTATATATATACATACATTTAACTATCTAGAACTGTCTAGAGCATAGGGAGCTGAGTAAATCCTATCCCTTCTAGGAATATGGGGAGCAATAGGTTTGAACCTATTCAGATCAAAGAAGAAACAGACCCTGTGTCTCCAGTTAGCATGCTTCTAACCACTAGCTGTTATATAGAAAAAAAATCAGGAACTGAAAAGTTTTCTTAAAAGAGAAGAGTGAGTCTTACTCAAGTCTTTGAAAAGTTGCCTGTAGGAGGGGACAATACACTTCAGTCAATACCCAGTAGAAATGTGGGTGAAAGCATCTCTGTAGCTCTGGGTAAGCAACTGATGCTTCTGATGAGGGATAGGATTTCTGAAAATCCATTTGCTTGGTCTGGATCACTCACAATTTCATTGCATACTGCTAGGTTTGGATCCTGTTTTGTAGCACCAGTGCCTCAGATCCTAACACACTGTGAATTCCACTGTGAAGATCAGGCATCTAAATAGTAGGTATTGCCAAATTGAGCTTTTTATGTCCCTAAGCCATTTACTGGATCTATTCCATAGCCCTTTCCTAGGCAAGATTTCTTTGCAACAAGGCAATTGCAGCAGGGTGTGGACTGCTCTTTATGGTTTCAGTATAAGCTCAAAGCAAGAAGGAACACTCCTTATTGACCATTTTCCTACCATAAAACTTTAAAATCGGCTTCAGTTCGAAACAGTCCTTAGAAAATGTTGTCATTTCACTGTCCTGGAGACATCTTAATTTATAGCTTTTGAGTTGAGGGCAGGAAGAGATGGGGTTCTTCCTAATTGGCTACATTAGAAGAACCCTTGAACAATTAGGACCCTTTAGATAGCTACATATATGTAAATATAACATGATAATTGTGAAATTATCTTTATCAATAATATGCATTTTATCTAGTAGGACTAAACCCACCTGATAGTAATACTCATGAGAGATTCACAACTGTATCCTGAACAGGGGAGATTTTTCTGGGATTGGGCTTGAGGTGAGACACTGGATCCCAAAGGTTATAGAAAATTCTTTTGTTTGTTCCACAGATTAACTTTTTCATTCCTTTCTCATTAATGAGTCTGACAAATCCACCTACTCCTGTACAGGCTTTTTCATTGAAGAAATGTTCTTAATTTCACTTCCTTTTTCATGAAGGGTAATGGCACAAAATAGCTGACCAAATCAAACCATTCTGAAGTTAAGTCTGTTTCCTGACTGATCTCCGTGACAAATCAGTGGCAGGAATAAAAGAAATACTCATCGATTCCTGCTACTGCTGTTTTATTTGGGGTCTTGTGATCTACCATACCCAGGGAGAAATAGGAATCTTGCCAACTTTGCAATCGATGTAAGTAAGTTTTTCTGCAGTTTATTTCAAAGTTTCACAATGTTGAGAAACTCTAGACAAACTTCAGGACTGTGAACCTCTCTGTAGATTCTAGATTCAAAATTTGCACTTTTGAACTGGAGAAATTCTTGTATTCTCATGTTTTATATGCCACTTGACCCCTTCATGGAAAGGGTTTTTGAACATTATTGAATTGAATTTTTAATTATTTAGGAGATTGCTGGTCCCTTTCAGTACTGTAAGTCCTGTGTGAAAGCCTGAGCCCACTAAAATCAGTCAGGATCTCTTTGCCATATCTTTGATTTTAATATATCAAGAGGCAAAGCCATGTTAATTTTGAAGTAATCCTAATCAACCTCATCACATCTCTGCTTTCACTGGCAGTTAGCTCTGATTTTTTTTTTCCAGAATCAATGTTAGAAAATAAGTGTTAGAGAATCTGAGGTATTCCTTTATCCTTCTATGTAATACTCTTTATTCTAGGCTGTTTTATTGCACTGTAAATGCTCTCCAGAGGTTAGGAAAATGCTCTGGCTTCTGTGGCAGCAGGCCGATTGCTGCATACAGTTTAGAAGATAGCCAAAATAATGGAATAAGTAAATTAACTCCATTTTCTTGCCTCAGAAATATCACTAGACAATGCTGTTTTTCCATCTCTCATCATAATGTTTTCAAGTTTGGTCTGTTGCTGGTCCAAGCCTCCAGAACAAGAGTAGGAATAGTGCTTTTGTACCAGTGGATTTCAGCTCATTGTTGGGTAAGGACCCTATATGGTTCTTCTTCATACACAGGCTGAGCACATTAGGAAAAAAATTGGAACCCTAGTGGCTTCTGAATATTTTTCTCAGATAGCCAGAAATAAGTGTTTACCTTTTCCTCAGGAAAACAATCTCCAAAACACTATCCATATCCATGGTTAAAAACTTTTCACATAGTTCATTAAAACAGGTGCAGTCCACCAGGCAGCTCTGGATTTGAGTTTTTTAATTAGAAAATCTCCCCTTCTGATCTGTGACATGACTCTGTGAGGGTCTGAGAAAAAAAACGTGTTATCCAGAGATGTGAGTGCCCCCAAGCTATTTATTGCCTTTCCTGTGTTGGAAGTTGAAACCTTCACAGCAGTCAGGGGAAGGGAATGCATGCCCACCCCTTGACTGCTCCAGCTCCATGGCTCTGGCACGGAGTGAGAAGCTTCTGGTGGCATTTTTTCATCTCTCCTGTAGAATTATGTGACCCAAGTGGAGACATCTTTTGTAGCCCATGGATCTCTCTCTGTAAATACCATATGAATAAAGATTTTAAGATCTCAGACAGTAAGACTTTGCCAGGCCAATATACCAATATATCTCACAAACCTATAATTTTGTCCCAAAAAAAGAAATCCACTTTTACAGCAAAAAAACCCTAACATTTAAAATGTTTTAGCTGCTTCCAGAAGAAGCCAAATTTTTCAAACAAAACATTTAGAATCTGAATTAAGAAATTCTCCCTCTTCTCTTCTCTTCTCTTCTCTTCTCTTCTCTTCTCTTCTCTTCTCTTCTCTTCTCTTCTCTTCTCTTCTCTTCTCCTCTTCTCTTCTCTTCTTCTCTTCTCTTCTCTTTTCTTCTCTTCTCTTCCTTTCCCTTTCCCTTTCCCTTTCCCTTTCCCTTTCCCTTTCCCTTTCCCTTTCCCTTTCCCTTTCCCTTTCCCTTTCCCTTTCCCTTTCCCTTTCCCTTCCTCTTCCTTTCCCTTCCTATCTTCTCAGCCATGATTTTTCTAGTACCTCTATAAGCTGTATCCTGGCTAAAAGTTCTGAGTAGATCTTGAGTCTGCCTCTGACATTCCTGTTTTCTCAAGCAGTGATAAGAACTAGAAGCTAGTTCTTATCACTGAAGTGAACTAGAAGCTGTTCTGTTTCTAATGCTTTCTTCTTTCCAAAACAGAGCCCTGAAGCTGACCCGCCCATCATGTTGTTAATTTAGCAGCTTCAGAGGGCAGCATGTAAAGCCAGGTTTTGCAGGGGTATGTGAGGGTTGGTCAGTTTCTCTATACCAAATTTCTGCTTCTGACTGAGTATACCACTTGCTTGGGTTTTCCTGTTTACAGCACTCCGATTATGGTGGTGGTCATTCACCTTTTCATAGATGAAGAACTATAGAAAAGTGAATTAACCAAGCCCATGCAGGAAGTCAGTAAGAGAAGCAGGAGTTAAATAGAGTCTTCTTGGGCTATACGGTAACAGCTTAACACTTGGATAGTCTTATGTAAAGGGGCTTCTGTCTCCATGATGACATAGTTTACCATAATAGAAATTTAGAATTTCCTTAACTGGAAATTATCAAAAAGCTTTTCAGAATCTGACAACTTTTTGCTAATTTTGTCATTTCTGATTCTCTCTTTCTGAGAGAGGTGCTTACTCATCTCGAAGGAAGAGCAGAGTGATAAGAGCACTATTATTTCTAAAGAAGTTATGCTTGAGGGAAGCAGTTGTTTAGAAGGACTGGCTTTTGATAATCATCCAGTTTGGGAGTCTCATCAAGCTTCTCCATACTCCTGACTACACTCTCACTCCTTTTTTGGCTAGTGTTTCATTTATTTATCTGCAAATTTCAGCTTGCAAAGTTTCTGTCTGCATCTTACCACTCCTGTAGGATTTTCCATTGGAAAACAAAATCCAGTTCTTTGTTTCTAGCAGATGACACTCTGGTATGCTGACAAATGCATATCATAGTCTAGGGATTTTAGCGACTGTTTAAAGATAGATACAATTTGCACGAATGTTTCTAGTAAATAACAGAACTTACATACAGGAAAAATGTTATCTTAAATATGAAATTCTGCATCATTTGAGTTATCTGTTTCCACAGTTAAAATCATGGGCCAATTTGGATTCATTGCTTTCTCTAAACTTAGTGAAGAGGCTTCCTTATATTTCTTCTTGGTGACAGCTCTCTCTCTCTCAGCAAAACACAAAGTTGATGATTGTTGCTTTGTGCTATTTAAGGCCTCCATGCTGCAAAGAAGCAGGAGGCTAGAGTTTCAGAGATCTAGCCTCCATTGTAATTCACCATTTTGAAAAATATATTGTTTTGGGCATTTTTACCAATGGATAAATGGTTATAGTACTATGAAAATAAAAGGAAATGTTCTGTTTCCTATAGAAGGAACTGCTATTCAGCAACGTTTGCTCATTGTCATACTGGTACTTTTTTTCATTTGTAATACCCTGTCATTTGATCTGCTATAAAATAAATTTCAGTTTCTGAGAGAAAAAACAAACCTGTTCAGAACATTGATTCATTCAAGATTTTTATGGGAGACCTCCAAAGAAAACCCACATTCTGAAGGAAGTGGTGTTCTTTTCTCACTGGGTGGCATTTTCACGGCCGAGTCAGTACTGCAGAGTTCAGTGCTGCTGGAAGTGTTCTGTTTCAAGTGAAATAGAAAAGCAAAATGTTGTGGTCATCAGAGGTTCCCTGGCCCCATGGTTGAGAGTGAAGGTGTTTGCCTCACAGTCTAGGAAAAATTGCATCCAAAATAACTTATATCACATACTACACTTTTATTTTTCTGAGGAACCCATCATTTCTGCTCCTGAAAACTTCAGCAACTAGCAAAGCTACATAGGTTGGCAATATATTCTTCCCAGGATGGTTGCATTTTAATTACGTATGAAGCAGTCCCTAAAGATATAATTTCAGAATCCATTTTGGATCTTTTAAAGCATAAATAATGCTCAAACTATATGCAAAGAATAATTCCTATCAGCTGTCATTCTTTCTCATAATAGGTTTCTGTGACAAAAGAGTCTGTAAAATACGTGTTCTTCTGTATTTCACATTTCTCAAGTTCTGTATTTCACTTTTAAAGTATTTTGAATATAGCATTTAGTATTAAAGATTCCCATTTATATCATGGGAAAACACCATCTACCTTGGAAAGAGCTAATTTTTTTCTCCAACCATTTATATTAAACCCTGCATATTTCAAATATTCTTATATTTCAAGAGCTAGCAACAACAATGTAACAGACTTGGTAACACCACTGTACATCTAGAATATCTTGACTGGTATGTTTACAGCTGTTCCAAATCCACCTACAAATTTACACTAGTGTAAGTGAGATCTGACTTCAGCCTTGTATTTGTGTATATGTCTGACTAAATTAGACACAAATGTGAATGTTGAGGATGGTGCTCCATCTGGAAGGGCTGAAGCCAGAGGAGGATTATAGACAGATGAACATAAAAAGAAAGAGTGAAATAACAACCTGTTGATAATTACAGTTTATTTTTAAGGAGCCTTGTATTCCCTAAAGAAAATGAAATTATTCTTCTGCACTACTGTAAAGTTTATTTTTCCAATCATATACTTTCTCTGTCTAACAACAAAACCTCATCCAAATCAAACGTGCTGTGTATCACCAATGTCTTGTCCTCTTTCAAAGATGCTCGATAAAGCTTAGAGAAAACCTGACCATTTAAAAACTTTGTGCATTTCAATGGGTTTGAAAAATCAGACAGGCATTTAATGGACTGATGATTTGCTGTGGTCAAGGGGAAAAGGTGAGTCAGGGATACAACTATTCTGGCTTTAGGTTGTCTTTGCACCCCTCAGCTTCCAGCTCTGGCTATGGAATGGTGGTGCTCCTGCCAGTGAACTAATGGAAGTAGCCAAAATATAGAAGCTTTGTCTTTATGGAGTTAGTTGTTCTGCAAACAGTCTATCTCAAAAAATAGTGTGAGTCTATTTTCTGTAAGAAGATAGGGGATGCAAAATGTGATATTTGCTACCAGGGTGTGGTAATAGCCTTCATTCTGCAGAAAGCACACATTCATAGGAGAACAGAAAGCAG
The DNA here is from genome assembly GCA_910950805.1 of Acrocephalus scirpaceus scirpaceus. Lineage (NCBI taxonomy): Eukaryota > Metazoa > Chordata > Aves > Passeriformes > Sylviidae > Acrocephalus > Acrocephalus scirpaceus. The sequence goes on from OU383776.1 coordinate 59,694,073, forward strand.
GAAGGATTGTAGAAAATACAGGAGAGTATTTTCTCATGATTTTTACCTTTGTTTACATCTTCCATGTTTCTATGACTCAAAAGTAGTGCCTGGGCCCTCAGTAAGGAGATAGAATCTTTGCGGTCCTCAAAAGGGACTGGTAACTATTCCATCACTAAACCAAAAATATCCTGAGAATAGCTCTGATCTAAGGTAGATAATCTGCTAAGTTTATGCATAACATACTGACAGCCAGTCTCTGGACTGTTGTCAGTGTTTTAATGCAACAAAGCAGAATTTGAGTTTCTTTTCAAATACAGGTTGAAAAAATGTCTGCACAGAAGTTTCTTTTGAATACAGTCTTTGCATGTAAATTGTGTATTTTACAGTCAATTTTTACTAACATTTATGAGGAATTCTTGTCATTCAAAGCCAGGCTTTTTCTTTTTTAAACCTCAGATACTTGTAGAGAGGATTTCATCAGAATCTGTATCACAAGTAGGTCAGCATAACATTTATGTCACTGATCTTAACACCTCCAAATAATCTCATATGTGAATTCATTATTTAGAAAATGCCAGTCTTGTCTGAAGAAACACATCCCTTTTTTTAACTCCACTAATGCAGCACACCAACAGTGTTAAAGTAGTATTATATTGCATCATACTAAATGGAAGCTGATCATGCAAGTGTGAACACTTCTAAAAAATTCACCTAGATTTGAATAAAAAGGTGATGAGATGTGATTTAGTAGAGGGTATGTATGCATATATGTGTGTGTATAGATAGAGAGAGAGAGAGAGAGAGAGAGAGAGAGATACAAACACATCTATGTGTATATATCTGCAAGGCGCAAACGCTGCACTCCTGTGACTGTGACCACATGAGAACTGAGAATTGCAACAGTAGCATGAATGAAGAAAAGACAAAAAAAAAGCCAAGCAGCCAGGAGCAGAGTGTCCCCAATCAGCACCGCGGCCCTGCGAACTGCCATCTATGGCCATGGGGCAGCAGGTGCTGGCACTGACAGGTGCAGATGGCAGGGATGCATGACATTTCTGGGGATCCGCTCCCTGCTGGCTGCAGCCACATCATGCCAGCCAGCACCATTGGTCACTTGATGCTCCTCTCCCCCCATGGATTCCTGGGTGGCTGGGATCAGCAGGTGCTCCTGCCATCTCCTCTTTCAGAGCCCGGGAAATGCAATCCCCTGCATGGAGGGTTGGCGTAGGAATCTTACGTCAGCTGCCATGGGGGATTTGTGGGTTTTCAGACCTTCTGCACCATGATGATGGATGGGGAATAAGCCCAAAGGATGAGAAAATATCCTTAATTAGAACCTCAGGAATTATTCAGATCTAAATTCTTCCATTAAAAACAGTTTACAAGTGACAGACAGAAGTGTTTTGCATGTCCCACAAAATAACTGTGAATATAGTGGGGTGCCAGTTTACACAGAAACACAGAGTATGCTGAGTTGGAAGGGATCTGCAAGGGCCATCAAGTCCAACTGCTTGCTCTGCACATCACAGACCCAAGAGTCACACCATGTGCCCAAGAACGTTGTTCAAACACTTCTTGAACTCTATCAGGCTCAGTGCTGTGACTACTGGGGAGTCTGTTCCGCTGCCCAACCACCCTCTGGCTGAAGAACTTTTTTCTAATAGCCAAACTAAACCTCCCATGATGCAACTTCAAGCCAGTTACTTGAGTCCTGTCACTGGGCATCACAGAGAAGAGATCAGTGCCTGCCCCTCCTCTTCCCCTCATGAGGAAGTCGTAGGCTGCAATGAGGTCTCCCCTCAGTCTCCTTTCTGCCAGCTGAACAGACCAAGTAACCATGCATTAGGAGAAATTTTAATATAAAGCTTTAATGCTAAATTCCTCATGCTATTTGCTTTTTTTTCTTTCAGAGAAAATAAAAAAAGATATGTGGTTTAGTTTAGCTGCTGTGAGATCTCTGAATCTGATGTAGGCTTCTTACACTCAAAAAGCCAAAGTTGTCCAGTGTAATTTAAGTAAATACTAAGCAGAAAAGCACTGGCAAGTTGGTATGATTGAGCATTAAAAAAATATTTTGCATTCTCCCTTTTAGAGAGCACACAAACCCATCACCAACCTCATCATCCCTCCAGAGGGGAGATGTAGGCACAGCAACACAGCAAGGTGTGTTCTCTCATACAGATGCAGGAGAAACACTGCGGAGAGGAAGCAGGAGGTGCGGTAGTGCTGACCAGCCTGCTGCAGGCTGCAAGGTCAGCACAGACAAGTCCTGGGAGCTCTGGGGCTGCACCAGGTGCACTGCCTTCTAAAGCTCCCCCATACCCAAGTATGGGCTGGGCTATAGGTAACAAAGAAGCAAAAATCCCACTATCCTTGTGCCCTTTTTGAAAAAATAGATTTTGTTTGTACTGACACTGCAAAATATTGTAGAGATGCCTTGGCACAACAACAAGATTGGAAGAGGATAGACTGAACTCTGTAATCAGGTAGAGATCTTGGGCCCTGATGAGCTTGCAGTACACATGTACTGTGTACTGTCAAACCGTTTGGTCATTTGTAAGCAGAGAGAGGCAGGTGTTACTGGCAAAGGCTGTAGGTGCTGTTTCATTTCATAAGAAGGGTGATTAGAGAAGGTACTTGAAGGTGGTGAGAATAATGATTTAGCATGTGAAAATGAAAGACAAATCCAAGCAGACAGTTTCGTGTAATATTGTGAAAAGCACATTTATGTGTATTCATTTGAAGAAGACCGACATATAGTACCAGACAATGGATTTTTTTTCTTTGAAACTTCAGTAAAGATAAAGTAGTATCCAAAAGATTAGCATGGGTTATACAAGTTCAGCTTTATGTAAGCTCTGTAGCTTGTTTCAAAAGGAGTACAAACCACAAAAGCATTTCTTTAAAAAAAAAAAAAGGTGAGAAATGTTCCATTTTTCTTTGTTACTTATATACATTTCTGTGTGTATGGAGTTTGTTAGATAAGTGTAATAATGATTTTGTGTGATTCTCCTAAATATACAGTTAAAGTACATTAGTACCAGCATACTAGTTTATGTCCATTATTAAATGTAAAAATTAAAGAATTTTATGTTAATGAAACATAAAATTTGAGACTTTAGTTACATGTATGTTAGGAAATTTAGATGGGTGGTTCCCATAGCAACCTATCTTCTTCTGTGTTTTTCATTTCAGTAGAACCTTTCATTACTTGATTGCATACATTGTATCATGCAATTTCATCATAAAACTTCTTCATTAAATAACCAAGAAGAAAAGAGAAAAGAGTAGAGGTTTTCTTCATTCAACACTTTCTAACTCGAATTTTCTGTTGCACAGAGAGCAAACTGATGCTTAAATGAATCCAGCCCATGTCTAAATATTTTCTGCTCTTTTGGGGGCCTCCATAAATTTGGCCAGGTTCTTTGGAATCATAGAATAATTATGTAAGATAAAGCAGTTTAAATAGTAGTGTGTAATTCCCTTGAAATTGGCTATTGTCTGCATTACCGTGTAGATATGTAGGTCCAGTTAAACAAAAAGAGACAAAAACATTTTTAATTTGTGGCTAAAAGATATATTCCATCCAGACACAGAAAAGAAAGTGCTTGTGAAAATGGAGGGTACTTGAATGTTTTTTACTGACAGCAAAATACAATTTATTAAATTGCAACTCTGTTGATTTAACTCTGTGAGTTAAAGGTCACTGTGGTGGCTTCTAGACAACATAAAAGATATGGGAATTTTTAGAAGTAGACATTTAATTCTGAATTTTTCCATACTGTAAAATTTGATTACAGATGAAGACCCAGTGAGATCACACTTTTCATTACACAAATGAAGATAGTGATTAACCTAACCTTGTTAGGTCTTTGTTGCAGAGGATATCAAAAAGGAACATATTGGGCTGGTCTGAATCTTTTGGGAACCTTATCAACTGACCTAGTCTTCTTAATTTGGCACCTATACTGCGAGCATTTCCAAGCCCTGGAGTGCTATGAGAAGCAGTTCCACAGCAGATAAACCTATTAAAAAGAAAGATGAACAAACTGAATTATAAGATAAAAAAAAATCATTTCTAACCTTCTCCACTTATTCTGTTAAAGAAATGCTAAAAAAGATCAAAAAGAAAACCCTGGAGGAAAAAACTGCAGAAACAGTGGCTAGATTAGGAAAATGAAAGGCTTTTCCTCCTCAAAAAGTCTTCAAAATTACAATGATTTTCATTGCCGTGATAAAATCAGACCTGGGTGTTACTGCCATATTTTCTTTTGAGCTTCCTTAATGATGATAAGTTTTGCATTAAATGAAAGCATATAGTTGTTTATACTTCATTTTACAGCAGTCAGCATGTTCACTAAGTTAGCACTTCTCCTCTGAGATTTTACGGAGTAGGATTTAGACTAATTGCTGGCACAGCAGATTTCAGCCAAAGGTTGTTTTCCTTTAACCATTTTGTTTTTCATATGCCTTGGCTGATTTTAGGTTATTGAAGTCCAATATAATAACTTGTTTAATTGCCTGGAAGTAGTGGAGCTTCCGTAGTTGAAAAATGGCTTATTTTCTTTAAAAATAACTGAAATCTGGCTTAGGGTTCTCTAGAATGCAATGCATTATACAATTGTGTATTTTATCCTTTTAAAAATTCCCTGAATAGTCATTAAATCCTTGGAAACTAGCTAATCTCCAGGAGGATGTGATAGGTCTGGCTATTTTCCAGGGCTTGCAAGGGTCTATGACAACTCAACATCATAAGAAAAATTGTTTCTAAATCACGGCAAAGACTCTAGAGCCAGCCTCTGCTTTCAAGAGGTGACACAAAATAGAGAAGAAGAAAACTTGACACAAAGTCCAGAGAGCTTGTGAAAAAGGGTTAATCAGTTTGATATTGGTCAGTTTGATATTGGTCAGTGCCACTTTTACTTGTTTGTACGACAAAGTTGTACAAACTTGTACAAACTTGTGTTGAAGCACACCAACAATAGAAAAAAATGAAGGAAAAAAATGAGAGGTTTAATATTGTAGTTAATGACATGAAGGACAGTGAAATAACAAACAAGGTAATAAGATAGGGAAAACTGTAGCCTGCATGTTGAAGAGACAGAGATAATACTAAGGTGTTCAGGGTCATTATTTCTGTCCTTGATACAACTCATTACCTTAGGGCAGAGTATAAGTATGTCACTTCCAGCCTGCTCTCCTCTCCAGAGGAGTTTGAGCATGTGTGTTCCTCTCCCAGTGTAATCTATCAAACTATTCTTCTGTCTTTTCCCTTAAAACTTCATTTTTTCTCAGTGCCAAGCAAATCTAGTACAAAGGGAGGGGTCTCAAAGACTTTGAAATTCCAACAAGTTTCATGAAAATTATATGTTCTTGTGCGAAAAAGAGAACCAGAAATTACTCCCAGAAAGACTCCCAGCTAAAGGCAGCATTACAGGCTGAGCAGAGTGATAGGTACTGAGAAGAGAAATCCCCAGAGACCCTGCCACAGGAGACCTTCTCTGCATGTTCCACTTTACCCCAAAATGGAATTCATAGGGAACAAGGCATTAGTTCCAGCACTCACAAAGCTAAGATAAGAGATGTGCCTCTGAGTCCAGCATATATGTGGAACTTCTTGTTGCCTAGCCTTAACCCATCTCATTGAAATACATTCTTGTATTTGTTCGGGATTTGTCTGGTGTTTTGTAGGTTGGGGTTAGGGGTTGGTGTCTGTTTGTTTGTTTGATTGATTGATTGTTTTTTGGTTTTTGGTTTTTGGGTGTTTTGTTGGGTTTTTTTTTGAGATGTGGTGGGCAGAGAGCAAGTGGTCTGTATTACTGAGCTTGATTTGCACCATCAGCCAAGGTACCAGCCTAAAACACTAGACAGATGATTTTTTTGCAAAGGAAATGTTTGCCTCTTCTCTTTAGGGCTAAAGTTAATTTTGGGTAGAATAGTGACACAATTTATTAAATTTGGTCCTTGGCTTTTCTGTTGAAAATAGAGATAGCTTTTTCTCTGCCTGGTGTGGCAAGGAACTTTGTTTTCTAAAGGTATGAAAATAATGTAAAAATAACTATCTAGTAAAAACATTTCTGTGATGAGAAGGAATCCAGTCTGTTTGGAGACTATTGCAAGACATAGGTTGGCTCACATTGCCTTTCCTCTTCCAAGCATCTGAAAGGTGCAGTGCATCCCTGAACCTCTACAAACCACAATAGCAACTGTTTTAATTGAGTAATTATTTGCAGAACTTGAGGGCATTTGAGAGTATGCTGAGAGCAAGATGCATCTGCTTCACACAGACATTCTTGTGAATACAGCAGACAAGGATTTGTGAATGATGAGAGGGGGAAAGATTCAAAGAGGCTACAAAGCATTCCTCCTGATCTTCTCTTTTCATATTTCTTTTTGTCTGTCCTCTCAAAGCCTGAAGCTGAGGAAGCCATTTTGTCCAGCTCACATCCACATCAGGGACTCCATAGGAATCAGTAGGACTCCATCAGTGAATCATATGAGCTCAGGAAAAGGTCCCAAGTGTGCTGATCTTGGTTTCATGTCTGGACAGCCTGATCTAATCTTGAAACAGAATATTTTATGTATTCAGAAGACAACTGTTTTGTCCTTATATGAAGAGAAGAATGTTAGTTGAGATTGCAAAGAGACATTTTGTTTTTACCGTATCTTGTTATGTCTATTAAATCTATTAGACAGCAACTGATTGCAAAACCCTCTTTCTAATTGGCTTGTTTCAACCTACTAACAGTAGATATCATGTATGATTATGTCTGTTCTGCTAACTGAACATTTAATATTTGAAAGAAAAAAGAGCGAGAAGAGGGAGTGGAAAAGGTGTAGGGAATCATTCAAGTTGTTTTAGCATCTCAAGTTTTTATTCCAATGGATTATAATTTTGTTAGTGTTTCAGAAGTAACTCGTGGATTTGACTTGAAGTCTCTGTAGGTATGAAGTTTGGAAAGAAAGATCTACATTGAGCCGGTCTTTCACAAATACTTAAATCTGTTTCAGAGGTCTACAGTGTGAGATTGGAGGGCTCAGATCTCATAGGGTCAATTACCATCACTTTGCCCAGTTGATGAAAATGGAAGGTTCAGGGGTTTTTCAATAGTATGAGAACAAAAAACATCATAATACTTAAGGGTAGTAACAGTAGTACATTGAACATCCTCATAAAGAAAATAATTATGAAATGGACTGTTCCTGAAGGAACAAAAAGCTGATACACAACCATTCTGAGAAGGTAAAAAGACACTAGAGTATCACTGACAGACAGCATGCATTAGCCACTTATTAACACACAAAATATGTGATATTTTCATTGTAATTGAGATTGCTTAGCCAGGTTTCAACACAGAATGGACTGCAAGCTGACTTAAAAAGTTTGTAGACATCCAAGTGGAGTTTGAAGAGTTTTTGAGTGAGACATTCTTAAAACTAAATGTAAGAAATTGTGAACATCTTTTCTTTATGTACTACTGCTTGTTGAGGAGTCCACACTTTCTTCTCATGTTTTTTTACCTTAATATAGCCCATGGCTGTTCTTTGGTGTTCTGTAACAGTAGATCAGTTAAAACCTTTTTGAAGCCAGACAACTGTTCTGAATTGCAAGCTACTAATTTCATTCTGTTTTTAAGATTTTTCAACTCTGCTGTCTTAGTGATGATAATCACAGTTGTGAGTATTTCAGTAGCTGAACCTGAAATTCTTTCATTATGACTTTTCACTAAGCATATTTTTATCAGTGTTTTTTCCTGTGCATTAAGCTTCAGCCCTGTGCATTTGTAGCACTGTAAGTGTAGTAAATAAAAAGTAAACACTATGTCTAGAAGCTCTCAATTGTTATTTCATAACCATATTATCAACTCGGTCCTCCATCCTGTCCTGACAAAAGCATAGGCTTAAGAACAACATTGCTAAAGCAATTCCTTGAATTCAATTTGGGTAATTATTCTTCCTCTGTGAAGAAATGGACTCCTGATTTTGTTGCAGGTTCAATTCTTTTTCCTTTTGTTCTTCCTGCATCTTCCTTACTTTAAAAGAAAAACATCTGTGTATTCCACTGTAAACAGTATAGGTAAATATGTTAAGTTTGGTTTATGTTAAAATAAATTGCATTCTGTGTTTAGCTTAAGCCCCTAATGCTGTGGGATATGGGAATCATGAGGCAGGGGAGATATTAGCATAGACAATTTATTAGTTGCCAGATTCATTCTTTGATTGGTTCCAGCTTCAGAAGAAGAAGTCTCGTATGGTCCTTACTTGGCACTCATAATTGAAAACCTACAGCATCGGTGTGGTGGATCATTAGTCACTTTCTTTCCTTAAAGCCTAATGTAAAACTTTTCTGTGATGTGCAGTTTGTGTTTCTTTAACACTGCTGGGTCTTTCTTGCAGCCTGTGTCAAGGATTGAACTTTACAAATTATGTATTTCAGACACTGAGAAAGAAAGGACTTAATGGCTGTGACAGTCCAGACCCTGATGCAGACGATTCAGTAGGTCACAGCCCTGAGTCTGAGGACAAGTACAGAAAACTTAATGAAGATATTGATCTAATGATCAGCAGGCAAAGATTATGTGTAAGTACTCTGAGCTCTTTTCACTTTTTTTTTACTTTCTGATATTTCTCTGAACCTGGCAGGCATTGCACAAGAAAGAAAACAAAGGTTGTGAAAGCCCTGATCCTGACTCCTCTTATGCTCTCACCCCACGCACTGAAGAAAAATACAAAAAAATTAATGAAGAATTTGATAATATGATCAAGAGCCATAAAATACCTGTAAGTACCAAAGGTTAGATGGCTGTCTGCTGATAACTGCTGCAGTAACAAACCATAACCCCTTCAGTTCTGGCTTCTTAAGGAAATAAATTCATCTAGAAAGACGATTTAATAGCCAAATATATAACTAAACACTGTGGTCAGAAGATTTCATACAGCATATTTTTCTTTCAAGTCTCTAACTCTGACACACAAACAAAGCCTATTATGGGTGAAGCCTACAGAAGGAAGTGAAATATACATAAATGAACTATATTCACTTGATTTACAGAAGTGTTTTACCACACTACTTGCCCAAATTATACTTTAAAAATAACAGTGGAAATCTTTCTTTGTGGACAGGCTAACAGATGCACAGAATACTTTCTGTGGTGATAGAGAAAAAAGTGATGTAGAACTGAAATTCCTTTATATATAGTAATTAGCATGTTTAATGTGTTTAACTTCAATTCTCCACTGTCTCTGCTGAACTCTGTTGCAGCACTGAAGGGTTACAGCTACTTGCTCGCTGCAGAGAAACAGCCTGCATGAGAGCCTAATGGCAGGATTCAAACATGTTTGTGTGTTGAGGTGATTTTACAGCTTTATCAGAGAATTTGCTTTTTGACCTCATCAGCATTACTTTAATGCTTTAACATGAGCTAAATTTTGTTTTAACCAAGTCAAAATTTCTAACAGTCATATGCCTTGCCAGATATCTAAGAGAAATAACTCTGCATGTGCAACTTGGTTTGCAGAAGACATATAAAAGATGAATACTTTGTCATTATGTTTGATATTACATTTATAAAGACAACAAAAAGACTATGGAAGTTTAGAGGCTATATTTGGTAGGTTTTCCAAGTATCTGTGGAAAACAAGGTAGGAAAACCAATATTTGCTCAGACCCAAAGAAGCGTTTGAATTTGCATATGTAACTGCTTATTTCTAAAAGACAAGAGATGATTTGTATGTGTTCATTTGTAATTCTTGTTCAAAGGTTGTAGGGTTATCTGCCAAAAATGTTGTCTGGCCACCCAGAATGCATGGTGTCTTCTGTAGTGTTAGTCAATTGCACATACAAAATCTGACACCTAAGATGAGGATACTTCTTAAGGAGGCTCAGATTCTGTCTTAAGCACTCTAAGTGTTATTTTCACTAATTCTCAGCAGAAGGATTTTTCACTCTAAGTAATTAAAATTTGAAGAAGTTCCTACATCAGGCCAAAAATATCTTGTAAAAATATAAGGAGACTGAATAATACTTTCTCAGATACCAGAAAGGCACCAAATTTGTTAAAGTAATATTTAAAATGACTGGCTAAGGGTGCCCAGAGTGTATGTAGAATACCAGGGAGGAATAGAGATGTATCCAGATTTTTTTACCTCCCTTTTTATTTGCTTCTTTTGGAAAGCCATTTTTCTCAGAATAAAAAAGCTCTAAAGCTGTCACCATGAATTTGGTTTCTCAGGATGCAACTCAGTTTGACAAATGATGACTGCAGCATTTAGAGAGACTGTTATAAGCCAAAATGCTTAACCCTTTTTCACATCAAAATCTCACCAATTGTCATTCTTTCATGCTGTTTCTCTTTCAAGGATGACTTTTGGCTTTTTCAAATCAAACTGACAGAATTTTCACCAAGCTACTTTTCTGCCTTAAAAATGTATTTGGGATGATCCTTCAGAACATCTGTTTATCTCATGCTGCCTGTTTCTTTTCTTTCCTAACAAAACAGGTCATGTTATAATCACCTGAAATCTTAAGACATTTAAAAAAAAAAAAACCACTTAGAAAAATAACTTCATTCTTGTAGTAGTGAGTTCTATCTCTTTCTTTACCTCTGTAAGTATTTGGGGAAATTGTCTTTTCTGTAAACTCAGGAAACAGATAAGATTTGGAAACCAGGTAGTCTGAGCATTGTATAGGAGTTTTGTTTTCCCAAAATTAATGGAATTTCCCTCCAGTTGCTTTCATTAAATATAATTTTTTGACATCAAAGATAGTCCTACTTCAGCAATTAACCGGTGATTTAAGGTATAACTTCCTACCTTTTGGGATGTTATGAGGTGCAGTGTATTAATCTTTTTGTGCAATTACTTCAGAGATGCTTCAGAGATACAGAACAGCAAAGTTCTGAATGTTAGCTTTTTTTCATGTAAGACAGAATAGTCATTCCCTGATTACATCACATGTAGATCTCAGGGTCTGTGTCCTCCATCAAGCTGCTTACCACAATAGGAAGAAACAGTAGATATTCTCTGCTAATGCGACAGAAACTCCTTCTCTTGGCATAACCCAAAACGTAATGGGCAAGATAGAGATCACAACTTGTACATAATGGAAATTTGTAACTATCTGTTTTTATGCATTAATATTATATATTGTATAGAGTAATATCCTTAACTGGACAAATCAGAATAATTAAGTCAGGGAAGATATATTCATTAACTTGTGATCATCAAAGGTAGCCAAGAAAACTGGGGAGAAAAAAGCAAAATTAATCATAAAGTCACCAAGTCAAGTCTCTAAGTCACCACTTACAGAATATATAAAACAATGCATTGCCTCTGCCTGGTCTTGTAACATAAAAAAGTTGCTGCCAAATTAAAACAACATTGGCTTTTGCTCCTAACAGCTAAGCCAAATAATGTTTCCTCAGATAATTTTCTGGGGATAAGTATTCATATTGTTCTGAACCATCTGATAATAATTAAGCATTTATTTGCAAATTTCATAAGAGTGATGAAAGCAGAGGAGACAGAAATAGCCCACTAGAAGGAAGTTATAAGTATCTCTGTCTCTAAATAAATAAAGGCCTGACTGAACATGGGGGAGATAAAACCAATATTTAACACAGAATGTTTGGTCCATTAAGTTCCAAGGGGGTTGAGTGTCCAACATTTTGTTTGGCATCATGTACCACAGCTTGTGGAGAGAGGATCTAACACTGTGTGCTGTACATTGGCAGTATCGTCTCTGGTGAGCCATCTGCCCTCCTCAGCAATAGTGTCCAAAGGAGAAAAAACAAAGGGAGGGGGAAAAAAAAGGCAAAAAAAACCCGGCAGGCTTTTGTTGACACCTTTTGATGCCAAATAACATTCTCCCAGACAATTTCCTAATTTTGTATGGTTGTTAGTCCAGATCAGGAGCCAATTGTCAGTCTATATGTAGTCATGATTTTTTTGAGGCTGAGAAAGCTTAACGGTATGGACATGAACTGCTCTGTGGCCTCAGATGGCCTCAGTTCCTCCCTAGTTCTTACTAATACAGATATTACACAAGTGCATCAGAAACTTTAGCATCCATCAGGCTGAAATGGAATCAATATGAACCATGGCGTACCACCAGGAATGACTAGGGTATCTGCAGGAGGTTGCAGTTCTTGGTGAAGAATATGTAACCCTTTAATAAAGTTAGACTAACAGAGAAAACTGTAGCTAGAGATGTAGTGTTTAATGCTGATGTTTATCCAGTCAAACTTCTCTCTCTAAATTCTGACTGTGGAGAAGAAGAAATAAAAACTACTGTATTTCAGATATGGCATATTGTGGTGATAAGCGACTTTTCCCTGCTAAAATTGCCTATGAAGTGCTCTGTATACAGATGTAAGTAAATCCAGGCAGTAGGAAAAATGATGAAAACTAGACTGTTAGTACAGAAATTTAAAAAATTATTCAACTATTTTAAAAATATTTTTTTAAATAACAAAATGAAAGCTAAATAACAATTCACCTGACTAGGGAGACTGGCAACCCAAAGAGCAACTAAGATTGGAACTCTTTCATGCTGTACAAATGTAGAAAAAGAGGAATCTTGAACAACTTGGTTTGAACATGGCAAGAAGACCATAGTGGTTAAAGCAAACAAGCTTTTAGAATTCTGGCAAGACCTTCAGTTTTGAGTTTGTTCTGGTGTTTTCATTTAGATAATAGAAATTTAGGTTAGGAAAAGATATTAAGTAAATAGAGGCAATAATAGTCTCTACCCAGACTCAGAGGGCAGACTTCATACCTCTTGTGACACAGGGTGAAGCAAACCTTTTGTGAAGTACTCTCCTGTGGGTGACAGTAAATGCAACATGGACTGGCACCCAAGTAGGCAGGACTGTGGGCTCAAAGCCACCAGGTGAAGAGAATTCCATCACAGCCCTGGTTGTTACAATAACCAGAAACTCCACGTTGGCTTATCCATATCTCACATCAGGCTGTAATTGGGATTGAAACATGGAGAGCTATTCACATCCTCCTGGGAATTCACTGGCTAAAACCTTTTGAAAAGGTAGGAATTAGCAGCAGCAGCAACAGCTGACTTTGAGTTCCAGGAACAGTCATGTGCTTCTGATTAACATGGAATTTAGGAATGTTTTGGGTCCTTCTGTGGCCAGTAAAAAGAATGACTTGCTTCAAAACATACCTTCAAGCTGATAAAATGTTTCAGATTATGCTATGTGACCCTATTTCCAAAGAGCCTAGACCTGAGTCATAAGGGTGCAGATTATATGTAGATTCTTATATCTGTAGATTAGATGCAGAACATGTGGATTCCCAAAACACCTCACCTTCCTTTCCTGCCTCTACTTAAATCAGCCAGCTCTTTGAAAAATACAACCCTTGGAGTGCACTTCAGCTTCTCAGCAAAAGGCAGCAAATTCCCATGTGCTCCCTAGGCTGGGGAGCAATGCCAGCAGGTCCCTCTACTCAGCTACTGTTCCTATGGCCATCTTTGGCAAAAAGGAGGCCATAGGCTACAGAGAAGTTATCAGAGCTAAATTAACCTTTGAAATAATTCAAAAGCATTTGTGTAAAGTATCTTTAACATCCTGAAAATCCTCTATATTTAGAGTAAAATTTTCTCTTGTCCCTGGAGAGGATTAAGACAGGAAAAAAAAAAAAAAAAGGAAAAAGAAGAAAAGAAAAAAAAAACAACTAAGAGAAAACTGTAATTTGATGGATAGTGCTGTAATGCACAGGGCATAGCCAACAGCTCTAGCCAGAGAAGAGACATGGGTGGCACAAGGTCAGGCTGCCTAAGTTGCCTGACAAGCAGTTGATATGTCCAGCTCTCTGTGTATTCATCCTAGGTCCTTGAAGATATACCAGTACTATCAGCTGCCGACAATAAAATTAAAACTTTTGACTTCCTCCCTCAGAAGATGTTACCAAGCTACTTTAAAGAATTTTTTGATGTATTTAAGCTCTTGAAGCTTTTAAGATTTCTAAATTGCAAATTGAGGGGTACTTGGTCTGTATTCATGTATTGAATACTTAAAATGCTGTCAGGTAATTCTGAAAAGGTTTTTCTGGTCAAAAAGGCAAGAAATTAATAATTTTAAAAACAAATAAATTGAATAAGGATTTCTAATGTATTCATAACTTTTACAGAAATTCAAACAATTGCTACCCAAAAAAACCCAACCAACGAATTCCCAACCAACCAAGGAAACCTGAACTGAGTTTCTTCCTAAGAGCAAAAGGCATCTCCTCAGAACCTGTTAGTGTGGTGCATTAATTGGGTTTGGGTTTGAGGGTTTTTTTTAAAAGCATTTTTGCAAAGAGAAGTGGCTCAGGAGAGGGTCTTGCCTTTAGGTAAGAAAACAGGATATTGAAAAGGCATCACTAAACACCACCCCCACCCCTCCTAAAAAACCCACAAAGATTAGTGTATATCTAAATTTCTTGTATTTTTTAACTGTCCCTGAGGAGAACCTCTACTTTTTTTAAGCCTTTACAAGCTGAGATAGAAACTCAGAAAAAAATTACTTACTGTGTTGGTGTCTTTTATGTGACTTGGGATAAATCTGGTTGCTAAAGCAACAAAAGCTGAAATTAAAGCCTTTCCTTTTGTATTCTGTCCCTTCCAATTTTTTACCATGTAATGAAGTCACCATTGTCATGTAACCTTGATCTTGCAGTAATCGATGACACTAGATTAATATATGACAAGTGAACAATTATGACTTCAAAGAATGAAAGAAATAGAAAATTACACTGCATTAGGCAGAGGTTTGTTTCAAACAAGAAAAAAATAGAAAAAAAAATATTTCCAGTTCTTAAAAAATGAATGTGCAAGCTGCATTAAAGGAAGATAGAATCATGATTTGAAAAACCATGTTTAAAAGCCTTGGTAATTCTTTCGAAACTATTCTCTTGAGTATTAGGGGAAAGGGGCAAGCACAAATATTTTAACCAAGTACAAAATATTTAAACTACATAGAGAGTAACTGTACTTGAAGGCTGTTTCACTTTTTTACTGTTCTCATCTTTGTTTTCATTTTTTGCTTGTACAGGCTGTTCCACCACCAAATTTTGAGATGCCAGTTTCTATCCCAGTGTCCAACCACAACAGTTTGGTATACAGTAACCCAGTCAGCTCACTGGGAAACCCCAACCTTTTACCGCTGGCTCATCCTTCTTTGCAAAGGAATAGTATGTCTCCTGGTGTGACACATCGGCCTCCAAGTGCAGGTAACACAGGTAAGCTCTGTTCAATCCCATCCCTTCAAGTTCTCTACGATCAGCTCCCTGCATGCCTTGGGTCACTTTAAACTGTATTCCAAGAAACCAGAACTCTATTTTTAAGAGTCATAAGAATTTGTCCAAAATGGCTGTGTTGAAAAATCAAAAGAGACAAAAGAAAAAATAAAGAAAATAAAAAGTAACAAAAACGCTACCTGATTATTGATGAAGATTAAAGGAAATCGGTGAACTCAGTAAAGGACAGAAGGGCAGACAATGTGCTCTTTCATAAAAAGGCAGGTTATCTACTTAATTCATGCAAGTATTCACTATACCATAAAGCAGGGGAGAAAATGTCGCCAATGCAAAAAATTTGAAGCAAGCAAATTAGAACACTCATTACTGAAATAATCAGTCTACAGGCTAAATGCAGAATTTATTTTTATCAATACATTCACAAGTTCCTAACATGGGTTAATGTTAGTTAAGCTCTGTACTTCAGTGCTTTACATAGCAAGGGGTTGTGCTTTGTTCTGGCAATGATGAGAGCTCATCTCTGAATAGGATAAGTAGGGATTAGGTGGTTTCAATCTGTCTGGCTCCAGCAACATCAAGATCCTTAAGTATACCAGGTTCAAAGAATCATTTGAGGTCTCCAAGTGCAAAGAGTGAATGTGTGAATGTCTGTGAAAGGCAGAGGAAATTAAAAACTATGTGTGTGTCTATATATATTCTGTGTTACATTCTTCTCCAGGAATCTTCAGCCTCTTCCTCCCAAACCCTTGCTTTTCTGACTTGCATTCAACTAAAGATAGTTTTCAAATGAAGGACTACTATACATAACTTTCAAACATAATTTTTCATATGCTGTGGAAGTATGAAACTAAAATAAGGAAATTATGGGTACTCCATATTTTGTTTGTCCTTGAAAGGCAAGTGTCTCATACAGATAACATGAAACATCATCATTTTATAATTATGGGTCTGATTCAACTGGCTGTTGAAGTCAGAGGAAAGAAATGGTGGGTACTACAACAGGCTGATTGAAGGTAGAGAAAGTTCTTTGAATATTTGAGTGCTGTAATTTATTGTGCCCTTTACGACATTTCATTTCAACCCCCTAGGTGGCCTGATGGGTGGGGACCTCACAACCGGTGCAGGCACCAGTGCAGGTAAAGAGAAGAGAATTTATATTTATTTTTCCAAATTAATAAAGGACTTACTTCAAAAGCTGATTTTTAAAATAGCTTCCTTTTGGCGGGGGGATAGTAAAAACTGATTAGCATTTTTTTAATTCCTTCGGCTGGGTTGTGGAGAGTTCACTGATATTTGTGCTTCTCTTATTAGTAGAAAGAGGCTTGTTTTCCAGCAGCATCAAAAATCTTACTGCTCAACAAATTCCACAGAAACAAATGTCTGGTTTCCTTCACATTAGCCTTTTCGTAAAAACTTTTGGGTACTTTTCCTTGTTCAAGAAAAATTCCTAGTGGAGTCCGTGTCAGAAGCTCTGATTCTTTTTGCATCCTGGGAAGATTTGCCATTGACTTGAGTGGAATTGGGATTTCATATGAATTTAAAGATTGAACCAAGATTTCAATAGTGAGTTGCTCATTATACTTCAATGTACTGTGTGTACACAGTAAATTGTCTTTCAAAGCCCTGGTCTAAGACCATTGCAAGTCAGCAAAATCTGTTAGCATTTACTTAAATAATCAGTAATTAATTTAAGCTTTGTTACATGTATTCGCTTAGCTGCTTTGACACACAACAGGTAAAGGATTTTCAAGATACCCAGGTGGAGAAAAAGATAAGCCATTTGGTCCTGCCCCCTTAGAAATAAAGAGAACTGTACTTGCTGAGGTCTGTGTTATCAAAGCAATGTCAGAGTAGTTCCCTTTGCTCAGTAAACTCAGTGATTTTTTAGCAATATCAGCAATGTTGCATTATGACAAACACAGATTACAAAAGACAATGGCAAAATTACTTTTGCAGTTTACTAAGTAGACATGTATGTTCACAGAAAACAACTGAGTGGTAAAGCATGATATTTTGCTGGGGTAACTGTTCTCAGAGATAATTGTACGGAAAAATAGTTGGAAGATCCATTTTGTGCACTGTAAATCAAGGCTGATATAAACAGTAATTCCAATATTGTTGGTTAAAATTACTTACAAAGAAATTTTGGATATAATGGTTTGGGTTTTTTCTTCCTTGTCTATTCTCAGCCTGAATTAGGGACCTCCACTCCCCTTTTATTTTCACACATAGGTGAGTCACAGATGTTTGTGTGATGCATTCATAGTACAATTAAAGCTGCACAGCACTGTACCAGAAAGGCACTTTAAATACATACTAAAGCTTTGAGGAGTTGTTTTGTATTAATTTTGGAGTAGGGAAGGCAGACCATGGAAAAACTTCACTATCAGTCTCCTTTGTTCTAAAAAAAAAAAAAGAAAGCGTGACAGAAAATTATATTTTTGTTCATTGTCTCCTGTTAACCTATGAAATAGAACTAAAGAAAGATTTATTCTGCAGTGTTCACATCTCATCTCTGCTTTTAATCTTGAGCAGAACTTCAGGAACAGCAGCAGAGGGACTGGCATAGGAATTGATCACGCTATTAAGGGGCTCCCTCTCCTGGCTCATTTAGAAATATCATCACCTCGTTACTGGCCTCCCATTCCTTTAAATACATGCTGAAAAGCAATTAGTAAAGAAGGCAGTGTTTTCTTTTAAAACAGGGACATACTAAAATTAAAAATCATCTGCATGTGCGTTTCTCATAATAATCCTTGCACTTAATAAAATCTGTATATCACTTCACCGGCTGAAAATTTATATTCTTTCTAAATATGAGGAGGGTTTGGAAATATATTAAAAACATACATAAGCATAGGAAGACAATGGTTTGATTATCCTTAATCAAAAAGTAAGGATTTGCATTAAGCTCTCAAGCAATGTAACTTTGGAGTAAGCAATTGATTTGAGGGAGATATATATGAGGGACATTGCTAAGAATGCATCATAAATTTTTAATTACAGGAATAGTCTTTGTTCTTTATTGAAAAATAAAAGCTTTAAACACCATTAAAGAAGTATTTTCTAAATCTCTTCAAAGGAGAACAGTAGGAAGAATTAGATAAAGGGCTGAAGGAGGATGGAAAGGTCACTATAAGGTTGAATCCTCTTTCTCAGTTGCATCATTCCACAACGGCACTATTTTGGACAGTCATCTTTCTTTAGAGTGCAGAAGAATAAACATCAAAAGTTCTCTTTGTTCATCATTTTTCACAAAAAACAAAAACCTCTGTGTTTTCTTCTATTTGGCATCTGAGAATCTGGTAACATGATCAAGTTTGGGTCCATATTTCTGGCCAAATTTGAACCTTCTGAATTTGCATTTTTCCACAATGTCAAAAAATAGCATATATTCAAAATAATATGCTCCAAGAAGAAGAGTCTAAACAGTTTCACTTCTGCCACTATAAAATGAAACTACTTTTTATTACTAGCACCGGCCCTCAGTTTCTGCACTACTTCAATATATTACATCAAAATAAATTGCATTATTACTGCAATATCAGAAATGGAAAAAGATTATTTAAGACTGTGGTTTAAGTAGTATGTTATTTCACTCATTTGGATTATTTCAAGTAATAACCCTGAAATCATTCACAATTTACCTTGGGAGTCAATTCAAGACATAAATAGAACTCAGTTTACTACTTCTTTATTATATTACACAACTAATTACCATGTATGGTATTTTTAAGGTAAACCAAGGTTGTCTCAGATTTTTCAGAGTGAACTTGTTCTCAGCCAAACATTGATTAATTTCTATCAAGTAATAATTGCAACTGTCAACAAAATTGGGGTGAACTTCATATTTAGTATCATTGCTAAGTTATAAATACAGCAATGTCTTTGGCACTATTCTCTCCAAACAGAGGCTTTTGATTGAAAGACAGTCAAGAACTTTTTGGACCTTAATATGCATGCTCTAAATCTATTTTAGTTTACTCCATAACTAGTATGAAGGCTAAGTAATATGTTTGCCTGTTTACATAATAGACTAGGTGAAGTTATTTTGATTTTAAGAGACTGTAGTCTTCAACAAAACCACTTAAAGGTAACTTCAACAGAAATAAATAATGTCTGTGAGGTTTTAGTACTGTCAATTATCTGCACTCAATTTTTGTTCAGTGGCTTAGTGTTTAAGTTAAAAGTTTGATACAAAACTGAAATTTATAAAATATTTTTAAGGTTTTAAAATAGAACAGTACTGAGGGATGTCTTTCTTTGCATCTGTACTTTGAAATTTTGATTTTCACAGTGAGTTTTACTTTCAGATTGAGTTCTATTTTTCTTTTTATATGGCTTTCAGAGAAAGACATTTTGTATTTTGTAATAAAGTTTTCCTTTGAATGGCATGAGCCCATTTAAATAAACAGCATTTCTATAGATTTAAAACAATTTTAAATAATAAAACCAAATGAAAATTTCCATCTCAAGTTTTAAATCCATGATGGGTATAATAAAATGCATGCTTACTTCAACTGTTTATTTCTGTAATTTGTTTGTTTCTCTATTTGATTTCTGCACTGCCCCCATCTTGACATTAATATTAAACTAAAGGAGAAAGTTATTCAAAAGTTTTTGGGGCTCTAAAAATGCTTGGAAGAAGCATTTTCCTTACCAGCAGAGGAACTTGCTGTCTTTCATCCTAACATCTTCAAACTACCTTTAAACCAATTATTATAAAGCAATAGAAACTGAAAAGATCAGCATTGCATTTTGATAAATTTATCCCATGTCTTTTAATGACTGAATCCTCTATTTACCTATAAATCAGCAGCAAGTCATTTGCTTCTGGAAATTAGCCACAGGCCAACAATTGCCTTCTCGTCTTCTGAAGGCTGAGGTCCTGAAGTGCCAACTAGTATGATAATTTTCTAGTGCTTTCTCTTCTTCATTTTCTGAGTGGTGTGCTGACTGTGGGTGAATGTATTATACATTCTACTAGTATTTCAAGCCACATGGGAATACGTGCAATAGTAGCAATTTTTGATTTATATTCCCTCAGGGTAGAGGCAATCTGGAGGGTATATCATCAAAGAGTGGTTTAGTAAAAAGATGCGCAATCTGCCCAATTGAGCTGACCAGCATTACCAAAAATAAGCAAGGATTTCAAAGATGTCTAGCTACATTAAAGACTTTTGGAAATATAAATATAAATATACAGACTCATTTTATATTTTTTAAGAAATTTAAATGTTGCATAAATATTCTTCAGTCTACCCTGAAATCGTGCTTGGTATAGTCAAGAGAAGGTAATTCTTGGACCACCAGTGTGGAGTATGTTAAATAAACAAGTGAGTTTGGAGAAATATTTCTCAAACCACAATTTATGGGCAACCTCTTAGTAAGACAGTAACTGGGTTTGTCAGGGAGAATATGATAAGTTTTTGTCTGTCCCTTATTACGTGATGAGTGCAATAACCCACAGACTTCTGATCCAAAGACTGGGCAAAATGTGGTACAGGAGTAAACAATAGTTCCTGTCCAAGGAATCTCACTGTATGAAAGAAAGGACACACAGTCATTCATAAAAGAGTTTGTGGTGCAATAGTGCCAAATTCAAACAGTAAGAATTCATAAATTGGCAGATTGAATAAAAACCATGGAGAGGGATAAGAAATGAAAAATATATCTGCTCTGGTTTTCCTTTTCCACTTGTATTATGCCTTTAAAGTGTTCCTCTTCCAAGGTTTCTTCCAAATAACAAGAATATATATCTATATACATAGTGCTAAATAGATGGTTGGATGGATGAATAGATGGATGGATGGATGGATGGATGGATGGATGGATGGATGGATGGATAGATAGATAGATAGATAGATAGATAGATAGATAGATAGATTCTTCTTTTTCTCATTGCTTTCAGGGAAGTAGATACAGGCAGGAGATTTTGTCAAAGCTGGCAGAACACTAGAACTTGTTTGACAGGTCTAATACATAGTATGAAGGAAATAGTTTATCTACTGTATTTCATGTCTGTGTAGGCAATCAATTCAGGTATTTCCAACTCTAATTCCATGTAACAAATAACCCATGAGTCACATGAATGAAACTTTGAGAATAAGTCTGAAAGGCTAGATGCTGCTGTTCATATTAAAAAAAAAACTAATCTTGCAGTGGGTGTCATATGCAAAGGTTGGATGTGTCTGTCTTCAGCTAACTCATGTGACCTCTTACCAAAGAGACCCATTCAAGCCCATTCTCAGTAGACATCAATGAAAATCTGTAAAAATTTCATCTTTATTATGTTTCTACCAATTGTGTAAGTGTTGACTTAGTAATTTATTTAGTTATTCTCTGTCTCTTCATCTCTGTAATAACAATGTCTCAATAATTGTATTTATAAAAAGACAGCTTGAAAGGTTTGAAAAGGAAAGTTCAAATGTAATGAACAATTAAGTGAGTCATACAAACTGGTTCTTTGTAAATGAGATCTTAAAGACAGGCATAATTGACTTCCTGTATTACAAGAAGTTTCAAATGTTCAAGACTAGTTTGAGTTCTTTAGATAAAATCCCTTTCCTAGTGAAGTCTGGGACAATTTTTTGCTTTCTTTAAATGAGACAGGGATTTCACTGTTTTTACCCTCTGCATTCTTGCTCACTAAGACACAACACAGTCTTCTGTTGCACACTGTAATACATATGCTTGTTCAAATTCAGAAAATAGAAAAAGGCATTGAAAATTAGAAAATTTTTGAATTTCATGCCTGTCCCGAGACCTGAAAGGTACAGCTGATGTCTCTTGCATTTGGACTGCAGCAATGACTTTGCTGTGAAAAAGAAAACAAGAGATGTGTTTAACTTCCTGAAGCTGTGACTGCAGTCGTACATGGAAGTTCTGACAGTATTAAGTTAACATGACCCCTGCCCTTTAACTTTTAACATGATTCACCAATTAAGGTATTGAATCCAACAGTTCCATTTGTTTTCCAAATCTCTAACAAGGTGATTTTTCCTGTGCTAACAATTGGAGCAGTCTCTCAGTAATAGAAGCCAAAAGATGGGTTAGTTATTTTTCAAATAAGGCATCCCATTTATAATGGGAATTACGCTTGTCTTGAAATATTTTTCATTGAAAAGAAGTTCTCAAAATTATAACTGATTTCAATCAGCTCAGAAAGGAAATCATTTGTCATTGTGATGGTTTGAAAGCAAAACCAGTGAGAGACTCCAAGTCAGAAACACAATTTAATAAGAGGAAAAGAAAAGAAATAAAAGAAAGTAAAATAAAGTAAATAAAATAAATGCAATAGTACAAAAAAAACCACTGATGGAGTCAGAATACAACCTGACACCCTGTTAGGGTGGAAGTAGCAGTCCAAATGAAATGGTCTTGTCGAAGCAGTGATCCTGTAGTAAGGTCTGTTAGCTCTTGTCCTCTGGGAATACAGTGGGGAAAGGCTCCCTGTGCTGTCCCAAACCCCAGATTCTATCCAGGTGGGAATGCTTGGCTCCTCCCCCTGGGCAGAGCATCTCACAATGGGATGATCTCATTCTATGAGTCATGCAGTGGGTCCTTGATGGCCCATTAAACAGAGATAGCTCCCAGAGGAAGTTACCTATGAGTCATGGGTAAGGCATTGATGGGCCCATTAAGAGAAGATAAGGGAAACACTGCCCCAGCTGGTTT
This sequence comes from Acrocephalus scirpaceus scirpaceus, assembly GCA_910950805.1. Lineage (NCBI taxonomy): Eukaryota > Metazoa > Chordata > Aves > Passeriformes > Sylviidae > Acrocephalus > Acrocephalus scirpaceus. The sequence continues at coordinate 59,716,987 of OU383776.1, forward strand.
CAACAGCTCATGAAGATGGGGATAGAATACATACTTTGGGCACAACTTACATTGTAACCTAGGACAGTCATCAACAAGTAATTTTTTAAAAGCAGATGATTGACAAAGGGGTCATGGCTTCAAGCTGAAACAGGGCAGATTTAGATTAGGTATTCAGATTGAATTATTGACTGAGGATTGTAAGGCTCTGGCACAGGCTGCCCAGAGAAGCTGTGGGTGCCCCATCCCTGGATGTGCTCAATGCCATCTTGGATGAAGTTTTGAGTAACTTCTAACAAAAGGTGTCCCTGCCCTTAGCAGGGGGTTTGGATCTGGGTATCTTAAAGTTTTTTCCAACCCAAACTATTCTGTGATTCTTTGCCATGATTTGCCAAAAGTCTCCTGAAGTCGAAAGAGATAAGATCTCTCTTCTTCCCAGGCATATGTATTTCCCCTATATATCTTCAGAAAGTAGTATATTTTTTCAGCAATATAGTTTTCTCTTTGACGTAAGTCACATTCTGGTGTTGCTTTCTTTTTCTCAATTTTTACGATGTTGAAACAACCCATATCAAAAAAAAACAAACCACAAAAAACTTCTTATTTTTTGCATAAACAGGACTAGAATGGAGCATCTTTTCAACTAGCATAATTATAAGAGTACAGTTAAGTCCTGAAAACATATTTAGGGTAGGTGGTTATCTCAGATCTCAGGGGAAGGCCAAGTATGAATTGTTCACATGCTAAGAGATCAGGGCTATGCCAGTAACTGCAAGATTTTTTGGAAAAGCTGTGATGCAAGCTAAGTTTCAGACAACCACCTCATCACTTGACACTGGCCTCTCCTATTAGACTACACCTTAGTGTGGAAGACCAATGCATTCTTAGTGGAGAACATGGACTTATTTGCAAATGTCAAGCAAGAACGCGGAGGGAGCACTCTGCAAGGTCAGGGGCATTTCACTGTGCAAGCTCTTCATGGTAGTAGGTACAACACCAGTGCTAGGGGCAGGAGACCTGTTTTACCACGGTAGGACACATTTTTTACCATGGTAAAAGCCATGACTCTCTGATCCCTGACATTTTGTTTGGACCTTACAAAACTGTGACACAAGAATATATTCCTGTTGCTCATAGAGCAGTGCCCATATGTTTAAACTTCAGACATGTAATATTTATAAAACACAAAACTGAAGACCACTGTATAATTAAGAGATTTTTTCTCAATAGTTTCAACTTAGCCACTGTTTTGATTAGCTGAGGCTTCAATCAAAACAAGATAATATGAAATGTACAAGTTCTGAAAAGAGCATAACTACTGATACAGGTGTTAGAACAAAATAGTGGAAATGGAAATAAATAAATCAATACAACCAGAAATAAAGATATCAGAAAAGTAGTTTCAGCATGAAAGCTGTGTGATCTGAGATTCCTGAAAGGAGATGCCATTAAATAATTATGAAAGCAGGTAATAAGATGCTATGATCGGACATTATATTGTAAGCACACGGGCAATAGTAATTGTATTCCAAGACTAAAAAACACAAACAGGACCCTGATTTGGATCATCTGTTGCTCTGTTTCTTTGCTGAGTTAAAAAAAAAATAAAAAGAAGAATAAGGATGATCATCCTTGAAGAAGAAAGCAAATTCCCCCTTCTCTCAGTATATAACTGTTGTGGTTTAACATACCACAGATCTCCATTGTCTATGATATACACCTCTATTTCCAAGAGTTGCAAGGAGGGGGTCCATGTGCTGAAATATCTGCCTGCCACTTGGGAAGACTATTTGCAATGAGAATTGTTTTGTAGGGTTTCTCACAGTTGCTTGCATGGGTAACCACAGACTAATTCAAACAGTCAGGTGCCATCTTTATATTTATTTTATTAAGGTGTGGACTCCTGAAGTGAGTGAATACTTACTGGAAGTACTAATTTAGAAACATTTAAATACTGCTCTTATCACAGCAATAAAACATAAGCACAGTGTTGGTTGTCAGGTTAGCTTGCCATGCACTTGACTCAGCAAGTGTTTGCATGGGGTGTGATGCACAGGTCAGTTTTCTGTTCTCATGGCCTTTCATCCTACATGCAGGACAACTGTAGTGCCATCAGAGCCCTTTTCATCTCTTTAGGCTTAAAGAGCAAGTTTCCACTGAGTTATAGAACTCAATGCAGTTATAGAACCTGCATGGCAAGAATGGTTGAGATAGAGATGGCTTAGATTTCTGTTGATCTAGAAATGTCTTCCATATATTTATTTTATTTCTAAGTATTTAGTTCTAAAACTAACAAAGAGTTGTTGAGATAGTTTTCCTGTCATTCTCCTCCCATTCTTCCAAAAGTCTGTGTGTCCTCTGAATTGTCATCCTGTTTCAGCCCCTCTGAAAAAGTAGCTGATACTTTCACAGGATGTTTGAGAACTCTTCCACACAAAGTCATTAGGTTTTTTGTACCATATCTGTATGAGTTGGCTCCACATAATTCAGTAAAGAAGGTCCATTAGTTGAGTGTAGTGGGAATGGGCAGCTATTTTAAAGCAAAGATTTCATTTTTTCTGGATGTGTAGCAGCAGATTGGTTTTCTTCTCCCATTTGTAGTTAGCAACAGTTGTGTGCTGTAAAATGTAACAAACCTGTGACATATGAGTAAGAACTTTCAGTTACCTCTTTTTTAACTTTTAAAACTTTATTAACTTTTTAATTACTATTAAGAACAATTACCATTCCTCCAGAAAATAGGAAAATAAACTGAGTGAACAGTGAAAAACTGGGTGCAAATTTAGCAAAATTTCTATTGATTCTTTCATACCTGTGCATAGATTTTGAAGCGGAGATAGTTTGTGGTACAGTTTACTGTCATGTTTATATATATTAATTCTGTATTTAAAATTCTTTTTGAGATTCTTGGTGATCAGTCAAAATGTCATATATATGAGATATGCATTAAATATAACCAAATAAGGAGCAGAAATCCTCCATGAAATTCAATATGCATATGCATCTTGGAAGATATATGAAAGTTTTCACAAGTAAAAGCATACACTTATTGGAAGCTTGAAATGAGCATTAATATTTATTAAAACTCATTCAAGAATTTGAAAGTTCATTTTATATTAAAAATAATCCCAGGTTCCCAAGGATCTTGTAAATTGTCAAACCATGTGGTCAGTGAAAAGGATTAGAATAAACAAATGAGAGATTAAATAAAGTACATACAAATTGTGTATCTTATTCTTCATTCTTCCGCTTTAGTTCCTCAGACAACCATAGAGGATTTTTCATTCAGGATATCTATTTGAAATCACAAAAGTAGGGGGGGAAAAAAAAGAACAAGTAGGAACATGAGAGTTTAAAAAGTTCAAGAAATCAAAATCCTAAAATTTTCCAATTTTTCAAGATTTAAAGGCTTTGAATTATTAAAATCATGTTCAAGAACATTGAGAGACAAGGAAAAAAAGTTACACTTTTCTCATTATTATTCTCTCATGTTATTACCTTAACATGTGGAAAGTTTCCTGGTTTAAATCCTCAGAATAGATTTATTGTTTTAACTCTCAGAATATTAAGAATTGCAGCCACTTTGCAACCTCTGTAACACCAATGACCAAAACTCCTTTAAAGCTACAGGTGTTACTAATAGGGTATGAAAGAATTAAACTTTGCTCTCTATTCTGTCTTGATTAAGCTTGTGCCCTTCTGGTAACTTTAAAATCTTAAAATTTAAGATTAAAATGTTAAAGATGGTAGTACATGTATTTGTAACACAGTTAAAATTGTAGTTTTTCATAGTTAAATGGATTTTTTTGTAATTATTCTTCTTGACTGAATTTTTATCAGTGTACAAAAATAGCTTTTCTGAGTTTTTTGAGAAGTGATATTACAGGGATTAATCACACAGCTTGTACTTGGATGGAATTCATTCTACAGTCAATGGCACTTTTGCCTAAATGCAAAATGTGAGAGCACTCCCAAGAGGAGTGTTCTGTGTTCAAAAAGCATTTGTCTTTACATTCTGCCATTAGTCTAAATACTGTCTGTCACTGCCTTTCATGACACGTGCTGCTCCACTAGCTCTGTCTAGAAACAAGCTCTTTTCCCCATAAAATATTTTTACTATTACAAGTCAGTATAACAAACAATACAAGGAAAAATATTTTTTGCTGAAAACTTTTTGAATGAAAACTGTTGTATACTTACAAATTCTGACATATTCCCTTTAAAATTTGTGCATCCACTGTTTTTATTTTTGCTATTTTCATTACGCCTCACAGAATACATTTGTGATGTTTAAAAATGTTCTATTGCATAAAAAATATGGCTTTTAACCATACAAAAATGTAAAGCAAACTTGCTCTAAAATCCATCCGCTTTTCATTTTCTTGTGATCTATAATCAGGAAATCTATTCATATACAACATATAATTTTTTGTGCTTTCAGGTGGATAGAGGAATGAGATGTTCTGCATACGGTCACATCTAAATTGATAATTGTCCAGGCAGAGTGTAATTTTAAAGTGGAGCATGAAGGAAGATTTAATTTGTACATTATATGTCTTATACATTTGTTTTTCCTCTGAATGTAAATGAGGCCATTCTCTTTGGTGGAGTTATCTGAAGGTGGGACAGCTGCCTCAGAGTAGGCTGCAGCCCTCTTGATTTAAAAGGATACAGTTTAAAGAGCTTGTTTACATTCATACTTTTCTTAACTTTAAACCACATGCATGCATTCATCCCTGATTTCCAAATGATGGGTTTCTGTATTATTGGTTTAAGGTCCACATCTTACATTCCTGAATCCTCATTATACCAAAAGAATAACAGTTTGGTGACTGGAAAGAGGAACTGTTATTATATGGCTCCAAAATACTAGGAGGCATAATATGCCATGAGCAGCAGAAATCTGCTGGCAAAGAAAAGATTGCAGTAGATTTTAAAAAGAATTTGATGTTTTTAAAATATAAATGTAATCACTGTTCAAACTATTTTACATCAGTAAAGTTCAGATGAATGTTTCTTAAGAACAAAGCTTTATACAGAAGCACTCTTTCCCCTAATGTTTAATAGTATATAATATTAAGTAAATCTTATGTAGGAAATGGGAGTTTTTTCTTGTAAGGTGATTTATTCTCCAAAAAATCACAACTAGAAACAAGCATATAGAGTACAGTGCATTCTGTTTTGCTATATATCTTAAATCCTGTATTGTAGAACTGAAAAAAACTTCTTCTGACAGTTCCATTGCCACTCTCTGGGCAAATACTTGTCATATGACAGATTTTACATCCTGTTGGTAAAATACCTCCTGTATGAAACTGACAGAAGAGAAACCCTACTTTTGCTTCAGTTTCTTTTTGGTCACTACATGCATTGCTTTTCAGTATTCAGTTTGTAAAATACGAACTTTTTAAAATGCAGTGTGATTTCTTGTAGAAAATACTGCTGTATATTCAGAATGCCCTTTCTAATTTCTCCACCTGTAGTAACACATGGCATTAATTTGAGCATAGTAGATAGCTCATCTATGTTGAGAACAATAGTTCATTTTGAGAAAACAAGCCTAGTGGTACAAAATCAAAAATTTTTTACAACGCTCTGCTGAGATTTCTTGGTAAGTCTAAAATACATTTCAGTAACTGATTTTGTTTTCCTAACTGTATGATGTTATTAAGGAAATAAACAACAAGATTAACTATTAAAAATGTTTTAGTGCAAAATCTCCAAAGTCATTTTAATACAGAATATTAGAAGTGATCTGAGGGTTCTTAAATTTTTGTCATATTGCAAAGGCTTGGAGACCATGATAATAAAAATAATGAGAAAAAAAAATCCAGGCCTGACCACTTACTAAAGGTACCTGACAAATACAGAAATCATCCTGTACCATAGATCTAGTGTTCACAGTTCAAGTCTTCCAAACCCTGAAGTGGTGTTTTTATATTTAATAGCCTTTGATAGATTTTATTTCCATGGATTTGCTGATTTGATTAATACAAGTAGCTGATGCACTTGAGTATTAAAAACTTGAAAATCTTAGTCATGCTTGGATACACTTCATTATCTTAACCAGAGGAGCAAATCACTGTTATGTACTGTCATTTTTATGCCCACCTCATAGACATTATCAAACTTAGTTGCATAATCCATTTATGTTCTTTAGTGCTATAAACTCCATTTCACTTTGGGGGGGAGGGGGTGGTATGTGAGATATGTGAGTCAGTGGTCTTCACTGACTTTTTTTGAAGGTCCAGGATTTCTGACCCAGATGGCTATGCCACACTGACTAGCTTATCTTCTCACACAAACTCCAGTCTGTGTGTTGCAGCTAATGAACAAGAACTGAATCCAGAAAACAAAGTCTTCCGTAGCATTTATTTCTTTGGTATTTAACCATGAAGATTTTCTTTCCATACTAATTTTCATACTATTCCCTCTCTATGACTGGGCAGTTTCTGTACCTCTCTTGAGATTGCGTAGACAGAATTTCAAGATTACTCTAAAAAGTCATTTTATTCCCTAGATTTTTTGTGGGTAAGAGGTGAAATCCAGTGAAAGAAGTAGTGAAATGGTAGGTCAGTAACCTTATGGATACATAGTGTCAATGCAATGTGGTGAGAGAAGAACACGCTTTTCTAAAAAAGATAAAGGAAGCACTTGCTTGTCAAAGCTGTTCCTGGGGCCTGCAGAAGAGAGGTGAAGATGAAAGATATGGTGGTGTTTTAAATAAGGTTATGGTCTTTCTCCCATTGACTTTAGTGTTTACAGAACCAGGTCCAAGCAGTGTAGCAAAAAAGAGCCAAAAGACTTTATGAATCCTTCTGGTCCTCCCTCCGCCTTTTGTGCAAATTATAGTCTTGCTATACTCATCCTTTGTTTAAAAGCAAAACAAAATCATGAGCTGCAAAGGGCTGAGTCAGGAAAGGCACAATCTTCTGTAGTTGTAAAGAAAATATGAAATAGCTTTGACAGTTTTTATGCCCTGAAATTATCTGACTTTCCTCATCCTTGAAAGGCAAACGTCAGATGTTGGCTGCTACAAGGGCACAGTAAATTGTGCTATATACCACAGTGCTGTAAACAAAATTGTATTAGTTTCAGCACATCAATGAGGTGTCAGCAGCCATGAGAGGAAGCATTTGAAGACCAGTTGTTCCAAATATGGCACATGTTGTATTTTCCATAAAGATACTTGACACAGATATCCACCATGAGTTTTTGATTTCATAATTTTAGAAGGGCTAAAAAGATACAGTGGACTTTATCAAACTTCTCACTCTCCTTTTTTTTTCCCTCTTTTTTTACCTTAACAGGAAATGGATATGGCAACCCCCGCAACTCACCAGGTCTGCTGGTCTCACCTGGCAACTTGAACAAGAATATGCAAGCAAAATCTCCGCCTCCAATGAATTTGGGAATGAACAACCGTAAACCAGACCTCCGTGTGCTTATTCCACCTGGAAGCAAGAGTACCATGCCATCAGTGGTAATGCATTATCAAAGCTCTTCTTTTTACCTCTTTCAGATAAGAGTTATTTAGGAATTTCAAGACTGGCTCAGGAAACTAAACTCTGATTGTTTGGTTTTTCAGGCTAGGGCTTGGCATTAAGCTGAGGATGTAAGCTGAGCCTCTTTGATTTTTTTTTTGAAGTCTTATTTACTTCCTACCTTTTGTCTGTTGAGTTGCAAAGTAGAACTGTGTCCTAACTGTGCACAGTCTAACCTTCTACAGTCTCTTTCCCAGCAGCTGAAAGAATCTTTCCTAAAGTTGTTATAAAAGCTGAATTTAACCCTAAGTATTTCTAACCTATTATGTTTTTTGTAAATATTTAGCCACACAGACTCTTGGCAGATGGCGTATTAACAGTAATAAATTAATTTGGGCCCTATAACTGTGAGCTCCAAATTTCCTAATCATATGAGGTAGTAAATAGACAGAGCAAGAGAAAAAGGAGAATGAAATTTCTGTATTTTCTGCCAGGACTAGTGAAATTTAGGCAATATACTAGGCTAGAAGGCTGAATTGGGAAGGTATCATGTCCATGTCTTGTAGTTTCTACTCAAAAGTTCATTAGCGTTTCCAAGTAGAGCTGTTTTGAGTGATTTAACATTAAAAGTTAACTTAAGTTAAAAAGATTTAATTTAAATTATGCGGTTTTCAATTTTTAACAAATATTATTAAAACAACATCAGATTGGCTTCTTCAGGTCGATGCAAAATAAATTAATCATCAAAGTAAAACTGCCCATAAATGTGATGCTACCTCCTAAGTGAAAAAGTGAAAAATAGCCCTGCAGGGCAATAGTTGATCAAGGCAATGACAAGCTGTCTGCATCAAATTATTTATTCCAAGCCCCTTAAAATTTTCCAAGAGACTCTGAGTGGTCAAGTACAGCAAGACAGTCTGCAAACTATGTGACTGTGGAATTAAAAATGAATTCCTGGAGAAAATCTTGTGCTGAAAACTGAATAGGTTGTTCCTACAATTGAGTCAAGCATTTTATTAGAAGGAGGACAAATAAGAGATCTGTGAGATGTATTTTTTCCAAAATATGCCAAAAAGGTGTTTAATTTGCTGCCCCTATGATATGAAAATATTCCCTTAAGCTAAAAGCTGCATCCTGGTAAATATTTATATTCACTAATTTTTAATACTCCTTTCCAATGCAATCAGTCTGAGGATGTTGATCTGCTTCTGGTAAGTGGTAATAAAGCTCATCTAAATAACAAAGAAAAGAAAACTGAATAAAAAATGAAAAAAGAATATTTTTTGTGATATAAGTAAAATATTAGCTGATAAAATGGAAAATACTACAATAATAACCATGTGGAAAAGAAAAGATCACTGCAATTTTTTAAATATAGCAATAGAACACCAGATGCAGTTGTTGCACATATTCAAATTATGCATGCTAGATTTAAGCTTTCTTTTTGGTGGTGCAGAGAGCATGTAAACTTATGTTGTTGAAGATGGTGCAGCCTTATGACATTTTTTTTGGTGGCCCTCTAGCCATTTTTTCCTCCCACTCAAATAATTAGAGTTCTCTAGTGTAATCTTTACAGTGCAACACCTAGTACCTTGGAGTTAAAGATAAGTGTATAACTGCTGTGCAACCTAACAGCCTTGAAGGGTTTTTTTATTGCACAAAAATGAAGTAGTCAGAGCTCCGTCTCCTGGTAAGAGTTCAGTGTTCAGTAGTCTGGGCGTGCACCTCTTTCAAAATCCAGCAGAGCTGGGTTTGGGGGTTTTTCTTTTGCCTGTTCATTTTGCTTTGTTTTGCTTTGTGGGTTTTATTGGGTTTTGTGGTAGCTTTTTTTTCTATATGAGTGAAAAGGAAAACAATGGGAATAGAGCTTATATATTTCATTATTTTTTCACATGATCTGTTCTTCTACCTACAATAAAAGCAGTCTTACTAGTTCAGTTACCTAGGAGATACTGATGTAATGGGTTACTATGGTGACAACTGGTCTCTTGAAAGCTTGTAAATGACAGGGTTGGCAGAGTTCATCAAAGCCACATGTTAAATGATTAATTTCTAGAAATTTGTAACAGCCTGTATTTCTCATGTGCAAAGCATTCCCAGAAAGCAAATACACTCAACTGACTTAAAACTGGTCAATAATATGTTTATTTTATTTACTTTAAAAGAATCAAAGGATAAATAACTCCCAGTCTGCTCAGTCATTGGCTACTCCAGTGGTTTCCGTAGCAACTCCTACTCTACCAGGGCAAGGGATGGGAGGATACCCATCAGCCATCTCAACAACATATGGTACTGGTAAGTATGGGTGCAGGATGCAAAGGACGGGAAAGGGAGCAAGGTGCTGACAAGTGTCTATCTCAGTATTAATGAATTAGCTAATGTTCTTCAGGAGAAACTGAAAAATTCATAGCTGTTATGCCTTCGCACTACATTTGCTTTGCCTGTACCTGTCACTAACTTAAGACATATTTATTTTAAAGTTAGCTGATTTGCTTGAAGAAATCTGATTTGGTAGCTTTATTTCATTGGGTTTTTGTTGTTTTCTTTTTTTTTTTTTTAAGGAGGAAACTTAAAACAGTTAACAGTTCTTAGTCTTCCTTGGATATAATTTCATGCAGTTGAGTGCACCATGCTAAAGCCATGAGGGTAGTGGGAATCAGCAGCTTCACTATCTCCACACCAGATTTCAGTAATTCAGTTGGCTATCACACCTGGGAGGGTGCAGAAATGAAGCCTCAAGGCATCTTTACAGTTCCTCTTGTGTATTGCTGCTGTACAGAGTGCACAAAGTGACACATAGATCCAGAATATTTAGAGAACACATGCATTGTTCAGAAGAAGGCTGCCTACTGGGTTCTGCAAGGAAGACAGTAACCAAAATGTTCTATTTTTCAAGTGTTACTGACAATCCATTTGTAGTTATGGTGAATTTACAGGCTAAGAATGCTTCAGATCTGCCAGACCCAGTAAAGTCCTGCTAGATTCCAGAATAATTATTAGTGCATTATTTGCTCCCAAGTTAATGACTTGAGGGAAGAGGTAGATTTACTTTTTCTGCTGCAAGTTAATGTGATTGGTGTAATTAAAATTAAAAGACTTACAAAGTGACATGAAAATTACTATGCTGGTTGTTGTTTAATTGCTTCCTCTTTAATTCTCTCTTAATTATTGTCTTTCTGTTTTCAAATCTAGAATATTCTCTGAGTAGTGCAGATATATCATCTCTCTCTGGTTTTAATACAGCCAGTGCTCTTCATCTTGGTTCTGTGACTGGCTGGCAACAACAACACCTACATAACATGCCACCATCTGCCCTCAGTCAATTGGGGTAAGCAGTGTTTTCTTTATTTTACTGTCCTACACTGACTTCACTTTCCCCAGTAATTCCAGACGTGAAATATGTCAAGATAACACACTGGAACTTATTTACTGTGTGTAAAAACTAGATTTTGCAAAACTGGAGCAATGTAATTCATGGAAAGCTTGCTAGGGAGCCACAATGAAATACTCTGTGTTCATGACATTTTCTCAGTAGTGTATTGTTTATATTTTAGTTTTTATTTCTTTAAATAGCATTTTATTTCACTACTAAAACCAAATACCTATATTGTACTGATGCCATACTTACTATTTATGCTTTTAATTTCCAGTTAGCATTGCGCAAACATTTACAGTAAACTAGAATTTTTTAGATATTTTAATAAAGTAAGACTTACATAACTAATTGACCTGATAGTAAGCCTTAACTTCATATAATAATCACATACTTCCTTCTGCTCAACTCTGAAGTTCAAGTTTCATTTATTAGGAGATGATTTCTATGAGAAAATAGTGTGATTAGGCCGAAGAACTGTGAGCTCACAAAACATGTTGTGATGTGCCTGTGCTGCGGAATATAGGTATTCCTGCCCTCTAGTGGCTAAATTTGCAATATTTATTCAAGTTTTGGAGAAACACAGTGCTCAATCATCTCAGGATCTTTAGAAGTGTGAAAATTCACACAGGGAAATCACCTGAACAAGCAGCCTCTTGGCTCATGTAAGTGAACAGGTGTTTGATTTTCAAATATTCTGATATCTGCAATTTCTCTTGAGTAAGACCATGGCACAGTAGACTAATATATGGTTAGACATGTTGGAATTTTTAAAACTTTAGTTATAAAAATAAAGCTGAAAACAGCAGGAGTGTATTTGTGAGGAGAAGAATTAATTAATATACAATTGAAAGGAAAACCTTTATTTCAGAAAGAGGTCTTCCACATATGCTTTTTTTTGGAGATTGCTGCTATAGTGTGGTATGATTTCATACTCTAAACATGACTTTAACTTCAAAATTCTCCTTCTACTTTATCTGATCATCTTTTGTAACTTATTTTAATGTCTTAACCATGTTGATAATTTGGGTTTTTAAAGAAAGCTATACAAATGTTTCAAAGGAAACAAATTTTTTAAACCTCATTTCTGTATAAATAAGTATACATAAGTACAAATGTCATAAAAACATACAACTGAAATACTTGTGCTAGAAAAAAATAGTCTTAATATCTTTCTCTTACTCTTTTCTTTTTTGAGTTTGCACTATTTCTAGGGCAGCATTCAGACTTACTATACAACTAAAGTCATAAATTCTCAAATAAATGGAAAGCTCATGTTAGGTAACACTAGTACCATACCAAGGAATGTAATAAGGCTATTTGGTTGGCAAAAAAAAAAATAATGAATTAAGTCCTAAGCTAACTACATGCCTTTTCAGATATGTCACACATCGTGATCAGTTTCTGATTCGTATGGCAGAATGTCAAGTGTAATGGCTGCAGCCGTGGAATACATTCTGAGTTGCCACTCTTGTTACTATTATTTTTTCAGTGATTTGTAAGTGAATTCAGCTATGGAAGTTGCTTCCCAGACAAATCTGGAGAAGCCATCTTTTACTCCAGAAAATCTTAAGTCTTTATTTTACTCACTGAGTTCCATGTGCAAGAGCATGTGTTTTAACTTTTGTATTATATGAAAAACTTGAAATTCTGTAGAACATATTCAGTCCATGTCAACCTCATTTAGAATTTGCAAAAAGATTTTAAAAATGAAATAAAGTTACAGTCATCTTCACATACTTGAGAAAACACATCCAGAAAGGTTTTGACCTAAATTTCTGTGCTTAGTGAGGTCGTACACTGTAAAGATTTCGCAGCTGTGAGATGCTTGTTGTTAACAGTAGGCTATAAAAACCTGTGAGAAAACAATTAATGGAAGAGGCATTCCAGTTGTCCTTCAGGTTTTGTTTTTCACCAAAGTCTAAAGGTGAAAATCATCTCTGCTTCCTCAAAACATGACAAGAATGTGATTAGTAGCAGAATAAGATAGGGTCAGATGTCAGACCTTGCTCCAGATAAGTCCTCAGCAATTTCAGTAGCACTGTCAGAACCATCTTGGAGGTAATTGGAGACCTCTTCAACCTAGCTCTTGATTCTTGGAGTTGACTGTGCAATTAGGAGCCACACTAGTGCTGGTGGACTAGAGGGCAAATATGTGAGGACCTGGGAGTAGTTCACTTTCCCTATTTGTGCAGATTTTGGCCTTCTGCCAAGCCTGGTAACATAGAGCCTGTTAAGATATGTAGAGACTGTTTAGACATGACTGGGACGTTAAAACAATGCAGACATTTCAACTTTTTTGAGTTAAAAACCAGAATAGTATTTTCATGGTCTTTTAACTGCATCTACATCTGGAAAAAATACATACAAAAATTCTACTGAAATCAGTCCCTCCTAAAGCTTTGGGATTTGGTCGGAATAGTACATCAATGTCTCTTACTGCTTATTTAACACGTACCAAAAAAACTACGAGAAGTTAACTACAGAAGGAAAGTCCTTTCCAAACCTCGTAATAAATTATCAAAAATTTTTATGCACAAATTCACAGTATGGAATATGTTCTCGTGCATCCACATTTCCTAGCCTAAGAAACAATCTTTTCATCTAAAAGTAACATCCACAAGTGAAGTTTTCGCTTTCCTAAAATATGAATGCAGGGAACAAAGCAATATTTAATCTGAAGGTGCTTCAGTATAGATAATTATTTATGGAAGAGAAGTTTCTCTAAACTTCTACCCATGTGAATAAAAAGTTGTCCAAATTCATGCATCATGTTGACTTGTTCTGTGACCCTTATATAGCAAGATTATTATTATTTAGCTACAATTACTCTTGATTAGATAATAACTATAGCTAGGCATAGGAAAATATTCTCCATTAAACTATTTTTACTGAAAAATTTGGAAACAGTTACATCATGTTTAATGAATTTGCATCAGTTCTGCCAATTTCTTTGTTTTGAATAAAAACCTTATGTATTTCAGATTGAGCTTTTTTTTCTTATGCCACTATTATAAATAAGATGTCTAGTAACTCATTTTCATGCTATTTTTAAATTCTTGTTTTAAAAGTGTAAACCTTAACATGTGAGAGCTAAACAAAATGTCTTGACACAGAAGTTTTTATTCTGCTTTTACATTGATCAGAAAAGTATTAAAAAATAAACAAAACCAACTAAAAACCACTTAGCTTTTACCTAAAAAAAATAAATAGAGAGGAGGGAAGAAGTTGAATTGCTAGTAACTGAAAAATGTCTCCTCCTAGATACAAATTAGTACATAACTAAAGTTACTTAACTAAATTTAGCCATGAATTTTCAATGGTCCTTTACCTGTATTTTTGGGAGAAAATTACATTAAGTGAGGAAGTAAACTGATTTAGAGAAGGAAGAGTGGATGTAAAAGAAAAGGTGCATGAGGCTCCCTTCCTTCAATAGACCATATTCTCCCCCTAGAAAAACCGACGTGGTCTATGTTCATGTCCTCATTCATCACTTACTCAGACCTGCACCTCTACCTGTGCATGCTGAGATTTGGAGATTTAAAAATTTGGAGATTAAGATAAAAGGAGGTGCACACAGGGTTGTCATCATCCCAAGCTCGTGGCATCCTGTCTTCTCATACACTTCTCATACATCTCTTCACTTCTCATACAGCAGAGCTGTGAAGGTGTTCTGTGTGGAAACCAGATAGGTACCGGCATTTCTCCACGTGGCCATCATAATCTGAATAAACATCAGATTTTAACTACACTGGGCTCAACAGAGACTGGTGTGCTAAGTTAAAACGTTCATTTTCTTCATTGTCCCCATAAAATGAAATATTTTCATGCAATATGTGGAAAAATGTGATGGTGTCTGTGTAAGTGGACTGCCCAGCACCTATTCAGTGCATGTAATTATACACAAACTTTTGAATCACTTTCTTTAGTTTCTGTGTAGTTTTTCCACAAACATTTCCTGTTTGTTTACCAGGGAATTTAGTGAAGGTTTCACATGATTACAATAGGACATGCTTGGGCCCAATTCAGGTAATTATATGAAGCAACAGTGTAAAATATGCATTGAAACATTTAAGTGCAAACAGCTGTCTCTACACTGACGCATACCTATACAGGAGATTAAGTCATTTTGCAGCAGACAGAATTCTTATTTCTTATGGTGCACCTTCCATTCTAAATAGAGGACAATCCTCTGTTTAGAATATAGATTTAAAGACTGCACCTAAGTAGCTATTATTTCACCATTCACATGTATGTGTAACAGTACATTTCCCATGTAGGTGACCATTTTAGCTTAGATGAGCTTCTCATAAAAATTTTTCAGAAAATATTAATGAAATATTGCAAATTATAATCAAATAAAAAGATAATAAATTTCAGAAATACTTTCAGCTGCAAAAGGCTACTTTTTAGAGCTGCTTTTTTTCTTTTTTTAGAAAGAAAAAAAAGTGAATCAAAATAAGTGCTACCATTTATTTATGTTGTTTTAATATTGATTTAAACCTCAAAAATTCAGTCTTGACCTGCCAAAACAATTTCTTATCCTTTTCTAAATGTACAAAAAAAAAGGCGGGGGTCCAAAATTCAAATCAACCTGAAGCATTTATAAAACTGCCACTAATTTTTATGCCAGGTAATTATGTAATACTGCTTCTGATTCACAAGGAATCTGTAGAAAAGTCTATAGAGATGCATTCTCATACTCACTTCTGAGGCACTATTAAAAAGGCAATATTCCAGTACAGCAACATCAGCTCTGTACCACTGAAATTCAGTTTATCCTTCTAGTTTTGTTCCTTTGGGTGCTGTCACACAGTAGAATGCCAGTATGTTCCATATGAACAAACTGACTGAATATGGTTATTTTTTGTCTATTTTTTGTCTTTTTTAATTATCCCCAGATTTGCAAAGTGGCATGTCATTTGCTCAAATCAAACACCTCTAAATCAAATCCTCAGGCTCCACTATCCTTTATTATAGAACTTTCAGGTTTAGCTATAAGCTTGGCATGTAAAATCGTATGTAATCTAATCATACTGACAAACTATTTACTCAGGTGAAGTCCTAGGATCTCCTAAGCAACAAAAACAAAGTCACTGGATATGAAAAGGAAAAAAAAAAAAAGACAGAAATGTATATTTGACTCTCTTTGGACTGTTTTTAACAAGTTTTCTGGAAGTGTGGAATATTTCACTAAGTTGGAATGGCAAGGTCTTATATTTACAGTTTCTTATATGTGTTAATTTAATATTTACGGAAGCAATACAAAGAAAATATCCTCTTAGAAAAAAGAAAAAAGTTACATTTTTTGCTGTGAAGGCTATTACTCATGAACTTTGTAACTCAGGAAAGGACTCTTTGTAGATTTGACAAATTCGTCTGTATAGGAATGAAGGGTTGATGAAAAAATTGGGGGTAGAACATCCTGTTTTCTATGTTTTTTAACAAGATCCATTCATTATTAAACACTGCAGCAATTCCTGATAAAATTAGATGATATCATTCAATATTGAAGACATATAGTTTTATTTTAAATCTGTCAGAAGAAAAAAAATTCATCAAAGTAGTAGTAAATGTTGTTTAAGTAATACTTAGCTCTCAGTTGATGAGACACTAGAGGGAGTATTTCAGTAAATGAAAAGTCTAAGCTCAAACTTAACTGTGTCTTCTACATTCTTAGAAATTCCTTCCAAATCCCATTACATCTTCTTGCACTAAAAATGCCTGCATATCCCTTTAGATTTAAAATCTTGTGAAGACAAGTGGTCTGTTGCCCCTACTGCCTTCCTACCCCTGTATAAATAAATACTCATGAATAGAAACCTTGAAATTCTGTTTCTAGGGTAAGACAATGACTTCAGCTTAGCAAATGGTCGCTGAAATGAAACATAATGGGAACTGCATGCTGAGAATTCTATTTTAGAAATGAAAATTCAGGTTTTGCCAGGAGGTGGTGCTTTTGTACAAAATGTTGTACAGATGACAATGGTCTCATTTCTCCCATAGAGATAAAGTGTGTTCTCAGTATTCACTCTCATCCCTGCCTGTTTCATTTTTCTTCTGCCACTACCTGCCAAAAAGTGCACCAAAAAAAAAAAAAAAAAAAAAAAAAGCTTAGAATACTTATATAGCTTACCTTTGAATAAGTTTCAGCATAGCAGTCTGTCAGCTAGAAGCATCCTTCAAGCTTGACTTTCTTATGGGCAAAGAGTGTAGTCCTCTCATCTTCTAGTATTCCCCAGGTTCCCTTTTGTAGTTTATCCAGATGCATTCTGGATTGAATTATGGATTCACAGATTCAAAGCCTAAAATCATATCGAAGTCCTTTCCTGCCTGTGCTATTTTGTTGATGTCAATTGACCAGTAATTTCAACTCCATTCTGAAAAGTATAAAAATTACCAGGCCAGATTTTTTTGTTTCTGTTTTGCATCTGAAGTCACATGTCAAAACAAACAACAATAAAAATAGTTAGTGCATTCAAATTAATTCAATTAAACCCAGCAGAAAATCCATGCTTCCCCTGCCTCAGCCAATTCATACACACACACAAATATTAGTTATACAGAAACCTGCAGGTGCTTCCAACAATGCAAAGGCTCACCTTCCCAAATTTGTGATGGCACTTGATTTTAAAAAAAGGAGAGAGACTGACACCAAAACCTCTCTCTAAACTGAGGGCTTGTCCCCCTAAAGCTGACCACATCTGTTGTGGTGCTGTCATCTGGAATTCATGAATTCTGCTCAGACAATAGTTCCCATGATCTCTGTGTGAGCTGGTCCTGTGCGAGCCTTTACACTGGTGTTTTGTGTGAGTGTTTGTGCATATCTGGGGGCTCCATGCCTCCTCCATCTGTAACTGGGTTTCCTTTCCTCCTACAGAGCTTGCACTAGCACTCATTTATCTCAGAGTACAAATCTCTCCCTGCCTTCTACTCAAAGCCTCAACATCAAGTCAGAACCTGTTTCTCCTCCTAGAGACCGTACCACCACACCATCGAGATACCAACAGCACACGCGCCATGAGGCGGGGAGATCTCCTGTTGACAGTTTGAGCAGCTGTAGCAGTTCCTACGATGGAAGTGACCGAGAAGATCACCGGAACGAATTCCACTCCCCCATTGGACTCACCAGACCTTCGCCGGACGAAAGGGAAAGCCCCTCTGTCAAGCGCATGCGGCTCTCTGAAGGATGGGCAACATGATAGCATTATTACCTATTAGTTGGGATTTTTTTTTTCTTGCAGTGTGTGTGTGCTATACCTTAATGGGAGGGGGAGGGGGGAAGGGTCGATATGCATTATATGTGCTGTGTGTGAAAAAAAAGTCAGGTACTCTGTTTTGTAAAAGTACTTTTAACTTGCCTCAGTGATGCAGTATAAGGATAAACAGAAATGCTGAGATAAGCTTAGCACTGTACAACAGAACACATGTACAAAATAGATTTTAAGACTAACTTCTTTTCACTGTTGTGCTCCCTTGCAAAATGTATGTTACCATAGATAGTGTCATGTTGCAGGTTCAACGTTATTTACATGTAAATAGACAAAATGAAAACATTTGCCGGAAATGGCAGATCTTTACTGAGAGAGAAAGCAGCTGTTATGCAACATATAGAAACTGTACAGATGTTTTGACAGACCCAGCAGTTGGGTGGCCATGAATTGATGCTAGAAAGAGACTGGGTCACCTAATATACTGAAAATGCTCACAAACATGCAGGCATTTTGTTAGAGTATGGCACTCAGTTAAAAAGGATCAAACCATTTCAAGAGGACCATACTTGTAGAAATGTTGAGTTCGAGGGCTGACACATTTAATTTTAAAAATTCTGGGTCTGCATCACTTATTAAATAAAAAAGTATAAAAATATGTACATTACATTTTGATTATTTTCATATTAAAAAGTAAGACAGAGTTTGCAAAGCATTTGTGGCTTTTGTAGTTTCCTTAAGCCAAAATGTGTTCTTTTTTCCTTGATAGCCTTGCAAATCTTTTAAGCAGTCCTGAAGAAACAAACTAAAAGGACTTTTTGTATAGGAAGCACTACCCTAAACCTTGAGGAACTCCATGCTTTGCTAACCAAGATAACTGTTCTCTCTTTGCAGAAGTTTTGTTTTTGAAATGTGTATTTCTAATTATATAAAATATTAAGAATCTTTAAAAAAATCTGTGAAATTAACATGCTTGTGTATAGCTTTCTAATATATATAATAATTATGGTAATAGCAGAAGTTTTTGTTCTCTTGATAGTGGGGAATTATATTTGTGCAGTTGCACATTTAACTATTTTCTTTCAGTTTTCTTTTACTGGGTATACAATTTACAGATCAAAGTCAGCTGTTGAAAGACTGATCTGTAAACAATTAGACTTTACCCATGGTGTAACAACTTAAATCATTTTAATACAGCATTTTACAATCAGTTGGGCGAACTGCCATCCATTGTATATACTGATTAGTTCTTTCATGCTGTTTTGTGCATTGTAACAAGTTAAGGGCCCTTCTATTACTTAACGTCCTGCGTATCTTGTAGTTTTCCATGGGTTAAATGACAAAGTGGCGTAACCTGGCCCTTTCTCATTAATGAAGCTGGTATTCTGCGTGTCAGAATTTAATGTGAAGCTCTGATGGCTGTCAGCTACGTGAGTGCAGGTAAATATGTGCCAAAGCAGCAGAGGGAGGCAAAGGGAGGGATCGGCACAAAAGTGCTAGTTGTACAGGTTCCTCCCCTCTCTCACAGACATAAAACTCTTAAAGAGATCATCAGTTAAGGAGTGGTTCAAAATCAGTTGATTTGACACAGCCAATATTGGCCATCTGGTCCTTGATTCTCACGGACCTCTGCAGTCACATCATCTCACAGTGGGCACGTTGTTGAGCAACACTCCCTCTGCGTTTACACCAGAGCGGGACTTGCTTCAGCACACGACATCCACATTTTCTCCAGCCTCATATTGTTCCTTTGACTAAGATAGCTTGACCAGAGGGCATGTGTCATTTTCTTCAAGTCCCTCTTTGTCCCTCTTGTATGTTAGAAAAAAAATGGTATATTCAAGTGTTTCAGTTTAATCTTTCTGTTGGAGGGAAAAAGTGTTTAAGCGAAATGTTAGTGCCATAGTAAAATTGTACTATTTCTCCTTTTTTCGAGAATCCTTCTAGGTCTCAACTACATACCTTGACATTATGATGAAGAATATAGCTGCAAGAGCAAAATGTCAACACAAAGTACTTTGAAGTGAAATCCACACTTTTTTTTCCACTTACATAGCATGCAGTTGCTGTGCACTGCTCAATGATGGAGTGTACCTCTCTGTAGTAGAGAATGATGATCAGACTACAGTGTGCATTAGGACATAGGCTCTTCACTTACCATGACTTTACAGAAGCCTGCCTTACAGGCACTTTCAGCCGTGCAGGGGCTAGTACATAATCTGGAAACTTTTTAAGCAGAATACTGTGCTACTAATGCATCCATCTTATCTCATGTAGCAAACTGCAGGGTAAACAAAGATACGCATGTTTATAAAAAAAATTAAAAACTTAAAATAAAACAAAACAACAACAAAAAAAGGTTAAATGGAGCCCATAATTAATTTTAAAACACAAAAAACTTGTGTTTTAAGCCTCTTTCTTCACCCTCAGATTAACCTGTACTCATATTCTCTTCTGAGAATTTTAAACTTTAGTATGTCAAAAATATGCAAATGTATAACAAATATACCTTGTCCTTTCAAGAAAAAAGACAATTTTATTGGTATCGTGGTAGAAACTTCTCAGTGGGGAAGGGGATTTGGTCTATTGATACATTAAAAATAGCCATATTAATAGTTTACCTTGCGATTTGCCTCAGCAACACATGAAAAAAAAATGAAAAATATCACTTAATGAAGATGCAGTATAATATATTACTGCAAGTAACTAAGCAGAAAGTAGCATGAAAAGTATTGGCTGGGCAATTTATATTAACTCTGACAGTGATTTTTTTGTATCAACACAAGTAGAACAGAATCACATGAAAATAAATGCCAGTCAGCCCTCTTGTTCCTGCTGCAGAGGGCAACTTATTTACTGGCAAAATTGTGGGGGATAATGCATATTTGCAAACTGATCTAATGATAAGAAGCACAACTTTGATTGTGAAGTCACTTTCTGTAAACTATAACTGTCTACCTTTCTTGTTCCTTTATCTGTATCTTACCATTTATTGTATTTGCAAAAGCTAATTTGGGTTTATTGTGTGATTCCTTTGTATTTAAGGAGTTTGGGGCAGAGCCCTGAAAGAGTATTAACATTTACTTTACCTTAATCCATGCTATATGATGTTTTAGGCAACATTCTTAATTGTAAGTTCAAACACCTGAAGTGGCATTCTAGACACCTGCATGTATTGTTATAGCTGAGCTAATCTCTATTAAAAGGTGTTGTCAGTTAGTGTTTAATTGCTGGTGACAATTATATGATATAACCTATCTGCACAACATGTATATTGTATGCATTGAGCCATTCACAGTAAAGCTTTGGTCATTTCAGTGTCTCTCAAAATTGTGTTTTATAACAAAATGGCTTATATTTTTCCCAGAAGAGGAATTTAGCAATTTTTAATGACTAATGTAAAAACTAGCTGTTATCCTCAGATCTTTTTCAGGTAAAGCCAGCATAAGAATAGAACTCACAGACTGTTTTCAAGGACGTCAACCCTTTTGTATTGTATCTGCAATCCTATATACCCACTTTTATCTGAAGTCTAACAGCTGTTTTGTTTTCCTTCTTCCTTCACCTTGAAGGTAAATGCTTTGTAATTTTTTAAAAGCCACTTGAAACCTCAATAAAGGCTGTTGCCTAAACATGGCATACTTCATCTGTTCCTGTTTGTGCCATCTGCTGTGATGTCGTCAGTCATATGGCATTAATTTCCTGTCACTACAGGTCTCTTGAAGGACTGATGGAACATTGGTGTCTGTTAGAATGCTTCAGACTGTAGATGTAATAAAAGGCTTTTGTTAATATATTTTAACCAAAGATGTGGAGCAATCCAAGCTTTGAGCCACAGGCTTTCTGCATCAAAAGTATCCATTTGATTATTTTCATACTCATGCGTTGCATTTCTACCTTCCCTTCTCATACCTCAGACTGATCCATACCTCAGTTTGATTCAAAAAAAGGTCAGTTAAGAAAGTAATTTAAAAAAAAAATTAAAATGCAGTAATAAAGTCTATTGTGTATTTAATATCAGACCTGGGTTACTGCAGGCATTACACTTGGATTGCTTCAGATGGTTTGTTGTATCCTTTTTTTCTTTTTTTCTTCTCTTTCATGGGGATTTGCTTCCATAAAACAATGGTGATAACAAAATAGCTTGTAAATGGGAGCATACAAGCATTTGCAACAAATATTAAAGTAGAGGCTCACAGCGGCATAAGCTGGACTTTGTCGCCACTAGATGACAAGATGTTATAACTAACTTAAACCACATCTGTGTATCTCAAGGGACTTAATTCAGCTGTCTGTAGTGATCAAAAATGGGAAAATTTCAAAAGATTCTCCTGCTGGAAATAAGGTATAATTTGTATTTTGCAGACAAATCAGTAAAGTTACTGGCTTTCTTAGTGATATGGTGTCTGTTGTGAATTTTTTTATTAATTTAAATAGTTTTCAATTTTCACTGTTTCACAATGTAACATATGAAAGAATCAGTGTTTTAACTACCAGCAGCTGCCTCAAGGTCCCTTACCAATTATTTGTTCTTGCTTTGAAAGCTAAGCACACATCACCCCACCAAGTCAGGGAAACTCCATCACTACTCTGGAGTCAGTGTCATTTGGAATGAGGCCATCTGAATCTGTTCCTGGCAGAGGAGCTAGGTGAAATAATGCCTGGTTTTCAGGTGCTTAGTTACTGATAGGGAATCTAAACTTCCATATATACATGTCCTGTGAATCCTACCCACAGGGACAACCATGTAAAAACCCTACAAAAAATGCATGTTTTGTGTCAAAATCATGTATCATTGTATCTGTGCTCTGTCTATATTCTCTAACAAAACTGCAAAAGGACTGCGTCAGAATGAATCCATTCATCTTTCTATATTTTTTTCTCAGAATGTTTGGTTGGTTGGTTGGTTGGTTGGTTGGTTGGTTTATTGGGATTTATGGGGGGGGGTTCCAACCAATATTTATAATTTCAGAGTTTGAGAATAAAACAATGATTTTATATCAAAAAGATGTGTTTTACACCAGAAGCAGACAAGCTATTAAGAAGTTAAGGTGCTTAGTGGATGTGACAATTTCAAAAATAACTTCACAAAGCCTTGTTTCTAAATAGGTTTATGAAAGAAAAGACCTACATTGTGCTGTTGCTTTTCACAACAATTTCTTTTAAGGGAAGTATTACTAGTATTGCAGTGTTGGATACAGCCTAGCAATGAAATGCTAAAACTAAGATTAAATATCATTTGTTTAACTACAGAATATATTTTGTACAAGTAAATAACTCTTTGTTGTTGTTGTCCAGGATGAACAAAATATTTCTGAAAATGCAAAAAAAAAAATGTCTTAGAAGATTTATCTGGAAGTCCTTCATCTTAGAAATTATGATTTCCAAAAAAAAAATGATAATGCTCTACCTGTACTGGAATAGAAATTACTTAGAAAATAGAATCTATGATATACTTTTTTCTGTTATTTGTTTCTCTGGAAAAAATAAGCATGAACATACTGAATTACTTTGCTTTAAATTCTATGAGCTATATTTATGAACCATTTTAAGAATTATGTTGCAATGGGAGTGGGGGTGTTAACAACTCTTTAAATAAGCTTTTTCACTTTAGGTTCATATATGTCATCCTAAAAGGCAATTGTGAGGTGTACAGCCTGAGATAATAACTAAGTCACATACCTCTTTCATCCAGAGTGTTTGCTTTCCCTGAAAATTGCTTTCTTCTTTTCTTTAGCAAAAATCAATGTAACATCTTATAGAACTGGGAAACTATGCAGAGACAGTTGATGCATTTGTCACGTTAAGGAGAGCAAGCCAGCAATGTGGCTCATTCATACCTGACCCTTTCTTAAACACAATGTAAATATTTCCAGAGGCAAAATACTGGGAGTGAGAGAATCCAAGAAACGGCAAGGAGGAATGATTTTGACATAATCACATCATTAATTCTTTAAGGAGCAGAAAGATACTGTTCATCTCTTTTGACAGACATAGCCTATTCCTCCTTAATTCAGTGGAAATTTACCAATACAGCAAGGTTTTACCTGCTCCATCTAAACTGATACATGGAACTTCAGTTTTCTGGAGTCCCTGATTTTGGGACATTCAGACTGCTTAGTCATAGGGCTACATTTTTTGTATTCATGTATTGTTCTCAATGTTATACACAAAGTATTCAGAGCACCTGCAATAGGTAAATCTATACTGCATCCTCTTCAGTCCACATAGACACATCCAAGATAACTCTGTTGTGGGCAGCTATTTTGGTTAACACTAGTATTTCTACTGCTGGTATTTCTTCCTTCTCTTCCTGGAGATATTGTAGAATGCTTTGGTTCTATTCTGCATCCTCTTGATTGCTAAACACACTTGAAGGCTAACATGAGAATACTTGCGTGAATGCTGAATTTAAACTGAGTTCATTGCTCCTGAAAGGTGCAAAGTGTGCTATTCTAATTATCTTTTCTATCCTCTTCTTTGTGCTTCTGTTGGTGGTTCTTTCATAGTCTGCCCAAAGTTTTCAGCTTCAAGTATCTGTCTATATTTATCTGGACAATGATCCATAAGTTCTTTTAGGTTACAAAATGTTGCCTCCTTCTGGGATCTTCTGCGTCACCTGTACAAGTTTTACTTCTCTGACCAAAGCATAAAATAATGTAAGAAAAGACTTAACTGTGCAGGAAAACTTAGAAATTATAAACGTAGTGTGTTTGTATGGTAACCATAATTGGTGTAAATCATGATTTTGTTTTTACAGCACATTGCATACCTAATTATTTCCTGTAAAGTTGCTCGGGATCAGGTTTTCAGTCTCACAGTGAAACCAGCATCCTGTGAGTCCCTTTTTTGCAACCCTTTACACTATGGTAGAATTTTTTTTAGGAAAATGAGAGCTAGAAAATATCATTATAACATCCTTTATTGTTGGGTTTTTACAGTGGGAAACCTTCATCTAATACATATTACTCTGTCTGTTCTGAATACAGAACAAGATGGGCTTGTTCTGAATACAGAACAAGATGGGAGACAAATTTGCCTGAAAGGAGAAACTACATAAAATATGAATTTTGAACTTGGAAAATACATGAATGAGAGTATATTCTTATGTGAATAATATGGAGGAAAAAGATCTGCAGGAAAATACTATGTGCTCTCTCTCAAAAACATTGGAAGCACAGTATATATACAAAAAAACCATCAGACAGCATGTTCACAAGGGCACATGATGAGCATGTTATGCCTAATTAAGTAGTGGGATTTTTGGCCATAAAGGGTTGTGAAAGCAAACATCCTGGGTAAGTTCATAATGGTTTAGGTAACTTAAAAGGGCATAGTTGCATTTGTCTTGTTAAGCATGATGATATAGTATCCAGCTAGAGTAAAGGAAGATTTTTTCCATGGCTTACTTTTGGAAAATGAGAAGCATTCTAGGGAACAATTCATGTGTGCTTTTTATTTTAGTATGCTCTTTCCTCTGAAAATCCCCTACAGACTACTGTCAGGGAAAAGATAATGAGCTAAGTGGACTTTTGTTCTGATCCCATATGGTAGTTCTTATGGTGTCTAGACATCACATAATATAACTATCCTAATTTTCCATGCAAACCCTTTTTTTCAGATTATGCATATTGATTTTACAATGCTGGAAATTAAGACCATACAAAAGAAGCATTCAGTACACATAATCAGCCAAGAGCTGAATCTGTCACTTAGCATAGCTTTGCTTTTGGAGGAACTCTGGGGAAAAAAAAAGAGAATTTATGACCTTTGGAAGAAGAGGCAGGCAACTCAAGAGGAGTACAAGATGTCATTAGGTCATGTAGAGAGAAAATTAGAAAGGAAAAAGTTCAATTAGAATTCAATCTGGTCAGTCACTGGTGTAAAAGATGTTTAAAAAATCTTTCTATAATACCTCAGCAACAAATGGAGAGACAATCTCCATGTTTTATTGAACCCAGAGGGGGGGACCATGTCAGAAAGGACAAGGTGAAGGCTGAGGTGCTTAATGCCTTCTTTGCCTCCAACTTTAACAGTAAGACCAGTTATTCGTAGGGAAACCAGGCTTCTTACAAGGGGAGAATAGACAGGGAGTAGAATAGTCCCCCTGTAATCCAAGAGAAAGTAGTTAGTGACTGGCTGAGCAATTTTGACATTCATAAGTCTGTGGGACTGGATAGGATTCATCCAAGGGTAGAGAAGGAACTGGTAGAAAAGCCTTGCCAGGACATTCTCCATCATTTATCATCTGTCATGGTTAACTGGGGACGTCCCAGATGACTGCAAGTTGGCCAGTGTAATGTACATCTCCAAGAAAGGCTGGAAAGATCTGAGGAGCTACAGGCCCGTCACCCTGACCTCAATGTCCAGCACGGTTATGGAGCAGACCACCAGAATGTAATCACTTGACACCTGCAGGACAACCAGGGGATCAGTAACAGGAGTTTAGGAGAGGCAGGTCCTGCCTGACCAACCTGATCTCCTTTTATTACCAAGTCACTTACCTGGTGGACAAAGGGAAAGCTATAAATGATGTCTACATACAAGTAATGAAGTCTTTGAACTGTCTGTGGTTGCACATTCCTGGAAAAGCTGGCAGCCCATGGCTTGGACAGAAGCACTCTTTGCTGGGTTAGGGACTGGCTGGATGGCTGGGCCCAGAGAGTGGTGGTGAACAGTGCTGCATCCAGCTGGCAGCCAGTCACCAGTGGTGTTCCCCAGGTCTCAGCACTGGGGCCAGTCCTGTTCAATATTATCAGGACAAGGGGACTGAGTCCACCCTCAGAAAGTACAACACTAAATTGCGTGGGAGGATAGAAAAGCTCTGCAGATAGATCTGGACAGGCTGGACTGATGGCTGAGGCCAATGACCAATTCAACAAGGCCTATGGAACCCTCAGGCCTGGGAATGCCACATCCAAGGGACATTGATGTGAGGGGCAGCTGGGGAGATCCCTTAATCCATCAGAGGCCCCCGAAGTGCCCCCCACAGTCATTCCTGAAGCCCTGCACCACAGGACTGCACGTGTTGCCAGAAGTGTGGAATCTGTTGTAAGAGACAATGCCAAACTCCCCCCCACCCCAGGGAGGCGACTGGATTTTCCTACTTGGCCTGAGTGGATATTAACCCATCAGATTATGGGGTTAATATGCTTTTTGGAGAGGCCTTCACCACCACCAAGGACATCAGCTGGAGGGGATCAATGGAACATCTTTGGGATCCCTGGAGTGGTGATAATCTTTGGGATCCCCAAAGTGGTGATATTTTCCTGTCTCTGGCAACCTTTTTCTGTCCCCTACCCCCATCTATTTTCTATTTCTTTCTCTTTTTCTCTCTTGCTCTCTCTCACTCCCCCAACCCCCCACCCCCTCCATATTTAACTGTCAAATAAAACCTGTATTATTGTCACTGGCATATGTATGATCTCATTTGCACCTTAACTCTGGCAGAGGCATTTCTAAGAACCTTCGTACCCGGATCTTGACAGCAGCCCTTTCCAGGGCTTGACAACCCTTTTGGGGACAAAAATTTTCCTAATATCCAATCAAAACCTCTTCTGGCACAACTTGAGACCATTTCTTCTTGCTTTGTCATTGGTTTTCTGGGAGAAGAGACTAAAACCCACCTGGATATAACCTCCTTTAAGCATCTGGAGAAAGTGGAAGGGTTCTGTCTGAGCCTCCTTTACTCCAGGCTGAGCCCTCCATGGCTCCCTCAGCTGCTCTTCATCAGATTTGTGTTCCAGACCCTTCCCCAATTCCATGGACCATCTTTGGACTCACTGCAGCACTTCAATGTCTTTTGGGTCATGAGATGCCCAAAAGTGAAAGCAGCACTCAAGGTGTGGTCCCACCAGTGCCCAGTGCAGGGGAAAAGTCTCTGTCCTTGTTTTGCTGGCCACTGAATTGCTGACCCAAGCCAGGATGCCATTGGCTTTCTTGCCTCCTGGGCCCATGCTGGCTTACGTTCTGCTCCTGTCAACTAGCACCTCCAGGTCCTTTCCTACCAGGAAAAGAGAAATCTCACCAGTTTCACCAAAGTGGAAGTTTTCCAATCACTCTTTCCCCAGCCTATAGCACTGCAGGGGGTTGTTGTGACCCAAGGGCAGAACCTGGCACTGAGCCTTGACTCTGACACACATGGTTTTTATACTGAACTTCGGGAGTTGCTTACTGCCTTCTAACACATTTTAAGATGGAGGACAGAAAAGAGATAAGATTTAACGTAATAGCATTTTTGTAAGGATTTAATTTTTCAGAATATTTCCTCATGCAAAGTGATATCCCAAATTTCTTGCCATTTGTCATAATTTCTTTCTTTTTAATATGCCAGTTATACAAGATGCCATTTTCCTCCTTTCTAGTTTTACCTTGTAATATTTCTATATAACTTATCAGAACTTAGGGAAGAATGCTATTATAAAGGGAATTAATCATATGTTTCTATAGAGAGATATAATTTTAAATGGAAATTTTCAGCTGAGAATTGTGTTCTGTCTACATGTTGCTGTTTGGATAGGTTGTTGGTTATTGTCAGGCTGGGTAACATCTGAATGGAGGTACTGAAGGAGGAAACATGGAAACTATAATCAACTGCTTATAATTCTAAGGCTTTTCAAGGGTTTTTTTCTAAATTATGAAGTAACTTCCCCTAATAAGATTATTTCTTTGACTGGGTTCTCCGTCCTGCTGCTGCATCACATGTCCCAGACGTTATATACCTTGTGCAGCTCTGAGGTGTTATTGTTCACAGTTTATTTATGCTTTGTTTGAAGGACTGCGAGAAACCAACAGTAAGCTTGACCGTGGCTCTCACTATTTCAGGCAGTCAAAGCCCTCTGAAAAAACAGGGAAACAGCCTCTCCTGGGAGAAAAAGAGCAGAGTTTCTGGAGTGATGGATAGCTACATTAGCAGGGATGGAGTACTCATCATATACCCTCAAGAAGTCACCCACTCAGAAAATACTGAAAAGCAAGAGGGTAGAAATATTTCCTGAGAGGCGGAGGGGAAATGTATGAAGATTTTACAGCGTACAATACCATCAGCTGCTACTGGAATGGAACACAAGACCAGTAATGAGGATTACAAGATTAGACAGTACAGAGGGAAGAGGGAGTTCACCTATTCCCGTTTCATATCTCTTCCTGATATCCTGTATTTTAAAGTTTTCTTGTGTTTAGGAACTAACATTTTAAGAAAATCTTGCTAGAGTGATAGCACTAATAAGAATGCTCACAGTAAGGCAAATTCAGACAGTGCCACCTGAAAGCTCAGCTCAGCCATGGCTCTCATCATACACCTCTGAGGATATCAAGACTCAGCTTCTGTCTTACTGTGGCTGTACTTTATTAACTGAAAAATTACTTTCCCCTAGTCAGAAGCTGGAAGAAAGAACACAATAAAATGTATTTACCCTATGAAGAGGCAGCTTACCTCGTATTTGTTCTGTTTTCCAAACATGGGAAGGTAAGGCTATATAAAAGACAGTTAAGTCTTCAAGATTTAACCTTAATCTAGGGGTAATGAGTTAAGATACCTTAATCTAGGGGTAATTTTTCAGTAGGCATTATAACCCTTCAGATCATTATATCCAATATGGTCTCTTATTCTGGAAGTTTTTATAGCTGCGAGAGTCTTAGCTGCCCACTTGCACTTATTTCTTCTGATGAAGCCAAACAGACCAAATGCTGTTTCTGAGAAACATCTATAGCCATGCTGGCAGCTGGAGTGAGGTTATGTAGCTCCTATGGGTAGTTTTTCAGCTAATGTTAACATCAACAGTCTTTCTTTAAATATTCCTATCAATAGCTGTGGAAGAGACAGGCATTAGCAAGACCTTTTCACTTCCCACTTTCTGAATGGCAACAGATTTCTCCAGCCTACTGGATTACAGAGAGTTATACTGGATTATAGTTTTGCTAGCAAGGAGAACTACCTGTCTCTCCTAACTATTTCCTATAGTTTCTCTATCCTGTTTTTGGAGTCACAGGATATTAGGCTTCAGGAAGACCCTTCCTTTCCAACTCCCAGGCATTTGGATTTCCTCTGATCTTGCTCTTTGACAGTGACCCCAGATTGTTCCTCTATTATTTTTTTTTAATTAAAGAAAATAATTTAAAAGCCTCTTCTACTAATTGGACTATATCCAGCTACTTTAAAGAAACCTCATAATTCATCACTGCCTCTCTGGAGTTCCTGATTTTTTGGAGAACAGGTCCAACCATGCTTTCCATCAGTAAGTCATCTCACTCCTTTGCTCACTATACTGGATTTAGCCAAAAAATGCAAATAGTTAGCCAGAGATAGACACACAGCCTTTGCTCAGCAGCACCTTGGCTCAGCCTCACTCCTGGGTGACTTAATTTCACTGAGGTTAATGCTGTTTTATAACAGCAGAATTTAAGCAGGACTGAGTTTAACTTTGAGTATAAAACCCTTTTCTGTGGCTACAATATGTGTAAAAATCTCATGCTGTCATCACGTTGCCCAAAGAAGAAGAAACTGCTTTGCTCTGTTGAATACTCAGGTGAAGAAGGCACAGGCAGCATTCTGATAATTCCAAAGCAACTCTTTATGAATGCTAGGAGACTAAAAGTATAATTTTAATTACAGAGTTAGTGAATAGACTAAGAACAAGATAGAAGTAGTTTATGAAGTCTTCATTAAAAGACTGTGAATCTTCAAAGTCATGCCAGGCCACAGCTCGCACTGAAGTTAAGGTTGCACCAATATGTCTGATTTGGGCCTGTCTCTCTTCTGGACATGTTGCAAAATATATCTATTCATTAATGTTTCTTTGGAGAGAAACAGGAAAATTCTTCCTGAAGTGATGTAGGACAGCAACAAACCTTTTGTAACTGAGAGTAAGATTTTTTCAGATCAGAGGACTTGATATTATTATTAACTATATGTTGGATACCTTGAAAATTTTCCAGGCAACCTTTCCACCTTAACTACCATTTAAATTTAAAGGAATAAAAATTCTGGAAATCTTGACAGGCAAACTGTTCTTTCTGCATCTCAGTTATCTACTTGAAGATACTCCTGATCGATTCTAGGCCTTTTCAACTGCAAATCTCTGAGTAAACAAAAGACAAGTGGGAACACACAGACTATGTTCTTGGTGAGGGAAGATGAAAGTCTTACCATGGCTTGCATGCTGAGATAGAAAAACCTCTCTGTTGGTGGAATTAATTTCCATCTCTGTGAAGGAGTACAGAGACTGATGACCTGGCACAACTTGTGTGACCAACAATCCCAGCTGTCTAGACAAGTAAAGGTGAAATTCAAGCTTGATCAAAGCATTTCAACAAGACAGCCCCGCACAGCTTTATAACCAGTTTGATTGAACTGATCGGGCAGATCTGCAGTGCATGTTTCAAAATGAAGTTCATGGAAGGTGTTGGAAGGGCCCCAGTTGCTTTCAATGAGCTTTGGAGTAGGACCTTTATGTTCAAAGGCACTTCCCTAAGGTTTATCAGTGATATCAGGAGCTGCCTGACCACTGCTGTGGGCAGACAAAATGTGCTTTGCCCAGCAGCACCCAGGCATCTCCCCTATGCATCTGCCAGTTTTGCTGCACAGACCCACTTATTCCAAGCTGTGCCCTGAGTGCAGGATCTGTCCTTTTGTCTGTTAATCCCTGCTCCTTGTGCATGAGTTTCACAAAGTAAGAAATGGCAAAGCAGTTAAAGAGTGATTTTCGAATCCTCCTGCTCCTGGTGGGAACTTAAACTTGTATCCCTCCTTAGTTCCCAGTTCCTGGGTGAGCAGCAGGAACTCCTTTTCCTCTAAAGGAGCAGGTACTTATCAAAGTTGGAAATACAAAGACAGGTCTTATGACACAAATCCATTGTTTGTGTGATCAGTCAAGCACTCTTGTCTCTGTGTGTGGTTGTGTAAATAACTGTGTTTTGGTAGATGTGTGGCAGCAGCTCCCATCAGATGGAGCAGTTATAGAAACTGCTAGTGTTGCTTTGTTGGTCTCAGCTCACAAGCGTTTGGTAAAAATGTAGCTCACGGTATCTTCCTTCTACATCTTGGAAACAAACACATCTGACTGTGTCATACAAACGGTTCTTTCTGATGTCAAATCTCTGAATCTACAGATGGAAACTGGTGTTTTGTTTGATATTTTGTATGAGTTGACATTATCTTCTCTCTTCAAAGAAGCCTGTGCTGTATTTGAAGAAACTCTGATGATCACTCATAATTATATGTGGGTTTGCAGTTAAACACTACCTGGTCAATAGTTTCTATAATTTACTAAGATTAAATAAGACAAAATAAGTGTGTCATTTCACTTAAGTATATCACTGTGTTATAGTTAAATGTATCATTTATGATACACAATAATGGAACTTAAATATAAAGCTTTAAAAGGCTTTATGAGCCTAATACAAAACCCATCTTTTGTGCAGAGTCAATAGCAAGTGAAAGTTTATCATCACTGTCTATACTTTTTCTTCCTCAGTGTTTGTGTTTGAGGGCATGTTTTTAAGATAAGTCATCAGACAATCTATATCAAAAAAAGTAGACTGCAGGGAAAAAAACTTATTCAGATATGTTCAGGGATGTTCAGTATATTTACCTGATTGTATTACTTTAGGTCATGAAATAGAACAATCAGCTAACAACCTGAATTACCATCTCTGTAAGCCAAACCTGAGAGCATATTGCTGCCTGTATTTCCTCAGGGCAAAATTAGGACACAGCAAAGAACTATTTTGAATTACAGGCACAGTGGCTTTTTTTCTCTATCCTCTGATATGCAGGGAGAGGTGACATGATCTGACAAGTTTCTGTATTTTTTCTACAAAAAAAATGTTCCGATAGAGGTGACTCTAAAACATAAGTCCAACTTGACAGGAAGATGTCAATAAAGACGAGGAGTGAAGGAGGTCTAAAAGAAGAAGACAAGACTCTCCTTTTAAAATATGTCCAATTTCAGAAAGCAGTAGCATATGTTGATAAGAGATCTTGAGAAAGGAGGTCTAGTGGAAATCCAAAGAGTAGACTCTTTTCTACTACCACCATCTTTTAACATCTTCAGGAAGAGTAGGATGGAAGCTGGTGTTGCTAGCTCACTAATTTTCCATGTGGTTTATCAAGTGTAGCCATGGACAGTAGTTCCACTAGGTCCTGTTTCTGGCATTGGAGGGATGATCAGGCCACCCAAGGGACTGTGAGATTCAGTCCCAAACTGTGGACTGCCTATAACACGGAAACACAAGAATTTTTGTCAGTGAGTGTATCCACATGTTGATTTTCTTTGCTGTACAGAGGTGCACGTGGTTTGGCAGCTAGAATTGTTGCTTCTTCAGGAACAGGGTTTTACTTGTTTTTTCATGCAGAGAAGTTGGATTCTTACTGTGCTACCGGCTTTTGTTCCCCTTTGTCTCTGATTGCCTGCAGCAGAAAACCACTTCTCCCAAACAAGAGATGCACATGAAACTGAGGCTTTACACTTTAGCTGTCTGACACTCCTGTCTCAGAAATTGATGTTGTGGACTTGGCATCAAACAACTTGCCTGCCATTCCTAATGACATCTGTTCCAGTGCAAAGTTTAGTCTTTCAATTATGCCGTCTTGCTCTGTTTCTGTGCAGACACCATACTTGAAATACCACCTCCATCCTCTTCCTAGAGACTGCCTCCTGGGACACTTAAGACAGTACTTTTGGGATATTTTGTCCCACTCCCTGCCTCCATAAGCACTTTTTAGATGCCTCCAGCGGCCGAGCAGCAATGTACACATATCAGCACTGTGTCACCCCTGCCTTACTATCACTATCAGGAAACAGTTCTCCTTCTGGACATGCTGTACAGCTGTAATAAAAAATGTTGCTTCTGAAAACAGTCCTTAAATGCTGTGAGAGGACCTTGTCTCCCTCCAGAGATTATTGAATACCTACAGGGAAAACCTCCCAAATTTTTTGAAGGAAGATGGTTTAAGTGGTCCTCTTCAGATTAGAAAAACACATTGAATCTGAGATCATCTTATCTGACTTTTTGTGTCTTGTGGGAAGTAGATTTTCATGTCACCCTGCACTGACCTCGTTCATGTGTGAAAATACACCTTTGAGGCAGGATAACAAGGTCTAAGTACTTCACTTCCCTTGTACTTATGGCATCCTCTGTCCATTAAAAATTTGTGCCTACTCTTAATAAATACAGATATTTCCCTGAAGGAAAACCCCTTCAGTGCTCTACAGCCAGTAGAGCTACTTTTGTTAGGTAGACAAGACTTGTTGTTGTTGTTGTTGTTTTTAATATGCACTTAGGTACATGTCTTATGTTTTTGTTTTCCCCAGCATTCAAATAGCTTCAGGTGTGGTCTCCAATTTTTTCAGCTTCTGTTTTTAAAAATGGATTCAAGAATGTGTGAACATGAGGGAACATCTTCATGAGGGAGTGTCCTCATGTGACATACTGTTCTTGAGTTGTACAAAAATGTAAAATAGTCTTTCTGCACATCACCTTTTGACAACAAAGGGTTATGGGTTTTTTTCTGATAGCCTCAAGATGAGCCTCAACAAGGTTATTGCTGTTCAAAAGAAGCTCCACTCTGCTGGTGGCTGCAATCATTGACCCATGATGCCTGAGTTCACATTTGACTTGCTAGAAAATGCTTTGACTGACACAAGTCAAAGATGGAATACACTGTGATTTCTATATAACTAACATTATTTCTCTCTTGTCCAAACAATCTGGTGCTGCCAGCTGTAGGGTGTTTTGTTTAGTTTCAAATAGTTAATAAAATATTGGAAAGAACAGACCCATCTACTGAGCAGTAAGACCCTGTCAGGAAAACACTTCATTTGAGTTTTTCCACTGACACAAATTTTTGAGGTCTACGGCTGATCAGTTCCTAAGCCATTACAATATGTGCTGCATTGATAACCTGATAGTCTTCAGTCAGAGTATCAGGCATTGTTAAATCAAACTGCCCTTTGCAGGACTACACAGTTACTCTTACCAGTCAACCCAGATATCTTATAAAAAATCCTTTTTTTTTAATTAAACTAATTTTCCATAAAAGTGTTACTTGGCACCCCTTGTGCTGCCAATCTTGCAGTTAATTTGTAATTAATCATACACCAGTTCTTCACTATGCTGTGTCAGATTAATCATTAATTATTTATTTTTTAATCATTAATTATTTAATTTTTTTCCTGTGTAACTTGATATCATAAAAAAATCAGAACTATACACAGAGATAGAAACTTTATCATGAGCGATTCAGGACTGTTCTTAGTACTTTTGTTGAGTGGAAAAAGTGTTGTTACTGGAAGTAATATATGCCTTTTAAGAAATGTAAATTAATTGTCAGGTACAAACCCTCAAGACTTTGCTGACAAGTGGTCCTGACTAGTGTCAATAATGTGCCTAACATAATTTTAAAAATTGTCACAGGAAAAGCATTGAGTTTTGTAATATCCAGTCTCCTATTTGCAGCCAGTGTCATCTTTGTTCTGAGACTGAAAATACCCAAAAGTTTATGTGTAATTTCAAATATTTCCCAAAAAAGCATCATTTTTTGGTCATAGAATACAACATGGTGCTAGAAAATTACTCCTTTCAAAGTGTATCATGAGTGAGATTTTTTGGTGTGTCTTTGTTGACAAAGTAGACAAGAAATGCGATCCCAAAAGCAGAGAAGACAAGATGAATGTAGACTTAATTAGTTGGGATGGGTGAAAGTGAGAGGGGAGACAGTGAGCAGTTCATCAATAAAACCCAGTATTTCATGTAGGAGGACAGAAGGATGATCAAAGGACAGATCCTTGTCATCTGTTTGAGACTCAGAAGCTGCATAACCACTGCCTTCCAGACAAGCTGGAGGCAACAGAAGAGAAATCCCATGCTGAGTGTTAAACATGATATACTTACCTAGCAGTAGAAAATGTGAAAATCAGTGTTTGGTCAATTCAGCAAGGATGATTGCTGCTATTGCTATTGTATGGCTACAATATGGTGGGAAGTATTGAGAAACTGCTTTTGCGACCAGCACAATAAACTGAGGGTAGAAAACTTTATAGGATAATTTCAGCAGTTAGTCTCAATCCAAAAACTCAACCAGTAGTACCATCCAAAAAGAATGGAAAATACAAACATTGGAGGGAAACAAGGGTTGTCATGTACTGTATCCCTATTTTGGCAGCACAGTGGAGGGTGTTTGCAAACAAACCAAGATCTCACATGAGGTTGCTTGTCACAAACAGAGCAGTAATGGCAAGGTATTAGGGAAGATCTGTGACACATACTTGACTAAATCATTTATTTCTGTTGCTGAAGGGAATCAATGTCCACAGCTCAGTTTGCGGGGTATCTGAAACACCCCACCCTCCCCCTTGTAATTGCCATCATTGCCAGAATCCCCCGAAATGTCGGGGACAAATCAGGCCCTGCCATCCTGTCTCGCCAAATCACACACACACAGGAACATCATGTAACAATGCTAGATTTCATGAGTCAAGGGAGATCACTGACCTGTTGCCAAGAATGAAAAACTCGTATGGCCAAGAATGAAACTATTCAACATAGAAATTAAGGACTCTTCAAGAATGCTTGAACAGCTCAGTCCTTCACACTAGTCTCATTTTAAAACAGTGAGGTCAGGCCAGAAGGGTAATATGCATAGCATAAAATGTCTATTATTGTGAAAAGACACCTATCTGTACAAAGGGTAAGTTTTCTTCATTTTTCCTTTTACTAAATAGGTAATAAAACAACTTGTTTAACTCAGCACTGTCTTCCAGTAGTGCTGTCCATATTGCAATGTTTTAATTACTTCTTCAGGGGAAATTGTGAATAATAATATCATAACTGTATCTGCTCTTTCCCATTTGAGGGCACAAAATACAAGTAGACTTCTGTTTTTCTCACTGTTGCTTTCTTAATGACATTCTTTTCTTCCAGTTTTAAAAGGTGATTTATTTTTAGGGGCAAGGAAGGGGGACAGACAAATAGCCACTTTTAGGAAACACAAAGGATTTTTTGTTCTCCAAAATGGCTTTTAAAAGAAAAAAAACCTTAGATTTTCTAAAATACAGGTGCTTGTTTTCATTAGTTTCTTCTGGAAATTGATAGATATTATTTTATCCAATGCAGCCAAAAAAGTAACATTTACTGAAATACTCAGTTATACTAAAAAGAGGGAATACTTGATTCTTTCTGGCCTACCAAATATTTGTCAATATGAACTGTATCAAGAATCAGGGAGTAGAAAAAATAACATAATTTTACTTGTGTTTTAAATAGTTCCTTCTTCCATATAAGCTAATTCCATCAACAAAAATATTCATATCTTCCCTTCTGAAATAAGGTGTTTGGAGTCTGTCTGACAGACTCTCACTCTCTCAATGAGATCAACACAGATAAACTGCTACTTTCATCCACTTCAAGAAATCACAAAAATACATTACCTGAATTTTTATGTGTGTACTCAATAATTTTTTAAATTTTGTAAATATTAGCAAAATGCATTTATTAACTTTGAAATCACTGAAGTTATAGTCTGTCTATGCTTCTCAATTCTAGTCTAGAGTTGTGGATTGTATTACTAGGAATGACGGTTCTCTTTTGCTTTTAGGAAATTTAGTGGAAGTCCTGTAATTGCCTACGCCCCAAGTCAAGAGCCTTAACTGCCTTAAGAGAAGAAGTGATCTTAGAAGATCACCTCTAAGTCAGAAAGTGAAGTTCTCAGGGTGACAATGTGCCATTGGAGTTGTAGTATTACATTGGTACAGAACAGCAAACCTGAATAGATTTGGGTTCTACTTTTTTTTTAAAATACGTAATCTCAGTATTGCTCAACATTTCAAAATATATATATTCCAATGCATGCATAATGAAGTGAATGGAAAGAAAATAAAGTATAAATTTAATTTTGATATTTCATATTTGTACCTCTGTAATATATCAATTTATTTGATAAGTGACCAATGGATTACAGAAACAACAGTGGTGCTGTTACGCGCTGCAGTGATTTTTGCTGAGAAAAAAAATGTCTATATCAGTCTAGAGTTTGTTTTATAAGGAAATTATAAATATATGGAAAATCTGGGGATCTTAAAAACTATATCTAAGAATGCAGGGAGGAGAAGGCAGCTCCAGCCTTAATAATGCCTTAATATCTAACACCTAACATTTACCTCTATTGCTCTGGACGCAACGGGGGAAAAAAAAGTGCATGTTACTTCTATCCATTTTGATCTTGTTCTTTCAAAAGTGTCCAATAGAGAACAGATTTTAAATTCCATTTCATTAATTGTTTCTTTTCTGTTTGTCAAAATTATATGATAGGCATTTAGGCAGAGCTGAGGAGAAAAAAACTGAGCACCTAACCATTGCATTTTACCACTGTCAGACATAAAGTCGCAGAGGAGAACTGTTGTATGCATCTCTGTGAACACATAAAACCTTAGTCCAGAAAATAATCTTGATTACAAAAATTTTTAGGTAAGTGAAAGATTATTTTATTTGCAAGTAATAAGCGCTTTATTGTCATTGGCACTTGCCTTTTGAATGTTGGTTGCTGAACACCAGATAAAATGTTTTTAATGTTTATAGGTTTGCCTGAAAATTCATTCAAAACAAAGCCTCATAATATTTAAGGAACAAAACCTATTGATTTCTCATGTTTGGGATGAGTAATCACAAAGCAAAGGAGTTGTGTGAGAAACAGGGTCTGCCAGCAAAAGTAAGATGCTGATTCTTCATCATAGTCCCAGTGACAACAGTTTTGAAATGCATCAGCTGATATCTTAAATAGCAGTTTTCTGCCAATCTCACAAAGGTTTTGTTTTATTCTCAGTAACATCAAAACTCAGTCACTGTGAGGGGTCTGTTAGGCACAAGAAAGTTAATGTCCATTAATCAACATGCATTTCCCTTCAAGGATTAGTTCTGCTTGTGCTTTCTGATGCAAGTGAGGGTAGGTGACCAGTGACCAAAGAGATGGCTGGTGGAAACTTTCCCCTCAAGTTGTGCTTCCCAAAGGAAATTTCCCTTATATAGATATTCAAACCTACAAACCTCACCTCTTTCTCTGGACAGCAGCTGAACCTCTGTGGGGATGTGCAGGTCAGGGCTGGGAGGGCCAGAAAGCATCTGCCCTGGCTGACAGAACCACTGCATGTCCCTAACAGAGGACAAAATAAAATTATTGAAATAAAATTTTAATGAATAGATAAATAAAACCAAAAAAACCCAAACCAGCAAACATAATGAAAATCCCACAAAACATATATAATACCAAAAAATAAAATGGAAAACTAATAAACTAAAAACCACAACTCTTCTTTTCCATGCTGCAGGTGTTTTCAGACCTCACCTTTTTGTGTCACATCTATTTCAGCAGCCCTCCTGTCTCCACACCCATTCTCAGTACAATCCCCCTCCTTGGTCTCAGTCCACTGCGTTTTCTTCAAATTTTCTGCCCCTTCCCTTGTATTCTCCCCTTACCCTTTCCAAATTTTCACCTTTTGCTCTACTTTTTGCTTTGGGCCCTGGCTGATCCAGAGAGATCCTCCACAGGCACACTGCCACACTTCCCAGTGGTTTTCCGAAGTTTTGAGTATCTTTTAAAAAAAGGAGAAAGCCTCCCTTTTTTTCAGACTTATTCCAATTTTTAATTTATTTTTTTCCTTGCAAAGCACGGACACAGAGGGTGGCGAGGCTGAACTTGCTCTCTCTTTCGAGTCGCTGCTGCGTGCCTTTTCTCTCCTGTCACTATTTTTCCTGCCTGTTCTGATGTTGCGGCGTTTCTTGCCCTGACGCTGCGGCAGGGGGGACGGTGGTGCGGGATCCCCGAGGACGCGGCAGGATGCGGAACGCGCGCTGGCCTGCCAGGCGCTCCCACGTGGCGCCGCCAGGGGGCGGCAGTGCCGCCTCCGCCCCCGCGTCCCTCCCGGTCCCTCCGCTCGGCGCGCCGCTCCCGAGGGATCGCAGCTGGCACCGCCCCGGGCCCGGCGCCGCCCCCGCACCCACCGCCGGCCAGCGGGGACTCTCGCGGAGCGGGGAGGGGGCTGCCACTCGCTCCCTCCCAGTCCGTCTTACCGTCTGTCCGTCCGTTCCGCGGAGAGCGCGCCTGTCCACCTCCGCAGGTTGGTTTCTTCGACCTTTCTTCTAGCAACAATGCTAATGATGATTATTAATACTGATATTTATAAAGGTAATAACGCCAGGTATAATGCAATATACCATTTGGAGGTTGGCTGTTTGTGGAGAGGTTACTGTATCTCCCCCGACACCAGGCGCGTAAGGTGCGGGCATCGATCCCCCCCGGACAGCTTGAAAATCAGGCAGAAACAATTATGTCGTAATGAAAACACGATATTAACCCAGCCGGAGGGGACGAGGGTGGAGAAATATGGGGTTTGCCTAACGCTGGAGCTTTTACTTGGTGAAGTTCTCTGGCTGTGGCCGAGTGGACATGGGGTCCCGGTGACGGCTAGGAAGCAAGTGGAATCTCCGTCTCCTTGCACGAAAGTCTGCTCTGGGTGGCGCTGCATCCTGGCAAACCACAGCAAAGAGAATTTTTCCTGCTCTGGGAGGTGTGTCCCTGAGTTCTGCTCTCCTTCCCATCCCAGCTTTGGACAACATGCCCATGAGGTAAAGGTTTGTTCTGGAAGTAGGAGAAAAGAAGCAACGTGCAGCTTGTGTCTGGGGGAACGCGGTCCTCGCAGGACGGGAGTGTTTCCGCACCTGTCAGGGAATGTGCCTGGAAATTCTTCCTCAAAGCCACTTTGTGTCTGGTGACCAAAGTCCTCCCTTTTCACTAGGATCAATCACCCCTAACACTCAGACGCGGAGGTTTGTGTGCCGCAGGGCACACAGGGACACTCAATCCATGCCGCGGGGTGTGACACCTACGTGACGGTTTCAAGTTTGCTCCCACACGCAGTTGATTCTCACCTCTCAGTGGACCCTGGGTCATAGGTTCACGATTAGTCTGGGTTGAAATACTCCTTAAGATAATTTCCAACCCCTTGGTCTTTAGCAAGTGTAATTGTTCATATAGAGATTAAAAAACGGGAGGGTGGGGGGAAGGGGGAGGAAAATTCTTCTTTTTGTTTCTACAGTTCTTTGGGGGAAATTATCCGCTTTAATCATGTCTGGAAAACATACACACACACCTGGAGGGGGAAAAAAAAAGTAAGTGAAATAATTCATATCACTTTTCGTTTTTCTCTAATGGGAGTAATGATCCTAGCTGAAGTGAGTCAGTGGAGCTCAGGGAAAAACTGCCTTATGTTCCTCGCATAACTGATTGGGATGAGCCTATTGGTTCCTTCCCAGCAGGGAAACTCCCACCTCGTTTTTGAGGTCAGGCAGGCTCACTGTTCTTCCCCAGCCACACAGAAACCAGGAAGCCATCACTGCGTCCCCACCGACGGGGGCGTCCCGCGTGACCCGGTGCACACGCCAGACTTCCCGATGGTAGAACCACAGAATCTTAGAATCACGGAATCACGGGATCATAGAATGGTTTGTGTTGGAGTGCAGTGGGAGCGGGATCTTATCCTGTTTAAAACACTTCAAGTAAAACGTGCCAAACCAAAACATGTTCGGAACTTCTCATTTTATTTCTTAGGCACATTTTTATAACATTCTGCTCAGAGTTTGAAAAGGGGGGAGAAAAGGGGCGCCGTTTTCAAAGAACGCAGAAAACTTTCTATCCTCGTTTTTGAGAAATGCTCGGTTCTCCACCAGAATAAGTGTCCCCTCCCCATAAAGAAAGTTTTGGCTGCAGGACTGGAGTCTACTTTGAGCTGTTCAAATAACTGAAGCAAAAATATTACATTTAATACTGACGATGCATTTGAAGCTATTTTGTCTGGGGCAGAGGAGCACGAGTGTGTCCTGTTCGAAGTCGAACTCTCTTCAGGAGGTGCCACAGACCCAGCATCCCGATTCCGACTCCCGTTGCCTGGACAGTTTTTAGAATGTCCTATTCTTTTGTTCAGAAATGCAGGTGTGCTATTCGCAGTGAGAATTCTGAGGAGAGAAAACCATTAGAGGAAAGACGGAAATAGAACGAAGCATTTTCCTTGACCAGAATAATTAAGAAGTATTTTAAGTGCTTCGTCTCGTATTGTATGGCTTCGGGCCCTTAGCAAGGCTTTTTAATCTGATAATTATGTTCCGTACAGCTGCATGACTGGAACACTTACAAATTTTGAAATAAACTAGTTTAACTTCAGCAGATTTCCCTCCCCTTTAAATTTCTTTGGAAAAGCTGAATACCTTGCATTTACCTGCCATATATTTAATACGTAAGTCAACAAGAGATAAATTTGAGGGCTTCATTTTAAAGCAACTAGCCACACCCTCGTAACTTAAACAACTGGGCCAAATTCTCACTCTTTAAAAATCCGGTGCAGTGATTTCAATGGCTTCAGACCCTGTTTGATGATTTCCTGTCTAACAACCCACTTTTTATCCCTCCTGAATTCTTAGAGTTCAATAGCAGCTGATGCCTGGAGCTGACCTGCCCAGAAAGAGCTTGATTTCTGAAGTCGAAAGCAATCTCCATGAATCCCTACCAAAACAAAACAAAACAAAACAAAAACAAAAAAAAAAAAAAAACAACAAAACAAACAAACAAAAAACACAGCCAAAGAACTGCTGAAGAAGAAGAAAACTTGCTTGAGTGTGTCTGGAAACACGCAGACAAATGAAAATCAATGGTCCATGTGAGAAAGTGCGTACATGTAGTGAACAGCTGTAACTATAAACTGGGTAAGGGGAAAAAAGAAAAATAAAAACAACGACAAAAAAAATACCATGCAAATTTAGGCACTTCCTTCTTCATTTTTATCTGCTTCAGGTAGTGGCCCATTAAAGCAAGGATAATGCCAACCCTTCTCATTGTCAAATGAAGTCAGCTTAGTAAGTTATAGATTTTGTTTTGAAAACAAGTAAATTAAAAGGAAAACGTTTCTGCATTCATTGGAATGAATAGCATTATTCAAAGGATTTCATTTTGGTAATTTAAATAATGGGAATCCCAGCATGGTCTGGCTTAGCTGTCTCTGTTATATTAATAACTTTATATAAAACCATAATCAGTAGAAACTAAAGTAAATTTGTGAACTTACTTAAAATACATTTTTTCTCTTTATGCTATATTTATTTTCATATTAGTAGAATCTGGTTTAAAATATATTGTAATTCTTATTAGTTTAATTCGGTATCATTAACATAACTTCTCATTACATTATTCGGTTTTGAGGATATAGCATATATAAGGTATAAGCATCCAGAAATGTGTTGACAGATATCACTGTTGGTTTATTTTCACTCTGTTTAACAAAACTTGCATAACCCCACAGAAACCACAGCCTGGTTGATGCATTCTGCTCCAGATAGCTGTATGGCATATCATATTGCGTCGTCATTTGCGTTACAGAGGGAAGAAGGCTTAGAATGATGCCATCCTGGCATGCAATTTGCGCGTAAGTCGTGACGAATGTCGCAGTCACCACCGCGGAGAGGTACCCGCCCGGTACCGACGCCAACAATTTTCGGGAAAGCTTTGGGAGAATACGGCCAGATAAAGGTCCAGCCAAGGAATTACAAGGGCCATCGGTATATCTGCAGCAGTGAAAGTTTCGAGGGGGTCCGGGTCGGGGCACCCGACCGACGACCCTCGGACACCGGCGTGGCGGAAGGGGGCGGCTGCCGCCCATTGCCCTCCGTGGCCGAGAGCGCCGGGCACCGCCGGCCTTTCAGCAGCGACGCGCAGCGATCTTCTTCCCGGGCCCCCTGCCCTCCTGGCGGCTGGCCGCCAGCAGAGTCCACCTTCCGCGAGAAAACTCTTCTCCATGCCCTGTGTCCCCTCCAGCCCCGCCGCCAGACTCCGTTTGCAAAGGCCTCTTAAATTCACCATCAGCATCAGCAGGGATAGTGCTGTTAACACTGTTAATAACGACAACCAGGGGCGGCGCGGGGGGCGATGCACGGCGCAGGGAGGGCCATGCCCACCCCAGCCGCCAGCGCACCCGAGTCCCGGCAGCCTCACTGCCGGCATGGAGCGAGAGCAGCCCCCGACACCCCTCTCCCTCTCTTGGCCCTAATCTCGAGTACCCCTGGGGCCCACAGGCTAAGCCTCGACTCCTCACGCTGCCTGGCGGGGGTTCTGAAGGAAAGCCCCCTCGGAAGACGCGTCCCCGTTCCCGATGGCTGTCTGTCTTGGGGGGCGGGGGGGAGAGGCAAGTGGGTGGGAAATACCGGGGCAGAAGGGAGGAGTGAGCCACGCTGCAGTCCGATGTGGGGCAGCGTCCGTGGCCGTCCTCCTCTCTCCAACAGCAACCTTCCCCTCCTTCCCCTCGTCGCCTCTTCCTTTCTTCCCTCCCGTCCGAGCAGGGCTGAGTTGGAGAAGGCTCTCCTGACGCCCCTGCGAATGACAGTGCCCGGCGGGCGGCTGCGGAACGGAGGCAGCGCGGTGAGTACCGGAAT
The DNA here is from genome assembly GCA_910950805.1 of Acrocephalus scirpaceus scirpaceus. Classification (NCBI taxonomy): domain Eukaryota; kingdom Metazoa; phylum Chordata; class Aves; order Passeriformes; family Sylviidae; genus Acrocephalus; species Acrocephalus scirpaceus. The sequence continues at coordinate 59,761,500 of OU383776.1, forward strand.
GGGGAGTCCCTGGTGAGCGATGTGGGAGTTGCTCGAAGCAGTCCGTGCCGTCTCACCACGAGGCGGGAAAAGTGTGTCTGGCGTTGAGTGCGAGGCGGGGAAACCCTCCCGTTCACCGTCCACTCTCAGATCTTTATGTCCTTGCTTTCCGAGATAAGGCGCGACGGAAAACGTTGGGGCTCGGACCGAAGACAGGGAGAAGAGCGATCTAGGAAGGCATTCCTTCCGGGCAAAGGGATTCCCTCCACCGCACCCTTTTCTCCTTAGCCTCCTCCTGCCCCCTAATTTCTTGCCAATAGTAACAAATCTTATTCACATGAAGGGAAGCTATTGGATTTCAAACCTGATCAGCTGATGTAGGTTCACCCATGGGCCTCGTTAAACGCAAAGACGCTGGGGCTCTGAGCTTCGTACCGCGCAGGCATTGGGGGTTAGGGAGCGGGGACAGGCCGAGTGCCCATCGGGATGAAATCGAAATCGATGGTGTTGGAACGAGTTGGTGGGCGCATTGAGGTGATTGTTCGGGGTGTGACGGTCTGTACTAGAAACGGATGGGGCACACCTGCGCCAGGGGCCAAGGTACAGGTCTGTGTACAGGTCTATCTTCTCTCTCTCAGAGTCCTCTTTGGGCTGTAAAAAAGGGGCTCTGATGTCCTGTAAGGGAGGTGTGGTGACAGCCTTCCATCCCGCTTTAAAACCATGTCCCCCCGCCACACCTCCCCAGGTCCCACAGCCTGCCAACCGAACAGCGGCGTGGCATCACCCTAGCTCTGTTTCTAGATTCTCTTGTTGCTACTGAAAAGATGGAGAAGAAAACAGGAGAGGAAGTGCGCTGTCAGGGCAAGAGGCTCTGCGTGCCGTGCCCTGGTCCATGTTCCGGGGTGGGACGGGCTTCCCGGCAAGCCCTCCTCCCTGTGCTCAGTGTGGGGGATGCGCTGGGAGAGGTCTGAAACATTTTGCAACAGGCGTATAAGCATCCAAACTGCGAGGTTTTAACGAGGATGCTGGTGTCCCGGCTAGGGGGGTTGGTGCTCCGGCAGTGCTGGAACCGGCGCCAGCAGCACTGTCCGTCTGCCCGTCCATCCGTCTGCACGGCGCGGCACAGCGGGGAGACGCCGTGCCTCCAGTAAGGGAGCGGAACGAGGACGGCGATATGTTGTACAGGGCAAAAATGAGTGAGAACCGTCGTTTTGGTGTCAAAATAGTCATCGCAGTTTCGGGTGTTACCAGAACAGATGGACAACACCCTTCCCAGAAGGACAAACGGACAAAGGCCGCCACCACGTCTTCTTCCCTAGAACCTCTGCAGCCGGTCCGTTCTGTCGTTGCTTCTAATCCTCATTTTTCCACCGCCTCGAGTGAAAGTGGCTCTCAGATAATCTGCTCGGTCCTTTGGCTGAAGTACCTATGCTAAGAAAAACAACTTGAAGTTATCCTGTTGACAGGCGGAGAAATTTACCCTCGGTTTTACTGTCTGGGAGATGTAGCCGAGTTTCGTGTATTTCCTTCAGTATGGATCGCTGGTACCCGTCGGCACATGCAGCACGGCAGCTAAAACACGCGAGCAGAAGGCGTGTCACGCGTGATTTTGCAACTGCATTTGGCAGCGAAGCTGCTTTTGAATGTAAATATTTTATGTACATAAGACCAGAGCACCCACTGGGAAAAAAATAAAAGAAACCAGCAACAACAAAAAACAACCCACGAAAAAACCCACAAACAAACAAAAAAAAAAAACACCCAACACGAACACAACACATCATGTTCTTATATTTTTTTCTGAAATAATTTCGTGGAAGTGCAGAAGAAACGTCCTAAGAGAGACAGACGGGTTACACTTTTATCTGTCCACAGCCTGTTAAGACATGAGAAAACCACAAATTCCTAAGAGAAGATGTAGGAAGTCAATTATAGAAACACACCGTCTTGGAGAAAGTTTGGCTGATGAACTACCAAAATCGAAGAGACCGAAAACAACAACAACAAAAATCGACAAAAAAAAAAAAAAAAAAAAAAAAAAAAAAAAAAAAAAAAAAAAAAACAACCCTGAAAAAGAAGGAACTGTTAATCCAATCAAAACACAACCTCTAACTTCTCGGGAGTGCATCTTCTTCCTGACAGCCTACTGCGTTTAGAGCTCTTCACCACCATTCCCGCGTGTAAAAATTTCATTTCTGTAACATCAAACCTTCTATTTTCATTACTTTTATTAAAAAGATGAAGGGAGAATTGAGGGAAGATAAAAGCCTCCTACGATCAGCTAAGAAGAACTTCCGAGAAAAAAGGTTTTACACGCAACACGAGTAAAAATTCCATACAGAACGGAGGGCCATTCTGCAGGGAAGAATACTAAAATATTGTCGTTCCCTGAGATATTGCAGCGGCTCCCTCACCCCGCCCCCTGCATTTCGTAAGCCCGACTTCTCCTCAAACAGGCACTCAAAGACGGCACCGTATTTTGATCCCGGCAAACAACACGTGAAGCACGGTTTGGGGACAGGAAGGAGGCGACAATTACCACACCCCACCCTTTGTGGGGACGATGGTCGAGGAATAGAGACAGGGCGGAGAGCGGAGAGTGCTGTCTGTCACCCGAGGAATGCTCTACCTGCAGAGCATCCTTCTTCCTGCTAGGTATCGCTCTCTACTTTTTTTTTTTTTTTTTTTTAACTACGACTACAATTTTTAAAAATTATGATTTTGTTAATTTTGTAAGAGCAGAACCCATACGCGGCGGCCAGGACAGCGCTGGGAGGAGACGAGAGACGGCAGGATCGGCGCTGGGCGGGAAGCGGGAGGTGGCGCTGTTCCCCCGCCGCCGGCGGTGCGGGGCGCGGGGCTCGGGGCAGCCGGGCCGGGCGGCCGCGGGCATCGGGCGGGACCGACCCCGCCAAGGAGCTGGATGTCCTCCCACTCCCTTCCCGACTTTCCTCTCCTCTCAGAAGTGGAGTCCGGCCTGCACAGGCGTTGCAAACGGGGCGGCGAGGGGCAGGTAAACATGAACTTCGCGCCTGCAGACTGAATTTAAAGCAAATCAAAACATAACAAAGCCGTGAAACAGGCAAAAAAAAAAAAAAAAAAAAGAAAATCCACCAAAAATTAAAATAATTAATCCAATTCACTCTGCTGTTAGGGATCGTGTTCACGGGAAACAGAGATAACAGCGCATTTCACACTTTGTCTTTCCGAAGAGTAATTTTACGACTAGGTATAAATTGGATACTAAAATAAAAGAGCTGGAACGACACTGAGAAATTTTGGCTCGTTCCTCTTCAGCCCGTGCAAGCATGGAATCGGCTGCTCTGGCACGTCATCCTGGGCTGGAGCTGAAATTGGCAATCTGCATGCTCGCCAAAACACACCTGACGAAGAGTTTTCTGTATTTCAGCCTCTGGAAATCTCAACATTTAGTAACCATATGAATTCTGGATGGAAGAAACGCGACTTCCACCCCCTTTGCTGCTCCGCTTTATTTCTCTCTTTGTATCTCTAATAAGGAAAGATGTTCTTAACCACAAAAAATGGACATTGGCTTTTTATTATTATTTCCAGAGGAGATATGCAGCGAGGGTGTACACGCACTGAAAGCTTGTGTATAAATACTAGATTTTGTGTGTGTCTGTGTATGAAGAGATTAAACTCTAAATTCTTTTTTCTCTTACGGGTAATAAAAGGAAAAAGGATTGTCATGCCAAACTTCAATTATTTCACCAAATATTATCTGTTTGATATTCTACATTTTTTTTATTCCAATATTTCAGTCTCGCAGGGGAAACAAAAAAAAAGTAAGAACAAAACGAAAAGGAAAGAGGAAAGGAAGGAGAAAAAAAAAAGAAAAAAGAAAATGGGAAAAAATACTTCCTACTGTACCCACAGTACCTTCAACTCCACTTTTCTAAAAAATAATGCCTATGTGTAGAACAATACGCACTTCGGATTATTTACACACCGTAAAAGAAGACAAGGATGAAGAGAAGTGGGAGAAAAATTAAGTGTAAAATTCCAAATACTGAATTTAGAGAAGAATAGGTATTAAAAAGCATTGGTGGGGAGAAAAGAAAAAAAAAAAAAAAAAAAGAAAAAAAAAAGGAAAAAAAAAAAGATTATGGGGAAAAATGAATGAGAATGTGGAGAAATGGATTTATTTCAGGCATTTATTATTTACAACCCAACACGCTGTCTCATCTCCGTAGCCGCAGCAGCCACCACAAATCCGAGCATTTAGCATTAATCTCAGCATTAGCCCTGTCATGTGTTCATTTGTTTATCTGTGCTTGGACGAGAATCCAACAAACCGCCAATTTCGGTGGCATTTTGCTCACCTTGGATGATCCGTGCAGATGCGCAGCGGAGCACAGGCACCGCTGGTTTTAGCGGTAAATCCGGTATTAGGCCGATACTCGGTAGCGGGTATGCGGAGTGGCTGAGGAGGGGCGGGGGCTGTGTTTATTGTTCCTAGTCCGCCCGTCATGTTCAAGTGTCAAGTGTCTGGGATCTGGGGGACACGCATCGCTCCCCGTGCTGCCTGTGGCCCCGGCAGAGGCGCAGGCAGGGCGGGGGAGGGTGTGCTGCCACCCCTCCAGCCCCAGGGCTTGTACAAAAGAGACCGCTGTAATTCGCGGGGCCGCCGTGCAGTGAACGCGGGGAGAGGAGGGGGAGGGATGCTGCCAGGAGAACCCCCGGCATCCCGCCGGGGATGCTCCGGGACAGGACGCGGCAACCACTCCTGTCCCGTCGGGGCTTCGGCGAGGCGCGGGGTAAGCCACCGTGCGGTGCGGGGGAAGACGCGGGATGCGCTGCGGGGACGGAAAGAGCGACAGAGCCAGGCTCGGTTCCGCCCGGCTCCCCGCACACGCCAACGCGGCTCCGCAAGGGAGCGACAGCCGCACGTGCGTTCATTAAAGGACGGAGGGGCGGGGGGCGGGCTGTGTCCGCGGGCAGGGAGTCCCGGCACCGCTGCTGGTAAAAATGTGTGGAAATGGTGCTTTCTTAATGGATTGCTGCTATATATGCTAAAGTAAGAGGTAATCTGATGGATGACCGTGTCGATTTCCGTTTTGGGAGTGTATTTTTTTTTTTTTTTTTTTTACACTTTTAACTTGTAGGCACATTATTTTTTACTGGGTGACATATCAGCGTAGGGCTTGTAAAACTGGAGAGAGAAGTAGCGCTGGAAATAACGTAAGAAACGACGAAGAATTAAAATATATTTGTGATGAAACGGACACAGAGTAAGAGACACTCCACTCGTTATTTAAAAAAAAATACATGCAGAACAGTCTTTGGGGAGGGTTAACTTTTGCCCGATACGTCCATTCAGGTAAGCCATTCATAGTGTAATTATCTACGCATGTACTTGAGTTTTGAAAAAAAAGAAAAATTATACACTGGCCTTTTTTTGGTTTGGTTCTTTGGAGGGGGGGGACGGGAGGTTCTTGTTTATTGGTTGGTTGTTTTTTTGTTTTGGTTTGGGGTTTTTTGTGGAATAATGTTGTTCGTTTAAAAACAACATACCTGGACTATAAAAACAGAGCAATCTTCTGGTTTTACTATTTAAACTACTCTTCTTTCTTATCATTACCCTTTAAGGTTAACGTTAATGTGCTAACAGTGTGTGTCATATAATTCAAGGCCTATGGATTTTCGGATAAAGTAGGTGTAAGGCTACAAGCAGTATTAAAAAAAAATTCTAAACTCCTTTTCTATGAAGAATTAGGTACTGGATTCAAATATGCACATGTTAAAGATCACACATTTAATAATGCAGCACCTAAGACAGAAATTACAAAATGTCTTCCTCGGAGAAAGCTCTCAGTACTTGGTTCTGCACATTTTAAGAAAAGATTTTGAAAGAAACGATTCCTGAAATAAAGGCAGATACAAGAGATCATAAAACTTAGAGGTCATAAAACGGCAATGAAATATTTAAAACCCATAAAAACAGTTCCCATTACACCCCTTACCTATATTCCTTCTACCTTAAAATGGGGCGGAAGAGGAGGGGTGTGCCTGTGATTTCTAAAATTTGGTTTTCTTAATATGAAGTTAATTAAGTTAATAATTCCAGTCTCCAGGTAGCGGTGTGATAACTGAGCAGGGTAATAAGATTCTCTTGTCTTTTTAATGTCCAATAAACATCTTCTGCACCTTGATTTGTAAAACTAGCACTGTACATAATCTGTAATCTTATACAGACTAGAAGCATGGAAGAAACTGGTTATAAAGATACGTACACTGCAGAGTCTCGCCAAAACACGGGGGAATATGGGGCGGGGGGAGGAAGGGCAAGTACATTTAAAGAGATAGAAAGAAGGGAGCAAAGGAAGAGTGATAGGCTGCAACTTTCAGGAAATTAAAAACAATGCAAATATACCTTACATATGCATCAGTATTAAAAGTAACACACGCTGGAGCCAACCGGAGCAGGAGGAGAAGAGAATGGCGTAAAGGTGGATCCCGGCTCATACACGGCGGCCGCCCGCGCCAAGACGGGCTCTTCTGCGCTTCGCAGCCCGGCCCCGATCGCTCATTTCGGGGATGTTTGTTTTGTTGATGATGATGATATTTGGAAGAAAAGCGGTGGCCCCTTTAATTCCCGCTAATTAGGATCTTCCACAAATAGGGACGACCGGTCCCAGAATCCGCGGTCTCTTCTCCGAACCGGGGATTTTCATATTCTTTTCTTCTTCTTTTTATGACCTACTTTCCTTAATGTATGTGAGTGTAGACGGACGTGCAGAATGCCTTCATCTGACGTCAATAGACGCGACCTCTCCGCTAAGCCTTGAACGTGAAGCGGGGATGGGGGGACTCGAGGCGAGGGCGCAGCCGCGGAGATGCTCCGCGCTGTTCTGCAGCCGCGCAGGCTCCCGCCCGCGCTCTGCCCCATGAAATAAGCTCTGGCAGCAGGAGCAGTGGTGCCCAGCCCAGCGCTTGGCCCCAAAAGAAGGCCAACCTCAGCGCAGTACTGCCGAGTCTTTCCAGCCTTTTCTATCTTTTTTCTTTCCATTTTTTTGTTTATATGTATGTATATATATAATAGTAGTAGTATTTGGACGTTATTTGCTGCTGCTTTTTATCCGGAGACGAGCGGAAAATAGAAACTTCCAACCAATTTTAAAAGATAAGAAGAAAATTCCCCCTCACTACCCAAAACGTTGCGTGACAGAGGAGGAGCGTTGAGCCGGTGAGGGCGCAGCATTCATCCAAGCGCTGCTCCGCAGGGCATCGCCAGTACGGGGCTCGGAGAGAGGAAATGAGGGGAAGGTAGGCGGGCGGCTGGAGGAGTGGGGTGGCCTTCATCTCAGGCCGCAGCCGCCGCCGGTCTGATCTGCAAGTCCATCCGCCCTCACGGCTTTGCAGTGATGCCCTTTCCCTCCACCGGGAGGAGATGCGGCGTAAGCGGGGGTTCGGTGAGCTGCAGACACCGTGCTGGCGTGGAGTAGGTTAGAGCGTTAAGTCCTTCTCCTTCCCTTCCCTCACTCCTTTTGGAGACTCTGCGATGTGTCGTGACGTTTGGGAGAACTTACACTTCCCGGGGAACTTCAGACGCCGAGGCGGCAGGGTGAGATGCAGCCGGTGGCTCAGGAAACGAAGGGTGTTCTCTGTTAGGACTAGAGTTTCTCTCCTTTTCTGCTGACATTATTTACACTTTTGTCAGCCTTCTATGAGCTGTTCCGGAGCATCTCTGTGGACATTGGCACAGCTGTTCCTAGGGCTTGCACACCGCATACTCACGCACTGCTTCTCCCTTCAAGCATCTCAACTAAATTTAAATGCCCTCTCCAGGAAGCGGAAACTTGATTGTGTTTCTGACCGGAGCAGCAGTGTCGACTGTCATAAATTATTTTTCGTGCAACCGGGCACTCGTGCTGAATTCCCTCGGTTCGCTGGGGGCTGGCGTTTGGATCTTCACAGAGCTCTCTTTGTCCGCCGGGTCTCCGAGGGCTATGCCGGCCGGGAATGCCCGTCTGCACGGGGCTGCTGCGGGGCTCTCCCCGGGGAAACATTCCACGGAAGTCTGCGGCTGGGAACGGCAGAGCCGGCAGGGGCGTCCTTCCCTCTCCCTGGAGCCAAGTTATCCGGGGACAACGCCTGCTATCGTATCTGTAAATATATATATGGATGGACGCATACATATGCATACCCATACACGTGTCCGTGTAGGGGCATCTCTAGGGTGTATACATGTGTATGTATGTATTTAATAATTTCTGAGCGTCGCCCCTCCCCCAGCCCGCCCCCACCCCTCGCACCCCCCTCCCCTCCTTGACCCGCCGCCCACGCGGGCCGCCCCAGAGTGAGGGGCCAGACCACACCGGCCCCCTCAATCACACCCCATACGCCCCTCAGACAGGGTCTAGAGCAGGGATGAGCCGTCCTGCCACCCCCTCGCCCTGCACACCTCCCTCTATCCGGCCTCCGTCTCTCCCGCCACCCCTCCCTCACCGCACACCTCCCATTCCGGCGCTAACGGGAACTTCTTCCCACCGTCCCCCGCGCCCTAAAACCTAGCCGGGGCTTTTATTGGTGTTTTCCTGCCGTTTTCAAACTCGGAGAGATGGATGAGAGGGGACAGAAGGAACCGGCAGCGCTTTAGGACATCCTCCTCTCAGTGACGAGAGGTCACGCTACAAGTTCGCCTGACCGCCTGACAGCACGAATGGGAAGAGAGTTTTTTGTTAACACCATGATTTTTCCTGATTTTTTTTTTCTTTTACCTGCTGTTGACCGACTGCTTGGTTTGGACAAAAGTTGTACAAAAATCAGTGCTTCCCAGAAACAAGACTCAGATGAAACTGTTCCTCAGAAGTTAACTGGAGGAAAACACCTTAGGAAACTAGACCTTCTGCTTCACTTTTGTTTGTTTGTTTTTTGTTTTGGGGGTTTGGGGGAGCTTTTTGTTTGTTTGTTTCTAAAGAAATAAGAGCTTCCCTTCTTCTCTAGAAAAAAAAGTATCCATTGCTCTTCTCTATACTAGACATTTCTAATTTGTTCTGTCTGTCAGAACGGGACTATGAGAGGTTTTGGTGCAAATTCATTATCTCTGGCAACGCATAACGTATAGCAGGAACTGAAAAAGACCGTGGCAATGGATGAACAATAGGGCTTCAGTTCATCAGCAACAAAAGCGCTGGGGAAATTGGTTGAATTTCAGAGCACGTCCTCCTCAACAGAGAGGGCTGGACTAGACCTTGGCCAATCCCCCAAAAAACTTGCAGAACCTCACATACAACAGTTCACTTTCTATCCCGGGGCGTAGGAAACAGTGTGGAAAAAGAAAAAAAAAAAAAGGCAAACCCAAGTCAACTTTCTCAATTTCTCTCCCGTTTTCACGCATGGAAGATTTTAAACTGTTTTAGAGTCGTTGGAGCAAGAACAACACCGTGGAGCTAAGGGGCACTTCTAAATAGGGATAGCGAGGGGAAACACGTGTATTTCTCAAGACCTGAAAGAGCTGGTTTTGCTCCGAGAGGGCTTGGCCGTGGGAATCTTTGTTTGTCAACGGAGGCTTAACTCACCCCCTACATATGGGGTAAAATCTTTCTCTGATAAAGGCGAAGATATGTAAGTACTGCAGTGTTTGTGTATGTGTGTGTGTCTCCTGAATTCCCTGCAAAATTTGGGATGCTGAACTCCGGACAGATGGAGGTTTCCCGGATCCCTGAGAGCCCGCGGTGAGATCGGCTCTCCCCGGGTAGCCGGAGCGGGTCGCTTTGCTTAGATCTGGCTGCTTTCTCTCGCTCCCGGCGAGGGATATTTGATCAACAAGGCAGGGTTTATGACTGGGCACAGCGGCTTACGCAGGTGAGCCGATTTTGTCTGTCTGATACTAAACCTGTTGGTTGTGGGGCTGTATTTAGTTGCGGGAAATGTTAACTATCTAGCAGACTGCCAGCTGTGGCTTCTTAGGGAGGTTTTTTTGCAGTGTCTGGTTCCCCTCGGAAGATGTGCAGGCACAAGAACAAGTATTCACAGAGTTGAAGAATAACAAATCACACAAACAAACAAACAAAAACCCCACCAAGTGCTGGGGGTGGCTTGTGGGGGAGGGTGAGGGAGTGTCGGGGACAGGACAGTTCCAGTGGAGCTGGGGGAGGGCCAGTGAAGTGCGGCCTGGCAGCTCACCTTGGCCCGGGGGTGCGCCTCTGCATCCCTCTCTCCCTTCCACCAAAACAATGGCATTCTTCAACAATCGCGGTCCGCTCATTTCCGTTGAACGGGTGAAACTGCCTCATCGCAACTTCTAAGAACACTGTTGCTGCCTGGGAAATGATGATGATGATGATGATAATAAGATTTTAGCTGTGGCTGTTGTGATCGATATAATGCAGCGAAAATCAGCAACTTACGCTGTATTTATTTACCCCCACGGTCCTTGATAAGCTCGCAGAACTGTAAATGGAGACTATGCCTTCCTGGTAATTCCGGCTCCAGGACACCATCAGTTAGGAACATGTGGGAAATCTGGCGGAGAAAGGCTGGCATAATATGTTTTGCATGTTTTGAACTGAAGGCTAGGTGGAGCCTCCAACCTTTATTAAGTAACTGGCAGCTTATAGTATACACATCCCAGAACTGCCTCTACAGTTTTCATCCCAGGTGTGCCTCTATAGTTTTCGTTCCTTCTCTTCAGCAGCCACAAATAATACTTTTTAGCCTTTTATTTTTAAGTGTAATTCTCAAAAAAAAAAATTATGCAGTTAAATATATATATGTGTGTGTGTGTATATATATTATCCATACTATTTCCTGTAAATATTGATTATCGTCCTAAGCACTGCAGATAAAGGAGCATATCACTCATATCTGTTTACGTCATCTTAAATCATCTGCAGGAAATCTGGCCAGTTTTTTCCATCTTTAATGTAGGGTCAAGCATTTTAGTGATTTATCTAATAATCCCAGAAGTTAATATACTCACAGCCTTCTAATCACATAGATTTATCCATTTGCATATATTTCTGGAACAAGATGTTTAAATTTGATCCTTTATTTTTTGGGAGGCTATTTTTCAGATTTAAACAATGCAGACAGACCACAGGTAGTGACAATTGTGACAAGAACTGGTAATTTTTGTTTGTTTGTTTAATAAAAGTCAGACGATATTATATACATTACTGAAAGAATACATGTCCTGTAACGGCACATGGTTTCCACATGTAATCACTGACTGTTTGCGGGTTTGATTTTCTTCCTGTGACTTTGAATTCTTGATACTCTGTCTTTTCTTATTTCTGAATCTGGATTTGTAGTAGATATTCCTTTGCATACCCTACGTTTGATGTAAAAGATGTATAACCTTCAGTTGCCTGTGAAATGAAATTGTGATCACAAAAGAAATGATGAGGCACCTTCACTGGAAGGCAAGACAGTCGAGCAACTTACCTGCATGGGAGAAAAGGGATCCTGCTCTGCAGGGAAAAATGGCTTGGACTGTACTGGCATGCCGTCATGTTTACCTCTACATGAATTTTGTCATAATTTAGTGCAAAGAGGGAATTTATGCAATCCTACATCCCTCTTATGTGCAGCTTTAATGGGGTTCCTGTGTGTCCTCCCAAAGAAAGTGGAATTGCTGGAGATAGGGTGAGGGTCTGATTGCAATATTTAAGTAATCATAAGCATTCCTCTTTAAAGTCAATAGACATGGTTTGCTCTTAAGGAATCAATACAGAATATTTATTCTTTACGTCACAGCCATCTGGAGGCATATAAAAGATTAGAAAATAAGCATGACAATCTACAGGCCATTAACAAGAATTTACTAGGGAGCAAGGAAGAAAAAGTTGGTGTTTGTATTCCATAACTTCCAATAGGCAGGTATTTCTACAGTGATTTTGGAATAAGTAAGTCTTATACAATTACGTAAACTGAAAGAGAGTGGGCAGTGTTAACAGCTGCTTTTGACAATTCAGGTGATGTTTTGGGCAGAATTTTCACAACTATGCATTGCTTAAACTTTCAACATGCTGCAGTTTTAGAAAAGTTCTTTACAGCTGCTGCATGTATTTTTGTATTCAGAATAAGCAAATACTTAAACAACTCATTATGATGTTGAGTCTTTTGATGTGTGATGTAATTGGTAAAAAGGTAATGAACAGCTAGGTCATAACCATCATATTGCCTCTTTTGATGTGCTTAGGCTCCAATGGTTAATCAACAAAATACATCAGGTGCGTTGCAGTTACTTCCCAACTTAGTGCACAAGTGAGGTGGCTGCGAGAAGAGAGCTTGATGTTTTAGACATATGCTTTGTGTCTTTGAAAAAATGCCAATTTGCAATAATGTACCTTGCATTGAAATCTGGTGGTGTGACAGCTGGTGACATGCATGCATTTAACATGAACGTGCATCTGTGTCAGTATGGATTATATATACGCATACGTACATATGCACTTGTATATGAGCATAGATGCAGACGCACACATACATGAGGATGACTTGTAATTTCATGCCTCTGACTGAAAGAATTTAATGCATAAGCTTACAAGCCTGTCCTGTGCAACACATGCTTGATCACCAACAATACTGGCCGTAGCTATTGCCATAAAAAATATCTTTCACCTATCTGCAAACTCAGAAAAACTCGTATAAACTCATTAGAGTTTTATACAATAATCACAGTGATCATGTGTCTCTGGTTGCATCAGATATGTGATTCAGTTGCCCCTGTTGTGCCTGAGCAGCCCAAGAGGTAATGAGGAAGTTCAGTAAGTCATAATGCAGCATTATAAAAATTCTAACCATTTTGTGCCAGGTTCTAACTTTCCACAAAGAACACTGGCACAATTGGGTCTTATGTATCCCAGGTAAAAAGCACTGGTGGCAAAAAAGCAGTCCATACCAGGATGTAGAATACCTGTTTAAAACAGAAGTGCTTAGCTTCAGAGTCTTAGAACCTGAAAACACACGTAAATTGTAATATCCCTGCTGGGTTCAGATTCAACAGTTAGCAGATTTGCAATGTCTGTGTGCTACTTCTTGGTGGCAGTATTAATTTTAGGCCGTGTCTGACAAATTAGATTGTTTCCCCATTTTCATGCTTCCGTAATAGCAATAAAAATGGGCTTGTTGATACAGTTGTTGTTTTACAGTGTAACCACAAACTTTTTTTTTGCACAAACATATAGACACATGTGCCTAGACTGATATATGTACGTTTGGCTCCCCTGTGTATACATAAGGGGACATATGCTTTATCTTGCAAGCAAGCTCTGTAGCTGACGCAGGGCATCAACAACTTCAGTTTAACCCCTTGAATTTTAAAAAAATACACCTGAATAATAGCAATGTATGTAAGTGCAGGTTTATTTACAAACAAATGTACTCAAATGCAGTGTGACCTATGGACTGTGATTGTACTTGGACACGTGTTTTATTTTGCAGCTTAGAAGAGTAGCAGCATGAATTTTAACCTGGTATTCCTTTAGGAGTAATGAGTTTGCCTATGATGAATTTTTGCTGTGTATCTTATACTGAACACAGCACACAAGAGCTGTTGAAGTGCATTTATTAATTTCAACAGTAAACATGGTAGATCACAGTGAGGTTAGTTTTATCACATATACTCGAGAGACCTTAAATGTTTGCACTTCAAACTTAAGAAAGCTCTATAGAAATTATATAGTTAAATAATTCAAAGTATGACGTTCTTTTAGCGGGGGGCGGGGCGGAAGAGGAGCTGAGAGACTTAAATCCTAAAACTCTACATAACGTATCAAGACTTTCCTCCGTCGGTTCCATGAGTAACACCAGCATGCAGTTCTGGCTTAGTAGGAGGTTAATAAAAATAAATGATAAATCAGCGTTTTTATTAAGGCGTTTCGTCAGATGAGGCATGGTCTTAGTAAATATTGCTGCAATGTTCACCTGTGTTGCATTCTAACACAGACACAGACACACACAGGCTGGGAGGGAGTGGGGGTGGGAAGAAGGGTGGAGAGACGTTATAGAGGCTACAGAATACGCTGAGCCTGCTGCTCGCAGCTTCCCGCACAGACAGGCAGAGGAAAACGCTTCGCACGACCGTCCCGCTATAAATACCTGTGAATCACGACAGGCGCTAAGCACGACAGAGATGCGGAGTAAAAATAAATAAAAATCCACACCCCCTCTCCCCGCAAAGCAACTAACCAAGCAAAAAAAAAACAAAAACAAAAACAAAATCTCATAGACATAAAACGACAGGGCAAATCGTCAATGTAATTACACATCGGCTCATTGCGTAGCACAGCCCCCTTCCCGGCTTCCAAGCACAAGGCCCCGCCGCCCGCCGCGGCATCCCTCCTCACCAGCGGGGGCTGCCCTAAGCGAAGCGCAGCAGCGCTCTCTGGGGTCGGACAAGCTGCTTCCCGTCCCTGAAGAGAGCGTCCTCCTTCCCGGCCTCTGGATGTTAGAGCGGCCTGTGCTGCACAGGAGGAGGAGGAGGAGGAGGAGGAGGAGGAGGAGGAGGAAGGTAACGGCAGCGGGCGGATCCCCCGCACCAGGGCGGCGGAGGCGGCGATGCTGGAGGCGAGACCAGATTCGGTCCCGGCGCCGTCCGCTGGTGGCTCATGCATATCAATAGCCGTGTGTACTCGAGGTTTCTCATGACATCATCATTACCTTGGTCTCCCGCGGTCCAGGACCTCTGACCTTGCCGGGCTGGCCTGCATTTTGGCACTGAAAGCCCTCCAGTGTTGGCCCTTTTCTCCTTCTTTCAGACGGGGGGCAGCAGCAACCGGCAAGACCGCAGTCTTCTCCCCAGCTCTAGGAGCTCCGAGAAAGAGAGAATCTTCCCTCTTTAAAATACACACTCAGGCAAGATATTTGCAATCGAGCTGCCACCATTTGTCAGAGCTCCATGCCGTGCATAATCTAAAGGGATCAGGAGCCGCATCCTCGAATCATCTTGTTACTTCCTAATGAAATGGATTTTCCCCCACCTTCTTCTTCCTCCATACACTGCGCTGTAAATTGCCGATGGCTTTTCATCTTTATAGAGGCTAAGGAGCCTTTCGGGAAAACGAAGCTATTTATAAAGCGAATAGGGGCCTGTAAAAGGATGGATACTCCTCTTTCTTGAAGCAGCTTGATGCAACTTAATAGTTGGTTTTATTTTCTGGTATTAACAGACGAATTGTTGGCTATCGCTGTCGGAAATTACTGGCTGAAACAAAAGTTCGGAATAAACTTTGAAGGCAAGGGATCGCTTTTGGAAGTTATTAGCTGCACATATATACAGATATACTTACATAAAAGGATGACATTCTAAACAGAACTAGTGCTCTTAGAGGAAACAGCACGTTTTCCAGAAAGAATCTTGATTGTAGCAAGGACGGGGGAAAAAAAAAACCAAAACAAAACAACAAACAAACAAACAAAACCCCAACAAAACCAAAACAAACAAAGCTTTGAGGGAAGCGAGTTGTTATCTTTGGTTATCTAGCTGTATGAGTGTTTTGGTCTTCATAAAGCTAGATAACCGAAAGTAAAAACTCCTTCAAGATCATCGTACAGCATGTGAAAATGAAAGACTGCTGCGAGAGACAGGAAAAATCGAGAAGGGACAGGAAAAATCGAGAAGGGTCAGGAATACTTATGGAATCTAACATTTTTATAATTGAAGGTGTGACTGGAGGAAATGAAATGGCATACTTATTCCAAAATATGAAGCTGTAGTATGGCACAGAATGGATAATCTCCAGCTGCAGAGAGAACATGGTACTGATGGTAAACAACGTATGTGCAACTATTGCTGTTGAATAAATAAATAAAGAGAAATCCAGAACAGTCAGCGTTAAACCTGACTAAGAGGATATATATACATATATATATATATATTTCTATTAGAAACTTAATGCTGAGTTTCATTTTGCTAAGTGATTCATTGCAATGAAATGGCCTGTAAAATAAAGGTGGTAGTTGGTGATGATGAAGATGGTGGCGCTGATGATAAAGAGCTGACTACTGAATTGCGGAAAAAAACCACAAATACAACAAAAAAAGCAGCAAACCAACCCAAAGCCTGTCTGTGTGGATCTGAGACAAAGCATATGAAAGCAGGCTTTCAGAAAAAGTTTATACCAAGTGCAGACAAGCTTAATCATTTTTATCTACTTAGAACTCGGCAGAGCTGCACAAAAATGGAGAAAAAAAGAGTAATGGCCGATTTTTATTCCTCTATTCAAAACGGGAGCATAGATGCTTCTCTGTTTCGAGAGGGTTTCCTTGAGAAAGCTACTGAAGCAGAAAGACATGATGGAGACGAGATCGCCTCCCCCCGCCAGAGAGTGAAAAACTGTTCTATGCTTTGCTCTGCACCTAACATTGGAAATGAAAGTGACATTTACTCCAAAACCCACGTGTGCGCCTCCTCTCTTTTGTTTAAGGATGATCAGGTCTATCCTGGAAACAGCTCTGGCATCCCATACCGAAATAATTAGGACGTATATAGACCTGACAAAAACACGGGGAGGAAAGGGGACGGGGGGGAGGGGAGGAGGTGGAGAAGCGGAGTGTCTGTCTTGCCTAATTGATTCCGTTAAGCGACGTGCAGGAGATGTGAACGGCTGAGCGCTCCCATTCCCACGCTCGGGGCAAGTGGCAGCGCGGTGCTCCGGCGGTCGGTGACAGACAGCCCGGCGGGGGCCGGGGCCGGAGCTGTGGGAGCCCACCGCCCGCTCCCGAGAGAGCATTTCCCACCCGCTGCCATCCCAGAAATGCTGGACGAAGGGACAGGGCTGCAGAACACGCCCGCTTCCCCCGAGCCGCACTCCCCCGTGCCCTCCGTGGGAGAAGGGTGGAACTTGCGCCCGGGCGGAACTTGCACCCTTCTCCCGCGGAGGTCGCGGGGGGACGCGGGTTTTGGTCCCGATGCAGGAGGGGAAGGTCAGGACAGGTGTGTCGGGATGCAAACAGTCCTGTGTTTTTAACAAATATTATCTTTATAATTACGGTGCCTTAGGCGCCTCTCGCAGGGAAATTGAGAGGAATTCATTCCTCAGGGTAACATACTTCCTTTTGGACTTGATCTAAACGTCTGTCCAGAGGCATGATGGAATGTGATACTGAGTTAGTAACCGAACGCTCTCCACGGCAGATTAAAATAAAATCAGCGATAAGGGAGTGGGGCTCAGCGGTCTCCATCCGTCTGGGGAAAAAAACTTTTCGCGCAGCTTTTTATAATGATTTAATTTTATTTTGTATTTTCACTTTGTTGTCGAACTGCTTATAAAAAATATTGTTTTGGGGCTTCTAGTGGGAATATTCACCTTCACGCCGCACACTGCACCGTGAGAAGGATGGACCAAGGAGCCAGACAGTGTGTTCTGGAAGGAGCGGGCGTACGCTGTAGATAAACCAAATTTTGCCTCAAAAGTTACCGCATCCTCTCTGTAGCTGTTAAAATAACCTTAGTTTCGGCCGGAGGGTCCCGCTCAGTGGTTGCCGGCAGTGCTAGTCGGGATCCCGGCCAGACTCTTTTGAGGTTGAACCTCCGGTTTTTGAAGTGTGCTCAAAGTTTTACGGCTGCAGCGCCCGGCGAGGGGAGCTGTGTTTATTTACATCGGAACTGCTTTTGAGCCACCAGGCTTTCCCCGCCGAGTGCCCGCCTCTCATTTAACTGCCTGTCTGGGGATTCTATTTACCTACAGCCATTGTCTACTACAATTAACATTTACATGACAAAGTGCGCGGTCTTCTTTCTCAACGAGCTTCAATTAAGGCGATAAGCTGTTTTCTGGGGAAACCCCTTGTTTACTTAGGCATGAATGGGATCAATTTACTTAAGCTGTTGCTTGTGTCCTGGTCTTCGGTATAAATTTGCGAAGGAAAACATCAGAGAAAAATAGCAGCATTATAATCGCGTGTTTGCCATTGTCATCTTAAATTGCTCTATGCCTTAATAATGTCAAGTCGTTATCAATCAATAAAATATGATTGGCTATTATTACTATTATTACTATTACTACTCTTACTCCTTCACTTCTTTAGGAGCAGTTTCTCTGCATCTTTTCTCCTACACAATAAACTTCTGACTTGGAGAAAGAGAGCATGTAGAAATATGGTATTCGGCACTCAATTTTATGCTATAACAGGCTCATGCAGCAAGTAACTAGGAAGTGCAATCTTTCCCCAGGATTATCTACCTGTTCCGTGTTGTTGCTCCAAAGCTTGTGTGGAAAATAAAGTCATTCTTTCAAACAAAGAAAAAGCTTTATGTAACGGGAAGTGAAACCGAACCCAAAAAGTTGAACCATAAGTGGGCAGTTCTCTCCAAGCCAGTAGGAGACTGATCAAGTTTATTTAGCATACCAGTGCATTGTAAAACAGTTGGAAGGTAGTTGCAGGTTGTGTGACTATGCATATTAACTAGCAGGGGCTGGGGCTTACTCTTTGTGAAAAGAGAACAGCAGATTGCTGTGCAAGGCCAATGTTAAAAAGACAGCTGAATTTAACACCATCTGGAAGAAAAGATCCCTTCACGACTTTCTCACACCGTCAGACAAAACTAGTGTCTCTTATTCTGAGCCCTTGTCTACGCAACCATACAATACTGAGTCATTATACTTTTCCTGAGAGAAAATTTGAGAACACAATATGGGTAACTGGTGAATGACCAAGTTTCATTATGCCCGCTTAAGTCGATTGAAATCTACGTCTAGAGCTATGAATGGCAGCATTGTTTTCCTCAACGGGGCTAAACTAAATGTCAGCATAGTGTAAAGAAAAACTTGAAGTCTGCAAATAACTTACCAGATCTCAATTATAATATTTTCCCACACTAGAACTAATATCATTGCTAGTGCGTACAATGCATGAAATACAACCAAAAAAGGCGGAGGGAAAAAAAAATGAGTTCATTTACAAGTTATTTCAGCCAGATAAACACTTTAATTTTCTTAATTTGTGTTCAGCATATAGAGTTGGCTAAGCATTTCCTGAAAAATTCAAGCAACTAATCTGCTTCTTATGCAATTTAAAAAATAAATTGTGCAAACCAACTTGTATTCAGCAACTATTTTAACCCTCCATCTTGGGACTGATAAAATATTAGTAGGTGTACTTTACAGCACACAGATCACTTCTAAGACTAGCAGATGATTTCTTCTTTAATATTAGCAGAAATGACATAAGCAAAGCAATGGAAAATGTATTTCTTCGGGTGCTAGATGAAATCCACCAGGGCATCTCAGTGTTAACACAGGTACCAGAAGGGGAATTTTCAGTTCTCTCAGTTTTTAACTACCATTTTTTTACTCTCAATTTATAATGGTTTCTCTTGTGAGCTGTTCAGGTCAGTCCTCTGCTTAGGACTCATGCACAGTGATGACTACGAAACAGTTCAAAGGCATGGTGAAGAGTTAGTCGTGTGTGCTTTGTTAGAATGTCTGTGTTTTAAACTTAAGTGATCACATTTCTGCCTGCACTTCATAAAGCACGGTACAGTTCCTGGCACAAAAACTTGAAATGACGAGCAACTACCCTTGTGCTGAGTAACACATCCCTTCAGCAGCTCCACTTGCTGCATTTCTCAGCAGTTCCATTGCTGCAGCCTTGGACACTGGGAATGCTGGTGCGTGGGGCAGGCAGAGGTCTGGTGGGGTAACTGGGCAGGCGTCGGTGCTGAATAAATTCTTTTCTGACTTTCTAATGCAACCACTCGTGAATGAGGGGCAGCTGGGGCCATCTGGATCTGGAACAGAAGCAGGGCAACACAGGCAGGTGATGGGGAGGTTTAAAGAGAAGTCATTCCTTCACCAGTCCCCTGCCTACTGTACAAAACCTGGCAGCTGTTGGAGGGAATTCCTTTCACCTACCAAAGAAGAGTTGTTTGCATGAATGGACATATTCATGTGCACACCTCCCCTTTCCTTAGTTGCCATTAATATGCAATAGCATAGGGTAGAGTCATTATTTTTGTTTCAATTAAAATTGGTGTTGTAAAATATTTCATTTTGTAAAGAAGCAAAGGACACACTGCCTATTAGGCCAGATTCCTCCCTTCCCATGTGAATTAAAAATTGTTTTCTGATTTCTTTTGGCTAGAAGGAGGGGTATATGTGCATAGCTGTCCCACAGAGATGCGATTTTAAAAGTCCATTTAAATTTTTAAAGCATACACCACTTCCAGAGATTGCTCACCCTGCAGTGAGCACATTTATTACCCCTTATTTCCTCCACTGTTTTAATTTAGAAGCAAGAAAATGTCAGATTTTGACGATTAGATTTCCTATTTAAACAGCAAGTGCATGAGGTGAATATTAGGGCATTTCTTATCGCCCTTTTTAAGAGTGGGAAAGAAGGAGAAAGGAGCCCTTTGACTGTGCTGTTGCTTGTCAATAGTAACCTGTTGTTACTTGTGTACAAACATATAATTATAGACATACATTTGTGTATGTATACATATACATCCATAGTTTATGGTGTAAAGCTGGTGTGACCCTGCCAGGGTCAGAGTCTGACCTGGATGAACTTGTGCCATCCACTTTGCGGAGACCAGGACTGAGTCTGACACCTGAGTCTGACAAGCTATGCAGCCTGATTTTAAGGATGTATGCCGCAATGCAGTGGAATGAGAATGTTGTGTTCAGTCTGTGTCTTTAAATCTAATGCTCAAAAAGATATTTTCCCCCCTAATTCCGTACAACTAATGCTAGCCCATGCTTGCGGGGTGGGGAAGGGAGAGGAGAGGGGAGGGGACGGAAATTCCCCTGGCAAATGAGGAGGCTGCGCTCGACCCGCGGGTTCCCTGCAAGGCCGCACTTCCCCCCACGGCTCCCCGAGCCGATCCTGCTGGTTCGAAGCCCAAGCCACCGACCCTGATCCGCAGCGGTGCCGCCGAAAAGCATCCCCAATGCCCGCAGCATCAGCCCAGCCGAGGGGATGTCGCGGTCCAGTCGCCGGGCTCCGTTCCCGCTGCGCGACGAGCGCTCTGATTGGGGTTTCCAAGGAGACCGGTGGCGGCGAGCATGGGATGCAGCGGGATGCGGCGGGATGCGCTGGTGTATGGCTCCGTGCCTCTCCCCTCTAATATCCCGCCGGTATCCCCCCGCCCAGCCTCGCCGCCCGTGCCCTCTCTCCGGCCGCGGGGCTGCGTTACCGCTATTAATTGTCGTAAGCGCTAGCCTCTAATTAGCGCTGCCGGCGAGGAGCCGCCTCTGGTGGCAGCTAGCGCCCTCTTCCCCTCGTTGCCGAGTAACTGAGTTATTATCGCGACTGATCCGCCGAGCCGGTGTGCTCCTCCGAAGGCGTGATCCAAAAAAAAAAAAAAAAAAAAGGTCCCGGTCTTGAGCAGTTACTAAAGCCAGTTAATGGCATCATGCATGGATAGTTGGACTTGTTGTAAGTTGCAGAAAGGACTAAGGAGAAATCATGCTGCGCGGGGCTAATGATACACTCTTGGCTCCGCAGCACTGTCAGGTGCAGCTCCCCCCGCCCGCAGTGGTTACTACCCTGCGCCCCTCATTGCAGTGTCACGTCGCAGGAACTGCTCCGCATACACCACTAAAAGGCTCTTTGGAGGGCCCTACTGTCACCCATAGCCAAGGTACTTTGTTGTTCGTTTAAAAATCCATAACCACCTGCCTCTGAAATTTCTGTGCCTGGCCTACACCATAAAAACACATTTAAGAAGTGGTTTCTGCTAGAATGGTAAGCACTTATATTTAGTGTAGGAAAAATCATGGGTTGCACTGAGTTCAGCGCAAAACTGATCTTTCTTCTCCAGGTGTAGATGATTTGTTGCCATATTTCTCAGTCCCTTCTTACTGAAATCTGAAGCACAGAATCATAGAATGTCCTAAGTTGGAAGGGACTTACAGGGATCATTGAAGTCCAGCTCTTGGAACTGCTCAGGATAGGCTCAAGATTCACACCATGAGTAGTAGTGAATGGGTATTCACTCCTAAACACTGACGGTTTAAATATCTGTGCTGAAATGCAGTGTGTTATAAGAACCCAAATCTTCTTTGCTTAATGGTTTTGATGTTACTGTGAGGTGGGTGAGCAAGGTTGCAGAAGGGAGCAAGATCAGCACATCAAGGTGATAAAGAAAGTAAGGAAACTGCCAGTCCCCAGGAAACTGTGATAAGGAATCACCTGCTTAGCCTTTTGACCTCCAGTTTGTACCTCAGCATGCGGAAAGTAGAAGCCAGGTCAAAATGTACTTTGTAAGTAAATGAATATGTGAGATAGTCAGCAGTTTGTCTTCTTTAGAGTCTTAGAAGAGTTTGTTGGGAAAAATTAATATTCTGTGCTTTGGGTCAAAACTTGGTAGGTCTACCTTTAACTCAAATAAGAGCAGCATTTTGCCTTTTGAAAAAGAGCCTGTATAGTCTGAATGGGATAATTTTTCCTTCAGAACAAACCCTGTGTCAATGAAAAGGGGCATATAATAGTTATTTAATAATGATTTTTAAAAAATATGTCTCTGTTAATAATTTCAGTTGACTGAAAGTGACATTAACATAAAAAATACTCCAGTATCATTGTCATGTAGAATACTATCTTTAAGAAACAAGATTTTAGGGTGTAATAAAACAATATAATTATCATCAGAATAACAGTACTAGTTTAATGTAATTGAAATCTAACCTACAATAACCTTGTATGAGAAAGCTGGAGTTGGTAACAGAAAACCTGCACAGCAACAATGGTATCACACACACATCCTCTCATCTAATTCAGCAGCAGTTGTGGTAGATCAGAATAGGTAAAGTTAACTTTCTTTTGTATATACATATATATACATATATAAAATATGAATTAGTTGTTTTCTGTCACAGAAAGCAATTGCTGCTGTAGCATCTCAGAATTCACTCAAGGTGTGTAGGAAGGTACAGGCTGGTAGTGGTACAGGCTGAAACAGAGCCAGAGATAATTCTTCACTTATTTTTCCACATTAGAAAATTGTTTCAAAATAGATCACTTCTCTATGGCTGTAGTTGGTGTAATCATACGTTGCAGAGACTACTCTTCAGCTGAGTACTTGCGATTTTATGAGTTACCAATATTTTACCAGTGGACATAAATATATTGTTGGGCAATTTATGAATATTAATTTTTTTAATCTTCCTGTCAATTCCCATAATTCTCCATATATGGCTGGTCTCCTATAACAGCTATGTAGATCCTCTTTTATATACGCAGACACAATTGGCACATGCAAATTCATAACTGGAAACCTATGATCTGTGTCAGCATTTGTGCCATCATCAAGTGAGTTCACTATGTTCCATCGTGTCCTCTAACACATTTGTCTCCAAAAGGTCTTTTCCAGCTTAGTTAGTTTTATGGTTCTCTGATTCTGTGACTTCATGTGCTGAGGGAATATCCATAGTTGACACAATTCCATAATACAGGTCCATAACACAGTTACCAGGAGTGAGTCCCCTCTGTCCCTCTGTCTGTGGGTATTGGCAGTAAAAAAAACTTCCATTTCTTCCCTGCATTGTCCTTTATCACTGATGATTAATGGGATAGACTAAACTACACAAAATCAAGTGACCATTTAATGATACTGTAATTAAATTGACATTTCCCACAATAGTTGAAGGAGAGAGAGACTCTGGGATGATATTGTAAATGATATTTAAATATAAATATTCTTCCAGTCTTGTAGGAATAATACTTTATTTCTTGTAGAATAATTTCATTCCTAGTCTGTGTTCAAATATTGTCTTTTGGTTAAAATAAAACTGAGAAGACAAAGTTATTATTTTGCTTTCATCTTTTAAAAATTATTCATCATATACAGCTATGTAATATATTCATCATATACAGCTATGTAACATCTTGCCCAGCACTATATTATTAAGTTAATCTAATGCCCAGAGTCATTATGCACATTCGTGGATGTCCTTCTGATATCTCTCCAGTCCACTGGATTTTGAAGTGTGATTATGTAAATTTTTAACCGATAAATAAATTACTGTAATTGTAGTTGAAATATCTAAATAATATATTATGAATTAATTAATTATTCATAACTACTAATTCAAAATAAGTGTAGGAAAAAGCATACCTTTATTATTAAATAGAAATTTTTTGGTGCCAGGTCAAAAAATGCTCCAGATATCAAAAATAAAAAAGAGAAGAGAGAACCAAGTCTTCTTCATTAAATGTAAGGAGTTTGTTTTGGGTTAAATGTTGCAACAATGGTGACATTCTTACCATGAACTTGCTATCAATTATAATATATTTTGGCTAATGTATAGAATTTCTGTTACTAGGAAGACAAGAAGGGAAGAGTTAATATGGGTGAAAGGTGAGTGTATGTAACAGTAAGAGAAGAAAAGCAGTTTTAAATTAAACTGAGGAACAGTGAGGAGATGGCAAGATTTCAGTGGCTATAGATTTAAGAGGGAGTGGTAGAGATACATCAGTAATTGCAAAATTAAAACAATGGGTTATGTGTGTGTTTTCAAGTCAGTATTCAGTGCTAAATGTGGAAACTCTTAATAAGCAGCCTGGTGGTTATTAGAAGCACTGGGCTGTCCATTTAGCTATACTTGCATAAGAACTTGATTTTCAGTCTCGTGCGAATTTTAATTCTAGACCGGGTTCTAATCACCCTGTAGAAATCATCACAGGCATCATCAAATCTCAGTGTACACACAATAGTTTTTATTTTCCCTTTTCAGAAAGACCTTTATCTGGCTGATAATGAAATACAGGAGACTGATTGCAGAAAACCTGTAAAGGCATATTTACTGTACCAGATATAGTAAGCCCCATTTGGTGCATTAGCATTTAGCCATTTTATGTAAATTTAGTGAGAAAATTACTCCTGTATATGATTTAACATGCATCAGTGATAACTGATAATGTCCTCATATGAAGAAAGAAATTAAAAATTCATTAGAAAACTAGATTAGTGACATTACATGGTTAAAACATTATTAAAGCATATTTCAGTGTTTTGCTTACACTAGTGTTCTCTTCATGGTGCCACCATTTCATGGCAAAGAACATAGAGGAGAAAACATTCAACCTAAAATGTCTGCTGGCACACATCACTGGATTTCTATGTCACTAAACAATGAACGAGCATAGCCTTGAATACCAACTATTTAATTAGCACTTCTGCCAGCCATGCATAGAAAACAGCTCATTTACATGCATCATGCTTACTGATTATTCCCATAAAAATCTACCGGTTTTTAAAGTGTAAGTCACATTCTGGTATGCCAACAAAAGAAAATCAAAATGTCCGTTATTATTTTAAAAACCTTGAAATTCAGAAATCGACTTAAAACATGTAAAGTTTTTTTTTTCTCTTGTAGGTATATTTTAATTAATTAATTTAACCTTAAGTGTGGCATAAAAGACTGGATACAACTACTAATTAAGGACTTCAAAGAGTAACAGAAACCCTCTAACAGTCTGCAGTTTAATTAAAGGCTATTATTACAAACCTCTTGAACATACAGCTACATTTAATGACAAGTGGTGACTTGTAAATGCTGCATTTGAAAGGTACCACTGCTATTCTAAATGCTGCTGATAGGCAATACTGAATCATGTAAATTCTCCCAGCCAAAGTCTCCATTTTGAGCACAAATGAGGTACATTTTTAAAATATTTCTGTCTCTTCAAAAGTATATAATTTTTAAGTATTTTGCTTAGAAATATTCACTTGTTTTGCTTATGTCTCTCAACATCTGCAAAATGAATAGAGTATCGTTCAAGAGATATGCCAGTTCATGGAAATGAAAGTCAGCCATTTGATCGCATTTTGCTAATAACATACAATATACAGAAACATGCCCTGGCTGAACACACAATAAACATAAGATACTCTCTATAACCTAAAGGTTAAATTTCTCAGTGAAATTTGAAATGTTAATCCACTTTCATCTATGAAAAAGTAAGATTGTGTATATTTTTAAGAGTGTTTCATAAGCAGTATATATTCAAGTATCTGTAGGAATGTAGGCTATCAAATAAAGCCTATCAAATAAAAAATATGCTGTACTAAATTCCAGTCATTGACGCCAATCCTGTAAGGTCTCTGCTTTTCAGGCAGTCTTAATTGTTTTATAGTGTCTTTTAAATTCAGCATCTCCTATAATTAAGAGCTGCTAAAACAGAGTCTTAGGTTCATGCTATCATACGTAAAACTGATATTTCTGATGAATGAATACAATCTTCTGTATTTTCAGTTTTAAACTGGATTTTGATTTGGTTTTGTAGTTTAGCTCCCCCAGGTGAAGCCAAATCCTGTGTATAATTTGCCACTAGTTGCATAGTGTTAAAGACCACAGGATATTTGAATTCTCAAGTGCAAAATGATAAGTTCACCCAAAAATAAGCTAAAGAACATGCAATTTTAATAATTTAAAAAAATTATGTTCCCCCTCCCCCCCAAAAAAGCTTAAATAATTGCAGACACTTTAGTAATTTCAAGGTTTATTATTTAAGTCTATGAATACTGAATTTAAGTCTGAATCTGTTTTTTTTTAATTAAAAATTTGGAGAGTGCAAAAGAAGCAAGTCGTTACTATATTTGGAGATGCTGTAAAAACTTGTGTGGAAAGTAAAAGAATAGGCATAATCATTATTATATGATATATGTATTTTCTGGAATATTTTCTGGAAACCTTGATGTAGATTTAACATGTAAAAAAAAAAAGTCAATGAATATGTGAGAGGAAAAAATATCCAAAACACAAATAAATATTCAGTTGATACAGATACTGAGTAATAGAAAGAGATCCAAGGGTCAAGAGGACAACTTACAAGGATAAAATGTGGTTTTAAAAAAAAAGACAAACTCAAAGAGAAATAGCAGCAATGCCTCATATACAGTATATTTTAAAGCCTCCTATTAGGAACTCATAATTTTGACATAAGAATATTAGACTACCTGGAATACAACTTGCCATTAAAAAAGACCTATAAAAAGTCAAACTGAGAAGATGTAAAGAAAAAAATGGAAAAAACTATTAAAGTAACAGAATGGAGGCACTGCTTCAGAGGAAAAGCTTACAAGAAGTGACTAAGCTAACTGATGATCAAGGGAAATATGTGTGGGTATTTGGATAAGGAATAATTCTAGCAAAGGCTTGCATTGTGTTGGTAATTTTTTGCATGGACCCAGAGTTTTCTTTAATGTTAACCAAAACCTGGCCAACAAAACACAAAACACAATTTAACATTAGGGCCATGATGATGTGATCAACTACATACCTAAGAAAGATAATTAAGAAGGCAAGGACAGGAGATCGTTATCTGAATATCTGGAAAAACTCCTAGTGAGTAGGTGGATGGTACATTAGATTGAAAGGAAATAATGTTGACTCCATAGCTTGATCCATTTAAACTCAGAGTGAAGAATACTCCTGAGAACTTATTGCAGGTTACAATCCTGCATTTTTGATAGGATTGACTAGATCAGCTCTTAGATCTTTGCTTCATCTCTAAATTTTTATTATTAGATAGTTATTTGATTCCAGATTATGTTTTTACCCCAGGCTAAATCTTCAAATAAAATGCTTTCTAAAGGTAAATGTGGCTAGTTCATCTGCATGTTCATTTTGAGAAGCACATATAATAGAGACTTATTGTGATAGCATTTGCTACTCAGACACCATCACTGGAGTAACAGGAATACAGATATTATCTTGAAATATAAATTTAAAAAATCAGAAATTAAAAGTTGCTAAAGATCTTGAAAGTCTAATTGTATTAGATATTGGCACATTCCTCCCATTTATTTAACATAGATAGGTATCTACTGCCTTTGCCTATTTTTTCAGTTTCTTGTAACACAGTGTATGAATTATTTCTTTCTGTGAGTGTGTGAAGTACAAATATAGCATATTGTATATCACTGTGGTCTATAACAACATGTTTACAATGGTCAAAAAAAGGTATATCTCAATTTTTGTGTCTTAGACAGTTTGCATTGTCTTTTAGAAAAGCTTACATCTTTCTACTGAAGTCAATGAATGATGTTGGTACTACTGCAAAACCAAGATCACTTTATGAATGCCTGTAGAAGGTTAAAATTACTGACCGTCAAATAATTTATAAATTATTTTCTTTCAGTAGACACTGACAGAATACCAGGCCAGGTTTCAGAGGGACCCGTCCTGGTTTCATCCTTAACTCTCAGTTTAAACAGGGCATGAATGTTCAGTCACCTTGTTCAATTAGAATGATATAGTCCAGGCCACCAAATTCAAGCACTTTGACAGTATGATATGAGAGCTGATTTGCTGTCTCTGAGTTGTTCTCTATGTCTTACTGGCACCATCACTGCTGTGCACCATTTATAGTTATACATATATACATATATCTATATTTATATCTACATCTGGCTATATTTATACACACATATACATATGCACATATATGTGTAAAATATATATACTATATGCAATATATATGATATTTTATGTACAATATAGATTGAACTACCTAGAGATAGTTTATTCCAGTGTAGAATATCTTTGTATCATTGTATGCTTAATTAGAGAAAAATAAAGACCTTTCAAATATAATAAAAGTTATATGTTTTTTTAAAAAGGAAATAAAAGGCGATGAAAAGAGCTGTCAACACTAAATCACAGAATCACAGTATCTGAAGGAAATCCAAACTGGAAGAAATGGAATTGGAAGGAAATCCAAATTTACTTTTTTTTTCCCTTATAATTTCCAACAGTAACTAGGCATGACCAAGTCAGTGCGTTATCACATAAGATAACCATTTTCTCATATAGTGCCTCTTGCTCAAATACTGCCATGCTATTTGATGATGCCAACTATATCTTGGTGTGTATTAGATGTCACAAAGGGTTGGTGCAAGTGTGGGGATAGCCTTCACAGGGTCTGTCTCTTGCAGTTTCTCTATGCTGTATTTCTTGTTTTCCCCATCAGATATTCTGTGCTTGCTGTCTTCTCCTCCATGCCAGTGCAGAGGATGATTTTGCTGTCAGAAGTAAACACAGAGAGCAAACACATAGCTGCTGCTCTTGGGATGAGAGCTTTGCTGTGCTTTAGGGTAACTGAGAAGATCTTTCTGCAGTGGGGGCATCAGTGTTAGAAATCAACAAACCAGGACATTATCAGACCTATTGACTTTAGTTGTCCCCAGTGATGATTAAGAGAATTAATTTGTATTTGCCATGATTAGAAATTAGAAGAAAATCAAAGAATTTTTTTCTCCCCTCAGGTTTGCCAGCCCTGTTTTGTTAATAACAACAACAACAACAACAACAACAACAATAATAATGATAATAATAATCCATCGTGCATTTTTGCAGTATTCAAATGAGGATTAAGGTTGTAAAGTTTGTTTTCTAGGGCCAACCTAACAAATACAGTAGGCAATTGCGGAAGTAAGATTCTCAAAAAATAGTCCCATATATATTATGTACATATAGTTTCTCTGGTTGATTCACTCTACCAAACAGCAGGAAAGGATATATAGGGTATGTACTCACAGAGGAAAAAATGTGCAGTGATGAATAGAATTAGAGGCTCTTCAGCCAGTCAGAATGTAAAGCATTGCAAAGCTAAGGATAAACTTTATACAGCAATTGGGCGTATCCTCACAGTAATTTACATTAAGATGTTTTATTATAATTTTGCTGTGAAGACTCATTCCACAATGTATTTGTGAAATTTATTTTTCATAATCTAGGTTAAAGTTCCAGATAAATTTGTACTTAATATCATGGATTTGGGTAGAAATAGATTATTACAACAAAGTTTGTAGAGTTTTGGAAGTGCTTTTCCAAAATGCTAAGGTCTGAAGCTTAGTAAGTAAAGAAAAAGGGGTTTTTTCTTTGAGTAAATTTAACAAAATGATGATTTGTGGTTTTGCTACACGATTTCTCTTCAAGATAGGTATAAAATGTGTGCATAAACCTTTCTGTACAGTAAATTGGGGCAGATTATAGACAGATAAACTATATTTTAATCAATATTTCACAAAACAAACAATTTAGTCTTTTTGACAAAGGCAAAAAACTTATTGAAGGAAATAACATCAAATTTCCCTTAATCAATTAAGACTATCAGAAAAATTCTAATATCTTTTTAAACTTGTCTTTATATGTTAATTGCCATTTAAAATATTCCATAAAATGTAAATTTCAAGTAATGAAATAAAATATAAAATTATGGATTATTCTAAAATATCAAAATGTGATCTGTTGATCTTAACTTATGAATCAGGAATAAAACAAAACCCTTTCCCTCTCTTTATTTGCAAAGATATTGAAAGTAATACAGCATCCTTACAAAATGCTTAGCATACGTGTATGTGAGGAATTATATGTGTAGTCTCATATGTTTACATTAATGTATAAGATGTATAGGTATACATAGATGGAGAGAAGGCACTTCATATGTCAAATTCTTCATGAATGTTTAATAATAATAAAAAAAGGTACACTTGATTGTGAAGCTCACTGCTTGGAGGCATTTATTATTTTTTTAAGCAGGGTAATATCTCAACTCTGTTCTTCAGAAGACCTTGAGAGATGACCTTCTATCTCCAAAATTATATGTCTTTTTAAAGGTAACTTTTTATACATTAATAAAGCTTGAGGTAATTATTGTTCTTTCATAATATTTTTGGTTTTAATTTAAAATTCTCCATGAAAGACCTAAACATGCATATTTTTACCGGGAAATTCATCATTTGCCATCAGCTTTAGTCAATAATGGGCACAGCTGACTTTGCTGCTGCAGGTATCTAACTTGGAGTTTATTTATACATGTATAATTAAGGAATATTCAGCATTGTTTATGAGTAAGGTGTTTAGTATGCTTTAACTAGTGAACATCTGCTATATTATTTTGCCAAAATGAGTCTTCTGTTATAACATAGCCTCAAAGCATAGATGTGCTTAAGAGCATATTCAGCACTGCTTAGGAACCAGTTTGGATATTGATCTGATTTTATTTTTTATCATTCTGAGTACTGGCAACTGCATTTTTTTTTTTCCCATGCTAGCTGCACATTTAGGTGACAACTCTCTCTTCAGTGAAGAGAGAGTTCTATAGCAATTTGACAGTTAGTAATATGATGACATTAGACAAGTAAGGAAGTTGAAAGCAGGGCAACTTGGAAAATTTGAATCAATTACACACAAACGTTTTTACTTACTTTGAAAAGTCAGCTGATTTCAACAACTAAGGGACATTTTAAGATGTCTTTGACTTTTGGATTAAGAGCTGCTAGATATAAAGTTTCAATAGATTATTTAAGATAACTATAGAAATCTAAATGTTCATAGTCCTAATATTTTATTATAGGAGAAACACTTGTCCAGCTTAATGTAAAATTAGGAAGCCTCAGGGTCAGTGTTCTTCAGTTCAAGTATTCCCAGAAAGCAGAACTCCTGATTTGCTTTGGCAGTTAACTGCTAATTAAACAGACCATCTTCAGTAAGTTTCAAACACGCAAAACTTGTGGAAGCCTAACTTGTATGTCAGTGTCTCACCTGATCAAAAACTCAATTAAAATCTGTCAAAGCTTCTTATCCTGAAATTCATTCCAGAGAAGTCTGGAGATCATCTGAATAAAAACAGGAAGTATTAGCTAAATGTCCATTTAGGAAGCAAAGAGTTCTCCTGTAAATATTAGTTTAGTGAAAGATAAAATTAAATTCAAATATTTATCTGCAATAACTATTAGAAAGGCCATCTGCTTTTGAAAAGCCTAGATTTCACTTATTTTAGAAAACTATGATAAATAAATGGAATAAATCTACACAGAATAATTATTTTCCTGAGAATTTCATCAAATTTATTGAAGAAGACAAGGAAAACACTTAATCTGAAGTTTACTCTAAAGTATGGCTGACTTCCAGGCAACTGGAAAAATGATTTTGTAGTTCTGACCTACAGTGGTGGTCTCCAGGACTATAAACTTTTGTTTATAGTCATCTTTCCAGTAAGGATCACAACTGAAACTGGATTTCAGGATGAGGGTGACAACTGGATCAGTAAGTTATGTAACAAAGAAAGTAAGTGCTGAATCTCCCTGGCACTGGGGTCAAGCACTGAATTCAGCAGACCTCCATAAAAAGCCTATGTCAGTATAATCTTTATGATGAGTTTATCCAGGGAATTCATCTTCAAAAACAAGAATCAGAAAGAAATTTTCAGAAGTAAAGGATCAGTCTGGGGTGCATTAGACTACCTTTCTCCTAAGGTTGATCACTTAATACCAGTCCCATTTTGATGTGTTTTAGTTAAATCTTGATGGACTTACTGAGAATTTTACATCTTTGTAATTTGTAAGCAAATTCTAGAATTAAATAAAAAGAAGTGCTTTATACTTTTAAAAATGCATTCTCTATTTCTTTGTCTGTTTCTCTCTCTGTCCCTCTTTTTCTCGCTTTTTCTGTCTGTCTCTAAATTTTAAATAAAGCTCTGTAATGAAGGGAAAGAACCCAGCCAAATGTGGTGTGCATAGGTTAGGTAGATCAACTGAAGTTCTCCAAACTTTCATGCTTTGGCCAGGTTAATTCCTGCCGTGGCCGCCTTCCCTCAGGACCAAGCAAAGACACAATCTTGCAAAACGCTAAGTGCCTTTTGTGACATGCTGATTTTAATTTTAATAGAAGCTGAGACTCTTCAGCATCTTGTAGTAGACACTCAGCAGCTGAAAGACCATAATTTCCTTCCTGAAATGCAGGGGAAAGAACAATAAAATCAAATCTCAAGACAGAGTTCATATGCCCTCAAGAAAATTTCTTTTCTGACCCAAATCTAGCAATCAGTGAAATGTCATGTAGGACATCAGGAACTTATGACAGAACAAACTGCAGATAAAATTTGGCTGTTCCTTTCTGATCTTTAATACCAATCTCCACAAAACCAGAGTAAATCAGGAAAATAGATAGGTGGGAGCTTTTTTGTTGACTGCCATCAGTGGAGCTGGGGTACACTTCCACTTTCCATCCAAGAATCTCAGTCTTCTGGTGGGGCACCTAGAAGAAATTCATATGAGTAAATACTACACAGTAGGCAATCAGTCAGCTCTGTTACTGCATGGTCAAACCTCCCATCAGTCTGGGAGAGCTTAGATGGTGCATTCCTTATGTAGGCAGAAAGTGGGGGTTGTTTTATATCCGAGTTAAGTTTAAAATTCCTTATCTTTTCTTGGTGCTGAACCCTTTATCCTAAACACTGCACAGAGATAAAAACTATTTTTATTAATATTTATATTTTATTTATATAGTGGACTATACCCTTACCCTAGTAAGAAGGACATACTCTTAAGTTTTAGTTTACTAGATGCAATATGAAAATAACCAAGGAATTCTACTTTGCATTTGGGATTACTATTATACACAAATTCAGTATGTCAAAAAATGGTCCTGGACATATATGAAATGTCTAGATTTGTATTTGATTTGCTCTTTGTAAATATTGTTGTAGTTTACTAGTGACCAATGAAGTGAATTCTTTTCTCCTAACTGTAAAATGTGCTGTGTGAGTATCTAAACTCTTGCAATATTGATAATAAAACAGTCAAGGGCAGAACCTAAATGCTGATCTGCAGGATATCAGAACAGATACCCTGGATATTTGCTCTGTGTGGTCCTATCCTGCCTTTTACTGAAGGATTGTTCCTTTCACTGGGGACAAGCAGTGTGTTTTGGTTGAATGAGGTCAGAAGAGAAAATTTACTAATTTTAAATGAAAATCAAAGTAGTATTTTAAAGAAGGTGGTATTTTTGTATAGTTAACAGAAAAATACTTCAACATACAATATGAAAATAAATGCAGGTGAATATTATATTGTCAGTGTGTCAGTGGTGCAAGAGTTGTTTGAAATTAAAAGTATGTAGGAACATTTTAAGAATGTAAATTATACCTTTAAAGTAATAACAATCAAAAAGGAATACTTGATAATTGAATTTCTTTGTTTTTTTCACTAAGCATGAAATGTGTGGAACATAATGTGGCAAAAATCTCCACACAAATAATTGATATGAGTTTGTTTTGTCCTGTCTGTTTCTCAATCCACTGATAATCTGATAATTTTTCTCTATGTAACTGGAAAGTAGTCTAAAGCCAAAGACAAGGCATATGCATCAGTGTTCACTTATAGACCTCAAGCAAAGCCTCCAGTTTTGAATTAAGATGTCATTTATTTCTTGACTTTCTCAAAGACTTTTTCACTCATTTTTGGGTTAGATTGTTTAGACACGGTTTTTTAATTAGAATTTCCCACTGAATCTAATAGGAGTTTCTGCTAAAAAGTCAGTTGCCTGGTGGGGATCACTGTGAGATTCCTACAGAAGAAAGAATCTGATCTCTCATAAAAATAATATACTGATAGAATGGTAGGAATATGAAAGATGGAAAATGAAAGAAGAATTGATATCAAATGATATGCAGAAATAGAAGTTAAGGGTGATATTTTGGCTTTTGGGTCTTCTTTAGGCCATAAGTAAAAAACTAATATTTTTCTATTTCTTCTGCCGGAGAAAAGCCTCAGAGACAGAGCATTGCCCTTAATCCCGTTTTGTATTTTACCATATGTTTCAAAAAGTACTTTTTCTTAAGTAAACTGACTCTGAGACCTATACACCCAGAGTTGCTCTAAATTCGGTATTCTGCCCAGGGACACTGCAGGTGAATAATTGAGACTGCTACTGACTTAACTAAGCCCAATTATAGGCCTAAACATGTGACTCTTAAGTCACTGTCTAAACATTTCCCTAGTGACAGTGTTTCATGCAGAGGGCCTGTTTCAGCCATCCTGACTTTCATGGTGTGATATTATGTGTGCATGGAGTTTAATTGAGGTTAAAAGGCCAAATTTTAATCTCATTTGTACAAGGGGTAAATCATGAGTAAAGCTATTAAGGTCAGAGGAGTTACTTTAGATTTATAGCACTGTAAGTAAAAGCTTATAGGGTATATTCATGTAAGATTTTTTTATGCTTGTAAAGGTTACATGCTTGAGCACCTAAGTTTTCTCTTAAAGATAAAAATGTTGGTTTTTATGTCCCATATTATATGCCTATCTAATTTATACATTCCTATAAGTTAGTGGTTTATAATTCATATGTAAATGCAAACACTTTAAAATAATTTGTCTTTGAATCTGAGGAGATGTTTTATGGAGGGGAATAAAAACACTAGCTTTTTTTCCCAGTTAGGAATGGCAGTCCATTTCTTCCCATGGAGGTCTTATACAGGCTGCTACTGGGAGTATTTGCTAGCATCCTTTGCTAAAAATGGTTCTGCCTTTGACAGATATGGCCCTAGGCGTGCGGAGGCTGTGACATTCATGCCATAATGTATGAAAGCCTAAAAAGCAGAGGATGCATCTTTCCAATTCCCTCAAAATAAAATGAGGGAATCACACTGACTTTGTAAGGGTATATGCTGTCTCCAGAAGAAACTAAAATATTTTTTTTGGAGTTATAATAACGGCCAAAATAAATACTTGGCACACTTACCACATGATCTATCCACAACATCGAACAAACTTTAACTAATGCATCAATAAGATCGGTGATTTGACATGATGTTTTCCACTTAGTTTAGCTATGTGTTAAGGTAAAAAAAAAAAGTATATATACAGTATATGCTATTGAATAAAATTGGGTCAGAGAACAAAACACAGCCATGAATGTTTCCATGACAAAAAACATACAGAGTGTAGTATGGAAGGCACCATAAGGAGGGACACAGTGCCTTCGGACTATTCTATTTCCTCCAAGGCCTAATTTTTGTCAGTTAGGTTGACTGGAAATCTTTTTGTTGCTGTGCTAAAAGAAGCCAAATTTTTTAACTGAGCATAACACTTTAAAGAAAAAAAAGGACTAAACAAAAAAAAAAAAAACAAACCCACCAACACTCCTGGAAAGTATAGAAGTGACCACTTTGAAAGCAGGAGGGAAAATATTTTGATAGATAAAGAAATCCAGAGAAAAATGAGGAGGAAATTTAAAATCCCCAAATATAACTGTATTATGAACTTTGAGATAACCAAAAGTCTTGCATAGGTGAGAGTGTCACTGGCATGGGCACGAGGCTTACAGTGAGTTTACATTGCAAACGTAAGGGAAGCACTCAGAAAATGTTTTGGTAGGTAAAAGTGTAAACTAACTAGCAATGAACCAGGGATACACAATGACAATGCAAATGTAGCTGAGATTCAGAGCTGTTTTTTAAGCACAGTTATTAGGATTTCAAGTTTTGGTATGAATAATCTAAACAGTATATCTATTGAATAATAATACACTGGGGACGAAAATTACTGGTGTTTGCTGAAATGTATATGGCCACCTCAAGAAATTTCTTAAACAATAATTAAGCTATGTTTAAGTATTTTCAGCTATGAAAATATGTTTTTTGTTGATTTTTTTTTTACTATTTACATATTAAAAACCAGCAATTTTTTCATTTAATCACTCTCAGTTTAAGTTTGAGATACTTCTGTATTTTTTCTGATATTAAAATTTTACACACAGATACTAATTGTTTTGGAATGAACTATAACTCATATTCCTTATTATTCAGTATTTCAACACAGTGTTTCTGGTTTCATTTTTATATTCCCCTACATGTAAACCTGTCAATTCTGCCTATCCATTAATGTCTTAAAGTAACATGTTAGGACACAAACTCTAAAGCAGTGTTATATTCATTTCTCTAGTACTGGGGTTTTAACTCCTCCTTTAAGTAACCTTGTTCATATACCTGTGTATGGTTGCAAAAGTGAAATAGTCATAGGTGTTGTATAATAACTCCCACCATAGAAAGCAAGGCAGACTGCATTTAGTAAATGTGATTAATAATAATAATAATAATAAATAAATTAATAATCAAAACCTGAAAGGAATATTTTAAGCCAAATGAGAGGAAGTGGGGTTTCTTAAGTTAAGCTACGTAACTGACATGTAGAAGTCATTGCCAAAAGCAATGACAAGGATGACACTCCAGCAGAGTATTAGGTATTTTATGACAACTCAAGTAGCCACAGTTATGTCATATGAGAAGTCAACTGCATACAGATAAACAGTCAACAAGTCAAACAACAAAACTTCCTCTGGACTGGTAATTTCATCATGGACCATTTCTATTTGTAAATTATTTTTCTTCAATTTAGATAATGCTGGCCAGCAGGAGAGTCAGGTCAATCTGATCCATGCTATCAATTCCAATTCTTTTTTCTACTGAATACCTAATTCCCACAGAATTAATGGAAACTGCATGTGGCACAAAAGTGGATACAAATTCAATAGGACTGTGATTAAAGGTTTTGTATAAAAAAAAAGCCCAACTAAAACCAAAATCCTTAGAGAAATTGTATTTTTATATAGAACATAAACCAAGGTGGTCCTTCAAATCTAGAAACTGAAGATATCTTGAATTTGGTAATTTTATAGGACATCAATAATGTTATAAGATTAGTACTACAGTGTGTTAAATCTCAGAAAATATGGTTGAAATAAGGCCTCCTTAAGGTATTTTCAAGGTATTCTTTCTTTGATATGGCTATTTATTAGATAAAATACTCCACTGGAATTTAAAAATGAAGCTTTCTTTTTATCTGTAAGAGTACTGTAAAAGCATAAGTAGTACTTATGTAAAGTCCAATGTAAGCTCTACATTTGTAGTCTTTTTCTGCAAAGTTTTATCTACTCTCTTTTGAGACAGAGGAAGACTCCTGCAAGTCTTTTGCATGTATTTTCTTTTACTATTCTGGTTTCACTCCTGTCTGATTTTCATATAGCTTTTTTTCTTTATGTCTTCCAATATGTATTTTTTCCTCTTCCCAAGTCTCAGAGGTCTTCTGCCTTTTTCTTCCATACACCCTTTGAGTTTCCTATGCTTATCATTCAAGTATGGTGGATGATCTTTAAGTCAGTGAAGTAACTCTGTGTCTAGATTGCTTGTGCTGTGAGGTTATATGGTTATCTGTCACACCAGTCAACTATTCTAAATTGGTTTAATACCTTAAAAAATTGGCATAAATAAGAGAAAATCGTCCTCTTTTTTTTTTTTTAATGTGAGTGGGAAAACCCGTATGTGGCTGGAATCATTATTTAAAGACTTCTATCCATTGTGACAAGGATCACAGGACCAAAATTAGAGTGCATTTTATGTATGCTTAACCATCATAGAAGCAGTAAAAGGCAAGGCGAATTTACAACCCTGCATAGTATAAAACATCTCAAGATCACCTTGATATGTGCATATGCATACTGAAACTACAGAATACGGAGATTTTAAAGATAGACTAAATCACTTCAACTCTGTTCAGTCCAGTTTCAGTAAAAAGATATGTATACTTTGGTTTTCTTAACCAAGTTTGCTCATGTACAAATATACACATTAATAAGACCTTATTGCCATCTCAGCGCTGGTTTTAGGATGTCCTTTATTGCTTCTTCTTAATTAGACCTAAAATCATGTCTCAGAATAAACTGGTCTCCTTTTAAGACCCAAGAAGCATTATCCTTGTTACCATATATTTCCCATTCATTAAGAAGATTTCTTGTGTTTTTTTTAAATTTGGGTTATCTACATTAGGTGCTTCATGAAAGTGTCTGTTGAGGATTCCAGACCTCTGACACAACACACACAGTCATTAGATTAACTAAATCCTTTTCTAGCAGTCCCAAGGTCCTGCTCAGGTTTAGTGTCACACCAAAGGTTTGCTTTTTTCCCCTTTCACAGAATAGAGAGAAAAAAAAAAGTGGCATTAAAAATCCTTAACATTTGAAAGAAAGAAAAATCTGTTAATCTTGTATTAACTACATTCATATCACCCTTCTTGGCCAAAATACCTAATTCCATTTTGTTTAGAATATTGAGAAACAGTGTTTGGTCAGTGTCAAAAGGTTCAGGAAGAGTTTCTGAAACATGCTTACCCACAAAGGCCAAGTCAGCCTCAGCATCAGCCAAAAACCTTTTAGGTTGCTATATAATTTTGATCTAAGGTGAGATGTTCCTCTGAAGCACTATCACTCACATGGTAAGAGATGGAGAGAGACAAAAAATGTTGCACTAGAATACATTATTTACCATCTTTCAACCGCTCTGGCTCAGTTTTTTGCCTTTAGTTTTGCTATATGCACAGGGATTGGGCATTTCTTCCAAAAAATGCATTTTAGAGACTTAATTATATATTTTGAAATATAAATATCAGATTCCAACAATAAAGGAATGCAGAAACAGCCTGACAGCATGTTTCTGTAATACAGTTTTGCAATACAGAGATTATTATTATAGAGCTGTACTGGGATCATGAATAATACCTTCAATGAAGATAGCAGCAATAAGAAAATCACTAGGTTGGAAACAAACATGCAGTCTGGACCTCTGTTTTAAGTGACAGTATCTCCAACTCCTACGGCACTATGTAGTATATAAACATATGATCAATGAGGGGGAAAAATAATGCATGCAAAGTCAAAAACAACAAATCAGGTGGGTGTTGAAATGTTACCTGCCATCTTCTAATTAAGGGAAGGAGTTGAAGATGGAATACAGTGGCTATGGAAAAGACCTAAACTTGTCCTATTAAATACAGATTTTCAGATAGTGTTTTCAGATACATAAAAAGAGCAGTATTACACTGGGAAGGCAGCTGCACCCACTTTCAAGGAAAACCCCTGAAAATTTCTTTGTGGTTTTTTTCAAAATACACGTGTAGGCAACATTACAAAGGGGCAGAGCAGGATGAATAGCATGTATGGTGTGTCATTGTGAGGGTTTCTGGCCATAACAGCAATCAGGCTCTTGCACAGTTTCCAATTTTTAGCCCTCAGTATTGTTCATAACCCTTCTCTACTTGTAGCCTTGTCACTTTAAGAGCAGGCTAGGGGCCAAATGAGAGTTTTACTTTTCTTACAATATTCTCAGGTAGAGTGTTATCAAAATAAAAACCTAACACTGAGGAACAGGGCGACAGTTCTGTGTAACCTTCTTTGCTCCTACAATACTGTAGGGTTTTACTTTTGGAAGGTGGAAGGAAGAGTGCAGCCTTCTTTTCACAGATCAGAACAGGGACAGTTATGAAATACAGCATAGCAGTGATGCTTTTTGCACTCTTTACTTTTCTGTTTGATGATTCTGGTCGCAAACCTACAGATCCAGGGATGACATCAATTTAGTTGCTGGACTTCATACAAAGAATTCTTTGTTGCTTCATTTTGTATCACAGGACCGACTATTTTAATTGGGGTTTTTTAGCACAATAATATTTTAAAAATATTTTCATAGTATTCTGTGAGAAACTAATTGTCAAAATTATACAGAAAATACTCAAGATGAAAAAAATATTCAATAATGAACAGATAAAGTTTTATTAGAGATTCTTCTTCACGGTAATTTTCTGTAAAACAGTACTATGCTCAGATAAAGTTTGTGCAGTGGATAATTCTCTGGCATCTGACTGTTCTTTCATGCAAGTGCTTTATATTCTAATTAAATACTTGTGTTGTATAGCATACAGTATTGCCTTTCTTGTTATGTTACCTATATTATTTAATGAAATTTCATGGTTTTTATTTCATGAAAGTTGGAGTTTTCAAAACAGATGTATAATTTGTTCTGGACTAGGACACCTGC
This sequence comes from Acrocephalus scirpaceus scirpaceus, assembly GCA_910950805.1. NCBI lineage: Eukaryota > Metazoa > Chordata > Aves > Passeriformes > Sylviidae > Acrocephalus > Acrocephalus scirpaceus. The sequence goes on from OU383776.1 coordinate 59,802,048, forward strand.
ATTAACACATATTTGCGAGAGCGCCAACACTGGCATTTTTGGTACTTCCATTTCTGTCGAGGTAGCAAAGACTTACCTACCTGCATTTTCACAGGTCACACAAACATTGATGGAATAAGGATTTTTCCCTAAAATAGCGTTTGAGATTTCTTAATGCTGCTCTAGTGCTTTATTTCAGTTCCACAGAAATAAAGCATGGTGAAGACTTAACAGGTTACCTAATGTCTTTCTATGCCACTGAGGGATTGTTCCGTAAAGTGTCTTGTCTTGAAAAGAACAGGGGCCCACTACTGGGAAACTTTTCAGCAGTATAATAGAATTCACTTTGTTCATCTTACATTTGATTTTTCTTAATTTCATTCAGATACTTCTATTTAATGAAAATAATATGACAAACAGATATCATTTTCCCAGACACACTCCCAAACACTTGGGACCTAATTCTGCAGTCACTACTAATGTACAATGATGAAAATCTAGTCTCCAAACACAATTCTTCAAGATGCTGGGCACACTCTGTGAAGTTTTCCATATATCAAATTCATCACCCCGTGGTTTAATTCAAGGCTCTTTTGCCTTTGTACTAAGACTTCCTGATAACATTGTCCTACCTTATTTGACCTAGACATTCGGCTTTCTTCTGCCCTATCTTTTTTACTAATGATGTTACCTGTGTGCCATGGCCACCTTCCTCATCTGTGTCCTTTTGTCTCCTCCTCTCCATTCATATCCTCAGCAAACTGAACTAAGAAATACCCACCTTCTTCTCAGTAGGACTCCAGGGGAAATCCAGGTTTTGGCATCAAAATTAAAGCGAGGTGTGTGTGATATTGTTGAACATTTGTTAGTATATTTATTTTGCAAGTTATAAATGTTGAAATAATCAACCGTAAGGTAAGGTTGCTTTTGCTAAATAACTGAGGTTGTTTAATTTTTGCCATGAGGCTTGCATCACTGCTCTCATTTGATTCTGTTGTCAAACTTGTGATGAGATTGTAGTAAAAGTAAACTTCTTTGAGGAAAAAAAAGATGTTTGTTTTGGAACTACAATGCCTAAGAAAGCTTAGAAAAGAGTTTTAGAAAGTTTAAGAAGGTTAAAAATGCTTTAAAAGTTAATATTTTTAATGTAAAAAAAATTATTGCTTAAAAATTTAAATGTTTCAAGCAATTTTAATGTCTAACAAAGATAAAAAGTCAAAGAAAAATTTTGCATTTTAGTAGTAGAACAGTAGTAAGTAGTAGCTGGATCTTGAAATTCCAGTAGAGAAAAGATCTACAATTTTCAATAGGCCTCATACTCCAACATCAAATATAGCTTGAGCTTCATGTAAATTAAGAAATAATTTAAAAATTAAGAGGAGTCCTCTGTTCATTTTTGTTCTACAGTTGTTATTTATACAATGGAATTCTCCTGTGTCCTTAGCTTACAAAACAACTTTTTTTTTTGTGAAAAAAATATACTACTCTGTAATTTATCTGAAATGAAACCAAAGTATTTTTTAAAATACTTAATTGATTAAAAAATCTTGTGATTTCACATTTTTGGCAAATCTTACCATCATAAATTAGTCTCCAACAAAATCATGATTACTTGAAAATGACCTTGGTAAAATCATGCAACTCAATGCCTTTATTACTTATCTTTCTCTTTTCTTGGAGCTACAGAAAATTTATATCAAATCTTTCTTCTATGAACTTATTTTTAGGTGCAATGATATCCTTGTGTATGCAACAGAGAAACATTCTTGCTGTCATTCTTAGCTGCCTTACCGTAATTTTACAAACTCTTAATTGAGAAGGTGAAGGTTTATCCCTTCATTTATCGCCACTATTTATTTGAAAAATGAGAATAATAACCACAAGGAGAGAAAACCCTGTGTGTACACTTGCTTTCCCATGTCTACCAATTTCCAGATAACAATCATATATTCTGATTTTCTTTACATGCATTCTTGATTGTGTTTCTTCACCTACTGATCCCACTACTCAGCTACATCCAATCACTGCTTTCTTGTGGAAATGGGTCTATGCAGAATTCAGACCCTTCACACAGGATTTCATTGTTCAACACTGAAAATTTGCTCTGCTCCAGACTGTTGCATTGCACCTCAGAAAGAGCCAATCTTTCACTTTATCTGATTAAACGTTGAATGATTTTTTTGTCTGAGTCCAGAGAATAGGTCAGAATAGGGCCTGATTTGTCACCTGAGGGATCCTGTGAACAACTGAAAAACTTTGCCCACATTTGCAGTGGACCCTGTGCCAGAAAAAATTTGACTTAAAATGTATTCCCATAAAATTAAAATTTGAATTTTAAGCTTAGAATTCATGAAGTACCAGACAGATATGAAAAACTCAGAATATTATTGGTATTCTTACCAATGATGGTTACTTTCATACAATTCATTATTACGTTTGGAGTTTTTTAACCGAGTGCTATGATCTGGATTTTGTTCTGAACAAAGACATGTGCTCTGAACAGTTTCTGGCAAAGCTGCGCAACTCACTTCTCACCTGAATGTTTAATTTGGTTGCCCACTTATGCAGAAGCATGCCAGCTGCTGATGCTTAAAAGCTGTTGGTATCACCTATCTCTTATCTTAGCCACTGACGCGGCTCAGCATTACCATTACTTACTTTGTAAAATACGAGCACTCTGCTTGACTGCAGATAAGTACACATCCTTGTACCCTAAACACTGCTTTTCCCAGCATAGTGCTTACGACTTTTTATTCTGATTTCCTCGGTACAATCAGTGCTTATACAGGATCTTCTGAGTATATTATGAACTTTTCCCATAGAGCCTATTTTACAGTTATTCACAACTTTGCAATATTTTGCTACTGATGTCATGCAGTAGCAAACATTCAATTGATGAGAATTTTGGTATCTTTCATTCTACACAGAAGAGATACAGTACTTCTCAAGCCTGGGATTTATTTAATGATGTTCTATGGGAGACCAAAGATAGCAGAGTTTGGGTTTGGGTTTTTTTTACCTTGCCAAATTTCATGGAATGTCTTGCTTCAGATTTCTTATCCAATGTCATCCATTTTTCCAGAAATTATAAACATTTATTCTTGCTGCTGAAATAAATGGAAAAACACTTCTAGAACTAGATTTTCAAGTATTAGTATACTAATGCTTGGGGTTTTTTCCTTATAGCAATTATATATGCTTAGTGTCATTTTGCTGTTTCTATTACAGTAGAGATTACAGCAAAAAAAAAGTAAGATCAGTCACCTTACTAGGAGTTTATTTTCAGGTGTTTTTTCTTCTTGTGTTTTCAGAGTAAGCAGGCAAATGGCACAGCTGCTTGAAGGGATTACTTGGAAGAGTATTTGCAGTGTCATCTTGAAAATACATTTTGGAAAGTTGGAATGAAAAAGAGGGATGTTTTGACGCAGAATCTGGGAGGAAGAACAAAAATATTTAAAACGATAATTCAATGAAATTGCTGGAAGGCATTGTTTTGCTAGTGAAAGTCTAGTGCTTTTAGGCCAGGAAACCATATCCTCACACAGACACTGCCCACAGCACACTGTAATAGTGGTGGTGGGTGGATTAATTGCTGCATCACTAACACCTGTCAGCATCACCTGGAAATCGTGAGCTCAGGAGAACGCCTGAAATCATACCTGGGGAGAAGGAGGGGTGTGGGTGGCTATCATTAATAAGCTCGTGAAGGGAGTGGGTGGTGCTTCTACACAAAAGGAGGGCAAACTAAGGCTGAACCAAGCCATGGAGTGTAAGGGGGGTTGTTCTGAGCAGCAGTGGTAGAAGATGTGTGGTGAATGATAGCCAGGTCTCCTGGATAACAGGGCTTACTGGGAGCTGGGCTGTTGCAAGGCAGTAGAGATGTGAGCAGGAGAATGGGTGCTCAGCAAGGGCCTGAGGCTGCTGTCAGAACAAGAATAAGCTCTGAAGGAGACTCAGAGTCAGCAGCATCAGCTTGCTGACATACTGGAGGATGCTTAAGGGGCCTTTGCCCAGGGGATCGAGATACGAGTCATGTAACTCTTTCCTGAACCTGTTGGTAAAGGAATTACCATTGTTAAGCAGCCTGGAGAGGGTACATTTAATGCCTCCACTGAAATGAGATAGTTGTTTCCTTTGGACTGGAAAATATGGCATTTATTTTTTAATCAGTTTTAAAAATTACAAGCTAGCATTTCTGACAGCTGCAGCTCAAGCTTATTTATAATTTCTGTTTCACCAGGATATGTAACATTGCACTTGCAGCTAAAATTGTTAATGAAAGAAAGCCTTTTTGTGTGACCTTAATCAGGTTCTAAAAATTGTTCTCATATTTAGTCAAGGAGTTTTATAAACACTTAGTTTATAAAGTCTGGCAATCTGTGGGAAAATACTGACTTGACCAAACTGTGTTTTCAGAAGTTTGAAGTTGTAGCAGGAGTTTAACTTTTCAAGAAATTGATTCTCATGCTCAATGGAAAAATCACTACAAATTTAACTTTCTTCACTCAGTTCATAGCAGGAGTATCACATATACATGATTTAAAAAACTAGCAATCCCTTAAATGCTGTCAGTGAGTGAGATGAGTCTTTTTGTGTGACTCCTTCACGAGAGAAATTGTAGTGTTTTGGAACCTAGCATATACCAAATTAATGTTTGTGTATATATATATGAACATGTGTACATATAAACATTATACTTATGTATATAAACATATAAAAGGGTCTATTTGACACTTCTTAACCATATGTATCTGTTGATCTACTGAATGGACCCAATTTTCTTCTCTCTCTTTCCCTCTGCCCCCACCACCTTCTCCACCCTATCTTTTATTTTTGGCAGTGAGAATGAACCAAAATTACCCTTGTTGTCTTGGCTGACTAAAGATTAGGAGTAGAATCATGTGAATTAGTGGGGGGGGAAAAAAAAAAAAGGAAGAAACAACTGCAATAACATTGAAACAAAATTAAATTCTGTTCCTTTATGAGAATCAAGAACATGTCACTTTCCATTTTGCAAAAGTTTATGCATTCAAGAATCCCCTATAGGGTATTTAGATGGCTCACATGCATAATATTAAATGCAGATATTGCAGTATTGAGGTCTTCTTTGTTAAATTCCTCTTGGAAAGTCTTTCATTCACATAGAAAATTGCTTCACTATAGACAGGCCTCACTCAAGTGTAACATATTGCTACTCAGGCTGAAGAAGCAGTTACTGCAATGAAATAGATAGTAACTTATTTTCAGGAGTAGGATATTGAAACATGTTTGTGAGGCCTGCAATCAGAAAGTGCTCTTTGTAGAATGACACACTGGTAGAAATTATCTGAGGATAAACACAACAAAGTAAGAGAATACTACTTAGTGATTTATCCTGTATTTATTTTTTTTCAAAACTGAATTAATTCAGAGGTAATTCTGTTGAATGGTCCTTCTTTTTCCCAGCATAAAGTCTTCTGATACTATTTGAAATTACATTACTAGGAAATGAAGTAAAATGGAGTAAACAGGTTTTTTGTGTGTTTGTTTACTGGGTTGCTATGAAAGCAGAGTTGAACTGCTTTGTGTTTTAGTTTCTTTCAAAGGTCCCTGTCCTGTAAGCACCTTGTTTCCAACAGTGGCAGGTTTCTGTGTTCCCACACTGAATGCAGGGGCCTTCTGCATAGATTCACTTCCGTGCCGCTGTGCTGACGTTTACTGGCTCAGGGCCGAATGCACTCACTAACTCTACATGCATTAGTCATACCAATGAACTCAAATGGGGGAGGTGACTTTATGAAACAGCTACATCAGGGATGTACAATACATTATTCTTAAGGCTGTTCTGCAAACACATCTTGCATTGCAGCCTGGCACCACCTGAAAGACAGCTAAATGGTAAGAACCTTTCATTTAACATAAAGCCAGATTAATAGGGTGAAGGATTAGAAGCTCCTAACTACATAATGCAGCCTTTGGATGTGATTCACTTTTTAATGAAAAGAAAAAAAAGCCAGCAACTCTTCTGTTTCTAACATGATTAGCAAAGCACTTCCGAGAAGTGTTTTCTACAAAAATGTGCTATTGTATTTCATGCCATTTCATATTTTTAAAATGCAAAATGAATTCACTTCAGAGAATGACAGTATCTGGAGGATATATAAAGTGAATAAACAGATATATCTGTATATATATACTGATATATCCAGTCCTTACCTATATTATGTTTACTTATCTTTGACATTTGAAAAAATATATTTTACACATCTTCACTTAATATCTTAAGGTTATGAATGGCACTGCCTTGAAGTTATAAATTATGTCTTTCCATCTCTCTTTTCCTTAGACTGTCTGAACTTTGTTACAACTTCAGAATAAGAACCTGGGCTAACTACAGGCATAAAATAATTCAGCAGTCCTTCTATCAGAAGTGTATTTTTACCCAGACACACAAAGCACACAGTTATTATATTAAGACAATATTCATATGTAATATTAACATTCTGATAATTTTACCTAATGAATGCTAGAAAGTATGTGCTCTCTCATATCACATGCACACTCTAAAAATAGTATTTCTTAACCCTAAATTTCCTTGTACGTTTACATCTCTGTGTTATGTTTTCCAATGCTCAACGCTTGGCAACAGCATGCAGCTAACATTTCAGTAGTCTACTTTCTTCTTTTATTTATCTGATGAGCTTTGGAGTATGTCTTGATGCATTTCTGCTTTATGTGTGTGGGATGCACACAGCTGAATTTGGAAAGGAGTTCTGGTGCCATCAGATGGACCTGCTGCTGGAAGTTGTGTTACCACACTCCTTAACCAAAGTCTCCATCTCTTTTTCCCAGTTCCACACGAGCTGCTTGCAAGATTGCTGATATATTTGGCCTAGTGCTAAAGACAGATAAGCCTTGTGTAGATCTTTAGCTCCACTCTCACTAAGAATCTAAATATTTCCTGGCATGACCTGCTCTGTCCTGGCTGCCAGAAAGTGAGTCAGCCATCAACCTATGTGATGCTTTCTGGTGAGGAAGCAATGAGACAGACATTGGTCTGAAACAGTTTGCAACCTATCACCTATTTCTGGGCCATGGAAATGACAAAGGAAAGCCAAGCTCAGTTGGGATTTCAGACAAAATGGGACAGTGCACTCCAGATTGCTTGTATTTCTGCACTTGAAAAAGAGTTTAGTCTTGTTGGTTAGATTCAAATAGTTTGGAATTTCAGCTGGTAAAATGGTAGCAAGCTAAGTACAAAAAACACCCCCACTAAGTTAAACAGATGTTTTTCACTCCTGCAAAATTATCTTATGTATTGCTTATGCTCTGAGCTGATATTTTTGTCTAGCAAATATTTTTCCAGAAGAGATTTATTGCATGAACCTCCACTACTAGTAATACCTATCATGTAATGCCTTAAAGCAGTATACCTCTAAAAATCCTCACAGTCACCTTGGCAAAAAATAAATTATATGTTTATTCCCTTTTCACATCAATAGAGGCATACACAGAGGTAGAATTTATTTATAGGTCAAGTACAAGTTATTATCAGAACTAGGGTTAAAACTAAAGAGTTTCACATGCTTTTCATTTTCTTAGGCACTGCATATTTCTATTTTGTTTGCCCTTTTAGTCTAACACGAATTAATTTATTAAGACAAGAATATCAAAGATCAAAATATGAGAAACATTTTTGTGTAAGTATTTGTGTGTCATGCTACCTGTAAAATCAGTGGTTCATCTCTTGGTGGAGGAACGCACATCTGCATCAATGTAGCGTACATAGAATCAAAGAAGGGTGGTTTTGTTGTTTATAGTTTCACTTAAATTTTAAAAAATGAGTAAGCATCATAGCAAACATTTTTCTAAAGTTCTTAATAATTCTGTTTCAGAGGATGGCTAGTGACCTATCTTCCTGGGGAGAATGGCTAAGATGTCTTTGAAATTATTCCTGGAATTAGACCACCATGAGATCTCCTCTACCAAACTGAGGTAATACTGTTGAAAGGCAAGAAATCTGAAGTGATGTACGTCCAGCTATCTGTGCATTGACAATGTCAACTGTGGAAAAGGTTCCACATGCCTGGGGCCAAAGGAAAGAGTCAGAATGGGTAAACCTGAGGACATCAGTCTCTTCTGAGGGATATTTGGTTCATGAAGCTAAAAGCTTTCCTAGGTAATTTCTAGGAGCACATTTTATTAACAATGATGCCCAGACTTCTGCCACAATGAAGCACCTCCTTGAAGGTTAACCAACTAGTTATTTACCTAACAATACCCAGCATAATGGCAAATACAGGAGTGGTATTGCTTTTGGTTAGATTGTAGAGCCTTTAAAAGCCTCAGAAATTCCACTATGATAAAATCAGACAATTTAAAATGATAGTATGGGCAGTAAAATTATGTAGCATATTATTACTAAGCCTTCTGCCAGAAAAATCACAAACTCTTCTTTCTTTAACTCTTCACCAGAACAGGTTTTGCTTACAATTCTTTTCTATCAGGGCGGACCTGACATAAAATGAGGTCAAAATCAACCACATAAGGATGCACACACATAAACGAGACAAGTACAGTTTGCCAAGTGATATGCATGAAAAACTACTTTCCTTGCTATGGAATGATTTTTGAAATGTTTTCTTCAAATGATATTAGCTAAAAAGCAGCAGAAAATATGCCCTGGCCTGACGTATGTCTGTCTCATTCTGTTTCATCAAGGTTACATAAATTATGTATGGCCTCTTCATTATGGATAGTTGTCTGGCCTTAGAAAGATATTAATTATTATGAAATATCCTTCACTAATTGTTTCTCCCTTGAGGTTATTTTAAAAATGGTTTGTGTTGAAAAGAGTAAATGATGAATGCTCTTTGTTAAGATGTCTGTAGTGTAAAATAAAATACAGTTTCTCCTAATAATTTCAACAAGACAAAATTGGTACCATTTTAATGTTATAGGTACATTTTGCTTCTGCCACCTTTGCTGAGAGGAGGAATAACTTACCAAAATTAATGTTGTTTATGCAACCTAGAAAACCTGCACACACACAAAAAAATCAGGGTACTCAAATTACTATCAGAAAACAGATCAAAATGCTAAACCCAGTGCAAACAATATGCTTCATGTTCAGAAATTCCATTTACTCCAAAGGTGTGACCTGACTTCAGTAGGAAGTCTGTAAACAGGGGACTGAAAATCTAGGTTCTTAATAGCAAAATCCTCACTCCAAAAATACAAAGGACAAAGGACCAGACTGATATTAAGAAAAAGTGTGAACAAAAACATTTTTCACAAGTTTGTCAATGTCAGTAATTTCTTTCAGTTGTCAAAACTCATGTTTACAGAAGTTAACTCAAAGATAATAAATATCTTCTGTACTAGGAAGATTTATAGCTTTCTAAACATCTCTTAAAGGCAGAAGTTGCTGCACTTCCTGGTAACTGTCTCATTTACACACGTGTTGCCAAGTTAAAACATGTTACAATATACATATATACAGTTCTCTTTAAGAGTATGCACAAAATTGTGTATGTGTTCATACCCATACATATACATATGCCCCTGTAAGTTCTAGTGGTCTCTAACTCTAGAAGTAAATTAAACGTTTATGCTGTTGAAGATCTTTATTAAAACATACATTATTCTACATATACAATATATATACAATACAAGTGCCACCTAATTTAAGAAATATTTCTTTAATTTGAAGTTCAACCAAATGCTTAATGTCTTCAGAATTTTTTGTGCCATCTTCAATCTGTGAAACCATTAGTAAGATCTCAGATTGATTTTGCTGTTGTTGTTCAGCCCAGTCTTTTTCTAGTCTGGCTTTCTCTAGTACAAGTTAAGACAATGAAAATGTAGCTTATCTAGAAAAAGAACAGTATTCTATAAAAATTAAGCCTCTTGGAAAGCAGCAAATACCTTAATTCAAGCTATTCTTAATTAATTAATTTAAGAACTTGTTTTAAGGAGAACACAGGAAAGCAAATTACCTTACAACAGTTCTATGCAACCATTTCTTCAAGAAAGTTTTGATGAGGTTTCATCTAATTCCAGTGTAGTTTCATTCCAGTTGTTAAGGATACAGCAAGACTCACCAAGCTAGCCAATAGGATCAAGGTGCATTCCTCCTGGAAAAGGATTTGGATATAACAAATTTTATGTTCAGCTCTGCTTAATTGGATCAGTAAGGTGGATGTAGTTGATGTGGTGTCTGTTCATATTTCATAATCTGAAAAAATAGAAATTTTCTTTTATAATAGAAGGGAAGTTTAGTTCTTATATAATAGAAGGCGGTTTTTTATAATTTTTAGAAATCATAAAACTTATACAGTGGCAGCATTAGCTGCTCTACATTTTTACCTCTATGGCCTGATGAATCTTGAATATTTTTTTGCAAGTTGAGCAAGACTGAGTGTCCTCATATAGAAACTACCCATTCCTGGTGAAGAGGGATAGTTCTGACTTTCTTTGTAGCTATAAGAACTAGAGGCAGAAAATAATAACGACAGACAGAAGGATTTAGGTAGAATTTAGGCTGGCTGGATCCAGGCCAGCTTAATCTATGTGCTCCCTCATTTTGGCATCTCCTCTAGCTCTGCCAGATAGGCCAGGGTCTGGTGGTGAATGTGACATGTTTGGAGAGTTGAACATGTCCCAGTTAAGGCTACTCTTTTTTATTCTTTTTGTTTGTTTGTTTGTTTGTTTGTTTTGCTCTGAAATGTAAGGGTCCTAAACAAAGCTTTGTCAACAGCATCTTCCACTCTCCTGCCACCACCATCACTTCATTTTATGCTTTGAGTCTTTATGGGTTGATTTTTTTGTTGTTTTTTGGGGGAGGATTTTTTTGTTTGTTTTTGGGGGTTGGGGGGGGAAATCTTTTTGTTTGTTTTATTAAACTGTGTGATAAAATAGGCTCTCCTGCCCTGAAAGGGCAAGATTTCAGCAACCAGGATGAAAGCTAACAGCAAAATACGTATCAGCAGCAAATCCAAACACCTCTTTACCTACTGTTTTATATTATAAATGCTGTTCAGTTTTAATTAACTGATCAGCACAAAAAGTGATAGTCTTACTGTTTTTCCACGCTCTACATGTTTGGGTTTTTGTCACCATTTTACAGAAAAAGTGTGTCAGGCAACGGAGCATATATGGCATAAAATAAAAAGCCAAGCCCTTCTTGCATTAGAATCTTGGAAAACTGTCAGTTTGTGAGTTCTGTATTAAAGTTTCATGAGAAGAGAGTTGTGCACTTCAGCTTTTGAAAGTTTAACAGTGTAAAAATTAAAGCTGCCTTTGGAGCCATTATGATACTGTCACACAGTGTTTTTCTCAGTTACTCAATCAGCAGAGGTTGAGGGCAGGACCTTCAAAGATGTAGCTTAATTTGAGCCAACAGAGTAATCAATAACTGAGGTCAGACACTTTCCTGTACGTGGGCAGTGCTTGGAGACATTACGTATATTTTGCCTCCAAGCTATGCATCAGTGGAATTTAGGGTAGGTGGGCTGCTGGGCTCTGCATCAGGAGCTGGAGCAGGCTTGGTAGCCCTGCAGTTCTACCACAGAACCATAATCCTATGGGAATTTTATCTGTAAAGCGGGTATTTTTTGGCTACCTGTGAAGGAAAAATCATACTGAGAAATAAGGCTATAAACTGAGCAGAATTCTTTTGAGCACAATGGGAAAGTGTCTCAGCTTAGAGAAAAGTTTAGGAGAAAATACCCTGGGAATGAGTGCTTCCTCTGAAAGGATTCCAACAATCCCTTTCTGCCAATAGGAAATGAATACTAGTGAATGAAATTAAAAAAAAAAATAAACAATTGTCTATTGACAAACAGAGTACCCACATGGCACATGAGAAAGGTAAATAAATGCTAGATATTGAAATGTAAGACCTTAACCATGCTGCCCTCCCTTTCCTGAACAAAACCCAAAAATTCCAGGGAAAGAAAACAACAGCAGTTTGCCACATGGTAGGTAGAAAATGGCGCAGGCATTCAGGGAAAAAACAAACAAAAACCAATATGAGGTTCAAGCGGCAGTTCAGGCAAACAGCTGTGAATCTGGTGACTCTGGTGTCGGTCCCTTCTTCACAGCAGATGAAGCAGGTGGGCTTGGTGTGCTTTCTCTTGGCGGCTGGGCTTTTTCTGAGATGTGGAGCAAAAACAGAGAGACCCCTCACCTTTTCTCCCAGTCCCGACTGACCCCTCTCCTGCCAGTGATTCTCTCTAATCTTAGACCAAAACCAAACCATCCAGTTCACTTCAGAAAAGACTCCAAAGGATTGCTGCTGCCGCCTCTGCAAAGACAAAGGATAAAGAAGCTTCTGGGCTAACAAAAAAGCCAAGTTAACCAAGCAAAAAAACCAGACTGCATGCCTTGGGAGTGAGGCTTTGGAAAAATAAAGAAACCTGTCAAAAAGCCCAAGGCTTCCCATTCCCCCAGACCCACATTAGAAATACAGCAACCTTTTTTGGGCATAAAGCAGAGGATTAGGGACTAGAATACCATCATAAAATCACCCCAAGACAGAAAGAAAATAAAACAGTCATTTGTTTCTCAAATCACATCTAAGTACATCTTCCTTCCATAAATCAACTTTTTAAAGCTTGTGATGTTTTGGGTTTTTTTCCCCTTTTATATAAAACCTTTTGCAACAGTGGGAGTGCTATAAACGTATACTTATATATATATGCATGTATCTAAATAAAAATATGAGACAGAACATGCTGCTTTTTAAAAGCATAGGGCAACAAGAATACCCTTGGAGAGCTCTATCTGAAGATTGCAAGGTTGGTTCTTATTTTCAGCAATGCTCTTCAGTTTTTGCTTATTCTCTGGAGTAAAAACTTCTTATTAAATAGTTAAATTTTTTCATTGTTTATAAGTTCTGTTCAAGATATGGTGCAAAGCTAAAGCTGTGAGAAAATAATTGATGGACATTTAATTTGGATTAATTTCAAATCCACTGAGTATCATGGCACCACAGTTTTTTGTTTTCAGCTCAGCCACCATCAATCTGGACTGAAAAATCAGCATAAAAGTATTCAAGGCCTAGATTGAATCCAGGCCAATATTAGGCTGCAGTTTATGCATCAGCTTAGGGGAAGAGCAGGGAAACAGACACATTTTGTGACTTAAAATATCTACTCTGACTTCTAGGAAAATCTCAGCATCTACTTGTATGAAAATGGTATTTTTTTTCTATAATTTTTTTTGTGAAGAGTAGAGTAGGAATTTTTTTCAGATTTCCATAAGAGAGAAAAATGCATGTGTTTGATTACAATATCAACATGTGAAAATGTGTGGATCTGGATGAATGTTTGTACATATATAAAGAAAAATCAGATTTTAACAGCTGAAATTGAAACAATGCTTCCACTCACCACCCCCAGCAACATAAAGTGGGATGAAAGCAACTGCACTGGTGTGTCACACTGAGACACAAAATGAACACGCACCACACGCTCAGTGGCCCAAGGCAAAAAAAGGAGTTTATTTACAGTTTTTCAGAATTTATAGATTCTCTAAAGTGAGAGCGGATTGGAGGATGACATCCCTCCTTTAAACCACACTGGCCAGGTGAACAGTCTGTCAATTTTCTCCTCCTCCAAGAAGGAATGTGCAAAACACATAGTGTTTTGGTAAAAAGTGTAGGAACTCTTGACTCCAAAAATATAAACATCAGAAGGCTTCGAAAACCAGGGAGACGATGGTGAGCCACCCAAAACTAACAGCTACTGTGTCAGAGCAGGTCAGTCAGTCCGAGTACAGAATCTAGATGATGAATAAGCCAAAACCAACCCTAAATAGATTTATTTTCCTGTTTTAAGTCTGTTGAAAGCCTCAGAGATGACTTTGAATGCCTACAGCTCTTGTCCCCCTTCTGCATTACATGCTGGTGAATACCTTGCATCAATGTCAATAAATGTTTGCTCAACTCTTTGAGAGATTCATTGTAGTTGTCTCTGCTCTTCCGTGCATGAATAGTCTTAGAAAGTAGTTTACTGGGGAAAACAATCACTAAGCGAAAATTTTAAACAATTACTAAACACTCCTGAAGGGGAAATTATCATTCATGGCCATGAGCATTAAAAGTTTCATTCCAAAATACTATTAGCCCAGCAAGAGAAAATCTTATGTTACTTATATAGCCAAATAGGGATATTGATTAAGAAATAATTATTTTAGATAAAAAGTATTAATTATTTATTAAATAACAAGATATATCAAAAATTTTTTTGATATAAGTATATCAAAGATGATGGAAAATAATTAGCAGATATTTGGTGCAATCCCTCACCATAACAAAACATACTTGACTTAGGGAAATTAGTTTCATTTATTACCAATCCAGTCAGAGCACAATAATGAGAAAAAACCAAATTTTAAAAAACCTTCCCTCCAACCTTATCCTCTTGCTACCATGGAAAGTCTATATATTCCTGAACCTGACAGTCTTCAAGGAAACTCTTCAGAACTTCTTTCCTATGAAGACAATTGTTTTCCCTGTCTTGTGGGTTTGTTCTGGAGATAAGGTATGAAAAGATAAGGTATGAATATGTTACTTTTAGGTCTGTTTTCCTCATCTCTAGTTTATTTTCAAAATTGTCAGCTGGGATGTGATGACCTCACCACCATGTTTTCTTCAGAAATCTTCCACAGCTGATTTCTGTCAGCTTCATAAGTATCTAATGGAAGAAAAGCACCCTGTTGACATTGCCCCAGGAGTTTAGACTTCCTACACTTGCAGATTTGCCATCCTGGACAGTGTGTTTGTGTGAAACAGCACCATAGCAAAAGACTGTAAGTTAAATATTTCACTATGAAGTGTGAGTTGACCTTTCAAGCTCTTTCAATGAAACCCAATCCTGCAAGGTCTGTCCATAACACTTGACTTTGATATTATTTCTCCTACATAGCAAAATGGCTAGAGTGAGATCTTGAAGGGATTCTTAGGCATCTCATGTTAAAGTTCTGTAAAACCAGTGGTTTGCAGGATAATCTTCATTCCATGTCTCCTCAGGGAGACACCAAGGTGACATGTTAAAGGTCACCTCTCAGTCAGGGCTCACGGTGGGCATACTCCCAGACTGTATCTGTCAGTTTTTATAGAAAGGCCCTCACAAAAAAGTGCAATAAAAACCATAAACAACTGTTTTCTCCATGTATGAGAGATGACCTGACAACTCAGCACAAGAAATAATTGGAACAAAATAATTGGAGCAATTAAAAGCACTACATATCTCACTATTTTTCTTAAAAATATGTACTGAACAAAGCAGCCTGAATTGAGTAATTCTGGCAGCTATCAGAAAGGCGTGGACAAATTCTTACAGGGAATATTTCCTCTCCTTTATTATGGAACTATTTAATTTATGCTGCATCATGTTGATGGGTTGTAACCAAGTTTTCTGCTGGAAATGCTCTTAAACAAGGTAATGAGGACAGCATCATGTTCTTTAAGAATGGTGGGAGAACACCCTTCTTTGAGAAAGAAAATACCTTTTTCCTTCTGGTTTCTATGGGAAGGTGATTATGATGGTATTGTAAAAATTGAGCACTACTAAAATCTTGTTTGGAAAGAAATTTAATGATATTGTATTTGAATAATTCCACTATTTTCACGTGATTTTAGAAATAATCTCCCATGTAGGAATCTTTCAGTAGGCAAGGTACCTAATATTACAGAATCACAAGATGAAGTTCAAGCTTCATCTAATTATTCTTTCCTTTTCACACCCTAGAATTCTACTGAAGGAAAAGATTTTTTCCTTTTTAAATGAATTCCCACTTCCCCCAGGGTGGGCCCAGCTGTGTTCCAGTAGCAACCTGTGGGAGATTTTTTCCATTTCAAGGGGACAATTTTAAGGTCTCTATTACCTACTTCTAAACTAAGAAACTAAGAAACTGTATTCTGAAATCTTCCGTCTCATTGGCAGATCCATGAAATCAGTAGGAATCTAGATGAATCACTTAAATTTCCATAACACAAAATACATCTGTATAAGAACAACCAGAAATAACCAAAAAGGAATACCATAATAAGGGGATCCAGTCTCTTTATTTTCAGACGCAAGGCAGCCAGAAATCTTTGGAATTGAAACCTGGCTGTTCATGTTGAGCTGTCAGTCAAATTCAGCAGTTTACAATATCACTTTATCAAGCTACGTCTAGTTAGGCATATAGCAGATATTTCACTTGTCATAAATAAACAGGTACTTCTTAATTGTTACCTCCCACTCATGTGTTTGCCTAAACTGTTATCAGCAGAAATATTAAAAGTTTATAAAAGTGAAAGACTTTTGGAGACAATTTAGATATTGACTTCTTATTTTCTCAAGCAATAATAAATCTGCAATTATTTTATCAGCAAGAACTTAGATCTGATTTAATGATGAATTATATTGATAAATGTTAATACTGGATAGTTGGAACAATTTCAAAGAAGAGAAAATGTTTTCTCTGTACACAGGTTTTGCTTTGTCCCCATGTTGCACTCTATATCAGAAAAAAGGCTATATGTATAATGAGGTCATGCAAATAAGGTGAAATCAGCAGAAGTATGGTGGTGGAGGGGACAATCTAAAACATGGCCATAAGTATAAAGACCAAGCAGTAGAGAATTTAAACATTTAGTGCCAGCTTGTTTCATTTTATTTTTCTGTCATATTTTTGAATGTGTAGACTGAGGCTCTTGAAAGTCCAGAATGAAAAGATCTCTGTTCTGGACCAGAAGGATTGATAGTGTTATTTAATAGACTGTCCAGATATGCCTCCCTTACCCACAGTTATTTACTTTTATTTTTTAAAATAGAATCAGCGTGGTAATAGTTAGCAGCAGTAATGAAGGAGAGAGAGAGCCCCCGCTCTGTGTTTTGGTGACAGTGGTTTTTTACAGCTGTGCTGCACTGCCTAGATGCCAGCTCCAAATTTCAGCCATGATAGAAGATCCAAGTACAATAGAAGCAGAGAACAAATATGAATTACAAATACATGTATATCTTATTTCACTCCCTCCCTCCTCCTCCTCCAATGAATGTAGTCTAAAAATATCCTCCACTCTAAATTGCTTTACTGCCAAGGCAATGTCTTGTAAAAGCACTATGGTTATTTACAGAAAAAAATAAAACATCAAGCCCCAGAATGAATAAACTTTAAGCCTCAGACAGAATAATGCTAATGTGAACTGTTCTGCATTTGACTGCAAATTAACTATCTTTTTGAAAGATATTGCTCTCACTTAATAATGTGGCACACATACTGACATTAAGCATAGTATTTTACTTATAGAGAAATTATGAGGAAAATCTTCTTTCTTCAGATAAAAATGGGAGGGGACTGTAGCTGCTACATATGAACATGTGAAATTCTTTAATTGTTGTAGCTCATTAAAAGTAATTTATATTGGCTTCTGGAAAAGTAATATCAATTATTTGTTCACTAGTGGATCTCAAAGGAAAAAAAAATTGGGAGGAGAAAAATACACAGAACTGGTATATGGAATTAATATTAAAATAATTTTTAAATTTTAGAGCCAGATTGAGCAAATTTACTTAGAAGAAACTACTTGGATCAGTAATTTATTGGTATTAAGAGATTTACTCAGGTAAGTGCTACAACTTGCAAGAACTTGCAGAATAAAGCCCAAGTCTGTAAATATTTAGAAAATAAGTCATTCATTAAATCCTTCTCTTCGCAAAAAGGAAATATTCATTTGGCAATTGTAGAATACACTAATGAAAGGCTTTCTTAAAGAAGTGAATATCAGCTAAGTAGGAATTGCTTCCTTTGATCTAGTTAAGTCCTTTCTTTACTCTCTACCAAAAGAAAAATTAAAATTAGTAACTCTTTCTCTAAAACTTTAACTCCATTGCAAAAAATCTTATCACTGCCCATATCTGCACAATTGACAAGGATTTATGAACATTTCCATTTCAAATGCATTTACATACACACATATATATGTTTACATAAATTCATTTTATTCAAGCTATTTTACACAAACAGAACCTTAAGTAGTTGAAGTACTAAAAAGCCAATCAACATATTTTTCATGTATCTTTAACTCCATAAACCTCTTAAAATTGTATCTTTAAAAAAAACCCCAAACAGCTAAATTATGGAAATAGAGAATATCTGCCAGTTATATATTGATTTTTATTCAAAATTGCTGCAAGGATATAGGCCTACCAGTGATATAACAGGGAAAAAGCAGAACACAGGGACTTGTAAATAAATCTATGAATAACAAGAAGCAGGGATGCTAAGATTATGAATTTTACCAGTACAGTCCTTTTCTTGTAAACCCTAAAGTAGGCAGTACTGCCAGCTCTGCAGAGGGGAGTGTGTGTGTGGGTGTGTGTAAGACAGGAGGAAGGGAGGAAGAAGGGAGAGGTGTGGGAGAGAGAAATAGAGGTGGGGACATGTAGACACAATAAAGCATAATAACATTCCTGAATGTCTGTGTCAGCTCTGTCTCTCTGTATCCTACTGCTATTGGTACTGCAAGCAGGGTCACAGAAGCAGGTGATTGTCCATCAATTGCTTGTTCTTAATTCAAGTATTCTTTGACAAAGGAAAAAAAAAAGCTTGTAACTTCAAGTACAGGGAAAAATGAAATGTTTACTTTTATCTAATTTTCAAGATACAGCAGTGCCTCACGTTTCACAGGCTGCTTGCCAATCGTAAAATACGGGCATACAACTTAGTTACTTAGCATGGCTTATTAAGAGTGAATTAATATCAATAATTACAATTTATCTTGTAACGACAGCGTATTTCAAAAAAATTACAGTTTTAGGGGCATAAAATGAAGGTGAGCCAAAAGCTAGTAGGTCCTTGGTGTTATTTGGCTCCATGGAGACTCTTTTGTGAAAGTAACAGGGTTGTTTTTTTTTTTCTTTATTTGGTAGATGCTGGGGCTTTAAGGAAGAGTGACTGAGTAGGCTTAACAAGAAGAGGGAGGGCTGAGTGTGTTGCTTCCAAGAGAATAACCACCTTCCAGAGCCCTTAAATCCACACTATATGTAGTGCTTCTCCTGAGTGGCTTTTGTTTTCCATGCCTTTTCCAAGCTTTTAGCATTTTTTTTCCTTGCATCAAATGTCAAGTTAATTTACAGGGCATTATTACTGATATGTTTTCCTTGGTTTGTGGTTTTCTGTGAAAGGTAGGCAGCTGAGACCAAGTCTTGGTGTGAGGGGAAGGTACAGGACATACAGTGTGTGCCCATGCCTGTAAATTGGCTGTCTGTGTGACAGCAGAGCTAGGGAAACTTCCCATCCTCATTTGCATCTTGAAGACTATCCAGGATAAAATCCAACTGATTTCCATATGGGATTTAGACTTGACATTTATTATTTGGTTCACAGACCTCTTCAAGGAAAGTTTGTTTTCCATTCATAGATGGAAAAACCTTCTAAGATAAATAAAGCTGGTTTAGCAGCAGTAGTAAATAAATATCTTTGTTATATTCCTTACAAATTTATCTTATGTGATTACCAGATAGATTCTTATGACCAAATTATTGTATTTTGCTGCTCAGCAATTCAAAAGAACTATCTATCAACATCTACCATGTTCCAGTTGAAAAACCCCTGTGTTTAATTCCAGGAGTTTAATTGCCATAAATAAAACTGTAAATCGTGGTTTTGGAGGGAAATTAAAACAATCTCAAAAAGATATATCATATATATATATACACACACACATATATATACACACACACATATACATATATATACATATTTAAGATACATAAGGTATATCTTATATATCTTTTAATATAGATAGCGATAGAGATGATAGAGAGATAGAGATAGGGATAGAGAGAGATAGAGATAGAGATAGAGATAGAGATAGGTAAATGGGTGTCCCATAAATCTCCCTTCCTGTTCCCAAAGGATGGAGGAAATCCCATCCAGCACCCAGGAATGGTGACAACCCTCCTGAGCTGCCAACTGTGCGAAGGGAGATCAGAGCTGTCCCTGCAGGCAGATTCTTCTCAGTCTTGTCCCTTAATTGCTCCTCCTTGGTGAGACCATAGCCCCCTTTAGGGAGTGAGATTTCACCTCTCTGCACACCAGCGGGGAATGTTTTTTTTTTGGACAGCCCACCCCATATATCTTATATATGTATATATCCTATGTATACATATATAGGATATAGACTAATTAAATAATAAGATATAGAATGATTTCTCTCAAGATTGAAGGATTCATAGAATAATGATGTTATGTGTTTTACTAGTGAATATTCTGAGGCATATAGCAGTATAAATAACAAAGATTTTGTTTTGCAAATTAATTAGTTCTACAGCAGTATCCAGTAATACTGTTATTTACAATGTAACAGGCAATTTTAACAGTTTTTTGTAAAAACCTAGATTTCTTAACCTTTCTGTTGCATGCTATTGTGTGGTAACTATCCACTGATATTTTGAGGTTTCAGAGTACATTGAACCTTCATTTACAAGTAGCTTCACTAATTTTAACTGAATGAAACTTTACTAATCTTAACCATGAATTTGAGGATCTAGCTGGTGTGCTGGCCACTCAAAATACCAAGAACAAAAATGATCATAATTAGTAACTAAGCACTACAACTAGTATGTTTTTAGAATAGGTCTGAGTTAATTTCTCTAATAAAAATGTATCCAAACCTCTATGACATACAACAGATCTGGAACATAACTGCAGTTTGCCATAGCAGCAAATTGATGTCACTGTGGTTAAAATAAAAATCAGAAGAAAATCTTGCTCAATTGTTCTCTCAGGTGAGTAATCAGATTATTGAATTAATTAGACAGATCAAACACATTTGCAGAAATCAGCCCAATACATGAGATATTTTACTCTCAATTGTTATCTGTATGGAATAGAACAATAACATAAAATACCTACAGAAACACTTTTTCTCATTGCACATAAATAATCTGCATTAAAATAATGCAGTCTTACATGCATGCACACATACCTTCCAGATATACATTAAAAACCTGAAGCTTTAAAAAGTAGTATGCTAGTAAAGTACTTGAATTTTAAAATATATTGTTCAAATTCCTACCAGCTCACACTGTTCTCAGGAGAGCTCAAGGAAGTATTAAAAATACTATAGAAATAAAAAGGATATTTGTCACTCTCATTTAAATTGATGTATGCTCCTATCCTATAAATGTCACATTGGATAATCCTGAAAAAATACCATAAATCTCCAGAATTACGCATATTTATGATGGTATTTTGCATAGCACCAGTAGCAGTTTGCATGGGGGTGCTGTGAAGGGAGGCAGATGGGTAAAGACTGGATGGTCTAGAGGACTAAATTTATTACCAGCATCCTAGAAACACTCTCAGCAACAGTTTTGTTTTGCTTGTTTTACGAAACCAGAACAATTTGCCTTGCACCATTCCCATGATGTTTCCAATTTGCTGGCAGTTTTGTGCTCCATAATTAGCCAGAAAAATTTAGCTTGGATAAGTTTCTGAAGGTTACCCATGTTAATTAGAAACATCTTTTCCTATTACTGACAGCTGTAAAGAAATCCAAGAATGACAAATAAGAGGTGTGCTTTTTCAAAATCGCCATATTTGTCAAAGGCAGAAGGGTTGTATTTCCAGCAAATGTATTTCCTGACCCAGGTGAGCCCATCACAGATTCAAGTGCATCCTCACTTCTGCAACCAAGCTGATACCCAGAAAACATTTGAGAAAACTCTTCTAAAAAGTTCATGAGAGATAGAAAGCTTCTCCTGCCTCTGGCTTAATAGCATTTTATGCTGAAAATGGAGAGCAGAGTTAACCAGAGGCTCTAGAAGTAATTATTGGCAGCATTGGGCCAGTACAGATGCTTGGGCAAACAGTGATTGTTCTTTCCACCAGTTCCCTAATAGGAACAACAACTGGCATTGTCCTCCACTTCACTAAGTGCCTTTGGAGAGGGAGTTGGTTGCTAGTGGGCAACTGACAGTCAGATCCCACTGCAGAGGAGCCTCTCCTCATCCTGCTGCAGCAGATTCCGGCTTTTGGCATCAGGGGTGCCAGCTGCATGGGGAGAAACCAAATCTGCCATACCATCTTCTCATCAAGACTTCAGTGTGGGGGCAGAAGCACTGTTAGAGCCTAACATGGAAACAAACACAAAAGCAAAGATTAGGCCTCTCTAACACATGCAGGTTTTTCTCCCTTGAGTCCCACCAGAGCAGGACCACTGCCCAGGATGCTTCATTTGTAGGGGGTTGTTGTTGTTGTTTGGGATTTTATTCGTTTTTTTTAGAGGCAAGAGCACAACATGAGCTAGGTGGTGTTTTATGTGGCTTTTTTTAGACATCATACCATGACAATGTAGCCCAGCAAATTGCAATTCTCTACAATTGCATTCACAACAACTCTGTCAACATCCACAGTGCTCAAACCTGTGCTTTCAAAACACTGATACTGTTGATACTGCACGGCTTCCATCCAAAGTTATCTTATACACTCTACTAATACAATTGCATGCTTTTGGATGAACAAGTGTGTGCATCTTTTTGTGATTCTAAACTCAATCTACTCTTCAGGATCAATATGAACACACGGTGGCCACAAGCTACTCCTCGACCAGGTTCCAAGATCTTCTCCCTGAATGATGCACTCCTTCAAGAGCCACTCCTCTGATCTACCACTTTGGGGGCCAAATGCTGCTTACCGTGAGAACAGGAATCAGAAAACAGTGGTGAGTTAGACTTTGTCTTGTGGGCCCCTTCCAACTCAGGACATTCCATTCCACAGATTCTAGTTCTCCAGTTCTCCACTTCATCCTGTGTTCAGAGCAAGGTGATCTGGTCATGGTCCCACCAAAAGAACCTTTTGTATATCCAGTTTGTAGTGGAGCCAATGGAAGTTGTGTGTTTGCAGTCTGAAGAATTAAGACCATGGTCTGCAACTGTGTAAATGGCACTGTCTGCAGGGAAAAGCTGTGATTAAACAATGGAAATATGTGCAATATGGCTTGTAGAAGCCTCCTCAGCAAAGACTCAGGATATGATCCTGCATTAAGCATGTTTAAATGTAAAGATACACCTAAACCTGTGAGAACTTGTGTACTTGATGTACATCATCAAAACAACAAACTGGGAGAAAACACACAGCCATTTGTTGAATTTCTATCACTAGAAAATCTGGAATCTGGAGGTCATTTAAATATTTATAGTCACAAGTTACGAAGATATAGCTGGAAACAGTTCTCGAGTGTTTCTTGCATAGACTTGTGTACATATTTACCTGAAAGTGGCCAAGAAATTTGACAGGTGCGATGATGCAATTATTGTCATTCCTGTAAGTATTCAGTCATCTGCAGAGGGGTGTGCTCTTCATAGACCCAATGTGAAGTTTCCTTTTTTTTATGTTGCATTTAACTATCTATCTATCACAAGATGCTGGTAAAGTCTGCTTTAAATGTTAATATTTTAAAGAAGACAAAGGAATCTTCACTGAATGATCCATTTGCCAAGCTGCAGGGTGTGCGTAGAGCCTGTACAAGAAAGATCTATAACAACTTTCTATCACAAAACCCTAGGTGGAAGTTTCATGAAGGCAGACTCTTACTATAAAACAATGCAGAAGGCCATAACAGTCTTTTGTATAGAGAAACATCTGATTCTTAAATAGGAATTTTATGAAACAAAAAATTCTTTACATTTGTGCTTTGTACTGCCGAATTTTGTGTAAGGATAATTTAAGATGGTTTTGCAAAGTTCAGTTTCTTTCAAAGTATGCTCTGCTACCATAACAAACTGTGTAAA
Source organism: Acrocephalus scirpaceus scirpaceus (assembly GCA_910950805.1). NCBI lineage: Eukaryota > Metazoa > Chordata > Aves > Passeriformes > Sylviidae > Acrocephalus > Acrocephalus scirpaceus. Next base: position 59,825,795 of record OU383776.1, read on the forward strand.
TATTTGAAGTATATAAAAACACGTCGTTTTATGAATGCTGGCATGTAATACATGGTCTCCAATAGGTGAAAATACTGTTTGTATATCACATTTACCAAAAACTGTATTTCAGTTTTTCAGATGTATTTCAGATGTTTCTAAATACTGACTCACTCCTGACTAGGTGGCAAGAAGAAGTGTTTATGATGCATTTGAATTGCAAAACAAGACCTATTTCACAAGGATTCCCTTGTGACCCTCTGCAATCTCAGTTAACATAAGCCCTGTTTCATTTTTGCAATTTTTAGTATTGTTATCACATATTATTAATTTAATTTGATTTCACAAAAATAAAGAAATGCCTTTCTGTTGAGGCTTAGTGTTACCTTTTCAAAATATAGTGGTCTAATGTTTTGTCAGGTTTTTTATGATTTAAGACCTACCAAAATAAAATGTCGTTCTTTTGGAAACAATTCTGCAGATTCAGAGACAAGCAAAAAAATCCTGCTTTTAGTAATAATCCTTGTTATATTATTTGGTACTGTGTTTACTAATCAGAAGCCTACTATTGTGATTTTGTGCTATTTTTTGAGGCTGCTTATTTAGTACCATAAACATGGTGATTGTTAAACTGAGCAGCACCATTTTCAAGGTAGGGCAAAATAGTTAAATGAGGTCTCTCTCTGAGGCAAACAATAGTGTAGTTTGCCTACAAGAACCACAAGATCATATTTTTCTTTACACAAACAAGTAAAAATTGTAATAACAGAATCTAAATTTGTTATCCATTACAGAACAGTTAAATATATTCTTAGACATGCAGCTAGTGCAATCAAGTATGTGTGAGAATTATGCCAAGTACACTGGCACTGTCTCATGGATGATTATTTGTCCTTTTAAGAGTTTCTAGTTAAATATACAGTACTAATGTAAATAAAAACAGCACATGCAAGCATTGTCTAACTTATGATAACTACTACAGTTATGTCATGAGGTCCTAACACATATAAGTGTCATATAGAAATTAAATATTCTCTGTGGTTCCTGTATACAGGGCTTTTATCTTATTCATTTAAATATTGATTGTTGGTGCCAGATCCATAGAGAGAATATTCAGATAACCACTTTTTAAAAAAATCTGTTGCTGGCCAGTCAACAGTACTGCAGCCTTCACATTCCAGAGAGAATTAGCCAATATTTCTCTGTATTCTATGCTTTAAATAGCTTTTGAGAAAAATTGGACTGCATAATCCTTTGGAAAAATTATTGAAACTATTGATTTTTAAAAGGATAAATATTAATATTTAAATAAATATTATTAATATTTATTAATATTTTTGATAAATATTTTGATAATGCCTCCTTCCTAGCTCTATTTCATTTGAAGGCAAAAAGATATGTTGCAAAGTGTTTAAAAAATCAGAAAATTGTTTGGGTTTTTTAAATGAAAGTGAGAATTTATATATAAACACATATATACATACCTCTGTATAGACATGCTTGCAGTATCCAATATGTACATGTAGAACATATAGAATGTAGATACATGTATATATACATACACATACATAAATACATATTGCATACTATATATAACTTATATTATATACTGTGATCATGCTAAATTTTCAGTATAAATATATGATACATGTGTACATATATACATAAATACATACATGCCTATTTCAATATACACACCTGTATATAAATATGAATATTAATACATGTATTATGTATCAATTTTTTCATTTCTATAAGTAAATTTTCACACTTTTCATGTATTATTACATTATTACTATAAAAAAAAGAATATATCAAGTATAATATAAAAACACCAAGTATAATATAGAACAGTTATTCTTTCATAGCTTAATGAAAACCACACCCAGCAACAATTTGTAAAGTTTGTGTTTTCATTTCTCCTTTACTAGGAAATTTAATAAATAAAGGAGAATAAAAACTACTAAGAAGAAATATTGCTGTGTTGTTTACAAGGAATCCTTTAATAAAGCTTTGAATATGCCACTAATTCTGTAGTAGTCCTGTGAATAGTTTTCACCAGCACTACTTACTTAGTCAATGACACATAAGATGAATGAAAATTGCACAATTAGACTTTGAAAGGAATATTAATAATCCTAACAAAATCACCAGAGCAACTCTGCAAGATACTGAGTACCTTGAAGCTAATCAGCTGCAGACTCATGAGCAGGATAAATTTAAACTGTATTCTCAAAGTTATAAGATATGCACAGGTTTAACTGCTTAGCTGAGTGGAAGAGAAAATGAATAGAACTTTGTTGCCCTGGGTTTTGGTATCTTTTTGAACAGTGTTTTTCTGTGTTGAGAGTGGTTTCTTAGAATAAGGAAAATAATTCAACAAATACATAGGACTTGACTTACCTTTTGTTCTCAGCCCTGCCAGAGACTTCTTTGTGAGGAAGGTCTGCCTCATTAGGATAAATTAATTCTGATTAAGTACATTCATGCCCATTGAAATAAATATAAACAGTAAAATTTCTTTATAGTTTTGTAAAACACTAGAAGTATTCAGTTCATTAACATTTGGGCATCACATAAAAAACTCCCATGTAAGTACCAGCATAGAACTGGTGAGACCAGACAGAAGCTGTAAGGATGTCCTGGGTGGACTCTTGTTATCACCTGCCCCAGAAGGTGAAGGTAACACAAGTTTTTGTTAAAAGTTCCCTTGGGGCAGAATAAGTGAGATGACATGGAATGATTGGTGGGTAAAATAAATATATATACATATATATGTGTGGGTTTGTTTTAGAATAAATTGGTTACAGTGGAATGCAGGTATGCAGCCATTTTTGTTATCATAGTCTATAGTAATATAGCAATATAAAAGCATAAAAATAACACTTAAGAAAATATGGAAGGAGATGAAAGAAAATGAAAGAAAGAATAAGAGCAGAAAGGTATCACTGCCCATGGATCCAGCCTTGACTGTTGCAATTTCAGTGTCCATTTGTAGAGGTGACGGTCACAGTTGTGATCCATCAGGGGCTGGGAAAAGCCCATGAAACACAAAGATCAATTGGTTAATGTCCATTTAGGTTTAGGTGGAATGTACCTTCCCTGGAGAGGAGGAAGGAGTATTACACTGTCTATTTCAGTGCTGCATTTCTGTTGGAACACTGTGAATCTGTGCAGTTCTCTGCTGAAAGGCCTCAGGAGGGAAGTCTGGGGGGCACTTTGGGGGTCTTTGATGACTTATGAGCCTTTCTAAGAGGTGATAACTCCCTCTCTCATCAGCATAGTTGAGCCAGTTATGCCCCATCAGAAGGGAGGAATTTAAACTCAGTCCTACAGGGGAGGGGAAGGGAAGGGAAGGGAAGGGAAGGGAAGGGAAGGGAAGGGAAGGGAAGGGAAGGGAAGGGAAGGGAAGGGAAGGGAAGGGAAGGGAAGGGAAGGGAAGGGAAGGGAAGGGAAGGGAAGGGAAGGGAAGGGAAGGGAAGGGAAGGGAAGGGAAGGGAAGGGAAGGGAAGGGAAGGGAAGGGAAGGGAAGGGAAGGGAAGGGAAGGGAAGGGTTTTACAACTAAACCAGTTTTGCATTGGCATGATAAAAAGCACTATCCTTTCTCTCTGCATGGTCTGCCTCTTACCAGTCTTCTCCCTTACCTGGCTCAAACCCCAGCATACAAAAAACTATGCCTTCCTCTCGGTTGAATGGTGAGTGCAAATCTGGCCTCAGCAAAGGACCCTTCTGCCTCCACAAGTAGCAGAATATTTTGTGTCATTAACCATTAACATTCCAGTCTCTCACAACCCTGAACAGAACACAGATATTATCCAGAGGAGTTCACCAGTCCAACTGCACAAAGTGACGCACTAGATAAAGGAGGGAAAACAGGCACTGGCCAGATTGATCATAGGGTCACAGAATGGCTTGGGTTGGAAGGCATCTTAAAGGTCATCTTGTTCAAACTCCCCTGCCATAGGCAGGAACGCCTTCCACAATACCAGCTTGGTTCAAGCCCTATCCAACCAGGCCCTCAACCCTCCTAGGACATCCACAATTTCTCTTGGCAACTTCTTCTAGTGCTTCATCACCCTCCTAGAGAAGAATTTCTTCCTAATATACAATCGAAAACTACTCTCAGTTGTATCTATACACATCCAGTGAGCTCTGCTCAAGCACAATGAAGCGGCAAATTCAAAAAGCATCAGCTATGTGTTTACAGAGCAAGGATTGTAATTATTGCTATCCGGAGTAGAGATATTTTGCAGTTCCCCAAAGAAATTCAGAGTTTCTGCAGTGAGGAATATTTTGGAAATACCTGCTTTGTAGTGTATTCATCAGGCAAAACAATTACTCTTTAAGGGCTATGAATAAAAGTCAACTCTGTCAGGGTTGCTTTGGAAATTTACAGAGGAGGGTATGAAATACTGGAGGCCACAGTAACTTTGTATCACCCTTTCAAATGGCACCAGTATAGAAATCTAAGTAACTGTGTGGTCTGCCTCTAGACATGTTTTCCAGCAAGACTTCAATTATCTTGTCCAACTTTCTTGCAAAAACATTAATGCTAAATAGTGGGCCACAATACAGACTGGTCCATCACCACAGCTTTCTTTCTATCATTCAACTTTTTATTAAGTCCTTTTAAGTTTCCATTGGCTTTCCAAGATGTAATTGACTATCTCCTGTGACTCACCATTGCTGAGGTTTTTTTGTTAGTCCTTACCTTCATTCCTTGCCTTCTGTTTCTTCAATTTGTTCCCTTTCCCCTTTCTTTTTTCTCCCACTGCATTTTCTCCCATATTCCTATTTTTCAACCACCCTTCAGCATTCTGACTTCTTTTGTGTGGTCATCTTCTGGTTTTCCCTACTCATGCAGCTGTGTTATGTTGGTCTGCCTCCACAAACACTATTGCTCTCACTGGGACCCTGGAATTCACTTCACAGTAGCCCCTTGCTCACTTGTTCCCAGCCAGGATTTTCTTCAGCTGGACACAATAAGGTACTTGGTTGATTGGTGCAAATCTCTAGGATTTTGAAATCTAATTGGGAGGCACTCTTCTATCCAGAGAAGAATCATGGATGTATGTGGCTGTTCTTTTCAGTACAAGCGACCCAAAGAAAGCTCTCTATCAGGAGAGCTCAGGACATCCCGCCTTTTGGTAGTCTGTCCATTTTAATGAAGGAGTTTATTCTTACTTATACGTATCATGTGAAAGTCCTTCAAGTGGAAATTATTACTTAGAAAGCTTAGGGAAGTGCTCAAACAGCTATCCTTGGTGAGGATAGGCCTTTAGACTGCCACAAGAAGCCTTATATGGAAAAGTCAGTGAAGTAAATAATTGCCTGCAGGGCTAAGCCCAGACACAAAAAATGTGAATGTGAGAGAAACACAAGTAGTTTGCAAGATCATGATCAATGTCAGTATATTTGTAAAAGGTATTTTAGTCTCTGGCATTCATAAAATTCATACCATAACTGTATGTTGTGTCAATATAAATACAAAAACATTTTTTAGGTAATATATTTCTAGAGAGAACACATTTCACATAAACCTCAAGGATTCAAAGTGAAAAGAGCACCAAGCACCCAGAATTGCTAATAGTGAAGCACACAAAGCTTTGTTGACTTTTTGGGGGCTATTTATATGATGAAAGTTATCTGTATTCCTAAGTGCTCTCATTACTGTGTTCTAATAATGCCATTTCTTTTTTTTTTTCCTCACCTCTTACTCTTCAGAATGATAATAATCCATAGGTGACCTCTTCCAATAGTAAATTACCCTTCAATCCCTGCATCTCTGTGCCAGATGGAGAGCTTCGAGATGTTCATACCTGTGCTTGGCTGAGACTCTCTACCTGCTAAAAAGGTGCAAAATTATTGCACATCAGAATTGAGAACTACTCTTGCCCATAATGCAATGAGGCACAAACAACATTTATTATCCTCTTCCAGATTTTCTGTTAGTACTTAAGGCCGAGTGAAATAATTTATTTCTCACCAGATTATAGCACAATTTGCAGGTCATATTTTTGTGTTGAAACTGCACCTGCAATTACTACTGGGTCAAAGTATAAAGCTATGGTATTGTGTTCATAAAGAAACTTATGTAAAAGAGAGAAAAACTTTGAGAATGCCATAGAGTTCTCCATTTTCTTCTGTAAGGGAGGAAACTGATACCTACAGAGAGAATGTGATCAAGACTATGGATCCAGCACACCTTTCAAACCAGCAACAGTTAAAAAGCGCTGCAGCTCCAGAGTGCTCTGGATGAACAGCAGCACAACTGTGCTGTGACTGAAAAGTCTCTTTTACTTTGAAACTAGCAAAGCCTCCCCTGCTGTCATGGTGAGCAGCACATAGGGGTATAGCAATGCATCTGTATAACAGGCCATTCCCATGCACCAACCAAACTGTGTATAGGTAACAGTCCTGTTTTCAGGGTTCTCAGGGAATCATCAAGGCAATTGAGACAACAACAGGATGAAAGTGGGAATGAAAAGCCTGGGAAACTGCCTGGAAAAAATGCAAAACCTAGATAGAAGATGCATGGCCTGATGATGGACACTTAACCAATTAGGTGTCTTGAAGGATGTGTGCCTGCCTTATGGACAAGTGACTTAGCCAATCGAGAGACACCTGTATACATGGACAGCAGAGCTAGAAGCTATAGCTGGAGTTTTATGTAAACAATAAACGGCTTTTATTGATTGCTTAATTGATTTTGTTATTCAGATGCCCATTTTCACTCTGCATAATGGTGACCCCGATGTCTGTACGAGCGCGGGACACTGACGCGGGCCGGGACTCTGAACGTCGATCGGGACGAAGGGAGTCCGCGGGGAAGAAGGCAGGGGGCCCGGCCTACAGACTCTGGGGCGGGCCGCGGAGCTGGGGAGTCGCAAGACTCCACTCGGAATACGGAAGCGCATAATCTTCCGAGGAAAGGCCCCGGAGAAGTAAAACTTCTAATTGCTGCAGCGGGTTTCACCGAATTAAACAGGTGAGGGACCGCGGCTGGAGAAGACAGGGCAGGCTTTGTCCAAGGAAGAGGAAGCTACCTTAAGTCTCCTCCAAATACTCCTTTCTGTGAAAGGGGGTAAGTATGACCAGGAGGTCCTAAAGAAGTTGTTACATTGGGGCCGGGAGAGAGGACTTTTAGCTGCTCCCAGGAGCTCTGCGCGGGTGGATTTTATCCTTCAGAAAACCCACAGCCCTAGCCACCAGTCGGTCCGCACTCGGCGAGTGAGCTCTGAAAACGGCAGGGACGGGACAACATTTCCTGAAACACACCTCCTTTTCGGAGCCTAAGTTCCAAGGCCACTCCCTCCCAGTCTCGGTGCGCGGGTTTTTCAACAGAGCCCGCGGCTTTGCCGGAGCGGGACCCGAGCGGGAGCGCACGAGGCCGTGGGCGGCGCGGAACGCGCAGGAACGAACAAGAGCTCCCCGGGAAGCCGCGATGGTCGGCGGTGGCCGCGGGAATCTGAGGGCACCGGGGAACGTGAGATCAGGTCGAAAAATCACGACATAACAAAGGGATGTTTACTGTAATTTAAAGACTTTGTCAGGATTGCGCTCTCGTTCGGTTACTAAGCAAGTAATCAGAGATTTATTGCTTAGGGTAATTACAAATCTCCCGGAAGCCAGACAGAGACAGATGAAGTTGCAGCTTCTTTGCTCCCTGCATGCTGCGTATTTAAGTAAGTTATGAGCAAGTTAGAGGTCTTAGCGAGCACTCCCCCCTGAAACAGTGGGTAGCCCCGCTGGGAGCGGAGCCTCGTTCGGCCCCGCTGAGCCGTGACCGACCTCGCACCCTGTCCCACCGAACTTTTGCTGACTCCCTTGACCCCGCGCGTGGGTTGCCCAGCCTTGCAGGATGTCCCCCTCGGCCATACAGAGAGGCCCCCTAGCCCGGGTACCCCCGCCCCCCCCCCCCCCCGAGTGAACATGGCTGCGTCCTGCAGCAGCACTGTGCATGTGCAGCACAGCCGTCCACACAACAAGATGGAGGTGCCCTCCAAAGATCTTTTATGCAACAGAGGGCTGCTCCGTGTTCTTTTCCGTACAACAAGATGCCGACGCCCTACTGGAGCATGCACATTACCGACGACGCCATTTTGTGACCGCCGAGGCTAGCAGCCTCCGAGTACAGTGCCACCTCTTGCCACTTCTATTACTGCAAGGAGAGGGGGAGAGGACACCGGGACCGAAACTTATAAACAAACAGCAGGACTACGACGGCAAGAAAATTATGCTATCCTGGAACAAGGGACAGATTTGCAAGATACAGGCTCACTGAATGCAGAAAGAGACCCCTCAAATTTTAAATCACAAGATTTTTCAGGAAAAAGTTTAAAAGCCCTTAACTGAACTGAAGTGAGGCGAAAAATTATTAAAGAGAGGGATTTTGATGTAGTAAATGAACGGCTTTTAATTATTCTTTGTCGGGAAACTCGAAAAAGAGCCTTCGCCTCCTCCTCCGCGGTGGCCAGAGACACAAGCACCCGAGGCAGGAGCAGAGCGCCTCCGCCATCGCTGCCGCCCCCGCGCCTGCGGGTTGCGCTGTCGCGCCAGCCGAGCCCGGCCCGGCCCCCGCCTAGCGTCCCTCCCGACAGCAGCCGGCTCGGCCGGAGGGAATGCAGCCACCGCCCAGAACAACATGGTCGATCACAGATAACCTGCAGCTTGACGTGTTACAACAGGACAGTTGCTATTACAGGAATTGGAGGAGCCCCAAAACATAAAAGGCATATGAAGGAAAAGAAAATGCAGATATTTATCTGTTTTGAAATACAGTTGCTAAGAAATAGAATCTGCAGTGAATAGAGCTTGGATCAGGGAAAGAGACTGTGGTTAGCTTTATTGTTCTGGGGTCTTTGAGCTTCGCTGATCCTAAAGAAAAAATCCACTAATGAGTCTATTAAAACCTGTCAAACTTTGGAAGACAACTTAAGTTGTGGTGGTTATCTGAGTCACGGTATTAAAGTGTGTTTATACAGAAAACAGCAAATGTGTTTCTTTAAGTGCTTTCCTACACTAGCTCTGCAGAAACTGCTGATGATTGCTTATTCAAAAAATATACTTTACCTGTAAGCACAGTTGTATAAATTGAACAGTTTTTTGGGAAAGGAGTGCACAGCAGAGAAAGTACAAAACGAGCAATTTCTGGTGTTATGTGCTTGTCCTGGTTTAGGGCAAATTTGGAAAGCAAACCCAAACAGCCCCTCCCCCACAACTGGTCTGGGAAAAAAGAACTTCCTCAGAGAAAAGTGGAAAAAACTATTTACTTAACAAACAAAGTGCCCACAAGCATAAATAATGAATAATATGAAACAACAGAACCTTTAGTTGCTCTGAAGTGATGGTAAATTCAGGAAGTCTCTGCCGTGGGCAGCTCAGCTCTCAGTCTCCTATCAGGTCTCTGGAGGTCCAGGCCCAGTGGGCCCCAGGTGTGAGGGCACTCAGTGCTCCTCTGGGTTTTTCAGTCCAGAACAGCTTTAGACAGTCCCAAGAAAAAGAAAAAAACTGCCCAGAGAACTTCTCTTCCCTAGCTAGCTAAAAACTAACTAAAAAGCACAGGAGATCTCTGTCTGCAGTCTGTCTGAGACATTCATTATCTGAATGTCTTCCCCGCACTGAAACACTCAAGGTTACTTTACAGGCACTGCAAAGAGCCAACCAACTGATACCATTGCACTCCTGTGCAATGACACACGCAGTCCCGAGGAGAGAAGAACGCATAGGAGTCAGGTAGTTTCTCAAAACAAACTGCGTGATTCTTCTTTCTCTATTTCACTCTCAGAATCAGTCTTAAAGTACAGAACACAATATACAGAACAGACAACTGGGGATACAAGCACCATAAAGTCGCCCTAGGACAGTGCTACAGGAACCTTTAAAACTTATTTTATTGCTTTTTTAACAGTGAGGTCAGTACAAAGTTTGTTTTGCTTGAACTTGCTCAAGATATATTTATTTTGATATTTGTCTTGGTGCTTGATCAAGGACTTGAAGTGAACAGCCAGACCTCAAGACCACCATAAACTTTTGCCATTGCATTACTTATATATCAAAAGCTATTGGTTGCTAAACACTCTGCTCAAAAATACTCTGCTCAAAGTTTGTTTACCATACAAACTGTTTCTTTATGGTTTTTTTCCTGTCTGCTTGAGCTAGTGTCACAATGCTCCTGCAGGAGAGGCTGCAGCAGAGCAAACTTCACCACCAGTATGCCTCATCTGATGGGGAGGGATCACATTTAGAGGCTGAAAGCAGCTGAGGCAGTTGACATGGATGCCAATTAGTGTCAAATGTTGCTGTTGCTCTCTGACAGACACCTGTCCATTGGGAACCAGCCCAAGACCTCCAAAGCAGTTTGACAGAAACCCATGAACAGGCAGCAGCTAACAGCAGTCTTTAGTTACATCCCAGCTATCTGAATCAGCCCGGTAAAAAGATTTGCCTTGTTGGCAATGATGAAGCACTGTATTCAGACCATGAAAACATATATATTGTAATGTAGGTAACAACAGATGTTCTGGTGATGATGTGAAGGAGCCCTGGAGGGCAGTAGTTGTCTCCAAGTGAGACACCACTGCCGTACTCTCTGCTGAGAGTTCCATCTACCTCCAGTTGGCTTTACACTTTATCAACCAGATCTTACCCAGATCTCAATCACTTTATCTGGATCTCTAGTGCAAAATACAATCCTTGTCACTGGGTCAGTTAGCAGCTTTTAAAATTACCAGATCAGACACCTGGTAAAGTGTCTAGCAGGAGGTCAGGAGAGACTTGAGGGATAGCCAGAAAGATCTGGCTCTGGCTGACAGGATTTTTGTCTCTGTCACAGCCATCGAAGGACAGACTTGGTAACCAGAGGCCTAACTCATACAAATGTTATGGATCAGACAGACATCTGGCTTTAACTTGTCAAAAAATGTTCAGCTGAAAGATAAATCACCTATTCCTTAGAGATAAGTTATCTAGTAGTAGATGATTCCTTTGCAATGCTTATCAATAAAATTGAGGTTATTTAATTCCACTAAGTTTGTATGATCATTCTCTTGTATGTCAAGGGCAGTGAAAGAGTTACTGTAATCAATCGTGGTCATGCATGTAAAGGCTCCCAAGTTTGTTTCCGTATGTTTACAAATGCATAAGCACTTAACTTCACATCACACTACACCAATGCAGCTAAAAAGGTTTAAATGAACCTTTCCTCCATTTCTTCCAGTTCTTTTTAAGCCAATGCATTTTGGTGTATAGATGAAGCCAATGATGTCCTGCAGGTTGCAAGAAACTCAATGTCTGAATTTAGGCATTGACTGAGTTACCATTACTCCAGAATGAATTAATAAACTTCTTCAACTCAGCCTTTCCAGACATTTCAGGGTAATCTGAATGGTATGTGTTTTCTGCATAGTTTCCTGTTTCATGGGTTTCAATGCAACCTGGGTCGTCAAGGTCCAGCTATAAATCATATATTCTTGTGAGGATACTAGTACATTGCCAAAGTGATGTCTCATAATTCATCACTCCCAAACTCACTCTGCAATAGACAACAGAAAATTAAAATGTCAATTTCATTACAAGAAACACCCCTCTGAGTTCCAAGAAGATGGAATCAGTAGCTATGTTGTGCATCTGGCTTTGCTTGCAGGAGAACAGTGAGGCAACATTGTGACTCTACTCCAAGAAATGCTTGGACAGCAACAGGCTTGGATCTGGATTAGTCTGCGCTTACTACTCTGCACTATGTTTCTTGGGAAATTAAGAAAAGAGAAAGTAGTGAACTATGCAACTGTGAAATAACAGCACAACAGCAAAGAGCAAAGAGCATCAGTGTAGTACATTACAGTAAGGTTTTTTGCATAAAAAAAATTCCAGTTTGTATGCATGTGCATGAAAATACAAATATACTACAACATTGCAGCATTACTTAGCTAGAGTAAGTATGGATATTTTTCTAACATCAGTGTCTGTATTTCTGAATAATTTACAAGACCATGCTAGTAAATACCAAAACTCTCAAGACTTCTGAGTCTGATCTTGCCTGGTTTGGATGTGTTGAGAAGCCAGCAATCCCTATTGGCATTAATAGGTTTTGCAAGAGTCAATTTTTATAAAAACACAATAATTAGGACTAAAACTTTTTCTGAAACCCCTAAACAGGTTTATGGGAGATGTAAAATCTTTTGTTAACTCAACTGAGAGGATAAAAGAAAAGGGATGCTTTCAAATTTGTGAGCATTTCTTAACATGCCAGCCTCATAAGAGATATGAACTTTCCTGCAAACTTTGTCTCTTGCACTGAGGCCATGATGGCCACAACAAAATTATTATAAAACTGACTTAGAGAATTTAAATATTTTATTTTTATAGACCTAAAATCAGGGTCTTTGTTTTTTGACACAACCACATACATTCTCGCTTAGGTCATTCATGATTTATAGTGGTCATGTATTCGGACTAAACTGGCTTCAAGGCTGTGTTGCTCTTCTGGTTCTCCTTATTTTCTTTTTTTTTTTTTTTGTATTCCATTTTGTCCTGAGAAACCTTTTATTTCAGTGGCTTTTTTCCATTTTGTATACCTAAATCTTCTACTGATAAAATCAGTGAGACCTATATCACTGGTGGCTGAATAAGTACAACGAAGCCATATTTCTTGTCTAAAATATATCAAGCAAAGGTTCTTGTGATTTTAAAGGCTGATTCATACAAACTTTTCTTCAACAGATTAACTAGCCTCCTCACTTACACAACTGATTACACTCCTCTACTTAAATAAGGAGTAAAGACCATAATGTATCATAACTTCTTCACATGAGATCACTCATGGATTAAGGAAATACTTAGCTGTGGCAATATTGCAAAAATAATGCCTGGCCTTCTTGTGAATGTGTGACAGGGAAAAAAATCTGTATCCAATAGTTAGGAATAGCTCTGGTTGTCGGACACATTTGAATAAATTATATCAGAAGTCAAGTATTCTTTTGTCATTTTTGTGACCAAGAAACCTATATGCGGCCTTAAGTGTAGTACTGATTATTTTAATTTTTGTTGTAGCCTGCTTATTGCACCAAGTTGTACTCATGCATTGTTGAAGGAAGGTTAATAAACAGTAGGGAAAAATAGACTTCTGAAACTCAAACTACAATTAGTCCAGATTTTGTAATGTTTTTTGCATCTGTAATAAATACATTTTATGTTGTTCAAAACTAGATATTTGAAAAACAGTATCTGGTTCTTTGATAAATAGAAATAATTCTAAGACATTAAAGACTTAATGGCATAATTTAATTTTACCTTTCAAAAGCACAAAGCCACACCAAGCATTTTACGAGAGAGGAATTTTGATAATATTTTTTTCCTGTGGATTAAAAACAGAAAAATAAGGAATAAAATAGGAGGGGAGTTGAGCGGAAGGCAATAGATGAAGGCAGTGGAAGCATCTTATTATTCCAAATCCTCTTTGCTATGAGTTTTAATCTAGAATGAGAATTATTTTATGGTTTGTCCAGTAAATACCAAAATACATAATCAAGACAATAGAATCTTTTTTACTGGGGAATCTAAAAAACAGGTACTGGCGGTTAGCAGTGTAAAGTCAAGTAGTGTGCAATTGGCTTTTATCATAGCAATGCTAGCAGAGCCTGATAAGGAAAAATAAGAAACCTATCATTGTGTTAATAGCTAAGTTAATGCCAAAACAAAATAATATTTATCCTGTAGGAGCAGCAACTGTGTTGTACTATTGAATTCAGTGACTTACAAGGTTCTTAGCAATGAACACAACCAGCTGTGCCTGGCAAGAACAGGCAGCTTGCAGCACCTCAATACAGGCTCAAAATGAACTTATTTTTAATAGTTGTATAATTTTCCATTCATAAATGGTTTTCAGTTAGTTTCAGTATTCTTGTAGCAAACATCTGTGTAGGCACCTTGAACATTTTGGGGTTGTTTATTTTTGGCTTGTTGCTGATGGTTAGCAGAAGAGACACTTTCAGGTTCTGTTTGAGGAACCTCAGGGCTCTGTTTTAGGCAGCTCAGCCTAACAGAATTAAGCCTGACATGTTTCAAGTCTAGTACTTTGTTAAATAAACATAAAACAATGGTTTAGATTTCTAGTACAACTCCTGAACCGTATGAGACTCAAACTTTCCCAGTTGCTTTACACCTCTATAAATAAAGATCATAAAAGAAGAGTACAACAGGATAAACCAACATGAATTTGAAATCTGCTGCAGCACATTAAATGGTGCGGTCTCATTGAAAGAAAGGGTGACCCTGCAGCTTCTTGCGGTTTGAAGCTAATTGTTTTTGTCAGGATGGGAACATCTGGAAGTCCACTGCCGTGTCCCACCAGCAAGGCTTCAGTAACTGAGCTGGCTTGCAGAGAATGAGCCCACTTTGTAGCAACACAGCAGGCTCAGACACCACCTATTCTGCTCTCCGAACTGTCATGCATAACAACTTCATTGTGCTAAATTGAACTTGAAAGCAACCAAAGGCTATGAGAAGGAGAGGCTATGAGAAAAGCGTGCTGTCAGCACAGGCAAAAGCTGACCTGGAAAGTAGGCTCAGAGACAGGAGAATAAAAGACCAGGATCCATGAACATAGCATATTGTTTTATGTTAAAGTATGATTCCCATACCAGAGAAAACGCCAAATGTGATGTAAATTTATTTAAATAGATTCCACAGCTTAAAGGTTTGCCAGCCGCTCTTAACCAACTTTCCCAGCACTCTGATTCGTTAACTTACAGTGGGAATATAATGATATATAGTCATCATTGTAACAGATTCTTTGCAGAGACACAATGATGATTAATAGCTAGCAGCAAATTTTCACATGGGCTCTGAAGCACTATAGCATTAAGCAAACACTCCCAAATCCCCCTTTTCTGTTCCGCTGAAAAGTACTCTCCATGTAACTTGCAGATATGAACAAAGCCTATCTTAATTCCAATCAGCTTTTCCTCATTCAAAGAAACTTTCTCTTTTTCATAATTGATTCATGTGCATTTTTCTTTCATCTTTCACAGAGCCTGAGACTCTACTTTTTACTGAATGGAGAGAGGAAATAATTTCAGTAATAACTGATTTTGCTTTGTTTGAGCCTCTAAAATATATTTTGAGACTTTCCTCAGTTAGTTGAGCTAATGCATATTAAAAAGACACACAAAACTAAAAAGGAAGCCTTTCTGTTCCTTGAAAGATTATGAAGCACAAGCACTGAGAGATGAGCTCAGAGAAACGGTTCTAGTTGTGTAAGTCCAAGACTGGAGAGCAACAAAAATAAGCTCCCCCAATTTATTGTATCAATTTCCATTCCCATAAGAAACTTCTAGTTGAAACTGGAATTAATTCACTTTTCCTTGCAGAATTATTTCAAAGATAAGACTTTGAGTAGATATATTTTATCAGATTTATTTAGAAATACCTAGAAATACATTATTTTTATA
The DNA here is from genome assembly GCA_910950805.1 of Acrocephalus scirpaceus scirpaceus. Taxonomy (NCBI): domain Eukaryota; kingdom Metazoa; phylum Chordata; class Aves; order Passeriformes; family Sylviidae; genus Acrocephalus; species Acrocephalus scirpaceus. Next base: position 59,841,224 of record OU383776.1, read on the forward strand.
TTAAAGTTTTATTCACTGATGTGAATTTGTAATTTTTTCCACAAATATCCTTGCCATGTTGATGGAGAAAAAATGTTTTTAGGGAAATTTCAATGTTCCTTTCAACACTTCCACTGTAGTAAAACTAAACTTGGAGGGAAAAACACTTGATTTACATTAGAATAAGCATAGGGCAGAGCAGCAGGATACAATTTTAGGTTTTTATTAGGGTAAACCCTTTTAAAGAGAAAGGAAAATTTGCACCAATGCAAAAAAAAAAAAAAGCTGAAATTGATGGAGAATGTCAATTTTGCTCATGCTCTGGAGGAATTTATTGAGAACTTATGCAAAGTCTATAGCTCCATGTATGTTACTGTTAGACTTTGCATATTATTGGTGTTCCATTCATGAATTGATGATTTGATCTGTCCAATCCAGGATAATATTCCTTGCCCTTTGCATATTAGATATAAGTAGATGAAAATTGACTTTGAAAGTAACATAATACCTAGGAAAAGGTAGTGCTTGCTGAAATCATTTCATACATCATGTGAGATGAAAAAGTAAATACATTCGTCACCGATCTTCTTTTATATGCATTTTAACATAACGCTATGGTCAAGTTGTGTGTTAATTTGGTGGGTTTATTGTCCAGAAGAAGTTAAAATCTTAACTCTTCTCACAATGAATTATTTTGAAAGAAGGCAAAATATCTGTGAACATATTAAATTGTTTTTTATTCACGAAAAGTTGTTATTTGGTTTGTTTCAGGGATGAAATTATCTAGTGACATGAATGGCATGGCAGATTTTCATCAGAATTTTCTAACAATTACTTAGGAAATAACATTGCATATCAAAATCTGTCAAGAGATCAGATTTCTACTCCATTTCTTTATTTTTACGCCCTTTGTAAGCATGTTTGCTCCTTCTGTGTGTTTCAGAGATATTTCACCGTGGTGTAACTTACCAGAATTAGCAATGGTTTAATACACATGACCCAAAACTTGAGTAAGACTCACAGGATTTTTGTCAAGTACTACTAATGCTCAATGAAGTAAAGGTTGCATTACTGACCTGGATTTTCTCCTCTATCAGTGTGTGACATTCTTTTCTCTTTACTGAAGAGACATTGCTTTAAAGAAAAACTTGCACTGTTTTCTCCTAGCAGTTCCACTTTTGACTTCTAATTGAAATTACTCAACATTTAATTGAAATAGTTAAAAATAAAATTCTAGTATTTATTAGTGACCTCTATTGAATAACACTTGCATTGCTGTTATTTAAGAGGGACTGTCATTGGAAATGTTCCCGGAAAAGTGGAAATCTAAGCCTGCATATGGACAAGGGAGATCCATTCACTGGTTTATGGATACCAGGTTCCTCCGTTGTAGTCACAAATTGATGCAGTGTCCCCTTTGATCCAGTGTTTTTTATTTGAAACTCTGAAATTGCTGCAAATATGTAAAATCTTGTGTAGTCAGTGAAATCCCCATTGTGCATCTGAGAACCTTTATGTATGTTGTTTATTCTGGCAAATGCATAGAATTCATGCATGCTCCTGATGGCCTCCGACAATAGTATGCAAATAACTGGCATGGAGGGCTAAAATCACAGATGTCACACCCTTTTCTGGATGTGTTAGCTAAAGTACATTAGGCATGTCAGCCTGTTCATGCATGCTAATCTATATTTTGGAGGACAGCAGAATCCCAGCACAGCTAGGGTTTCACAGCATTTGTTCTATTGTTTGGTGCTGTGTATATAGTTCCACAGAGGCAAGCTTTAGGTAACTGCAGTGTTAGACCCGAAACCTCCTTTCTCAAGTAGTCCCTAATTATTTATGGTCATACGTTACACTACTGTTGGGTTTTAGGAATTGTCCTTTTAGTTTTGTTTTGTTTTGTTTTTCTCCTCCTAAAGGATTTTCCCCCATACAGGTTGCTAGGAGACAATTAGGACTGGCTACTTCATGGAGACAAAATAAGGTGTCACAGAAGCTCAGGGGAGGGCTGCAGCTGGCTACTCTCTCTTTACCTGGGGCTTCTGGTGAATGTTAAAAATAAACAGGGCAAGAGATCGATTTTAACTCCTTTAGCGCCTTTATTAAAATGGGGAGCTCGGGTGGGGTCGCCTGCACTGCTGCCGTTGCTCCCTGGGGACGCCGTCGACACCACCGAGGAGGAGGTCTGTGGCGATCCTGCTGCTGAGCTGCTGCAGGGCCGGGAGTTCGTCCTCACGGGGGTTCCCAGAAACTCGCTGAACTCGGCTCAGTCGAGGGGTGTTTCTTTGGCTGATTACCTTTTAGGTTGCGGAGACTCTTTTTCAGAGTTGGGCATCATGGGAGTTTAGTTGATTTGCATATTGGGTGGTGTCTTTGAATATGACGAGCAGGCAGGCAGGGAGCAACAGAGGCCTAACCCAGTGGAAAGGGAAGCGGGGGAAAACCTGGGAATTGGGGAGAAGTAGGGCATATAACTTGGACACTGGGGACCAGGAGGACGTGGGGAGTACAGCGCGGGTACAGACAACAAGGTGAGTGACAGCATAACTTTAAATACAACTGTAACAGCATAACAATTTAACAACATACAATAGTGAGTAACTTGGAGTCTCTGGGTTTCATTCATCTCAGTGAACAACACTGATACCACAAGTTTTGGACTGGGAAAATGGGGTTGGGTGCAGCCCCTCACTGTCTTGTGCTCAGCTTTCAGAGGGAAGAGAGGCTGAGGTCGCTGTGGGGAGAATTTGTCCCCACTGCAGGGTTCCATCTTCTGCTGCCTTTCTTCTACAGTGAGTGGAGCTCTGCCTTTACCGGGACCTTATTAACACATTGCCTCACTAAGAGAGGGATTTTTCACCATCTGCTCGGGTGCCTCAGGGGAAAACCCCGGGACCCTGAGCCCACCTTTCCCTGCCCTGCTGGGAGCTGGGTTGCTGCTGCTCTGCCCCCGCTGCTTCTTCGGCACTGCTCCGAGGTTTTGCTGCGCTGTAGCCCCGCACCCCCAGTGTGCTGAGACGCCCCGCGGGTCCAGCCACAGATCCAGAGCTCCTGATACATCTTGTCCACCACCCCAGGAATTTTACTCATTCCTGCCATCCCCGCTTGCTGTTTCCGAGGGTCCTGCTGGGGCACTGGGATCGGCTGCCCCAGGGGTTTCTGAAGCAAAGCCTCTCTTCCGTCCCTTCCATCTCGGCCTGTCCGCCATTACCGCGCGCTCCCCGAGCCCGCGCCACAGCGCCCCCTGCAGCCGCGGGGGAATCACCGCACCCGCCCTGCCCGCCGGGAGCCACCAGCGCCCCTGCTGGCCATGACCGGAACTGCACCAAGGGGAAAGGGCCTGCGGCCGAGAAGGGGTCACTGGGTTTGTGGTTCTGGCTGTTGTCACTGCCATGGTTGTTGTTGTTTGTTTGCCTTGTTACACACACTAGTAGAGAACTGTTATTCCTATTCTCATATCTCTGCCTGAAAGCCCCCTGTAATTTCAAAAATTACAGTACTTCAGAGAGAAGGGGGTTACATTTTCTATTCCAGGGGAGGCTCATGCCTTACTTGACAGACACCTGTCTTTCAAACCAAGACAATTACATAGCTTGCTAAAAATATTAGATGGAGATGACCCAAGGGCACAGTCAAATATTCTTAGTCCTTGCAGAAGTCTAATTTAGAATTTCAGGCTTATATATTCAGAGTACCTTGTGCTCTGTCTTCTGCTACACAGTGAACTTCTAAGCCACAGACTTCCGCTATCTTCCCTCACTTTGAGTTTGGTGGCAGCATATGGGCTTCCCTATTTTCAGCAGCCTTTAGTCACAGTGTTAGATAACAGTGTCACTCTATCTGTGCCTTGAAGATCTCTGACCTTTTGTGCCTACTAAAGTGGTGTAACTCTCCCTTTAAGACCACCACATTTATAAGGAAGAAGAAACCCTGTGTTGTTCTTCCTATCTTCAATTACATTTTCTCATTTCAGGTATACACAGTTCCACATTTCCAAGTTAGTCTGTTTTATTATCCAGTTCCAGATCACTTCTTGTTTCCTCTGTGGGCTGACAGCCTTGCATTGATTGAACCTAGATTTCATATCTATATGAAATTAAAATTGTGCCAAATATGGGGAACAAATGCCTTCAATTGTCTTGGAAAATAGCCCTGTGAGTACATTGGCATTACATTTTGTGTTTAATCATAGCTACAACAGCCTCTCTTAAAAAAAGATGCCTAAAAGCTATAAGGAATGTCTACTTTCTTTCAAGGTCCACTCAAGTACCCGGTGCACAGCTTTTTATTTCTAAATCTCAACTCTGAAAATAAAGTTAAAGAAGTCTTGCTGAAGGTTAACCTAAAATAAGCCCCCCATCTTCCGTTTTTTCTATTTTTATTTTTGCCCTGATTTCTGCATATTCCTTAGGTCATTAGTAAGAGCAACAGATCATGATTAATATCATAGACACAAGTGTCCCGTGATACCATATTTCTTGAACCATATTTTTGGATCCTTGCTGACAATGTCTCTTAGTTGCTGTGAAGGCAGATGGTGCGTTCACAATAGAATTCCACTATTCTTGTCTTCTCTTACTTTCACTTTTAACCTTTTACTTTCTGACTCTCATGGATCACCAATTTTTGTATGTTTATCCAATAAAAAACTTTCTGAGAAAGTAATCTTCTCCCAAGTGTAACAGAACCTATTTCTTCAAACTCTTAAAGCAAACAGTTCTCTGCAAAGAGAAGAAGTGCTTTGTACCCCTTAGGAAATAAGAAAGCTAACACGTTGTTCATTAGACTCAGTACATGCTGCCTCTTGGCTGAACTTCATGTGAAACAAAGCTGAATAAAGAATGAGGTATGATGATGTGAGTAAACACTCAGGGCACCTCAGTGCCAGGAAACATGGGACATTGTGCTAGCGGAGGAGAAAAGACTCAGAAAGGACATGGAGAAGCTATGAACTTTCATAGCTGATGGTAAGAATGGGGATAAAGCAGATGGCTACTGGAGATATCAAAAAGAAATACTAGGATTAGGATACAAAGGCATCCTTCCTTCATCGACTCGCAGGAGACAATCTGCTCACATTTTCACATTCAAAAGGATTTTTAAAAGTTTTGAGAGGCACTGGAAAATTGGAGCGGATCCATTTGGGGGAACAAGATGATCATAGTGCCTGGAAACTTGGCATACAGTGAAATGTTAAAGAAACTGTGTTTGCTCTGCCAGGAGATGATGAAGCTAGGAGGATCAAAGAATCTTGTATCTAACAGGTATTTGTAGAGTAGAAGCTGTTTGTGCTTCACAGTGATGCATGGTGATAGGACAAGAGGGAAGGGGTACAAACGACTGCCTGAATAGAAGAAAAACATCACTAAATATCACTAAAATATTGGAATGGTTTGCTCAGGGAAGTGGTAGAGTCTACCTCGTGGAAAATACTCATGTCTTAGTTTGACAAAGCCCTGGATAACCTAATCTAAAGACTAAAAGTTTGGATCAGATGATTTCTAAAGGTCTCTTCCAACCTAGACTTCTCTATTATTCTGCATCTCACACTAGATCTGAGTTTAGCATAGGGTAAAAATCGTAGAATAAGGCTAATTTTAAAGGCTATGTTTAAAATTAGCATACATTTAGCATTTCAAAACAAAACATATATTTGTAAATTATCTCCTTTTAACGAGGGTAAACTGTTTGGCAGTTTTTTAAAAATTTGAGAGTTCCAGGCCAATGTGCTCAGTTCTTCAGCCAGCCATTCTCCGTTCTCATCTCAAACCTCTCTGCCTTCTAAGTAGCTCTGACAACCTGCCTGTCTCAGATGTCTGTCAATCAAGAATAAGATGCTGTGACCTTCAGTTAACATAAAAGAGTGACTTGGATTAAAATGTTTATTGCAGAAGCAATGAGAAAATATAATTTTGTAAAAACTGAATTTTATTTGTTTTGATTGTATTCCATTGTGGCTGGTGTCACTACACATCTTTTATCATGCATCCCCTTTGATTCTAAGTGTTCACACCCCCTTTATTTTGAGTCCTCCAATATCTCCTTTGTTAGTTTTAGTCATCAAGTCAGCTAGCACTTCCATTTTGCTGCCTCTTATTTCCTACTCCTTATATTATGATTTGTCCTAAAATATTTCATTGGTTCTCACACCTTACTCCAATGATATGCTCTCAACCTCACCTCTACTTGGACCTGATCCTTCTCTGTGATCTTCCACACCAAATCTCTTTTCTCTGTTGATCTCTGCCCTTCATTTGTGCCCTTCGCAAGACTTGCAATTCAACAGCGTCTCTCAATTCTGCAGTGCATCTGCTGTTTACTTCTGACAGTGTAACGTTTATTTGGATTATTGTCTGCAGTTATAGGGTCTTTTATACTGTAAACTATTAATCATTTCATCATTAGCTTTTGCCTTCTGTGAGATCACAAACGCTGTCTTCCATATCTGAATCTCATGTTCTTTTTGCCATGGAATTAAGAAGGCCAAGTGATTTCTCTCTTCTGAATGTTTTTTCAAATCTGATATTTGTTATAACTGTGGAATAACTGTGCTTCTGTTCCCTATTCAGATGCTGATTTTACAGTCTTTTCTGCCTTTTCTGCAGCTTTATGTCTTTCTGCTGTTTACTCCACTCAAGGATTCATGAAGTTCTTAGAATCATGGAATCATAAAAGGATTTGAATTGGAGGGGACCTTAAAGAGCATTTAGTTATAACCCTCCCTGCCACTAGGCGTTCTCCTCTCCTTTTCCATCATGCCCAGTCATGTTCTTTCCTGTTGTTATACTTGTCTTCTTTACTAAAATCTTTGCTGTACTTTACTAAAACCTTTGCTCTTGTCTTGTTGCCATCTTCAGGCCCCTGATATGCTCTCAATGGAGAAGAGGCTAAGCAGCAGTCATTGGACAAGATGAATGGAGCTTCTGGAGGACTGTCTCAGCTGTTCGTAATATGCTCTTGTGCTGCCCTTCAGGCCAGCATTCTTACCTTGATACAGAGCACTTCAACATCTAATCACCTGAACTCTCTCAGGGATGAACTCCTCTGTTTACTCAAGAAAAATTGAAGAAGAAGACATCCACATGCTAATGGTCTGTCTCTCCCTGTCCTGGAGTAGATTTTAGGTTGCCAATCCTTTTCCATAATTCATTGAGTAATGTTTTGCCACCTGCACCATTATTCTTTCAAAACCACACTTTTGAATGGCGCTTCCTATTTCAGCTTCTCTTCAAACAAAACAATTGGGTGTGATCTCCAAAACTGCAGCAATTGCAAACTTAGAATAAAATATGAGGCAGCCTGGCACAGCCTCGGCTACAAAGGGGACTCTAATAGGGGAGTAACAATTTTGGTATGACTTGGATCATACCAAAGAGGAATGAAGATGATCTCAATGACCTCTATCTATTTCATGGGAACTCCTGCATTGGGTAAAGATCAAGGGAATACTTAGATATTTTGCCCTGCCTTACCTGTCTGGTCATGATTCCTCCCTAACCAACCTCTCCTACAATAAAAAAATAGCAAATGGTGGCGTAGCACACTGTGTTGGTTTTGCATAGTTAAGTCTTTTGGTGACGAGTGAAGAAACCAGCCACTAAAGCCATTTGTTCTGTGGGAAGCTGCTAGAAGCTTCCTCCACATATGGCAAAGTCAATTGCAGGCTGGCTCTGAAAATAAACATGCTTCCAAGCCAATTAAAGTAGTTGGTAATGCCTCTGTGACGATATATTTAAGAAAGAAAAAACCTACATGCAATTCCTTTTTCTTCTTCTCCTCCCAGGGTGGTGAGGCAGCTGCCAGGGCCCTTCTTGGTGTGGTCACAGGGGCCAAGCTAACAAGTGCTGTCCTGGCACTGCAAGTGGCCATGCAGCTGGGACCATGCAGCAGGGGCCAGCACTGGGAGCGCCCATGCAGCCGGGGCTATCTGAGCACAGTCCACAGAGAACTCTGCTGCTTGGCCACTTTTAACTCACCGTGCTGAGGGCAGAAGGGCAGAAAAGCTTCTCCTTTTCACTGCCCTGTGTGAAGAGAGGCACTGACTGGAGCCAGCGCTGCCGCAGCCGGCAGGGACCACGTGGCCAGCAGCAAGGGGCATGATGAGCCATTCCCTGGATGCAGAGCCCAGACAGGATCAACCTTTCAGCACTGCTAAACCCTGTAAGAACTTTGCAATTGATAGAACTTGAGAACAAACAAAGCCACGGACACCAATTCTCTCCTGAGTCAGAGAAAAGGAAAAGGTGAAGATACGTGAGGAGAAGAACCTGGCGGCACCAAGGTCAGTGGAAGGAGGGAGGGGCAGGAGGCGCTCCGGGCGTGGGAGCTGAGATTCCTCTACAAGCCATGATGAGGACTGTAATACAACAAACAAAATGTTTCCCTGTAATTCAGGAAGTGCACGGGGGGATGCAGAGGTCCCCTCGCAGCCCTTGACAAAAGGTGCTCTTGTTGGAGTGCGTGGATGCTGAAAAGCTGTAATCTAGTGGGAGACTCAAACAGAGAGAGAGAGAAGATAGAGAAAGAGAAGCCTTGTTTCCAAACCGGAACAACTCATCCTTAAAAAACTATACCCCATGAACTAAAATGACCCATGCCATGCAGTCTGAGAACACTATTTTGCCTGTGGGAGGGTCTCAAGTTACAGCAGGTTCGGCAGGACTGCTCCTCCTGAATATTAGAACCAAGTTGGAGAAGTCCATAGGAGGAACCCCATGACACAGCAGGAGAGACTCCTCTCCCTAAGCGGACTGAAGAAAGATTTTCAGGAGTCACATGCTGACTAAAACTCACGTGTTTTGCCTCCCTGCACTATCGGTGGGAAGGAAAGAAGGAAGGTAGGAAGAAAATAGGGGTAATACTCTTACATCAGTCCACTCTGGCAGGTGCTGAGGACAGAATGTACATCTGTTAAAATTCATAGATCCAGTTCAGGAATGGCCTGGGAATTAAGTCTTCTTCACACAAGAAAGAGGAGAAAGAAGAGAAGATGGTGGGCTGTTGGGCATCTTCTCTTTGAGAAGGGAAGAAGAAATTGTGAAACCTAAAGTAAAAAGTAGATGAAAAAATTGTTATATTTATCCAGTGTGCTGAGGATGACAGTATTACATCAGAGGCCAGGTTGGAGAGGAGCAGTTCTTGACTCACAAGGCTTCAGTGATCTGACCATGAAACATCACGGGTTATCTTACCTAGAAAAATGATTAAAGAAATTTAGGTCATGTCAACTACAAAATTTGTCATGGTAAAACATACTTCTGAGGAAAATAAGGAGTTTGTAAGTGCTCAGGATGTTGTACTGGCTCTCTGTGCAACAAAAAAATCCACAAGCCATATGGATGAGAATAGCTTTGCCTCAAGGAGGTATTTAATTTAGGGATCAGAGATCCATGAAAACACATTTTCTCACAGTTATGTAACTTCTTGTTTGCTTACGTAGAACTGACAGTGTGTTAATTGACTTACAATACATGAAAAAAATCCTTTCTATCAACTGGTATCAATAAAAATAAAATTACAGCATACTCTCATGGAAAACAGCAAAAAAATTGGAGCAAATGTGATATGAGAGAAAAGTACTATTTTCATCTTCTCTTGTGGAAACTACACTGTAAGTGCCTTTTAAGATGGTCTAAAATGAATATTTGGGGCAGGTCCAGTTATATTAAAATAATCGGGTGAACTTCAAATTCTCTTTTTCTGAAAAGCTAAGGTGCACACCTTTTTGAGCCAGCCTAGCTCAAACGGTGAGGGAAATAAAGGAACTACTGTGCAACAAGCTTCCATGTGATTGACCTCTACCATTTGCCCCAAAGAACCAGGTCTGAACCTGAAGTACGCAGTGTCGCCGTCCACCCCTGAAGCCGGGGCCCAGCAACCGGTCTTCTGGGGTGCCGCGACCTTCCCCCGACAGCCTGCCCTGAAAAGGGCAGCCTATGTGTCGACGGGGCACAGGCACTCCCTCAGTGACTTGCTCTTTTGTGAAGGTTGCCGAGGCAACCGATCCCAGGGCTGGCAGTGATCAGCTCGTGCAGCCTTGGGCTGCTAGCAGGCGACGCAGGGAAGAAGCAGGAGTCGGGGGATGGTCTCCAGAAGCTTCTTTATTCTTCCAGGGCGACGAGGGCTCAGAAGAACAGAAGTCCCGAAGACCTCGAGGGGTCTTGCAGGGCTACCTTTATACAGTAACTTGGGGGGGTGGTCAGGGAACAAACCAATGGGGAGAGGAATTGGGGAACAAGCCAATCGGGGAGAGGATCCAAACCTAACTAGCCAATCGTGGCAACAGCATTACCCTAAGGGGGGTGAGGTAATGTTCCTTCTGGAAACTTCCCTGAGCAGAGGACCTGTTTGAGGACTTCTCTTCACAGGGAAGTCTCAGCAGGGGACTGCACTGCCTCAGGGGAATTTTCCCTCCAAGGCAATGTCCCTAGCTCTGCCTCACATTCCTCCCCAACAATTCCCCCTTTTTTATTAATTAAATAAACTTTCGAAATGGCTTTCTTGAAACAGGACATAAAACAAGTGAACATCATAAGAACAATAACAATAATGACTAACACCCAAAACAAATTCTTCAGCACAGAGGCAACCCAACCCTTGAGTCCCCAAAATCCGAGCAAGTCCTGATGCCACTCAGGGTCCTTTTCAGTCTTTAAACTCTGCACCTCTTCCTGGAGCAGCTGAATGTTTTTTGAGATTGATTGACTGTGGTCTGATAGGTTGAAACAGCACATTCCATCAAAGTCCTTGCAGCCGTGTCCATGTACAAGTAGGAGGTAGTCGATGGCTGCTAGATTCTGGAGGGTGGCATGTCGGACAGTTTCTTCATCCCTCAGTAGGTCACTCAGAGCCTGTGATGTCCTGTTGGCTTGCTTACTCAGCCAACACCCAAGGTGGTGTAACTCACCAAGACTTTTCGCGGCTGCCACCCAAGGAAGAAAAATCGAAACCGTGATCCTCTTGCTTTTGGGACAATCCCAGAGGGTGGCATCACAATTTTCGTCGAATGGGGAATATGATCTTTTGGAGCGAGCCAATTTGCTTTTTTTTTGTTTCCATTCATGCAAGAGGGTAATATTGGGTGTTAGCGTAGTAAGCCTTCCAAAAGTATATGGTCCTCCCTTAATTCGGGATGGAATTCCTGACCATGCCCTGTCCCCACAAATGAGGAAGACTCCTCTAGGGAGAGCCCTTGGGATAAGAGAGCCTGATGCATCATAGGGAGCTTTATTTGTGTGGGTGCACCAGTTAGAGGTTGTGTAGATTTTATTTAGAGGAGAAAGGTCAGTCGTATAACTTACTGCTGTGTTTTGGAAATAAAAATTAAAACAATAATTGGCTCTTGCAGATCCTAGTAGGTCCAATTCTTGGGGTTCGTTTTTCTGATTTGGGCGTTCCTCATGGCTGTCTGGGACGGCTTTGGGCAGAAGTTCCATCCATGCATCCCAGGTTTTCCGGGCAAATCCTTTCCCACTCTCTGGTGGGGCAGGCCATTTCCCTGAAAAGGGATGTGGAGGACTGGGCTCATCAAGTTTGAATGGAATCCCTACTAAGCATGATGACAGCGGGCTGTCCACAGAGCCCATAGATAAACACATGTTGTCTTGGTTGAGGGATCTTGCCAAGGTCACCCATACGTTTTGCGGTGGTTGTCCAACTCTCCATGCCATTGTGCTCCACAGGACTGCCATCATCCAGCATGCGAAGAGGTGAGGTTGCTTTTTCATGGTGAGGGGCTCTTTGGGAAGGGTCTGCTTCTGATAAAACAAAAGAACTTGTTTTAGCAGCTTAACAGTAACTTTTAGCTTTTATAATCTGGGTTGGAGGACATAAGGGTAGAGGGTTAGGAAAGAGGGGGTTTAGGGAAGAAACAATACTGCTGAAGCTTCCTTTAGCTTTTCTTGTCCTTCTTTGAACTTTCTTCTATAGTACCACTCTTTTCTCCCTTCCTCTTTCTCTCAAGCCCTCTTTTTCCTTCTATACTCCTCTCCTCCTTTTCATTCCCTTTTCTCCCCTATACTCCCCTTTCTTTTTTCAACGTACTCCACGCATTCTTTCATCTATCATTCACATACTTTCTTGACACGTACTTTTTTCTTTTTACAAAAACTTGTCAACACTCTTAAACTTAATATATAAATGGGAGGGTACGAGGTACATTTTTCAGGGGAAACACATAGTAGGGATAGAGGTAGTTGAACTCTAGTTCGAAGAACTGAGCGACTTTTTAACTGCAAAATTGTCTTATCTGGTGAGGTGCAGCTTGGAGGTCTGCGACCTAGTCTGTGGTCGACGCCGCAGGCTTGGCGGCGAGGGTCGCCTCCTTCTTCTCTTCCAGGCTGCTGTCTTCTGCGCCTTGCCTGGAATCACTCATTAGGTGGGTTAGTGTCTGTCACAGTGTTTAGATATGGTTTAATGTTTTTCGCTGGGAGCCACCTGGGTCCTGCAGGGGTTGACACACATCCGTACCCTCTCCCCCAGGTAATCAATTGATGAGGCCCACTAATTTGGTGTGTTTCAGGGTCTTTCACCAGCACAGGCGGCTTCTCAGTAAGCTTGGCTTGGGTCGAATTGGAGAAGTGCCTGATGACGGGGGGGTCAGGCTCATTGCTAGAGCAATTTAGGAAATTCATTACATATAAGGCCTTACAGAGCCTCACAACGGGAGGTAATGTCTCTGTTCCCCCTCGCTGCTGATGCAAGACTCTCTTCAGCGTCTGATGGGTCCTTTCAACAATTGATTGCCCTGTGGGTGAGTATGGGATCCCTTTGTCATGTTGGATGCCCCAATCCTGCATAAAAGCCTTGAGTTGCTTCAAGGCATATGCGGGGCCATTATCAGTTTTGATTTTCTTGGGGACTCCTAAGGTGGCGAAGGCCAACAGAAAATGTTTTTTCACAAAAGACACGTTTTCCCCGGCATGGGCGGATGCAAAAACTGCTCCAGAGAACGTGTCTACGGACACATGTACATATTTTTGTCTCCCAAAAGACGGGATGTGGGTGACATCCGTTTGCCATAACTCATTTGAATTAAGTCCTCGAGGGTTGACTCCCCGGTCGAGGAATGGGATCTGGAAGGATTGGCATTGGGGGCATGACCCTACTACAGCCTTAGCTTGTTCTCGGGTGAGGTGGAACATTCTGGCTAAGGCTGGGGCATTTTGGTGATAAAAGGCATGCGATATTTTTGCCTGCTGTAGGGTGTCTGGGAGGGTTGATGTTTGTGCCGCCATGGCCAGCGTGTCTGCTCTCCTGTTCCCTTCCACAATAGCGCCTGGGAGGTCGGTGTGTGACCTAACATGCATAATGTAATATGGCTGCTTTCTGTGGGAGATAAGATGAACAAGTTTAGAAAGCAGATTATATAAATTTCGATTGGAAACCTCCTTCAGAAAAGCATGTTCAGCTCTCATAGCTACGCCCGCAACGTAGGCCGAACCAGTGACCAAATTGAGAGGTTGATCTTTGAATTTTTCAAAAGCTCTGACAACGGCCGCTAATTCAGCAATCTGTGGGGATCCTTCCACCACACAGACATCAGACTCCCACTTCTGTGTCCAAGGATCCTTCCAAGTCATCACTGACTTGTGAGAGGACCCTGAGCCATCTGTAAAAACTGTCACAGCTTTGAGAGGTGTTTTGCTCTGTATAAATTTAGGAACTAATTGGAATTTGGCCTTAAATAGCTTGTGTCCAGGAAAGTGAATTGAAATTTTGCCTGGGTAGCTGTCCAGAGCGAACTGGAGATTTTCATTTGTTTGGAGCAGAAACTCTAGCTCCTCTGTAGTTTCAATCGGTACATATATGCATGCGAAGTCACACCCCGCAAGAGAGCGGAGGCGTGTCCTACCTTTCCTGATGACGGCCGCTATTGATTCTTGAGGGGTAGTCACAGTCTTACCAGGCTGTGAATGTAAAAACACCCAGTCGAGAATCAACAGGGGGTCTTTCAGGTTTTGGTCCCATTGAAAGATTAGCCCTTGGTGGTGCGGTACCTTTCCCAGCACTGCAAAAAGGAAAGGTAACGAGGGCTCATACCTGGCAGTCTGTGCGGTGGAAAGGGCTCCTTGGACTAGCGCGATGGCTTGGAGAGCTTCTGGAGTCAGGGTCCTTGGAGAATTGAGTTCGCCGTCTCCTCGCAGCAGGTTGTGTAGGGGAGCGAGGTCCTCTGAGGAGAGTCCCAGTAGAGGACGAACCCAATTGATGGAGCCGCACAGCTGCTGCATCTCATGCAGGGTTCGGGGGTTGTCGCAGATGATGAGCTGCTGGGGAACGATGGTCTGCTCCTTCACTCGGAGACCCAGGTAGTTCCAGAGGCTGGTAAGCTGAATTTTGTCCTCCTGGATCTCGAACCCTGCGCTTTCGATGGCATTGACGGTGTCTTTTAGGAGAATGTCCAGTCCGGTCTGATCCTTTGCGCATAGCAAAAGGTCGTCCATGTAATGTAATATAACGGCGTCTGGGAATTTTTCTCTGACAGGGGAGATAATCTTGGCCACGTACCACTGGCAGATCGAAGGACTGGCCTTCATACCTTGGGGGAGTACAAGCCAGTGGTACCGTTGAGTGGCGCTTGGCGGTTTGGAGATGGTACGGAGAAGGCAAAACGAGGAGCATCTCTGGGGTGGAGGGGGATATTAAAAAAGCAATCCTTAATGTCAATCACGGCAAGTGGCCAATTCCTAGGGAGCATCAGGGGCGAGGGCATGCCTGGCTGGAGAGGACCAAAGTCTTCAATAACCTCATTGACCTTACGTAAGTCTTGTAATAGTCTCCATTTATTTTTCCCAGGCTTTTTGATTACGAAAATTGGGGTGTTCCAGGGACTGTTTGAGGGAGCAATATGTCCCTTGGCTAGCTGTTCTTCCACCAGTTCTTTCAGGGCGCACAATTTCTCCTCTGGGAGGGGCCACTGATCAACCCAGACTGGACGGTCTTGCCGCCAGGTGAGTTGAGGAGTTTCTAAGGTGCGCGCTTCAGTGGCCCCAACTAAAAATCCCTGCAATGTATTTGAAGGGAAACACCCCATTGGGACATCACGTCCCTGCCCCAAAGTGTGATTGGTGCCCTTACTACAAAAGGTCTTACTGTGGCCACTTTCCCCTCTGGCCCTGCAATCACTACGTTTCGCCTAGAACACCACGAGGTGGTAACTCCACCAATGCCTGATATAAGTCCTGCTACAGGGTCTAATTCCCAGTCCTCTGGCCATTCCGATTTTGCTATTAAAGTCACATCGGCCCCTGTGTCCATCATTCCGTGTCTTTTGATCTTTTCGCCCTTAGAAAATAAACTACAACGTATGATGGGTTTGTTGGCTCCCATTAACTGGGTCCAAAAAACGGTGGGGTTGCGGGGAACAGAATCTGAAAATTCTTTAGGGAGTAAAAAGGCTTGGGCGATTGGGATTGTGGCAGGTAAAAAATAAGGATAATCTAAACACATGACTGAAACGAAAATTTCTTCTCCTGGCTCGCAGGTTATAACTTCAGGAATGACGGCAAGGGCTGATGGTTTGTGGAATGGGTCCCCGATAATTAAAATGTCCCATGGTCCATTGGTTGGCGCGCGTTTCCTTGTGGCTAATTTATAAATACTGTCATTTTCAAATTGTATGGCGAGGTCACTCACCAGCTCGCGGCAGGTTCCCACCTGTACCTTGGGGTAAAAGTCAGGTCCTTCGTCTCCAGAGGTACCTGGGAGGGCGCGATCTTTGGCCCGTGTGGGAACTTGTCCTTCCGCTGCCTGTTGTTGTCGGTGCGGTCGGGACGGGGCGGCTGGGCATTTGGTGTCATCGCGTGGGGCCGCCGATCCGCGCTCTGCTGGGAGTTTCCTGACTGCCACAGTTTGTTGGGATTGGCGCGCAACCAATCATGATTTCTCCGGTGGTCTGGGAGTCCAGGTCTATGGGGGCACTCTGCCATGAAGTGCCCAAAGTCCCCACAACAGAAACACCTTTTGCTGTCCTTTGCCGCGACTACTGCGAACGCCCCTGAAACGCCTTGCGCAATACCTTGCGCTACCGCCTGTGCCACTGTGTTTTCTGTTGAAGTGCGCTTGACGCACACTTCTGTCATTTGATCTATTGTTGGTTCGGGGTCGGTAGGCAAAGACCTTAGAATTGCCTTGGTCTCTGTATTAGCATTTATGGAAGCCATTTTTACTAACATCTCTTTCCTGGCTTCTGAGCTTTCTGTCTGTTTCTCAAGAGCGTTTTTCAGTCTGTCCACAAATTTGATGAATGACTCATCGACCCCTTGTTTTATAGACGCAAAGCTCTAAGTGGGCACAGAGTCGTCAGGCATCAGGAGCAGGCATGTCTTTGCAGCAATGGCGATGTCTGCCAATGCAGCCTCAGGTATATTTGTCTGATCTTGAGGCTTGATGTAATTACCCTCACCCAGCAGCTGATCTAGTATTAAATTTGATTTATTAACATCTTTTTCATATGCTGTTACCAGCATTGCCAATTGCTTTTTCCAATTTCTCTCCCAATATAGGTACTCTGCAGATGATAGGAGACACCCCATAATGTTTTTTATATCGTGTGGGATCAGCATGTGCGAGGTGAAGGTCGCCTCGAGCAGACTCTTAAAATAGTGAGAGCTTCTCCCGTGCTCTTTTGCTGCCTTGTATAGCTCTTTGAGTTCAGGGAACTCCATGGGCTCCCAGGTGACATGCCTCCCTGACCTCCTCCCAGTCTTAACAATGATTGGGAAGGCCGTGATTTTGTTGGCCAGTTCCCAGTCCCCTTCCTTCATTGCCTCCCCCCTTGTTTTTGCCCAGTGATCCCTCCATTCCTCATCGGACGGCGAGGACTCACTGCTGTCCTCAGAAGTGGAGGGGCGCCTGCGGTGTCCTCGGCGCCTGGGTGGGCAAGCTGGAGAAGCCTGACGGTGTGTGGCAGTGGAAGCCAAGATGGCTTCCTTCCGGCTGCCTTTCTTCTCACTTCTGGCAGGGGGCCGGCTGGGGGTGTGGTCTTTGGGGGGGGCAGGGCCCGTGGTGGGGGCGTGACTGGGGGCGGGGATGACGCAGGAGGCGGGTTCCGTGTGGAGGGTGTAACCCGGGGCGGGGCCATCCCTATCATGAGAGGGGTTTTTCCCGAAGACAGGGGAGGGACCCGACGCGGTTACACCCACGGAGACGCAGGGAGTGGAGCTAGGGGAGGAGCGACACGGGAGAGGTGGTGACACTTGGTGGCCATTTTGAGGAGAAAGGGCATGAAAACTTGGACCAGGGAAGGACGAAATGGCAGGGCTGGCCACGTTGCTGCCGCCATTTTGGAAACCACCAAATGGCGAACCGGGAGAATAGGGTATAGGAGGAGGTTTCGGGGAAAATTCCAGACCAGTGTGGCCGGCACTGCTCTGGGGAAGGGAGAAAGAGGGTCTGGGGACGTCTGGGAGACGGGAGCAACCCGGCGCGGAATCGCGAGGTCCGTCCGCTGACCCTCCCTCATATGGGGAAGAGGGTTTAGGGACACGGGGTGAGGGAAGAGGGGAAGGGGTTTTTAACATGGGTTCCCCAACTTTTTTCCCACTTTCTTTTTTAGAATTGATTCCCTCTAAAGCCTTAATAATTGATTTAAACAAAGGAAAAAATTGCGCAACAGAAAGATCCCCATTTAACTGCACAACATTTAACTTGTTTCCCACCCTGTCCCAAAAAGAATCTAAATAGATAGAACTTAACCTAGTGTTTGGAAATTGTTTAAAAATCCAGTGAACAAAACGCTTCAAAACTCCATTTGAAAACTTAAATTTTTCCCCAACAAGGATATCTGCAACTTGGACGTAAAACTCCTGCTCCGATGGGGAGAGCATGAACTTGCTCTGTGACTTCCCCATTCCCACTCCCATCCAGCAATTAAAATTGAACTAAAATACAAAACGGAAAGTACAAACTCACACTCTTTTCTTCGCCCGATGGCGATGCGTCGAATTGCTGGGGGTGGTCACCTGCGCTGGACGGCTGCGGTCTGGTGGTGAGTCGCAGGTCCCGTCCAGCAACTCTCAGGTAGCTCCTGCTAAAACGCAGGAGGGTCCCTTCGAGTGACTGACTGCCCAAGGTCTATTGCTCTCTCTGTGGCTGCAGAGAGAAGACTCTCCGAGGGGCTGACCAACTGACCAGGTCACAGGTCTGCCCCACGTTGGGCGCCAGATGCCACCGTCCACCCCTGAAGCCGGGGCCCGGCAACCGGTCTTCTGGGGTGCCGCGACCTTCCCCCGACAGCCTGCCCTGAAAAGGGCAGCCTATGTGTCGACGGGGCACAGGCACTCCCTCAGTGACTTGCTCTTTTGTGAAGGTTGCCGAGGCAACCGATCCCAGGGCTGGCAGTGATCAGCTCGTGCAGCCTTGGGCTGCTAGCAGGCGACGCAGGGAAGAAGCAGGAGTCGGGGGATGGTCTCCAGAAGCTTCTTTATTCTTCCAGGGCGGCGAGGGCTCAGAAGAACAGAAGTCCCGAAGACCCTGAGGGGTCTTGCAGGGCTACCTTTATACAGTAACTTGGGGGGGTGGTCAGGGAACAAACCAATGGGAGAGGAATTGGGGAACAAGCCAATCGGGGAGAGGATCCAAACCTGACTAGCCAATCGTGGCAACAGCATTACCCTAAGGGGGGTGAGGTAATGTTCCTTCTGGAAACTTCCCTGAGCAGAGGACCTGTTTGAGGACTTCTCTTCACAGGGAAGTCTCAGCAGGGGACTGCACTGCCTCAGGGGAATTTTCCCTCCAAGGCAATGTCCCTAGCTCTGCCTCACATTCCTCCCCAACAACGCAGAAAGGCATGATAGGGAGATGAAAAAAAAAAAAGGCTGTAGAAAACGGAGTAGAAAGCTTTTAAGGGTCACAAGTAAAACTTGTTTGAATTTGTTAAGTGCTAGTTCGTGGATGAAAGACATGCAGCAATCTAAACTGTGATGGGATTTGACAAAGGGTTACGAAAGTGAAGCATTTCCTGCAGTTTCTATGCTCATTTTGTGTGCATTTTCTGCTTTTTAGTTGAAAAATAAATCTGGAATTCATGCCTGAGCATCTTAGCTTTTTAGTGTGAAAAATTTTGCTCTGATCCAATGATTTGAGTTGCTTGTATTTAGGCAGCTCCAGGAAAAAAATTCTGTGAAATACTGGGAATAATATAAAAACATAGTATCATCATCAAAACTATCAAAAAGAAATCAAACTTTCAATATAGAGCTAATAATACTACAATCTACAAAGGTACTATAATGTATCATGTCCAAGACATACTACAAACCCAGTAGTATTTCTGAACAAAGAATCTTTTAAAAAACAACTATTCATCAAAAGTCCTGGTAAACTTCCACCAGTAAACACATTAAAATTGTAACAGATGCTACTCTTAAATCTCATAAAATTGCCTATATTTTGGTATTTCCTCTATGAGTTCATATCTTCCCATAAAAATATAGCAAAATCAAAACCAAAGAAATCTTAAAATCTCTTTCATGCTTTAAATAATGTTTAATTTGCAATTACTCTCTGAGCCGTGTAGAACAGAGTATTTTTAACCTTTCTTTCACCATCCTCCAAATAGTTGTTCAAACAAAAAGAAAGCAGTTGAGGTATCACCTACACAGTAGACAACTCAATTTGTTCTAAGGTAATCTGTACATGCCAGGGTATACAGTGAGGTCTCTGTACCTCTTTTAACATATTTGCTTCTGGGTGAAATTTTTAGTTGCAAAATTTAAACCTTTGTATACTTTCTGCTGAATTATTGAACTTTTAAAAATAAATTATTTTTTCCACTGTATGCAACTGTTTTTCTTGATATAATAAAATTTCCCTATTATGCAAAATATACAGAGACCACGATTTCCCTTTCTGTTCAAACAGATTTTATTGAAATTCATCTGAATGTACCTTTTTAATCTTAAACTTTATTTTTTAAATAATCTTATAAATTGTTTATATTTTCTTCTTGTCGTAGTTCATATGAACTTATTTTAGGTATTATGAATGATCATGCACATGAAAAATCAACTTATTTTCTTAATTTTTTGGTCAGAAACTGTCCTGGGTTGGCAGGCGACTCCTACTCTATATCCTACATCGTGGGGCTGTATTGTGTCTTGGCAGTTGTTTTCTCTTCCCCTCCGGCGAGGACTGCGGCTGATAGGCGGGCCCTTGCTGGGGGTGGGGGGGAAATGGCTGCGGGCTTTTTTACTTTCACTTTTTGGCTCGGCTTGCTCTCTGCTAGGCTAGGCATTGCTGCTTGCTATTTTCTTGCTACTTTCTGCTCGTTTTTCTTCCTTCCTTTTTTCTTTCCCCTTCCTGAAGATTAGGACCGGCTCTGGACTGACCTGAGGAAAGTTCGGGAATTTCTGGAGCTCAACAGAGAAGATCAGCGCCTCTCCTCGCACAGTACCTGTTTCCTCCTTTTTTTCTTTTGTGTGGGGAGTGTTGTTAATAAAATAGGTTTTTCCACTTTCCCTCCAAGGAGTTTTTCTTCCCTCCCGAACCCAGGTCTGGGAGTGGGGGGGGGGGTGGGGGAGGTTTGTTTTAGGGGTTCTCCCCCTAATCTGTTCCAAACCGGGACATTTCTTGGTGCATTGGCCGGGAAACGAAGGCCAGAGAAAAGTGGAAAAACCTAAATAATAGCATTGGTGGTTCAGTGGTAGAATTCTCGCCTGCCACACGGGAGGCCCGGGTTCGTTTCCCGGCCAACGCACCAAGAAATGTCTCAGTTTCGAACAGATCAGGGGGAGAACCCCTAAAACAAACCTCCCCCACCCCCCCTCCCCACTCCCAGACCTGGGTTCGGGAGGGAAGAAAAACTCCTTGGAGGGAAAGTGGAAAAACCTATTTTATTAACAACACTCTCCACACAAAAGAAAAAAAAGGAGGAAACAGGTACTGTGCGAGGAGAGGCGCTGATCTTCTCTGTTGAGCTCCAGAAATTCCCGAACTTTCCTCAGGTCAGGTCAGGTCAGGTCAGTCCAGAGCCGGTCCTAATCTTTGGGAAGGGGAAAGAAAAAAGGAAGGAAGAAAAACGAGCAGAAAGTAGCAAGAAAATAGCAAGCAGCAATGCCTAGCCTAGCAGAGAGCACGCCGAGCCAAAAGTGAAAGTAAAAAGCCCGCAGCCATTTCCCGCCCCCGCCCCAGCAAGGGCCCGCCTATCAGCCGCAGTCCTCGCCGGAGGGGAAGAGAAAACAACTGCCAAGACACAATACAGCCCCACGATGTAGGATATAGAGTAGGAGTCGCCTGCCAACCCAGGACAGAAACCTTTTTCAGATGACTGAGATTGAGTAAAATGTTCTGTTTTACTGGAAAATAAGTACTATTCTGTCAAAAATAAAAGTGGCATTTAAGAGGAAAGATATATCTTTAGCTAGTAAAAAGCATTTCAGGAGGATAGCTTTGTTAATTGCATGAAACATTTTTCTTTTTTGTTGTTGCTTCCTCTCCTTCCCCTCAGTTTGTGTATAGTTCTTTATTTTTCCAAATATTTACTGCTCTTTTTATTTTTATAAAGGGGAAGGGGGAAAGGTGATTGGACTATGTCTGTGTTGAGAATCAGCTACAATACACTATTGTTAAGGAAGTAACCAGATGCTTAACTAAAATATTTGATACTCTGTGTTACAGTGAAAAACCTTTTAAATCACAGATAAAACAAAGTCAGAGGAAAAGCATGCTCTTGAATTATGAAGTGAAGAAGTAATCTGAGTTTTTGAGACACCTAACTACCCACACAGGAATTATGCTAAAACTGGAGTTAGTTTCATGTTTGATATCTTTCACTGAAAGTTGGACCTTCTAAAATCCAAAGCAAGGTAGAATTCACAAATGGGGATTTTGTTTTGTGAGGGTGTAATTGCTTTGGTGTAGTAGGCTGACCCTGGCTGGATGCCAGATACCCACCAAAGCCACTTTACCACTCCCCTCTGCAAGTGGACAGGAGAGAGGAAATACAATGATGTGTTCATGACTTGAGCTAAGGACAGGGAGAGATTCACATCCTGATTATTGTCATGGATTTGACTTGGATATTAACTGAATTTATTACTAATCAAAATCAGAACAGGAAATGAGAAGTAAAACAGATTTAAAAACTACCTTCCCCCCAACTCTTTTCTCCTTCCTGGGCTCACTTCTTCCCCCCCAGGTGGCACAGGGAGACAGAAATGGGAGTTATGTTCCATTCATCACAGGTTGTTCCTGTCACTGCTCAGGGAGACGAGTCATTTCCCTGTACCAGCATGGAGTCCTTCCCACTGGAGATCTTCATGAACTTTTCCAGTGTGTCTTTCCCATGGGCTACAGTTCTTCATGAACTGCTCCAGTGTGAGACCCTTTCCACAGAGTGCCATCCTGCAGGCACAGCCTGCTCAGGGTGGGTTGCACATATGATCATGAGTCCTACTAGGAAACCTGCTCCAGTGTGAGATCCTCTCTCCACAGGTCTGCAGGTCCCTACCAGGAATCTGCTCCAGCACAGGTCTCCCAGAGGCTCACAGTCTCCTCTCAGGCCTCTACCTGCTCCAGTGTGGGGCTCCTCCACAGGCTGCAGGTGGGTCTCTGCATCCCCATGGACCTCCATGGGCTGCAGGGGCACAGCTGCTTCATCATGGACTGGACAGTGGCCTGCAGAGGAATCCCAGCTCCAGTGCCTGGAACTCCTCTTCCCCCTTGGTCTTCACTGACCGTGGTGTCTCCAGAGTTTTTCCTCTCACATATTCTCATTCTGCTCTTATCTGAGCATATTTATAACTGTGCAATAATTTTTTTTTTCTCTTCTTAAAATACGTTATCACAGAGGCATTACTACCATTTCTGATTGGCTTGGCCTTGGCCAGCAGTGGGTCTATCCTACAGATGTCTGGTATTGGCTCCATTAGATGTGTGAACCTTCCAACAACCTCTCAGAGAAACTATCCCTGTAACCTTCTCTGCTACCAAAACCTGGCCATGCAAACCCAGTACAACTGCTCAGTTCAGTCCTAAGTCCTTATTTATCCCTTTACCCTCCATTACTTTGTACAGTGTTGCTGTAGTCAACAAGCAGAATTTTATGAAGACCTAAACGCTGTTTACATAGGCTTATGTGTGTACAAATCGCCTTTAAGGCACTAAGTCTGAATTATATTAGTCAAGATGGAGTTAGAGTAGTTGTTATTTGTTGTATTGTAGGACAAAATCTGGAGGTAAATAATACTAATGGTTTAGCAACACTTGTGTTCACTTACTGCTACTTACTGGTCACTTGCTCTTATAATTGTACTCCATGGTAGTGATTAAGTCCCAAATATGCATTCTATATGTACTTTAAATGCTGTAACCATGTTAGTCAGTTATATTTGTTATGCACATATAATATATATGTATTAATCCATGTATAATATATATGTATTAATCATCTCATCTTCAAGCTGCTTTAAACTGTTTGGTAATGATCCCAATCGCACTAGAACCAACAAAAATATTTTTGTTTGATATCATCAAGTTTCCAATCTGATCTCTAGCAAACCGTCTAGGGCATCATAAACACCATATTTTCTTTCACTACTAATACATTTAGATTTTTTTGTTTTCTTTTTATTTTTCTCTTCTTTGCTGTTCTGTTTGTATGAGCTCCACAGGTTTTGCAGCAGAATGAATGGTCAGTCTTTTGGTCTACAGTCATTCTCAACCTTCAGTTCAAATCTATCAGCAGAGCAAAGCATTTATAAAAGCATTTATCCTTACACAATGCCCAGGCAGAATGCTGTCTGGGGGCAGGAGATACTAATTTCCTAGAAGGCTGAATTACTTCTTGTACTGGTTTGAAAGCAAAACCAGTGAGAGACTCCAAGTCAGAAATACAATTTAATAGGAGGAAAAAAAAGTAAAATAAAGTAAAAGCAATAATATAAAAGACCACTGACAGAGTCAGAATACAATCTGACACCTGTTAGTTAGAGTAGTGATAGCAGTCTAGATTAAGTGGTCTTTTGAAGCAGTGATCCTGTAGAAAGGTCTGTTAGCTCTTGTCCTCTGGGAATCCAGGGGGTAAAGGCTCCCTGTGTTGTCCCAAACCCTGGATTATATCCAGGTGGGGATGCTTGGCTCCTCCCCCTGGGCGGAGCATCTCACTATGGGATGATCTCATTCTATGAGTCATGCAGTGGGTCCTTGATGGCCCATTAAACAGAGATAACTCCTGGAGGGAGTTATCTATGAGTCATGGGTAAGGCATTGGTGGGCCCATTAACAGAAGATAAGGGAAAAACACTGCCCCACCTGCAACAGTTTCATGAGCTGTTTCAACAGCTCATGAAGACGGTAGTAAAATACATACTTTGGGCACATCTTACATTGGAACCTAGGACACTTCTGGACGTGAAAGCCTGAGAAGTTTCTGTTTGCCTACCCAAGATTGTATCTATGAAGTTTCTGAAAATCTCCTCAAGATCTCTGAGAACAGCATGGATGTGATCAGCCCACACTAACTACAGGAGAGAGGGGTAGGAGTCTGGTGGAGCAGCAAATGGCAGCCCCCTCTGTTTGCTTTTGCTGGTGCCCATGTCCTGAAAAGCCAGGATATCCACTGCATCTGCGATGAAGGGTCTAGTCCTTGAGGATTATCAGTACTGATACTCAGGAGACAAAAATCACGGTCCTTCTTACCTTCTCTGTAGAGCAATTTCAGCTCTCCAATGAGCAATGCCATGGCTACATGCACTTATTTGATCTGGTGCCCTCACAGGCTGATGAAGTTCAGTTTTGCCCCAATGATCAAGAAATCTAGATGTAATATTGTGTCATGGAGACTGCTCATGTTCAGTCCTAGCTAGTTCTCCTTACCTACAGCACAACCTCGGCAAGCCTCCTGAAACTCTGCGTGTCAGGCAAGACCATCAGGCAAAGGAGGTCCAGTCCTTCACATTTAAGTCTTAAGAGTCAGTACCATTCTCTCTCTAGAGGATATAAAGATATCTCTGTCTTCTGCTGGTTCATCCATGACAATATATGCATAAAAGTGCTTTAAAACAATATTAGGTTTTCCCACTCCTTTCCGAATGATAACTTTAGGGAGGGATTTTTGTTTATTTAGTGGTTTTTTGTTTGCTGCCTTTTTTGTTTGTTTGTTTGTTTTGTGGCCTTTCTTATTTTTGACTGTGCCCTGGATGTGGGAGGTGCTTCAAAGCAAGGCTACACTTAAAAGTGAGTCATCTTTCTCCACTGACTGGAGATGTATCTATTGAAAGTCTACAGCAGATTCTTGAAATCTTCTTGTAGTCTCTGGGAAATTGTCGAATGGAGAAAACATGCCAAGAATGCTAGTGGATACTTTGAAATTAAGGAATTGGTTCCCTCTTAATTCCTTGTTACCAGATCTTATTTTAAAGATTAATTTAGAATTAAAAATGTAATTTAATTTATTTCTATCTAGAGTTCAAGTTATTAGACTGTATCTGTATCACATTATCCAGCTTTTCCTTGTATCCATAAAGACCAGAAACCCAATATTTTTAAAATAAAAACAGGTTTGTCTTTTCTGGTGGTTTCCAAAGTTCTTATTTTCATACAATCAATTGGTTTCCAGAATTGCATTTCTTTCTATAGTGCCTGAAATATTGTCCAAAGCCAGCCAAATCATGAGAGTCAGACACATAACAAACTAGACTCTTAGTTAAAATCTATATGAATATGATCAATATGGATAGATTACACATTGTAATCTTTAGCTAAACCACAGATCAAGTGCTGCACAGAGATCATCTTGCATTCGCTGGCCATGTACAGCTCAGGAGATAAATCCTACTCCCATGGGATAATTGCACTTACAGTATTGTCAGGTTACTGGAAAGAGTTAACTTCAGTTGGCCACACTGAAGAAAACAATAAGGGCCATTTAGCTCCAGATGCAGTCCAAAAGTCTGGGGAATGCATGTTCTCCCCATCCCCAGCACATCTACATCTTTCACTTCAGGAATCAGTGTTTCCATTCCTGTTGAGCTCATGGACCAGTGATACCACTACACAGGTAAGTAAACAAATCTCTGAAATTTAATACCCCTCAGCAAGATGAGGGGTATTTTGACCAGAGAATAAAGAGAAGTATGAAACACAAAATCTGGAATAATTATTAATCTTTTTGGAAGGAAAGAGTTATCTTTTTGCCCTAAAAATGTATAACATATATTTTTAATTCCTTTGTCCAATACCACATAAAAGGAGTAGTGCATCCCCACAAAATGCCAGGGACCAGGAAAGCTTTTCTGGAGAAACACAGGTTTTTCAGGGACAGGTCTTTTGCTAGAGTTGTGATGCATTACTTTTCTTTGGACAGAGATATACAAAATAGCAGAGATGGCAATATAATTTTCTATATTAATTTAATATCATATGTACACATGCTGGATAAAGAAAAGATTTAAAGGCAAATAAAATGTAACTACAGAGACACTTAGCAAATCAATCCTATTGACTGTACAATAGCAGCATTCAGCCAGGATAGACTCAGAAGCTCCATTTCTAGATTGCCTGTGGTAGAAAAACGTGATTTTTTTCAAAAAGATAAAATCTAGATTTTCTATAGCAAAGGTGTGCTGTCAGCAGAAGCAAAGAATCATCCCATTTTTCCAGATAATTCCTTCTTTCACTTAACCGTAACAATTTCATAATGAGCAGCAGAACTGAGTTCCAATGAAAAGGAAGAATCAATTTCAAAAGGTTTTTTTTAAAGACAACCATGCAGTTTTATAGATACATGAAGAACTACAATTATGTGGTTTTCTGAAGGTGAAGAAATAAGATTAAAAACATACACAGACTTTCTGTGAAACTTACTAATTCCCTTTTTTGCTTGTTCATCCTGATTCCTTTATCATGGAAAGGCATCATAACAAGGATGACAATGCTGAAAGTCTCCTCTTTATTTTTCTTCTGCAAGTATCCAGTGTGATATCACTGCACTGTATGTACTATTCTCTGTTCTCAGAGGGTGAACACTCTACATGGAGGGGCAGGTGCAAAACATGTCATGGTGTTGTTGCTAGAAGGGATTTTCTCCATCTACCTTTCTGGTTCCTCCAGAGTTTCTAAATGTTTTGGTCTCAGGTCCAGACCTATTACATTGAATGTCATTACACCGGGAACTAAACAAAAAAAATGGGAAATTATTTTTCCATCCAGAATTTGCAGAGGAGTTGATATTCTATAGCTATTCCATACACACTCTGTATATAAAAGAAAAATAAGAGCAGATCAAAATAGAGCAAATAGGGCAAAATGACATTATTTTTCTTCTTTCTTTCCTTTTCCTCCCTCTACAGCACTCCAGTGTCTGGGAACAATTTGGGTCAGAAAATTATAGACAGATGAACAATGACCTCCATAAATGTTTTAATATCTTTAGTTCTAGTGTTGCGCTCAGAGATTACATTATACTAACCATTATATTAACCATTATACTAACCATGGTTTTTTGCAGTTAATTGTACATTGACTCTGCTTGTAAGCATGAAGCCTTTCTGCCAGTAGAGAACAAATGAAGCTATGTGGGATGCTTTAGCCTAGATTAGGCTAGATGCAAACCAACCTGATGGGACAAATTGGCTCATTAAATTTACATCATAGTGCAGTCTGCTAAAGACTCCACTTGTCTGCAATGAGAAAAATTAGTATTTCAAAATATTCAAAGTATTTGGCCTTCCATTGCTACCCATGAGCAAGAACAAGGAAATGGATCTAAACACAGAAATAATAAAATTCAGGTATGAATACAATGCAGGAAATATCATAAGACAAAGCTTAGGAGAACACTTGGGGAAAAAAGGTTCTGGTTTTCTTCCTCAAAATTAATCTTTACAAAATAAAATTACATACGTTATGTTGGATATATTTCCTATGCCAGAATTGTCACAACACCACTATAAAAGGAGTGAGGTTCTGTAATAATTTTAATGAAATTCTGACTTTGTGGCTTAATTAAGGCCTTTTTCATGTCAACAGTATTAATTGCACATTGCAATGTCTGCTCCCTCGCAGGAGGAGACCCTCAGCTATGTGATATTTCTGGTTTTTTATGTAATATTTCAGGTGGAAATATCATAATTTTGGCTGAGAGGAGAGCAACTTGATAATGTGACAGAACAGATGTGTTTGGCAAAAGCTTTTCATAATATATACAGCAAATATTGAGACATTTTGTGCAAAAATGTTACTTGTGTTGAGTAAATACAAATAAATCATGACTTTGCTGAGAAGTGACTTGGCAGGTATACCTGCTGTTGCAAAATATACCTTGCACAGTCCCCAGTTTCATTTATTTGAGGATGGTCTGTAACAGTCCCCTCCTAGGACACGTGTACTCCGACAGTAGCAACAGCTTATAAGCAAAAGAAGACAAAATTGTAAATCAAGCAGGGAGGTTTTTTTTCATTTTTTAAAAAACAGCACCATGGAAACACTCAAGCACATTATAAGAATAATCAGTGAGCTAAATTAGACACACGCAAAAATATAGTTTTGCCTATTGTAACTAAAAAAAAGGAATACTGAGCTTCCTATATGAACAACTTACATACACATTTTTATTAGCTCTTCTTCAATAACACTAGTAATTGGTTGAAAAGCAACCTATTACTATTTATAGTAAGCACACTTGCCAAGCAAGCACTGATAGCCAGTCTCAGTCATAGCTAAGTTGTGCTACCATTCTTCCAGCAGCTGCACTGCAAGTGCAAACAGAAAATGAAACTCTAGTTATTTTGAGTCTCAACAGTTTCATCAGAGACGTTTTCCTGGTCAGTTTCAGCAGCTGCATACCACAAGACTTTCCAGTGGCACCAAGCTTGAGATGACTAGAGTACAAAAAAACCACTGTGGATTGTGTGAGGGGTTTGGAATGGGTGCCAAACCAACCTAATCATTATGGCAGACTAGGTACACCCACCCCTTCGGGTCAGGCTCCAGACCCTCATTGAGATCTGTATCTCAAGTAAGTGCTATGTGTCCTGGTTGTTGTGGTCATCTGAATTTTGGATTTAAATCTACTAAATTAAAAAAAAAAAAAGGGAGACAGAAATCTTGGGATACACTGCTCGTAGATTCTGGAGAAAAGGCCTCATACAGCATGAGGTTCAGACTACCATGGCAGTATTTGGATTCTGCAGTCAATGAAAAGAGTTAATATCTATACGGTTGATTTAAAGCATCCAAACTAATTGTCTAAAGCCAAACAGTGTAAATACTCTTTAGAAGAAATTAAGGGAAATGGCTTTAAATTGTTTATATTTTCACTGGAGAAGACCAACCTAATCATTTTGCCAGTAATTTATAAACATTACACAAATGGTTTTACATTCTAGCAGAATCCTGAGAAGGACAATTTAGCACAGGAAAAAGCAATATTAAAAGTCTAGAATCATGAGTCTGCCCCTTTCATGTCTGGCTTTCAGGAATGTAATGTGCTGGGGTTTTTTTTGGTTTTTAATTTGAAAATATGTCAGAGATCTTCACTTGCAAAATTAAAGGTGAATTTAAGTAATCTAACAGAGCTTACCTATCATTCAGGTAGCATTTTTAGATGCTACAGGGCAGTGGGAGAGATGCTAACAGTGGTAACATTTCAAGGAGAATGATTTCTCCTGGGGACACCCAGAGGTTCAGCATTTCTCATTTCCCATTCTAACATCCTATCTTTCATTTTTTTTCTTGTCACACCTGGCATTACTATGTCTGAAGTCAGCTGAAAACTTTGGTTCTTTCTTTATGAGGTGTATGGTTTATAAAATCTGTATTCAGCTGAATGAATCTCTAAGGCCATCCAACTCCATATCTCTTTCTTTTATTTTTCCTTTTTTGTATTTAACAAGGAGTAGAAACAGTTACTTCCCAGGTAAGTTTCTCATGCTATGTAATTAACACGCAGAACCTACACCTTTTTGAAAGAAGAATGAAGGCCTAAAGGCTGCAGCCCATTACCTGTCTCTTGGTACACTTTGCTCTCAATTTATTTCCTTTTAATTGAGACCTTACTTTTAACAAAAGTATTGTTGCTGAGGACAGAGTGTTGCTACATGAACGCAGATCACTTTGCTTGGTTTTCATATACATTAGTAAATTATGGGAGATCAAATAGCTCATAGAGATGACTCAGGATACCTCATAGTCACTGTTTCATATTCAATATAACATATTAAACTATACCTTTTAAAAGGCAGCCAACAAATATTTCCTTGAATGTTAGGAGATAAAAAGATTAAGAATACAGGATAATTATTGTATTTGCAAATAAAGTGCACATTTGCATATTTTCAATAAGGGGCTAATGACAGTGAAGTAGGAATTTGAAAACATGGACTGAAAATTCAAAACTATGGACAGTGTGAAATTGCATTTGAATAGATAACATGAAGTTACTGGCAGAAAAAAAAGAAAAATGGAAGCTGTTAATTCCATCTTGAATAATAAATTGGAAAATTTGAATTTATTGCATTCTATATTGTTATATGATAGCTACTTTAGTTTTAACAAAAATTAAATTATTTTAAAATAGTTTCTTGCATGTTCTACTTTATTTGTTACCTAACAATTAGAGCTGATTCCTGACCATCTCCAGAAAAAAAAATTATCCATAGCATTCCTATCACTAGTTACTGCTTTTACTGTAAGCATTACTGTTAATGCTTACACCTTAATAAAATTAAAAGTTTTAGCATGAGTTTAAAAATCCATTTGTAACTGTTCTTCTTTTCATACCAGCTGGGAACCAAACTCCAAATAAGCCACTCTCTCTCCCTGCCCCTTCCCATAAGGAAGGGACAACAAGGAAGAGGCTATGGGTTTGAAATAACAATTTACTAAAAGCAGAAAGCCATAGGCTAAGACACACATGGTAACAACATCAGTACTAATAGCGAAATTCTAAAAAAGAGAAGGTGTTTTTACCCAAAAAAGGATATTCACCACTGGGGAAAAATAAGAACCCAAGTTGGTGAACACTTTTTTTTGCACCCCATGGTCTCCAGACAAAGGCAACATGGCAAGAGAAGCAGCCATGGCTAACATTTCCCTGCCCAGCCCAAAACCAGTGGAAAGCAGGGACAAGGCTAGGTGATCTGAAGAGGGATGATGCAGCCTTTCCAGTGGGTGGCAGAGGGACCAGATTGGCAGGGTTAGAGGTGACAGTCCCTCCACTGGAAGAAGCCAGGCAAGATAGCGACCTTGAGGTTCCAACACACCAGCTTTTCCTTCTGAAACCATGTGCCCGTGGTGCCCAGAATAAAAAACCTGGTCACACCCACACCATGTTAAGCTCTGCTCCTTTCCCTTGTAATCAGGATCATAACTTAATTTGTAAAAGTGACAAATAAAAAACCTGAGTGTAAAAAATATTTCAGTGCCTTTACAACTTGCCATGGACCACAAAAAGTAAATGCCTCAGCAGCATGCCAACAGTTCTGCTAAAAAATAAAAATAAACATTCCCTCTCTTCAAAGGATAAGCATCCAATAAAAAATATCCCTACTTCAGATCTCAGTGTTAGGGACAGAAGAAAGGTATAATCATTACAAGTTGATTGCTGCCAAAGAATCTGGTATTTTGACTTGACTGCATTCAGGGTAAAGAAAAGGAGGAAAAGTTCAAGTACAACTACAACATATACATCATGTTCTCAAATTGAAAGTCTGATGGCTAGACAAAAATGTAAGGATATGTTGGAGACTAATGTTTGGAATTAAAAGTGTGAATGAAAGTTAAGTGGTCTATATTTACACAGCATCTATAAGACAGCAAAATTCTGATCACACAAGAAGAGCAGGGAACAATATTTTTGGATGCTAAGCAGAGAAGTGCTTACATCATACAAAAAATTAGTTGCAAACAAAGCAAACAAGCAAAATTATTTGTAAAAATATGAAAGAATTTTTGTGTAGGTCACTGAAAAGTTTAAGATATTGAAAAGAGACATGATTTCTTGACAGAAATGAACGGATTAAAGGTGTAAAAGACTGACATAGATTGATAATTTTTGTCAAAAGTACACTGGGAATGAAACATACCCTACAAAAACTGAAATTCTATTAGCAAAGAGTTGTGATAAGCCTGTTAGTAGACAGGTATCCCAGAAGCAGCCAAAATTATTTCTGTTCTCCATTTGGAAATAGTAAGGACATTTTTATTACATAAGAATGTCCTTTAATGAGGCTAATGAGTACTTTCCAGTCAATTAATAGACATTGAACAACATCTGTCAGTAGCCTGAATAACTTTAACCTATAAAAGAGTTAGCAGGTGAGAGCACTCTACCACTGATGTTAACTTTTAATAAACTTTGATATACCAGGGAAGTGCCAGAGAATATTGCTGGGCCAACAGTCAGAAAGGGCAATAATTTTTACTCAAGTAACTTGAGCCAGTGAGGAAAATATTTGTTTTGGGAACCAATCAATAGGGAATTAAAGAACAGCTCACAGGTGATTAGGGAAATTAATTTTTTCAAGTAGACCTAACCTCTGAAAAAAATACTGTTAAACTGTTCTCACTTCCACTAACAACCACCAGTGAATAAATGACTAGTGGAGGGTTGTTAAAAAAGAGAATATGAAAATAAGGATTTTCTGCTAGGACCTGAAGGGAAGAAGAAGTGTGCTTGTCAACATTTTTGTCAACTAAATTCAGCTCAAAAATTGCTGGTGACATAATAAACACTGATGAGGAATCAAATAAAACATTCTTCTTCACTTACTAGGAGGGATAATTCTGATGTTTAATACTGATGAAACTTGCATTGTCTGCAAATTATGGGACTGGACCCTAGCCAGTAGTAATGGAGAAAAAGATCCCAGTGTCATACTCCAGCATTTCTGTGACAAGGAACAGGTGGTGCTATCCCTGCAGCTATAACATCATACAGGGGTAAACCATGTCAATACAGCTTAGTTGTGGGGTACTTTTAAAGAAGACGTTGCAAAGGCAGAATTGGAATAGATAAGAGCTCTCAAAAATATTTTTATACAGAAAACAATGCTTTAAAGTGAAGTGCTTAAAGAATCTACCTGTTTAGTTTATCAAATGACAAATTGAGTGGGGACTTGACTAGGGTGTGTAACTACGTCCTTGCAAAAAACAAGCTGGGTGCTCTTTAATCCAGCAGAGAAAGGCATAGGATGGACCAGTGGCTGCAAATTGAAGTCAAACAGATTAAAATGAGAAATTAGACACCATCTGTTTCCAGGGAGGATGATCAATCAGACAAATTACCAAGGTAGGATCTCCATCTCTGAGATGGAAGATCAGGTCACTTTTGGAAGATGTGTTTCAGTGAAACAAAACTAAGAGTTTAGTCAAAGAGTGAGGCCCTTGAGCTCAGCATGGGAGAAAACAGATGAAATGTAGTGGCCTGTGATGCACAGAAGGTCACAGTGGTCCAAGATTTGAGCTTTGGGAATTTATGAGTCAAAAAAGGTAAACATACTTGTAATCTCAGTTGCAGTTGCAATTGAGGCAGTAATATGTGGGAAATACTAAAAGTAAAAAGGATTTTTAGAAGCTGCAAAAGTAGGCTTCAAACAGAAAAAGCTGAGAACTCAGAATCTGCTGCAACTGAAGAAAGTATAGAACTAGAAAAGATACAGTAGTATATAGTAATATAGCAGACAAGGACATGGGAAACAAAGGCTGAGTTTCTAGGTTTGGCTTGAATAAACCTTAATACCGCAGAAAATATAGGCCTGACAAGATAGCAGAAGGTCTTAAGCTTAATAAGGATATTGTGTATTGTTTATAGAAAAACATGCAAATGACCATTGTTTGAGACAGGTGTATGTGTGCTATAATTGATTGGTTAGGACAGCTGTCTGTAAGCTTTAACAATGTACTATTGGCTAAGATGTTCTTAAGATGCTCTGTAACAAAGAAACTTGTGGCTGCTGCTGCAGCTGCTGCTGCTTGCTTGCTATGAGCTATGGCTTTCAGCTGCCTCCACTTCTGTAATGAGACTGATGCTTCATTAAAGACTTAGAGCAGCTGCCTGGCAGCCCCATCCTGCTCCTGCCCACGTGGATATACACAGTAATATACTTTTTGAATTTTATATTATGTCTGAAATTTGAGGGAGAAACACAGCCTAGGAAAGTAGATTATCCTATGGGGAAGAGACAAAATTTTGGGCCACAAAAATTATTTATATATTCTTCCAAGGTCCTCCATGGCTTCTGCTTCAGGACTAGGGTGAGTTTAGGAGGCAGCTGATCTGAAATATTTTTGTCACATATGATTCCCTGACATCTTATGGTGTGGTGCTACTCCCACAGACCATGGAAGAGAATGTACCTGAGCACCTGAGCCCCTCGTGTTTCTCTTCTCTCAAATATGCCATTTCCATAGAATCTGTCTCGGGTTATGTAACCAAAAAAAAAAAAAAAAGTGTATTCTATTTCATCTGTTGAAAGCAGTTAGGGAAATAGTTTTTTCTTTATCTCTTATAACTCAAGGGGGGAGGAGGACAGATGCCTTCTGATAATGGCCCAGCCATTAAAACCAGGTGTGGCAGTGTTTCTTATCTCTTTCACCACCCATCCACCCTCCCAGGGATATCTTCTGATAATGGGCCATTAAGGCTCACCAATGGCATGACACATTACATCATCCCATTGTGAGATGCTCCAGCCAGTGTGGGGGGAGCCAGCTGTTTCTACCTGGATAAAAACTGGGACTCAGGAACACCAGGCATCTGTTATTTCACCAGAGGAAGACCAGGCCCATCTCGCCACAGATGGACCCTTTCTGCTGGACCGTCTCTGCTCCACAGAACCACATCTGTCACTCCAGGAGGATTTATTTGGATTGCTTCCAACACCCTGACCAACAGGGTGTCAGGTCATATCCCTGACCACGTCAGGGTCTACCAGGACTTTCTGCTTGCTTGCTTGGTTTTATTTTGTACTACCACATTTGTATTCCTTTTTCTTTATGTTCCTTGTAAATAGCTGTTACTCCTATTCCCATATTTTTGCCTGAAAGCCCCTAATTGCAAAATTATAATAATCTGGAGGGGAGGGGGTTTACATTCTCCATTCCAAGGGAAGCTCTAGCTTTTCCCTGGCAGACAACTGTCTTTCAAAACCAAGACAGAATCTTAGCACCTGCACTTGCAGTTGGGGCCTTTGTGCATCCTCCAGGTGGGCAGATATGAGTCCATCATTTCTTGTCCCTAGTCAATAACTTGACTGGCATTTTCTTGGGGGGGGGGGGGGGGGGGGGGAGGAAAAAACCAAAAAGGCTGTTTTTAAAATGTCTGTGGTAAGGCTTGAGATGAAAATTTCTCAAAATTACACAAGATATAATCTTGTGTACACTCTCTTCTCTTTGACCTGCCTGTCACCTTTTGTCTAATTAGCATCCACTATCTAATATTTCTTAAACATATCATAGATTTCTCACTTTAATTCCATATATCCAGAAAACAACTGTGAGGAGATGAACCTTTTATAATTACAATTATTATGAATTTGAGTGCATCTCTCCTATAGCTTCAAGACGGGGGCACAGAGAATATCTTCAATGAGGCTTTTGTAGGGAGAAGTTACCCCAAAGCTGTGGAGTGGACATTGAATCACAGTGGGGTAGATCCCAGTTTTACTCATCAGCTTCCTTGGAGCATCTTCTCAGTGCTGCAGGAGAAGGTCAGCATTCTTGTTATTCCTACTGCAGTTTTTCTCCCTTCCTAACAGGGATGCAGAAACCCCAAGACATTCCCCAGCATGCTTAGAACTACAGTTTTAACATCCAACTCTTCGCTCATTTTAGAAGAACTGAGTTGCAAATTTTCTTGATCATTCTGTCATTATTCTAAAAATAGAAACTCATGACCTTGTATTCCCCACCCTCTCCTGCCCACCATAACTGCAAAATCAGCTACACAAAAAATTACCTAAATTGTGAAAGACTTCTGAGAATAAACAAGATAAAACTGTGGTGAAAACTGCTTTTCACCAGCCTTTAAGGCATTAGGATTTTGATTCTTTTTCTCATATTAGTCTTAAGATGTTGGCAATCCTGTTGTTCCCAGAATTAGTTACCTAAAATTCCCCCCAATAAAATTACTTGCATACTCAAAGTCTAGCAAGTGCAGAAGTGTTTGCAGAACCAGGCCCTTTAATAAGCAGCTATACACTCAACTGCAAGAGCATGGGATGAAAAAATGAATCATCAGCCCTCTGAGGGCAGTGTAGATCACCTCTGTGGCTGTTACTGTGGAACATGGTGAGACAAAAATTCCAAATGTCCTTTTATCTTGAGTTTCCTCCCTCTTCTTCTCAGAAGGGTTCTGACATTGTGACATTTCTTTGTGCTCTGACCACTGTGGTTTCAGACACCTGTAAAATTTCTCAGAGGAAATTATGGGTGGTCTGATTAATTAGTTTTTCAGTCTGACATCCTGGTACATCAGCACAATTGCTTTATGAAGGGAAGTTGCAGAAAAATTACTCTTTTTGGATAACACATGGAGGACATCAGCAACACCAGAGTATTTATAAAATGTATAGTTGTAGGCATGCAGAACAGGAGAGCTTAAAGGAGAGTCTGTACTTCTGGAGGGCTAAAGGTGCATGGGCACATCTCACCACAAATACGCATTTAATTTTGGGGATTCTACCTGGGCACTGATCTTTTGTGAAGATGATGCTTGTTTGCTATGAAGCAGAAAAGGAGTGGCTCACATGCCAACTGATCAGCAAAGGCTTTCATCCTCATTTCTCTTGTAACTTTTGCAGTTTTCATGATTGTCAGTTTAATGCTTTTGCCTGAAGTATGACATGAAATATCCCTCTTCAGTTACCACACCAACTCCTCTCCATAGCTTCACTTATGAAGTACCTGATCCCCAAGATCAGCACAATTTTAATGAGGCATATTTAAAATAAGAAAGTTCATGTATTTTTTAAGTCAAGTTTCACTGCACAAACCCACAGCAAGCAGTTGCTGTTATGTATTGGTAGGATTTCACACTGTTTTGTATTTCAATGAAATTATCCAATGTAGAGTTAGTCTTCGGTTAAAATTATTCCATAAATATGCAGGGTGATGTTATAAATGATCTGACGGCACATAAGAGGATCATATTTTCCACATTGCCTAATTTCTCATTGTATGTCTTCAGTGACCTGATGTTGTGAACATTTAGCTGGAATTGATATTTTTATCTTCTGCCTCCCAACATACAAAGCTCCTAGGCAAGGAAAAGTCCCAACATACCACTCCTAGGCATGTCATTTATTTGCAGCTGACCTTACTCTTGTCCCTGGGCTTGGGCAGGATGCACTGACTTAAAATGGACTT
This sequence comes from Acrocephalus scirpaceus scirpaceus, assembly GCA_910950805.1. Taxonomy (NCBI): domain Eukaryota; kingdom Metazoa; phylum Chordata; class Aves; order Passeriformes; family Sylviidae; genus Acrocephalus; species Acrocephalus scirpaceus. The sequence continues at coordinate 59,878,508 of OU383776.1, forward strand.
CAGTGGGGTGGCACAGGGATCTGCCAGTGGCTAATTAAATTAAGAATGTTCATCTGTACTCAGATGGGTTTAACTTAGAATTTCCTTACATTTGTGGATTGACTGTAAAACAACATAATTAGATAAATGTGTTTTCATGTCCAAATCAAGGACACGGATGTAATCCTTCTCTGTGTTACATAATCTCACACATATTTAATCAGTAAAAATACAAACCTATTTTTATGCTTTTAAATAATAGTCTTTGCTTGACAAACATGTTTGGGTTTTTTCCATGCCAAATACTTTTCCATATTTATAAAATACAGCCACTAAAAACAATCCTGTTTTACTCCAGGTATAAAATACAAATTAAAATTCTTAACTCCTAATTTTTGGGGGTTCTGAATAGATATTGATGTTTCAACAGACCAAAAATATGTTGAATATTATTTTCTTTCTTCATACTTTGTGCTATATGTAGGGAATCCTTTGCCAGCATTATTCCTAGGTAATGGATTCTGGACATGCATACTATAGCATATTTTGTTAAAACATAAAGGGAAATAGCCAAGTTTCCAAATCTCAATTATTGCACTTTAAAAAATTATATATGCTTCATAGGGAACAGTCATGCCCGTTACAAAACTTTCGTTACCAGTGAACCCTGAAGAAAAATTATCTTTTCATCATGAAGGTTCAAAGCAAAATAAGGAAATCAAATTTTTTTCATCAACTCTGGCTATATCTGCTAAATATTTTCTAACAATTCTGAAAGAAAAACAGAAGGCTAACTTGCAATGAATAAACAATAATGATCAGTAGCATGTGTTTCATGTTATTTGAATGGAAAGTAATTTATCACATCTGAAATAAAAGCTGTTTATTCCTGTGAAAGCTGTTTATTCACTGTCTGTAGCAATCCTTGCAATTTATCTGTGAAAAAAGTGAGAAACTGTACCCCCATTAGCATATGAATACTTGACACATCAAATCAGTTGTACAATAATAGAGGGACATTTGCTATTGGTGTATGCACACAGACAAAGCAGCCATTTTGAGGTAGAGAGCTAAAAAGAAAATGAAATGGTGTGGGTGTTTAATTTAAACCATTGTTTGCCTCTCTGGTTTCACATGGCAGATTTGATTAGGGCAGCCAGGCAGATTGGCTAGAAACTCCTAAAAAACACCAAAAACCTGACCATGCAGATTAAATGTTGATACAAAAATAAGATGTGTTAAATTTGTATTTAGATAGTAATGGATGAGATAATGAAAGAAATGCAAAATACAGGTCCAGAATAAGCAATTTTGTGTGGTCTTTTTATGTGTGCACCTGGGACAGAGGAGTAGAGAAACAAGGAGGTTTTACAGAAATAAACCATTGCCTATGTACAGTTTTATTTCATGGCAACAGCATCGCAGGCCTTGGGTCAGACATGTGAAACTATTTCTCAAAGAGGCTGCATACATAATTGAGGCCCTATGAAGGGTTCTTAGTTGAAGTTGCCAGGCTACATTCATTCCAAAAGCAGAGACATTTGTTATCAAATTTAAATTAACTCTCTCAGCACTGGGTACATAGTTTGAAGTACAGCTTTGCAGACCGTACATGCTGTCTGGGGGAGAAGGAGTGGTGCCTGCTCACCAAAGGTAGTGTAATTTTGCACGGGATGGAAATCTTACCTGTGTTTAGGCCTGAAAAGTAGTAATGTATTACCTAAAAGGTTGATTTCTGAGGTATATCTTTATGCTTTGTTCTCTCTTTAAAGGCACAGTGACCTTTTTTTTTCCTGTTCTTTGCTTTTCTTTCCCTTTCAAAAAAGGTAATCATTTCAGCTTAATTTGGGAAAAAAATAGCAAATCAATATTTGCTGCTGTTTTTTCTGCAGGCACATTCTGGCTGCCTTCACCATTTTTTTTTCTTTTCCATAAAATGGAGCTTCAAATGTTAAAACACATAGATTAACAACCCAAGATATTTGTATTTTTCAGACCAATGGCCTGCAACAGCTGAGTATGACCCCATAGCTTTTACTTGCACTGGTAATCCTTACAGGTGTAACTGCAGTGTGACTTCTTTCATATTCAAGAGTTACTGGTAAGAGAAAAAACAGATCTAATTGTTATAATTTTTTATTTATTTCCTTGAGCATTCCAGCATAGCAAGTGCTTTTCAAGAACAGAAAAGATGCCCATGCGCGTAGGAGCTCATATGGCTGTCACACAAGACATGGGACTTGAGATGCCATCTCTTAAGTAGCAAAGGGCAACCAATAAAAACAAACATCCAGAACTACAAACATCTGTTCACCGTAGCAATCTACTTTCACTGGGCTCATGTCCTAGCGCTACTTGCTTTCAGTAAATGCTGTAACAGTTGAGTGCCAATGACAAAATCTTCGTGGAAATCAGATTTCACATACTGAGAAGAAGTCTGCTCACTAGAAAATTGGCGCCCATCCTTGGTGAAGGTGTTGGACGGTCCTGAGCTCAGAAGGAATATACCTGTGCTTGATTGTAAAGGTACTTTGGGACATATCTTTGAGATATTCTCTAGCCCTTACAAAAATCAAACACTTTTGAGCTCCAAAAATAAAAGATCAGCTTCAGCAGTTTATGACTTCTCCAGCTGAAATAATTCCCTGTGCCCGCTGGTGATGGTTTTCCAGCAAATCCGGCTGCCCTGGCTGGGAATTGTTTTGAGTCTGGTTGGGCAGTGGCTAGCGGACCGGCCACTACCTCCTTAGTAGTTCAGAAGCCACACGAGAGCTGTTAGTGAGGCTCAAGGAAGGTAAGAAGGAGGAGGCCTCGTGGCAAGATAGAGTTTATTGTCACATGCACCCCATGGTGCAGGCACTCGCGTCCCAGGAGAGAGAGAGAGCAGGAGGAGGCTCACTGCTTATCAGGGACTAGGGGAAAGGGGTGGACACAAGAGGGAAAACCAGTCAGGGGAATGGGGAGGGCACATAGCCAGCAAATAGGAAATGAGGGGTGGGGGACTCCCAGCCTGCTCCAATCTGGGACTGAGTCCCTCTGAAGTCTCTGGAATGAGGGGGAGAGGCTTCCTGGAGGGGGGCAGGCACTGGGAGGAGAGCAACAGATGATTGACAACATATTGCAACAGAGGGGAACAAAGGGAATTTCCCAGGCAGGAGATTATACCAAATGGGGAGAAGTACAGGGGGAACTTGGGAAAAACCATTACAGAACTTATTATTATTAACAATAAGTAAAAACCAGAAAACGCGCCGCTACATCCAGCCAAAAACAACTGATGAATTCAGTGCATTGAACATTGGTAATGAAGTCACTGAACAGGGAAAACAAAAACTGCTAAATAGGGCAGCTAATTATGTGTGCTTTTACGTCTCAAAACAGAATCTTAGAGCTTTTAATCTACATATCTTGACCAATATAAGATGCTGATTTTTTAGAATCAAGAATTTTGTAGCTGTTGATGGGTGTGCTGGTAATTCAGATTGAATTTCATCTTTGTAGTCTCTGTGTTGAGAGAGGACTTTGTTTCAGTAACAACTTTGACAGTACCGCCAAACATCAAGGTGTCATATTAAAATAACCTCTTTTCCAATAAAAGGATAATTTGCATTTTATTTCTCATGTATGTGATGATGTTACTCATTTTTGAAGCATTCAGCAGGTGACCATACCAAGTTCCTTACTACATTAGAGAATGATCCCTTGTGCAATCTACAAATGCCCTTTGAAAAAGAAGATGAAAAGATAAACTGGTTTTAAAAGTGGTGAGACCAAAGTTTTGCAGCATAGTACCTGCCCTTTGATTTTTCTAATGGAAGATATGTCCATTCCAACCCTGACTATTCTGTGATTCTGTGATATCACATATACATGCCCAATACAGCCCTGAATAATATTCTAATGCTAAAAAGCATTTGCTTATTTAAAGATCTGTGCAGCTAACAATGCTACAGAGCTAGTAAATCCTGTGAAGCACTCTCTGAGAATCTTGTTTATTTTTTGCTGGAAGTGACAGACCGTGCTTGTGTATCCACGACAACATCGCAGCGAGCCAGAGCAGGGCCAGGTCATTTCTTGCTCCTGTAATATAAGATTTGAAGTAAGAAGCTAAATCTTATGAAACAGCAGAAGCTTTTCACAAGATAAAACAGAGTTTATGGGTCCATATGATAATTGTTCATACTAATATACTTGTGCTATTTCAATACTTTCATAAATTTCCTCCATTGATTGTAAATAGTGCTTCATGTGAACATACAAGGAAAGATAAAACTTTGCAGTTCATCAGTGTCAAGGTGAAATTGTTAAAAATATCTGTCTCAAATGCTAACTTTTTTTTTCTTGAAAGGTGTTACAGGTTCTTTTGCATTTTTTGTTGTCATGCCAAATTCTTTGATGTTATATGATCCAGTAGATTAGTACTGTAATTGCCTACTTATATTTATAAATCCATGCATTCTCTCTGTGTATTTGTGCTAGCTGTGGTGTTGATATGTTAGACTGATACAATTGAGATGCAAATTATGTGTATGTGATGGAATTTAGACATAAAATGAAAATTCAATTCTTTATAAGCCATTAATTTTCTTACTGTTAATCTTGATTGCATTACCATTGCCTTGAGAGAGGTTGTTCACTTCTAAAGTTTAGAAATGCACTTTGAAAAGTTAAATAAAAATAATTCTGTGCAAGAAAATCTGTACAATAAAGGAGGAATTTCTTAGACAGCAACAGGCTCCAGAAGTAAATTTATCTTCCTCTAACATCTTGATAAATAACATGGCCAAATTTTTAGCATAGGTTTCTTTGTAGTCATAAATTTAAATGACAAAAGATTTTGATTTAATACATCTGATATATTCCAAGTATCTTGTATTTCCCAGAAACACTAGAAGTTAGGCTAAAATTCAAAGTACAAGAGTGTGAACGACTAAGACATGGATTCATACTAGCAGAGAACCTGAATCCTTTATTCAAAGAAATGAGCTGGTTTTAAACAATTCTTTAAGACACAGTATTTCCTTATGTGGTAATTCTCACCTATCACACATTGCCATATCAGCAACACACTTTCCCAATGTCCTTCTAAGGGGTGATCATGCTCTGTTCAGGTGTCTGGCAGCTTCTGGCAGGCTCCTCTCTGCACAGGGCATCTGCCATGTGGCACCTGCTTCCCCTAAGGTCAGGCAGAGACAAGCTTCCCTCTGCTGCCATGGCTTTCTGCAGGCATGTCCCACAGCCTGCAACTTAATTCTATCCTATTTCTCCCCACGCAAGACTAATAGGTTACTTATATTCTGTTCACAGGATAAAGTTTTCTGGTTTAATATTAGATGTGTTACTTGAATCTGTCAGTTGATTCACTAAAATTAGAGGTAATTTCCTGAAAAAATTAGTAAGCCTTAGCTGAGACTAGCTGTCACGTTCCACTGTGGGGAACTGTGAGGAGTTCTTTTAAAAATAGGTGGTCAGGAATGAAATTAAGTTAATTTCTGAGAGATGAACATTGTACCTGAGAACCCTTTAGTGAAAAACAAAACAAGAAAAAAAAGGAGTTAACCTACTAAAGAGGGCTAGAAAAGAGCAAGAGGAAGAAAAATGGAAAAGGAAAGAGAGGGGGAGAGACAGAGAATAAAAAGGGTCTAAACAGTTTGGATTTCTTATATATAACACCGGAACTACAGACTACTATATCTACTACTACTACTACTATCTACCAAATCCACACTATATCTCTTCTCAGCAATCTCAGGTTGGTCACTGGCATATACTTCAGTATAGGGTCATTGTGGAAGTCTGCTGGATGTGTTACATTCACCAGTTGATCTTTAGTGATACTGTGGGTGACTTTAATCCCAATAATTTGTAAAAGGAAGGGATTTTGGCTTCACACTGCAGTCCAGCATGTTATTCAATCCTCAGGACACAACAACAGCAACAACAACAATAACCATTGTTCAACACCTTAGAACTCAACACTGCCTCCTTCCTCTTGTTCCCAAATTTTTGGAGAGAAAAATGTCCATGTTTTGCACTTTGTTTCTGAACATCTACATTTTATTTTTTCTGATTTTGATTTAATCACACTTACAAGGTGGTACGGAACTTACACAAGCAACAATTTCATAAATGGCAAATATTGAGGAAAAGAGTAGTATACTGTATTCTTTCCCCCAGGCATTACTCTTTCTTTTAATTATTCTTTTTTGGTTTTGCCAATAAATAGTTGTCTGTGACCTTAATTTAAAAGATATACCTTTTACTTATGTTGAAAACACAGATCACAAACATCCATGGACTGACAATGCAGGCAGTCATGGTGGTATTTCACTGTATGAAAATTGCTAAGCAGTAAGGCATCTTACATGAGTTTCACATATCAAAGGTGTTCCCAAGCCTTCTTCTGCTTTAGAATGTTATGGCTTTGCCATCCTCTCCTAAACTTACTAAATTCCTCAAGCCAATAAAATTCTGGATCAAATCAGCATGTCAGTAAACATCAAACTTCTTCTGCCAAACAAACAGTATACATTAACAAGCACATTACACCACTGAAGTGGTCTCATACTGTACTTTAAATAATACAGTTCCTTGGCCCAGCCTGAGATGTCTTACTGGATTCTACATTTTCTAAACCAGCCTCTGTTCCCCTACACACCAAAAGGAGACAGGGCTTTTAGTTTACCTGCTTTTGTTCTACTGGCACACCTCCTCTCCCATCAGAGATCGATTAGAGGGTAGTGTTAGAGATGTAACACATACCTGGTCTTTTTGGGCATTTTGTCTGGCCATTCAGTCACCAACTTTGTCTGTGGGGAGACTGTCCATTACTCTTTTCAAGATTCCCTTCCACCAACCTTGTGCCCATATATCTTTTTTTTTGTTTTGTTTTGTTTTGTTTTGTTTTGTTTAAAAAGCACACTATGAGAGAAGGGGCGGAACAGCTTCCTGAGGAGGGTCACACCATAAAAACTTCCAGGCGTCCTAAATAGCACTTCCCAGCAGGAAACACCTTACAGCAACAAGCCAACTGGCTGCTGAGATGGGGAGTTATACTTCCCAGGAAGTATAACTGGAAGTATAATAACACCTTAAAAATCCCCCCAAATGCCCCATATGCTTCCTGAGAGAACACACTTTAAATCACAAAGGCAGTTGCACACAGAGTTGCAGAAAGGGGGAAAAATGCTTCTCAGAAAGGGCTGCACCATAGAAGTCCCTAACTGTCCCAGGGAAAAATACTTTCTGAGAGAACACACTTTAAAATACCACAGCAGTTACAGAGAACAGAGCGCGAAATGCTTCTCATACAGGGACACACTGTAATGAGTTCCAAATTATCAGAGAGAATAAACCAGTTTCTGCGAGGACACATGTTAGATCAGTTGCAAGCGCTAGGTTTCAGGGGAGGGTCACACCTCTTTTTTTTTTGTTTTTTTTTTTTGTTTTTTTTCTTTAATGCCCAAGTAAAATCTCTCCCAAAAACACACACGAAATTATTAAAACAGATACAAGGTTTTTGTTCAAGACCATCCCACGGCTGCCACCAATTTGAATTTCTCATCCACTGTAGGGAACTGTGAGGAACTCTTTTAAAAATAGATGGTAAGGAGTGAAACTAAGTCAACTGAGACAAGCATTGTCTCTGAGAACCGTTTACTGATAATGAAAAACAAAACAAGGAAAAAAAAAAAAAAAGGAGTTACCCTACTAAAGAGGGCTAAAAAAGAGCAGGAGGAAGAAAAACGGAAAAGGAAAAAGGGGGAGAGAGAGAGAGGGAGGGGAGACAGAGGGAAGGGATGGGCGTTTCCACCGGCAGGACTGGAGTGTGTCGCCGCCGGCCGCGGGCGGGGGTTGCGCCGCGCTCCGCTTGCTGGGGAGCGGCGCGGCCCATAGGCACAGCGCCCTCGGCCGCGGGCAGCCGGACACGGGTGAGTGAGGGGCGCTCGAGCGGGAGCTCCAGAACCTTGGACAGGGTCGCAGCAGGGGTGGCGGCCACGGGCTGGGTCGAAGGCGGCAAAGGTTGGATGCAGGTGGCTCCGGCAGGGACGTGGGGATGAAGCAACAGAGCGGCGGTCAGGGACGCGGGGAGGCGGGACAGGCGTGAGGGCGAGCTAGAGACAGCGAGAGCAGGAGATCCAGAAGGCAGGCAGGGGCCAGGTCGAAAAGGACAAAAAACAGGCTAGGGCCGGGTCAAAAGAGGGAGTGATGCGCCGCAGGCTGGAGCCCAAAGCAAAACCCGAAGACCCAAGAGGCCCCGAGACTCAAAAAGCCCAAAAGACGAGACACAAAAAAGCCCCGATCACCAAAAGGCAAAAAGCGCAAATCTCAAAAGTCCCTAGGGCTTGTGATGGAATTACTTTTTATGCCCCCTGGTCCCTCCCAAGGTCTGCCTGCTGACAGGAGACCACTGGCCCAGTCCAACCTTCCACCGCAGTCCATGGGTGGGGACCTTTTTCCATCCGATTGGAGAAGCCTCTCTGGGGAGTGCAGTGTCTCCTGCTGCCTGCCTGTCCCGTGTGAGGTGTCACCAGGCAAAGTCCCCCCAGAGACAGGGCTTCCTCCCATATTCTAGTTGCCTCCTGCAAGTGGCACTTGTGCAGTGCCTCCCCCAAGTGCTTCTGACAGCCGATGTTGAGACAAATCAAAACTAAATCAGCTCCTCACACCAGCCCATCACTCTATGTTAAAAAAAGGATGATGGGGGTGTGACAGCTCTGGAAATTATACAGAAAACACTGACTGAACTGCATGGAATATCTGACTTTCAGAAAAACTGCAAAAAATAGTGTTTTTTAAACGTTAATAAAGAACAATGTGGGGTTTTTTCTCATTTTCTATCTCATACTGAACACACCATCATTGACCGTCTCTTGAATAAACAAAGCAGCAGTTGCTTGAGTAAATAGATGCTTCTGAGGGTACCTGCTCCTCAGCTAGAAAACAGGTTTTGGTCTTCTGTTATTTTTGAACATCATACTTTAGGGTGTGAAGGAGATTGCTTACACACCTGCTGTTCAGGTGTGTGTCAACACAAATGAAGCTGTGAATTTGGTCGGGGGGCTTATTGCTGTGTAGGTTAGCATTTACTTAGTCTGTGAGGTCAGAAAGAGCCTTGCGATAATGGCACTCATTTAAGTGACAATGCGCTGCATTTTCAGCTCAAAAAGAAGTGGAAGACTGGACAGCGTCTATTTCCAGACTAACTTAACAATGTGACTATCAATGTGACATCTTTGTTTTTAGAAAAACAATATTTTTCAGGATTCTGTCTTTGATATTGGTGCCAAATTTCCATTCACCTAATGTACAGACTCCTCTTTGCAATATCCTCTTTTTTCAGGTTAGACTTTGCAAACCATTACTTTTCTGCAACCTTCAAATAATTCTGAGATGCTATTGTACAGAAATGTCAGAGAAAACTCCTTTAAAAATGTAAAAATTAAGACCTGGTGAAAGCAGAGAGCTCTGTTGTCCCTGTAACACAAAGAGTGAGCAATGGTATTAGTCCCCTTTGGGCAGTGTTGGTCATTCTGTTATTAGCATATAAATATTTATAGAACAGCACAAATTTCCCACACAAGTAATTTCAGTGATCATTCATTTCTGATGATCTGACTTGGTTTAAGGGCAACCTGACAATGCTGTCAGGATTTTTCCCTCCTTTATGCTGATTGACCAGAATTTAGCCAGATACAAGAGACTCCAAGATTTATGCAGTTTCTACAGTTTTAGAGAGGAGTTTGCCTTTTAGAGGAAAGAGCACTTTACCTATTGCCATTTAGAAGCAGGTAAAGAATATTACAGCCTGTGAGGAATGTAGCTGGAGACAATAACGATTTGTCTCACTTGACATTTTAGCAAGATCCTCTACTGGAATTTGTTTAGACTGTGTAAAATGCAGATTAATCCTCTGAGCACATATATAATTTTGGATTTCCTGGCTCTGCATGCAGAGATGATTTAAAACATTCAGGAATGGCCAGAAATAGTTTGGCCATGGGGATTATCAGCCCTTGGAGGGTTTGCTTCCAGATATTTTTTCATCTAATCTGAGAAGATGTGTCTTTTGGGTGCAGTGGGTTTGAGATTCTAGTTTAAAAAGTTTATAGGATTACTTTTCAAGTTGTGGATAAGACATCTGAACCAGATAGAATTTGTTAACTAAAGAAGGTTTCCAAGAAGTGGCTATGTTGACATCTGCTTTCCTAGTTTTGTTTTCACTTTAAAAGTCATCATTATCTTTTTGTTATTTGATATATTGTGCAGTTCCAATGCATGGAACATCTGGGAATGTCGGGTTTGAGGGTGCTTTGAGCAACATGATCCTGTGGATGGTGTCCCTGCCCATGGCAACAGGGGTGGAACCAGGTGATCTTTCAGGCTTGTTTCAACCCAAACTATTGTGCGACTCCATGATTAGCACTTTGGAGGATTGTTTCTTTCCTACCGCTGAGCTGGGATATTTGAAAATCGGTTATGTCATTAATAAATTGACCAGAATTCTTTTGTGCATTCTACTCATATATTTCTAGTGACATTTTTCTAAAAATACTTAATTGTTTAGCAACTCCTTCTGCAAGATTTGGTGATTCTTTCAGCTATATTTATGTATTCTGAAATCAGATATCTCTAGTGTGCTTGGACAATGTAAAAGTAAATGATAGTCTATAAATATTTCTTTACAAGAATAGATTGAAATGCAGGCAGGAAACCCATCAGAAAGCAGGCAGTAAATTAGGAGGGAGTGAAAAAGTCACCAACTAAAATTTAAAAGTGATGCTTCAAAAACAATTTTTGAAAATGAAATGTATTTTAAGAATAAATTAAGAAGATATCCTTATTTTCAACTAATTTTCATTCTTAGAGACACATAAAGCTATATCAGGCTTCGGAATTATTATACAAATATGGGAATGGGGAAAAGTTCAGTTGATCTGTAAAATCATGAAATATTGTAAATTTTCCTTGTATTGTCTAAAAGTGTGGTAGGGTAGTGTGAGTGACAAAAATAAACAGGTGGGTAATAAACCTTCATTTTTAATTAGCGATGTGAACCAAGTTAATAATAATTATGGAAAATATGTAGGCATGGCCTACAGTTCTCAACAAAATATTTTTAACTGCTTGTTTCCACACAGCATGCCAGACACCAGGGTGTTTCATAGGTAAAAATTATAGAATCATAGAATATGCTGAGTTTGAAGGAACTCTTCAGGATCATCAAATTCAATTCCTGGGTCTGGACAGGACACCCAAAGAATCACACTTCTTGAATCTGCCAGGCTGGGTGATGTGACCACCTTCCTGGGAATCCTGTTCCAGTGCCCAAACACCGTCTGGGTGAAAAGCCTGAATATTTGAAAAAATATTCAATCTAAACTGTCCTGACTCAGTTTCATGCCATTTTGTTGAGTCCTGTCACTCGTCAAGAGATTGCAGAGATCAGTACCCGCCCCTCTGTTTTCTCTCATGAGGATGTTGAAGACCCCAAGGAGGTCTCCCCTCAGTCTGACAAGTGCCTCATTTGGCTTCCCCTCCAGACTCCTCACCATCCTCAAGGCCCACCTTTGGATGCTCTCTAATAGCTTCATGTCTCTTTTACTGCAGTGCCCAAAACTGCCCCCAGCACTCAAGGCCACCCCAGCTCAGAGCACAGTGGGACAATCCCCTCTCTTGCCCAGCTGGCAATGCTGTCCCTGATCCCCCCCAGGACACACTTGGCCCTCCTGGCTGCCAGGGCACTGCTGGCTCATGTTCAGCTTGCCACTGACCAGCACACCCAGGTCCCTTTCCATGGTGCTGCTTTCCAGCATTTCATTCCCTGTATACACAGCCAGGGTTGCCCCATCCCAGGTACATCCCCTTTCCCTTGTTAAAATTCATAGTTCTCCAGCTCAGGGCACTGGGACCCCCTTGGTTCATCAACTGTGTTGAAGACAGAGGCAAAGAATGCATTAAACACCTCTGCCTTTTGTTTGTGAGGTGTTTGTGAGGTGACCATCCTCATTGTGCAATGATGTTGTTTTTGCACTGCCTTCTGTAATTGATGCATTTGAAAAAACCTCTGTTTATTGTCCCCTAAAGTATTGCCTAAGTTCAGCTCCAGTTTGGCATTGGCCACATGAATTCTCTCTGTACGGTGGCAGCAGCATTTCTGTACTCTTTCCATGTCACCTTGTTACTGAAAGATTTATACTTCTGTAAGAAGAAGTCTATTCAGCAGTGAGGAAGATGTTGGAAGATCCTGTAAACTTTAGCATCATAGTGTATGATCCCTATATTCATGGTTAATTGTTAGTTCTGTGTGTACAGTACTTAGTACAAATGCCAGAGATTAATGTGGCTTTGTGTTAACTCCCTACATGTGTGACTATAAAGTCTTGTAGCTAATTCTTCTTTGTTTAATTCTATCAGTGTTCAATATATACTAGCTGACATTTTAGTTTTGAGAACAAGGATTATGTGTCAGAGCAAAGAATGATAAGGGAAGTGTATTATGACTTGACAACATATTTGAGATACTCTCAAGGAGAGAAGATTCATCAGAATATCTGGAACCATACCCAAACAAATCCATAGAAAAAAATTAACATATATGCATGTATTCTGTAAATTTGATAAATGTGTATTAGTTTCAGGAATATAACCTGGTCTTTTAGGTTACTGAGCATCCATGCTGTCAGGAGAATTCCACATGCCTCCAGCACTGCTAATAAAGAAGTGACAACTTTCTAACCTAACAAATCGATTGGAGAGTTTATTGCATGGTTTTCAGTGACAACCTAACCTTGCTCCACTGAACTTAGACATTCTGGTTTTGCCTATCAGCAAGAGAAAATTCCTGTTCAGCCCAATTGGCCTTCTATGCCTCATCTGTTTAACTTCTGATATTTTGGAATTTCCTGCTGCTGTGCCCTTAAGCAGCAACATTTAAAAAGTGACCAGCACTGCAAAAACATTTTCCCAGGGCACTTTACTCAATAGTTTCCTGAGCAGCCTGAAGCCTGCTTCTTCTCATGTCCAGGGTTGAAGTTTTGCTGGCACTTTTTCCCTGTCAACAGAGATTTTAATCTTGATCACTTCGTAGTTGCTGTGGCCAAGACATCTGCCAATCTCCACTTTGCTCACAAGATCCTTTCACAATCAGCAGATCAAGGAGGGCATCTTTCCAAGTTTTCTCCCTTAGGATCTGTTCTATAAAGTTGTCATCCAGGTGTGTTAGGAATCTTCTGTCCTGGTTTGTACCTCAGTTAATTTCTATCAAGTTGGAGTACTCCGTATGGACAAGAGCAGTTGACTTGGAAGTGTCCTTACTTCCTCAAAGAAAAATTCATTGGCATCATTGTCCTGGCCAGGATGTCTATAGTAGACTCTCACAGGGGCATCCACATTCTTGGTTCTAACCCAGAGACTCTCAATTGCACTGTCAACTTTGAGCTCAATACATTCTAACCTCTCTATTACATGCAGTGCCACCCCCAGCCTCTTCTGCAGAGCCTGGAACCATCCAACAGGGCACTCCAGTCACAGGACTCATTCCAACAGGTTTCACTTATGCCAGTGGCGTCAAATCTCTGGGATACAGCGAAAGCCTTGAGCTCCACTTGTGTGTTCCTCATGCTCTGTGCATTAGTGTAGAAACAATTCAGGTGAGGTGCATTGTAGCAGATGTAGCAATCTCCTAGAGCAGATTGAGGTGGCCCACTAGTACTCATTTCCTCAAGTTTTGGCACAGTAACCCATTGCTCTTCACTGGTTAGTGTGGTTTTGTCCCTTTACTCCTGTGAAGATAGTTAAAATCTCTGTCAATGGGCCTCGTTGCCTCCTATGCTAGAGATCTTTTTCCCCTCTGAGACAAGTGCATCCTGTCTGATGTCAGTAGATCAGATGTTGAGTAGATCCTATCATGCTAAAAAACCCCAAATTTTTCCAATTATACCCACCTTTCAGCCACACATTGACTTCATGTGTCTGCCTATTCCTATCAATAGTGTTCCTTTTTACTAGAAGGATCAAGGAAGTCAGTACCTACGTTCCTGATAGTAATTTGAGTGATAACAAAGCATGGAAATAGTAAATATTGAAATTTCTCACTCCTATCAGCAATGTTAGAGCAATTTAGGTTTTATTTACACACATCCTAATGACAAGGTTCTGAGTGAGCATTTGTTACTCACTGAAAAATACAGTTAATGAATAAAATGTGCTAAATGGTGTATAAGATTTTGTTTGTTAACATCCCATTAGATAAACATGTCAGCTGATATCATGTATTCAAAAGGCAGGGGACAGAACAAATTTTTATACCAGTGTCTAGAAGTTAATTTAGCTCATTGTTGTGTGCACACCTGTAACAAGAAAATAACAAAGAATTTTAAAACTTGGCTTAATAGTTGCAATTTTTTTGCACAAATTTTTGCACAAAATTACACAGTTGCAGATCTTGAACAGCTATATAATCTCATATTAACAAGAAAAAATGTAAAGTGGTGATTTTTCAGCTTATTCTTTTTAATGGAATGATGTAACTGCAATCTGCTAGACAGAGTTAGTGATCCACTTTCAAAGATGCAGGATACCCATGTAAGTTTCACATCAAAAAAAGTCAAACCTAAGCAAAGCGAAAAAACTAGGTTTCAGTCTTTCAAGAAGTTTCATAAGAACTTCTAAAAGGATCTGTATTTATGTTCAGAATGATATTTTTCCTTTTTTCAAACCTGTAAACATAAACTATGTGCAATTTTAATTTACTTTTTTCTTACAGTTTTTTCTAAAATTTCTACTCTGTTCATATTCTCATTTAGGTCATATAATACAAAGATTTTCCAGATTAGCAATTTCTAAATTCCTGAGAAATTTTTTGCTTTTTTTCAATGGGTATTTTTGTTTTATTAAGATTACATTTTGTAGGGACAAAAACAAGAAAAATTTTAAAGGGTTTTGTTATGTTTTTAACTGGTTTGATGGTTTTACAGGACTATCTGGTGCAAACAGATAAGGATGTGACTAAGACAATTAGGATATATGAGGTTTTAGTTATTTGAACATAGTAATTGTATTACTTGAAAGTGATGGGATAAAGTGATTGAATTCAATTGCCTAAAAATAGGCAGCTAAAACTGTCTTAGATCATTTTTCACCAATCTAGTTTAAAAGTGAGCAGATTCCTGACATTCCCAGTGCAGTTGCAGAACATATTAATCAATTAGTATTGACATTGTCTGACTGTGTGTCTTATTTACTATATTGTCATGAGAATAAGTAAGTTGACCTGGCCCTCTTATGAGATTCCATATGTTCTTAATTAGCTTAATTAATATGTATACTTTCACCAAGAAGCCAGCTTTAAAACTCTAATTATTTTATGTATATGTTTTCTGAATGTATTCTGAATACTTGCCCAAGTCACACTATTTTACAATAGTAAGTCCAAAGTACAGTGATCTTAATCTTACAGTGTTATAAATCCTGCAGATTAACTTGCTTATTAACTTCTAAAGAGTCAATAGATTACCTGGGCACTGTGAGACCAAACATTGCCCCTAGAAAAAACTCAGTGGAGTAATTAATGATGTTGGTATACATAAACATGCAAGCACACTTCTATTCTTACAGCTGTGATTTGGTCTAAGTTCAGTGGAGTTTTCCTTGATTATTTTCCCTCTGACACAAGGCTTCATAATTACATGATAGGAAGACATTATTTGCATTAGCCTGAAAAGAAATATTTAATAAAATATGAAACGTATACAGATTTGTCACTCAGGCTCACAACTTGAAGGTTACTGAGATCCCTGAACTGTCTTTATGTTCCATATGTGTGAAGTATGTATGAAAATATTATTTACACATGTTCTGGTCAAACACCTCACATGATAGGTCTATCTAAAACTGTGGGTTTGCTCTACAGCTGCACATAGGAGAAAGCTACAGCTACATCTTTTCAATACAATGCTCTTAAATATAATTATCTCACTTCATTTTTTATAGGGGAGATGGAGTTTTGAATTAACAATGCACATTTGGCAGGATGGCAAAACTGATCAATGTCTAGAAGAAAATGCTAAATACTAGAAAATAACAGTGACTTAATATGATTTAATATCAAGAAATTGGTTAAGGGCAGTGTAACAAAATCCTTGATCTTTTCTTTAAAATTTAAAATTATCTTATAATATATTATAACTGTTGCAGCTTCTTTCAACTAGATCTATCCATCACAGCCTGAATGGAGAAACTGCTCTTCCTGCATATTATAAAGCCAAAATGTGAGGAAGGCTTGTGACAGAGGACAGAGGATAATAAAGACCTACAGACCCCATTGAAGAGCATGTTCCTGCCATTGTCTACAAATACTTTTGTGTCTTTACTGAAACAACAGGTACCATTTCTTGCTGTGATATGCACTGGGATGCAGCACTTGTGTCAATCCACATCTCCAAAGTGGTTTTGGGTCTTAGAATGCAAAGCTTGACCTTCAGCTATGCTTTGCAGAGCTAGTGCCAAACAATGTGAATTGTCTTCCTATACATTGTATGGAGAGGCCCTGGTGGTACTCAACCTCTTCCCTACTCTGACACATTTTAGGTGTTTCATATGAAGGAGTCACAGCAACTGAGGTTTAACCTCGCCTCTGACACAACTTCATTGTTTGTTCCTTCTTCCTCATCTGTTGCCCAATCTGCAGCCACTCCCTTCCCAGCCCAGCAAATCTGAAATACTTTATACAGAGTACAGACGCTGTGGGCTGAGGGGTCTCCTACCCTGGGGCATCAAGTGGTAAAGCCATGTCCAGAATGGCTGCAGGAAGGAATAAAGCTCAGAGAGGTAAAGGTGTAACATACAGCTGTGTTTCCTATGCTCCCACTGAATTACCAAAGACAACACAGCAAAGAACAGGTGGGAGATACCTCTGACTACACTGGTTTTTGTGTTATGTCTACGTCCTGTCCTGTCTAGACTATGCTTTCTTAAAGATCTCATGAGATGGGCAAAGCTGCAGACCATAGAATGTTTAGGAAAGGACCTTTAAAGATCATCTAGCACAACTCCTCCGAAATGAGCAGGGGCATCTCCAAGTTGATCAGGCTGCTCAAAGCCTTACTGAAACTGACCTTGAATGTTTCCAGGGATGGGGCACCTAGCAGCTCTCTGGCAATCTGTGCCAGGGCTTCACCATTGACTCCATTATAAAAAAAGTCTTCATTATGTCCAGTGCAAAACTTAGCTTTTTATAGTTTAAAACCATTTCTCCATCCTATCACTACTAAAAAAGGCCCCACTAAAAAAGTCACATTACTTTTAAGCCCTCTTTAAGTATTAAAACATGAAAGACCATTGTGCTGTAATGGAGTAGACTCTGTTGAGAACAGATAAGGTGGGTACCTACAAGGCTTGATGAGACCCACCAAATTTTATCTGTTCCCTTGTTTTCTCTTTAAAAGATATCTAATGTGTTCTCAGTTGGTTACCTATAAAGTGATGGCATCAGTGCTGCTATAGTATCAATACTGTGAAGAATATTTGACTGTGATATACTTTATCTTCAAACGTAGAATAAATTGTAAAGAATTAGGTATATTAACAAAATTATCCCCTAAAGATAATAGAGCTTCAATTTAGTTCATCTGATATATAAATTAAAGGAGCAGACATTTATTTTCACACATCTGCTCCTTTATCTTATCACCATCGTCTTCGTCATCATCATTACTATTCATGAACATAATTATTCTTTATGTAATGTATAAATTTAGATACAACCTGTAATGGCATTCTAACAATTGTTGGGAAGTAAATACTTACTTTCCATAGCCTGGTAAAAATGATGCTTGTAAGTAAGTATAAGAGAAAATTTGTGTAAGAATGGGAACTGTTATTTTAGAGACCAGTGTTAGAAATTCAAAACTGTTGTCAATTTGCCATAGAATTAAACTTAAAACCAATTGGGTCTTAGCTGGTTCTGTTTTGTAATAAGCAAGGAGGCTAGGCTGAGCTCACTGACATTTTCACATATCCAACTTTGTTGATTTTTCACTTCAGATAAAATCGCACAAAGCTTGGGCTCCTGGCATGAAGATAAACTTAAACTTTTTTGGCTTGATTCTGTTTTCAAGGGTTTTTACTAAAAGTGCAGTGGGACAATTTATAAAGAAGAAATACATTCTGCTGTCTAAGTGAGACTAGCTAGACAATTCCAAGACAAATCCTATACTGTCTACCTGTTCTCTGTTCTTCACTGGAGCTGTGTAAAGCTGCTTGGAAAGCCATGGGGCCATGCATTTTATCTTCTTTCCCTCCTAAAGGAAAAAAGCACAAGATGCTACAGGTGGTATAAACCTGCATCACAGCTGTGTGAGGTACGCAAAGAGAATATTTTCCATTAAAATCCTGCTAGATGGTCATGAAAAGTTATGAAAGTAAATCACAGGACTGTCAGCATGGTGTGAAATGATAGAAGATCAAGAGATAACAGGTTCTGATTTCTCTTTCACTCTCTGGATTAGAGAAATGTTCTCCTTGTCTCCTTTTCCTGCTGGATTGATGGGTGTGATGTATAATGTTGGGTAGTCAGGGAGGACTAGTCTTGTGTTAGGAAGCCAGAACAGCCTCAAAGCAATTCCAAGAAGAATTCAATTTTAATGGGACTTGAAGATAATCACAGTTATCCCTCTAAACTTTCAGCAGGCTGAAAAAAAAAAAAAAACAGATGCATTATTAAAAAGGTTCCACTACTACTGAGGTATCGCTGCTTCATGGAGCATTCTCAAAAAGAAATATCCCCTCAGGGCTATGAAGTGTGCTGCCTGCAGACGTGAGAACTGGCTACCTCCTGCTACAGAGATGCTAAATATCCAAATCAATGTAGTTGATCTGTGCCGAAAGTTGCATAATATTCTCCAACTGCAGTGAAAGAGGGTATTAATTCTGTAAAAGTTACTGTATAATTCATATAGACCCTTCCCATTCTGAAATATATTTGAATTAAACTAATTTCTGAATAAAAAAATTAACTGCAGCAATGAATGGATGACACTAGGGTCAGAGTTTTGCATTCTGAATTCTTTTTGCTTAAAAAAAAAAAAAAGAGTGAAAACATAGTTCCACCCTCGTTTGTGCACTTTTTAAAAAGTATCTATAAGTGACTATGTATTAAAAAAAATGTGATTACCACGATCACTAGATAATTTTACACACCTTAAACTCAATTATTTTTTGTTTGCGTCACTTAATATTTGAAGGAGAAAAGTGAATGGAGAACAGCAACACTGTAGTCATGGATTATTTTTGTTTGACTTGTCTGGAAGAAGTAGTTTATGTTATTTATCTTGAAATAAAGAGGTAATGCCAACTTGGGTGGGGTTTTGTTTACTTTATTTTGTTTTGCAGATGACATAGTTTAGCTGTGTTCCATAGAAGCATTAAAAATAGATTACTGATTACTGGGAAATTCATCTGCAATTCTAGATGCCCTGGATCACATATGCTAGCAACAAAAAGAAAACTTGGTCTTTACCTGCATCATGGTGAAAATATCCCTCGAGCCCGGCTGGAAAGTGGCTTCCAGCTGTTCCCGGCTAGCCCTGGCTCGGGATACTTCCAAACTCGGTTGGTGGCAGCAGGCGGACCGGCCACCACCCCCCCGGTGGGTCAGAGCTGCACGAGAGATGTCGGTGAGGCTTGACGAAGGTAGGAAGCGAGGAGGCTACTTTGTGGCTAGATGGTTTTTATTGTCACCTGCCTTTTGCAGGGGAGCCACGCTTCTCTCTGAGCCTCTCTCAAGTCTCCACACCAGAGGTGTGGTTAGAGCTTATAAGGGGTTGGGAGAAGGGGGTGGACACAGGAGGGAAAGCCAATAAGGGAAATATGGATGTGACACAGACAGCAAATGGGAAATGAGGGGTGGGGGTTCCCCAACCTGCTCCAATCTGGGACCGAGTCTCTCCGAACACTCTGGAAAGAGAGGAGAGGCTTCCCAGAGAGTGACAGGCTGTGGAGAACAAAGACAAGGGGAAACCAAATGGGGAGAAATACAGGGGGGAACTTGGGGAGAAACCATTACAGAACAAATTAATTTTAACAATAAATAAAAAGATAGAAAACACGCCGCTACATCATGGAATATTCTGAAGGCAATAATTATTGGGAAATCGTATAGTGACATGCAGTTTGCACTGTTTTGGGGTTGGGGCAATTCTGCTTTTGGACAGCATGTGGCATATGAGAAATCCTTGAGAGAAGGTACCACCAGAAAGTAAAAGTCTGACTCTCAGTGTCTTTTACTTGGTCTTTTTCATTATTTACCTATTGCAACATACACTGGAAATGCAGTTCTTCTATTAGACTTCTACTCACTTTTTTGCTTGCGTTCACCACCATGGACCCTAATGGACAAGTAAGTTAATGACATTTTTTCATTTAAACATATATACTTCAGAAATAGGCTGTTTAGAGTCAGTCATAATCTTGCAATGGAGATCAACAGGGAAAAGCTATGATTAGTACCTAAGATATGATTTTTTTCTATTTTTTAATAATTAAAAATTGTATTTTAAACCTTAAAAACCAGCTTGTTTCTATGAAATGTGGTTATGTATATTTCATTCTTTCAAGGTTTCTTTAAGAATATGTTCTATCTTCATCATCATCAAACTACTGCTTTTTCAATTTTTTTTGCTTTCTCTCTGTTCTGTGTGCTCAGCAGTACATTACAGAAAAAGTAAAATTCAGTGAAAAGAACCTTAAACCAGTCTCAACTCTCTTGTGCTTTTATTGCTATTTTGCATTCCTCTCACAGAGTTTAGTCTTTCAGAAATCCTATAGATCCTTTGCAGACAAAATCTTTGTTGATGTTGCTTGAAATGATTATAAAATGGAGTTTTGAGATTAGTCTTGTGTGTGTAACGTAGCTCTTGATCATTTTTCATGTCCGTCTATTCAGAACACTTTTTCCACCAATACAACTTAACTTTTGATGTAATTAATGTGTATGTTTTTCCAATTTTTCTAATAAAAGGAACAGTTGATGTTACTTAAATACATCTCTTTTGTTGGATTTCTGTTTAAAATACTTAAATTATTTTAAATTACCATTTCTTAGCCTTTTAGGCTTCTCTTTTTGATTTCGATCTCTTTTAATCTGGGTATTAAGGTTATGGCTCAAGTCTAAGAGTCTGTGCAACACTGTCCTATAGCAGTAGAAAAGTTAAAGTAGCACAGCTTTCAACTTCATTTTCAATAAAGTTTTTTTAAACATTTGGAGCCTCATGATATATGACCATATGATGTTCATCAAAGCTTTGAGAGCTGTGAATTTACTTCAGTGTATCACAACTGTTCTGGAAAGAGTGCTTAAATCTTCGTGGTGGCAATGGTGAAATGCAGGGTATCTCCGGCATTGCTTCTTTGCAACCAGGGCAGAGCTGAACTGCTCAATGATCATTTCAGAGAGTAGGGAAGCAGCTTAGACTTTCAGACACTAATCCTGACAGCTTTGCTTCTTTCCCTAAACTAATAGCGTGGAGTTAGCAGTTGATGCATTTAGCTGCAGGTCCAGCTACATTTCCATGCAAGGGAGTGTTGATATCAGGCAAATTCCAGGTAACCACCCAGAAAAGTGGAAAATCTGCCCATGGACAACCATCCTTCTCTCCATTAACTTTGAGTCTTTTCTCTGACCTCTACACACTTGCGCTAATGCCACACAGCACTGTACAAGGAATCACTTGTGCTGGCTGAAGGACTTACAAAGTCCTGCTTCCACTTTAGAAGAGAGAAAATCAAGGACTGGACTGGGACTGTAACACGTGGTCTCATAAGAGCATCGTACATGGGAACTCATTTAACCCTGCTTGCTTGTGAATAATTAACGGAATATGTAAATCTGGCTTCAGATTTGTAACAAATATAGCACAATAGAAAGCAAAAAGGCAAAACCCCACAAAATTTGGACATTGAGTGTATCATATACTTGAGGACAAAATTAGTCCTGCTTTACTTAACAGAAAGCAAAAAGGGAAATGTGTATTTGAGAGGTGTTGGGCCTACAACATCCTAGGAGGGTGAAAGCTATGTCAGCAATATCAAACAATGTGCAATCACACACTGTGCAATGTTCAGTGACATTCTACCATATGAGCTAGCCCAAAGCCATACATTTTTATGTTTCCCTTTTCACTGTTATTTTCATCTCCATGCCACTGGGTTGAAGAGTTAATAAAATTCCACTCCTACATGAGGTCATTTCACAACTAAATGCAGCAGTTTGAAGTAGGAAATATAACAAGCACTAAGAAGATGTTTAATGAGGTGCATTCTGGATGTGCTTGAAAAGTACATTTGCAGAATTGTTTGATTGCAGGACAATATAAGCCAACACAGATTTAGCACTGATTGTCATAGTTGCATTTAGATCAAACGTCACTATTGCACTTTGAATTACAAGTAAATCTGACACTGAATCATCTAATATCATAGAATTGTTCCTGTGCAATTTGCATAGTAAAATGCTGAGAAAAATGGTGCTTCCTTCAACCTGAACATAAACAGGACTTGAATCTGCTTTTCCATATTAAAACAATTGTAGTGAGTCGTAAGACTGATGACAATGTTGTGTTTAAACAGCACAGAGCTGCAATTTAACCATGCCTCCCATCACTTGGTTCCTTACACTTTTGACTTCTGACACCAACATAGAAAAGTTTACTTATAAACTGTCAATATACCAATATTTCAACTTTCAATGTTGATTTTATTTAAAAAAAGCAAGCTGTCATAAGTGGCTTTGCATTGGAGTGTGGACTCCAATGCTTATCATTGTTCAATGTTTATCTCATCTCCTAAATCTCAGCATGCAACATATAGAATTCAATCTTGGGCAATATTACTATTGAAAGAGCAAAAAATCAGAAGACGTTGGAATTGACCATGCTGCTGGAATGAGTTTGGTTTTTGTCAACCTCTTTATCAATCTCAATAGGTATCAATCAGAGATCCTAAATAAAAAACAGATGCTAATTCGTTATTATTATTGATCACAACTATAATCATCTGCAATTTATACTAGTCTTTGTTTCTTGAGCGTCTGCTACATTTGCCACCATGTTGATAAAAGAAGCTCTGTTTTTCCTACACCCCTCACGGTGCTGCATGGATTCTACACCTTGAACTCAACACAGAGGTTCATCAGGATGCATAATGGAGGAAGGCAAATTCATTAGAGGGAAGAAAGCAGAAACATGAACAAACTTTAAAGATGTTTAAATCAAAAAAAGCAGTTTCTGTGATTTCCACTTTCCCTGCCCCCACATTTCTGGTTTGGTTTGAAAACTTAAGACGTCTCTTGTAAATCAGTTTCATCTTCTGCTGGATCCTGCAGTAAGATCACAGCATCTACTCTGCTTTGAAGGTTTTGTTAGAGAAATGGCAAATGTTGATTTTTGAACTGGACTAGAGTCACCAATGTCTGTCCTCCTTGACTCCTCCAAGATTACAGACGAATTGTTTCAGCCAACTGCCTAGTACCTTAAAGGTGAAATTCATCAACATTGGTGACTTTAAAAACAAGTGGAGACACAGAATCCTTTGAGCTGGAAGGGACCTTAAGGATCATCTAGTGCCAACCCCCCTGCCCTGGACAATGATACCTTCCACTAGAGCAGATTGCACTGTCCAGACTGGCCTTGAACAATTCCATGGATGGGACAGCTTCTGTGAGAAAACTGTTCCAGTGCCTCACCACCCTTACAGTCAATAATTTCTTCCCAAAATCTAATCTAAATCAGTTTGATGCCATTCCTCCTTGTCCTATAACTCTACACTCTTGTCAAAACTCCCTCTCCATCCTTCTTGTAGCCCCTTTAGGAACTAGAAGGTGTTCTAAGGTCTCCCCAAACCCTTTTCCAGGCTAAACAACCACAACCTTCTCAGCCTGTTTTCATAGGAGAGGTAAATTAATCTAAATCTTCCCTAACTTGCTCTTTTCCTACAGTATCTGGAATAACCACAGTAACCAATTTCGGTCAAGTAATGACTGAAAAACAAACTCTTCTGCTGGAGTGTTGTTGGTGTATCCTTTAATCCCCTGAACAGTAAAACAACCCTTCCCTTTGTTATCTGCCTCAATACTACTGTACTTATAGAATGATTTCCAGACACCATTTATGTCCCTGGTGACATCTGAGTTTACTCTGTGCCTTAAGGACATGACAACAGATTCTAGTGAGTCATATCCAAGGTCCACCTGGCCTATCCTATCTCCAGTCAAGGTGAATAGCAGATAGTTAGGAAATAGCGTAAGAACTGAGCAAGTGTATCTTAACTTTTTATCAGCATTTTGTGGGTGAGGAACATCCTGAACAAGAGGTTGTTGCATATATTAGGTCTGGGGAGATTGCTTTTTATCTCAAATAAATTTTCTTTATAATTGAATTTTCTTCATAACTGAAAGGTATTTTTAATTTAGACAATATTCCTCATTATGACGTACCACAGCAAAGCACAGACTGTGAGAAATAATCTCCAGCCTCCTATTGTCCATGACCCTTTCCAATGTATTCTTGATAAATTATCAGTTTTCTCTTTCTGGTCCTTGATTGTCCTGAGTTTTGTCAATTTGAGCTTCTCTGAATTGTGCCAGCTCCTATACCTTCTTTATGCCTTTGAGCAGCAGAGTTAACCCAGCTTAAGCATCCTTTGGGACGTTGACACTATTAGACTTCATGTGCTCTCTTATAGAAGGTTTGAGTTTGATGAGGCATCCTCTCTCCTTCCTTTTCTCCCAAAGACTTGAGTGAAAAAGGAGAGTTGGGAAAATCAACAGTATTTTTAATTGCAATTCAGCACTGAAACAGTACCCTTTATTTGCCTTTGACAGTTACCTCCATATAGAGCAGATGCGACTTGTTTTTCAATCAGAATAAAAGGGTTTTGCACTCAGATTGCATTTTTTAAATCACTGATGAAGCCACAGGACAAGAGACCAAGAATTCATGAAAGTGAGGGAAGTGGTTGCAGAACAGAGATACCTTGAATAAACTTAGCACAGGGTTTGACACCAATGGGGTCAACAGAGATTATTTACCGAATAAGAAAGAAATTATTCCATATTTAATTCCATGATGCCATAAGAAGGTACCAATGAGCAGCAAGGCAGTAGTGTAACACAGTGAGCAGGGGCTGAAGTGAAGGCATATTTAGGGGGTTACACTCAGTTGTATCCATCAGCCTGAGCTCAGGTTCTTTCATGGGGGACATTTGTTGATGCTTTCCTCTCCTAGATTTCCCTGAACCCATTAAAACTGTGGCACTCCGATGTGGAGAACAGCTAGGAGCTCTTTTAATAATGGATGCTCAGGAATGGAATTAAGGCAAATGAGGCAAACGTGTATCTGAGAACCGTTTATTGGTAATGAAAAGACAAAATAAAAGGAGTGATCCTACTAAAGAGGGCTAGAGAAGACAGAGCAAAAGAAAGTAAAATGGGAGAGAGGGAGAGCGGGCAATGAGGGCGTTACCACCGGAGATCGGGGAGCGCCGTCGATGTGCACGAGGCGGGCGCTGTGCATGCTGCCGGCCTGGGGGCAGCGCCCGTGGTGACCGAGACCGGGCTCGAGGTGAGGGCGCTTGGGCAGGAGGCCCAGAAGCCTGGACAAGGCAGCAGGAAGAACAAGCGGCGGGAGGCTCGGAGGCGGGCAGGGCTGGACGCAGGTGGCTCAGGCACGACGTTGGTCAGGGAGGCAGGGCAGACACGAGGGCGAGGAACCAAAAGGCAGGCTGGGGCCACGGCAGACGGCTAAGACTCAGAAAGCACAGACTCAAAAGCAAGTTTTGACTAGCAAGTCTCAGAAAACCCCTCAAATCACCAGGCCTCAAAAGCAAAAGCACAGCCCTGAGCCAAAACCCTACACTGAAAAAGCACATTTCCAAAAGCCTCCGAGGCTTGTGACTCAGTTATTTTTATACCCCTGTCTCCTCCCAAGGTCTGCCTGCTGTCAGGACACCCTTGGCCCAGTCCAAGGTCCCACTGCACTCCATGGATGGAGACCTTTTTCCATCTGACTGGAGAATCCCTCTGGAGGGTACAGTGTCCCTGGTGATCTCCTGCTGCCTGCCTGTCCCATGTCAGACATGAACTGGCTGCCAGGCAAAGTCTCCCCAGCAACAAGGCTTTCTTCCATCTTCTCTTAGTTGCCTCCTGGACATGGCAGACGTGCAGCTCCTCCCCCACAGTGTTGAGGCTTAACAAAACTGAATTGGCTCCTCCTAAAAATAAAATATAAATAAATAAATTAAAAGTATTATATTGTCTTATAACTGGGTCTAAAATCTCACCAGAAATAAGCAAGCAAACCCCAAAACAGAATGTCTTTTCTTCACTGATGCAAATCATGTATTCACTGCATTAACTTTTTCTTTTCTATTATTCACTCCAGTTGAGTAGACAGCTTACTGGTGAATAAGATGTATATATCTCCAAGTAAATAAAAGCCACTTAGCTACATGCTGCATACTTTGGAAGGGAAAATGAAAGAAATTCCAGTAATGCTTTACAGACAGAGGTTGGGGTACTACAGTTATTTTAGGGAACAGAGTTACCTGCTATGTTTTGCATTATGTCACCCCACATCTGTGTGTATATATGTAGGTATTACTAAATGACAGGTTTATATGCAAGTGCATTCATGCCAGCAAAAGCATGTGTATATGTGTGTACATATACATATGTTCTTATGCTATATAAGTTTAGTCTTTTTTAATTGGAAATAAAGAAGATATGCACCTTTTTTTTTTTTTTTAATTTCAGAGTTTGAGTACTGTCACTCCATGTGCACATTTGTAGACATAGTTGGTGGAGTGTAGCACTCTTACGCTGGGATAAATCTGTACCAATTTGGATTGCCTAAGAGTCAGTCATTACAGAGAGAGACAACTCTAGAGGAGTTCAGGGAGGTGGATCATTTATCAGTGTTGTGCTACACAGGCAACTTAACAGCTAGCTTAAATTGTATGTCTCATTTTAAGACAGTTAAAATTAGAAGAAACAAATTTTTTTTGACAGCTATTTGCTGTTAGTCAGCTCCAGAGGACCACGTAAGTATGCAAATAACTGGATGAAAAAATGACAACGCAGGATAATACCACTTGTACTCTGGAAAAAACCACAGAGAAATCCAGACAGAGATAGATTTCCAGTCTCCTTTAATATGCAGAGTTGCATCAATGCCAGATTTTCTTTGCATGTAATTGTTGCCATATCCATATTTAGGCAAGAGAGCAAAGAGGTTTGCAGGAAAGAATGCCACTTTTGGTTTTCATAGACATAAACAAAACCAAACAGGCATAAACACCAAAATGACTGGAGGTGTTAAATTGTACCCATTGCTGTTCAGCATCTTCAGACTTTTAGGTTTTATGGAGGAAGCAGGAATAGTGTGGAGATGTTGAAGTATTATCAAATATTTTTCTACATCAAGAGACATTTCATTGACAAAGTATTTGGATATTCTTATTTTAAACAAATGACAGTGCTAATACTCTTAAAGATATTCAAAACCAAATATATTCAAAACCAAATATTAGATGAAGAAATAAATAAAATGTACAGTTCAAAGAAATCCTCCTCTCTCAACACTCAACACTTTTATCTAAATTATTTCACACTCTTTCACGTGATTAAATAAAGCAAAAACCCAAGATTTCCTTTCCAAATGGCTGGAAAGCAAATGTTATCCTGCTGCGAAGAAAAAACAGTCCTGCACATCAACAATATCCAGAAAGCTTCAATTCCAAAGGTGTTGATCCATCTCATTTTATAAATACTGCATATACAAAACAAAACAAGGAGGCCATTACCTCAGTCAACAGTGAACTTTGAAGAGACACATTATGTAAAGTATCTCACCTATGGAAGGGGATTTCTTTTTTATGTAAATATTTAAACTGTGTCCAAGGGAGTGGGATTACCCTTATTGAATTCCTCTCCTTAGGGAAGAACAGAATTTTGTCTAGTGTGTTCACAGTCATTTCTGAAAATAAAAGAATGCAACAAAGTGCAAATCTGATTTTCACAAAACCAGCAGAATTACAGCTTTGTTTATCTCTGGAAATTATTGCCTGAGTGATGCTGCAAATGTTTATGCAGTTGAAGTCACAATCCATGGCCTTTGCAAAAACATAACATAAAAGATAGCAGGAAATAAATATACTTATTTCAGATAGCTGTGTATTTATCTTCAATTTCAATCTTTATCTGAATATTCATTCTTATTTGTAGGATTTGAAAAGTATCATTTGAGGCTTTTTTTTAAATTGCTGGCAACAAACAAATGGGAAATGCTTTAGCTGTACATGCTGCATCTCCCATTCCTTTGAGGAGAGTGGTCAAAGGAATTGTGAACAGCTGTGCCCTATTAGCAAGGGCTAATTATCCCTTGGGATACAAGCCAGTCACTTTGAACAAATGCCCACACCCTTGATTCTTCAGAGCAGAGTCTCGTGTGCCCATTTTATGAGCAGATGTGTTATTGTAATCCCACATAATGCAGTCATTCAAGGAAAAAGGAAAAAAATGAAACAATCCTAGAAAGATAGATTCTTAACTGGAGTGGACTAGTAACATCCACTTCGATAATATAATGAAAAATGTTTTATGTGGCTGTAAGGAAGCATTTGAGTCATGTCTTTCCAGAGTGATTTGCCCAGGCACAGTGGCAGAAGAGACAATTTTGATGATGGTAAATTGCAGTTGGAAAAGCCCGAAAGTCTGTGATGGACTGTGATGGTCTCCCTTCTAGATATAAGCTGGAGCTCAGGCAGACGAATCTCACTTTGGAATTCTTTGTAGCCGTGCTGGGGAGTCAAGTACAGCCAGTCACCCCAGAGAGGCTCTTCGGCAGTGCCAGACATCTCCAGCGAAGGGAGGAGCCAGTCACCCTAGGCTGCCCTCATCGTTTATAGGCACTTTCAGAGTGTGAGTCATGTGGCCTATTTTAGATGCCTACCTTTGCATAAGAAGAATTATTGCCAAGAATAATGCCTATGTCTGGCAAATGATCCCCACCCCTGGCTTCTCTTGGCTGACATCTGATAGGTTGCAAATTTAAAAGCTATCTGTGGAGTTCTTTTTCCCATATGATTAAACGTTTTAATCTTTAATGATTGTCAGTTGCATAACAGGTGTGGTTTGGGCTCTGATCCTGGCAATTAAGCTGCAGATTCCAGTGCAATTCTTGCATAAAATCCCCAACCCTCTTCCCTTTAAGTAAGAGTGCTTGAATGCCTTTAAACCAGCTAGAGATGGCAACTTCTGCAAGAGTATCAGTCAAATGTTCTTGTGGATTTATGATGAAATATTGGACTATTTTTTTTATTAGTTCACTTTAAAAATCATGCATATACTTCTTACTATGAGTACATGACAGAAAACTTCATGTATCTATTTTGGTTTTATAACCAATAGTATCTCATAAGTATTTTATAACCTATAGTATCTTATAAGAGAAGAGGAAAAAGTATGAGGATTAGCTGTTAATGCTGAAATACTCATACACTGCCCATCAGTTCAAATGGCCCTTAAAAAAAGCCAAGCATTCAAACACAAGAAAATAATTAATTTCAAACCTTGTTGATGCTTGCAGATTTTCAGTTCACTGGTGGGACTCCTTTCCCTTGCCAAGTTGTAGTTCACATGCGAAAATGTTTTTCCCATGTTCTCTGACAACAGAGGAAGTATATTTATATAAATGAAAAAAGCTGGTTCAATCAATTCAAGCAAGGGAGCAGAGAATATATTTTGCAGATGTATGTAAACACAATTTGAAGGGGTAACAATGAATTAAACACAACATACTTGGACAGCATTTGTAAAAACAGTTCACAAACTTCACAGAATGCTTTATTCCTATTATCTCAATAGTACAATTGGTTTGTCCCTTGGTATTTTACCCAATGTATAAATCTTCCTCTAGATAGGAAATACATTCCATTTTCCATCATCCTTCACATTAACCACACACCTCCTGTTGCTGCAGTTGGAGAGTAAAACTGAAGGATTCTTTAAAACATTTCATTGTGTTTAATTCTACTCTATAAAAAAGCAATCTAATGAATTAGTAACTCAAATGGTTGAATATTGATAGGAAGGAAGGAAGGAAGGAAGGAAGGAAGGAAGGAAGGAAGGAAGGAAGGAAGGAAGGAAGGAAGGAAGGAAGGAAGGAAGGAAGGAAGGAAGGAAGGAAGGAAGGAAGGAAGGAAGGAAGGAAGGAAGGAAGGAAGGAAGGAAGGAAGGAAGGAAGGAGAGAAAGAAAGAAAGAAAGAAAGAAAGAAAGAAAGAAAGAAAGAAAGAAAGAAAGAAAGAAAGAAAGAAAGAAAGAAAGAAAGAAAGAAAGAAAGAAAGAAAGAAGGTTGAGGATCTATCTTTTCCTTGTATTACAGGGCAGACAAAATAAAAATAGGAGACATAGTTTCTTAGGAAAAAAAAAATAAAAAAGGATAAAAAGTTTCTTCTCATCAGGAGCCAAGGAAGTTTTACTAGAAGGTATCAACCAAGACAGCTGCAAGAAGTGAATTCATCCCAGCTCCTTTCTGCCCATGTTCATCTTTCAGAGTCCCAGTCAGACTCCCACAGCCACTCTCTTATGTAGAAAAATCATAAAGTGTTCACCTCTCTCCCAATTAAGATTTATTATCTACTTTCTGGTGGTCTCTTTTTTTTCTCCTACTTTTTAGTTGTCCTTTTTAAAAGGATGTAAGAATTGGCCTTTTGTAGCCTATTTTTATAGTGGATTAAATTCAACAGAGTAGAATGCATAAAAAAGAAAATACATTTTTTTATTAAATGATTTCCAAGACAACTGCAAAAAAACAATTACAAAAAAAAACCCCCTAACAGCCATTTTGAACAATTTTTTTTGGTTATAAAAGGCATATTTGGATTCTATACAGTTAGAACAGCACTATCAATCACATTCATTGTAACTAGGAAACTAAAAATTGAAATTCTTCATGACAAATTCATTGTAATTCAATTTTCTTTTTTATGTCAGATGCATGCATATTTAAATATCCATTACTAATCTTAATATATTAATTGATATACAAAGTTAGCCAAAATTAAACACAATCACAGTTACAGAGGGAAAATATCTCTTCATACAGATGAGTCTACAAACAGGTGACACACTCCATAGCTTGTGTGGCCAATGTTTTTTTAAACCAGAATAGCCTAGGGAAATCCTTGACATCTACTTCAAACAGAATGTTCCTCAGTTACTAGGCTAGAGAACTGTCCACTATACATGTATTAAAAATTTTTCAGATAAAGTATAAGCCAACCAAACTAAGAAAGTATTTATTTTCTTTCTTCTGGAAAAGACTGAGAAAAATTGGTAAAAATAATGACCTTCAATTTATTTGTAACTCGTGTCAAATGACATGATATTTGTTCATATTCTTCCGTTATGTTAGTTATGCCAACCATTCACATAAAAGAAACAACTTCAGTTTAACTCTGCACAGGGAGTAAACACAATGGGCCACAAGGGCTTATTTTGGATTTCACCCTGCTGTAAATACCCACAGCTAATTTTAATTCACTTACACCATGTTTACCATTATGCAACTCTACCGGCTTTAACAGAAAGAAGCCAATTTTATGTCAGTGTGATGAGGATCAGAGTCATGACCAAAGAATCAGTGTTCAGTGTAGGATTAATAGATAAATATCCAAATTTTTTTCAGCACAGAGGAAAAAAAGGAATTTTTCCATAGGATCTCCAACATAAATTGAATTCTAGTCTCAAACAATCAAACTGATCATGAACTACAATACTCTCTTAAATAAATGTGGCAAAAAGTGGACATTTTATCTTAAAGAGAAAAAAAGAGATAGAACAAGGTATTTCCTTTAGGAGATATAAACATGATGTGGAAAACAAGAAACTGGGCTTAAATGGTGGTGTAATCCCCATAGAAAAACCTTCAATAATACACAGGAGATAGCTCACATGTAAAACATTTTATCTATAAATAACTGAAGATTACAGGAAACTGATTTAAATAATTTTATTCTAACTTGAACAAACAGCATGGTTTGAAAAAACAGATTACTATAGACTAGGGGTCTGGTATGATAAAAACTCTGTTACCAGTGCTGGTGTGAAAGGATTGTTTTAGGAATGAGGAAGAGATGAAAAAAGGAAAAGCAACTACTGCTGGGCAACGGGGAAAAGGATGGCTGTGCACCATGCCTACTGTCATAACTTCAGCCTTGTCACGTTATAGTATCTCCATATGGTCAGTTTACACATTCCTCAACTCAGATTAATGTGCAGGAAGGCTTCTGAGCAGTTTATTAAAACAATCCTTGCTAGCATAGGATTTTTGAGCACCCTGTATTATACTCACTGCTACAATATCTGAGTTCTTTGAGTCTGCATTATTGTTTCCTAATTGCAGTCATAGTTAGACACTGGATTGCATGGTGATAGGTACCCTCACCTGTAAATAGATGTGATGCTTGCAGCAGGTGTACTAGGATGCATGGGACAGGAAGCCACCAGGTTAGGCAAGGGGCTATTTTATTTTCATTTTTAAAATTTTAATTAAATTTAAGTGATGCTAATTTTAATTTTAATTTTAATTTTTTATGCATTAATTATTTTATTAATTTAGTTGTTACCATTATGGGAGGAGGTTTTCCAGGTCAGCTGCAACATTTTTACTCTGGAAGATCTTCGGGATTCAGATGAATGTGGCCTCACACAGCCTAACTGCGCCACTTGAAATGTAGGGCTGGATGATGTGGCTTCCAGAGGCACCTCTTGCTGTAAAATGTTGCATGATTCAGTGAACAAATTTAACAGAATTTGTGTGTTTGTGTGTCTGTCTGTGTCTGTGTCTGTGTGTTTGTGTGCACAGCACTCTCAATTGTCCTTCACATATAAAAGATGGCAGCTCAAAGGGCAACCCTGCACATGAGTTTTCTTCTTATTGTGTTCCTATACAGCTAAACTGCACCTCAAGCTGTAACTGTGGCAGTGGCATCAAGCCACAAATAATTTTTCTTGTGAGCCAGTTGAGTTTAACCTCTACTGACGCGTTCCCGTGCCCGCTAACCAGCGGCCTCCCAGCTGGTCCCGGCTGCCCTGGCGGGGAACGGTCACAGCCTCGGTAGGGTCTGCAGGACCGGCAGGACCCATCCGGTGGGTGAGTGCATTGCTGCACGGGCGGTGGAGGGGCGGCTATGGCGAAGGAAGGAGAAGGAGTCTTCCCTGAGACGCCATGAGGTGACGTTTATTGGGGTCTCTCGGCACAGCCCCAGACGAAGCCTGGAACTGCGGCTGCGTAGGGGGTTTTAGGGTACAGACAGCAGGAGTGGTCACACAAGGAAAGCCCAATAACAGAAAAGGGGTGGTACATACAATACCAAATGAAAACCGTGGGGGATTTCCCAGACTTGCCCCAATCAGGGACTGAGCCTCTCTGAGCTTTCTAGAAGGAGGAGAGGCCTCCCTGAGACTGGCAAGGTCTGGGAGGGGAGCAATATATGATTGACATACACAGACTCGGGGTAAACAACTCAAGGGATTTCCAGGGCGGGACCTGTACTAAGTGGGGAAAGGAATAGGGGGAAACATGGAATGAACCATTAAATAAGCTTTTACAAAAACAGAAGGAAAACTACACTTAAATCATTAGATAAAAGCACACCGCAATACTCTACCTAGTGCTGGAGGTTGAAATGTTGTAATTTATGGCTGAATCATCTTCATGAAAGACTTTTGCTCGTTATAGCAAAACTGTATAAAATCTGCAGAGAAGACCACCATACCCTGACTAAGACCCTAGACTGCATGTTGATGGAAATAAGATGAAGTGACTCAGGTCTGGGCTGAGGGAGAAGAATATATTCAGAGGGAACAAGCTTAGCACCTTCAGGGTGGAAACCACAGCCCCAGGGCCAGCAGCTGCCAGGCTTGCACAGACCCTTACACCAAAGGGTGGGGAGAGGAGAGGTTTTGTGTGTGTAGTGAAAAAGCCTCTGGTCCGAGGCAGTTAACACCTATCCTCTGCTGTGCAGACCAGCTCAGCTGTGGGGTCCCTTCACCCCGGGAAAAAAAAACCACATCCACACAAAGGATAACAGAGGAGGTGTCATGGCCCATCAAAGGTTCTCCCAAAAGGTGTCCTCAGACCCTGCACCAGAGCACTGCAAATGATGCAACAGATCCACAATGTTGCAAGGAACAGTGTCAAGCTTGCCCTCCCCAGGTGGGGCATGTGGGCATTCCCACCTGGCCTAAAACCTATATTAATCTATGGGATTCTGTACTTTTTGGTGGGGCAGGGTGGCAGGCTACTCTCATGTTATAAATGCATATTACAAAGCTGGCTTTTTGCAAATATTAAGGTGAATGCTATATGTATAATAACCCTGTTGTAAGGATATGGTTTATATTTCTGCTGTTAGCAGGGCTTGGACATAGTAGTGGGATAGCTGATACGTAGTTATGCTTACCCTTGAATGGCCTGTTTGGTTAGGTGACATCCAAGCAAACAAATGATTGAGACCTTGCTGCTGACATGCCAACTATCAACACCGACTGTCTGTGGAAAGTAGGGACCAAGGCTCAAGGTGGAGGAGATAATGCAGACACAGCCAAGAAACATGCATGCTCTAAAAAGGTGGACCCAAGGAGTGACCATGATAAACAGTTCCTGGAATATAGAAACTTGTTTGTGGAAAATAAGCTGATGCAATAGAAATGGTACTTAAAGAAGGCCTCTGAAATAGAAGGCTGTGCACTTGGGCAAGTGCCAAGTCACCTGGCCAGGCGGCCTGGCCATACCTTGCTTTTCTGTCTCCTAATTGTCTATTCTTAAATTTTTATTAAACTTATAACTTTTTCTAAGGAAGCGAACCTCGTTTTTCACATCTCACTACCAAGAACAACAGATGGAGTGGATCAACAAGACATTGTTGGGACCCTCAGAAGGCTGATATATTTCAACCCAGCCCCTGTTACTCTTTCCCTGTCCCCCCACCCCACATCTTTCTTTTTTTGAAGAATACTGCCCCACCTGGTTTTAACAGATGGTAACAGAATACACACTTTTGGTTACATCTTGCATTGCAACTTAAGACACTCCCTCCCTCCCTCCCTCCCTCCCTCCCTCCCTCCCTCCCTCCTTCCTCTTTCTTTTTCTTTCTTTTCTTTCTTTCTTTCTTTCTTTCTTTCTTTCTTTCTTTCTTTCTTTCTTTCTTTCTTTCTTTCTTTCTTTCTTTCTTTCTTTCTTTCTTTCTTTCTTTCTTTTTTTCTTTCTTTTCTTTCTTTTCTTTCTTCTTTCTTTTCTTTCTCTCTTTCTTTCTTTCTCTCTTTCTTTCTCTCTTTCTTTCTCTCTTTCTCTCTTTCTCTCTTTCTTTCTTTCTTTCTCTCTTTCTCTCTTTTTCTTTCTTTCTTTCTTTCTCTCTTTCTCTCTTTCTCTCTTTCTTTCTTTCTTTTCTAAAATGGCATTTAGTATTAATGGCAAAAAAAAATCCCTTGTGACATAGTAGCAAGATGCATAGAAATTGATGAAGATATGTGTTGCGGTGTGTTTTTTGACAAAAATGATTTGTTCTGTTAATGGTTTATTCCATGCCTGGTTTTTCCTGTCAGTCTGTTGGCACTCTCTCTGTCTCCTTAACTCTACCTGTCAATCCTTAGTTGTGCCATCCCTTAGTTCTAGAAGTCTCCAAGTTATTCAAAGCACCACGGGACTCTGAATTGTACTCTCCCCTTATGTTGTTCTACTGGGGTTTTGTTCTGTCATTTATGCCCTTGATCCTCTACCTCCCTTTCCTCCCCATTGGCCAGGACTTTGTCCCCTCCCCTATACCCTCCTCCCTGTATAAACCCATGTTTCCTTGTGTCCACTCTTCCTGTGCCTTGTCCCCCTTTGGGAATTAAACCGTCCTGGAGACACAAGCTTTTGGACCTCCTCTCATTCTTTGCCTCCACCTTGAGACTCCCAACTAGCTACTATGGGGCTCTGCTCCCCTGAGCCGCTGCCTGGGTGCCGTGCTCCTGGGTAGTGTCCCCTGCTGTGCGCTGTGCCAGTGTGTGAGCTCGCCGAGGCTGGGTGAATTTTCACCAGGCACAGCGCCAGATATGTTCTGCATCAATTTCTCTCTCATAGATTTCTGATGTTTCCTCCTTAAAAAACACCTAAAATGGTACTACCCATCTTTAGTAAAGCCCTAATACCAGCTCCAGGATGAGCTTCAGCAAGTGAAAAGATGAGTAGGTCTGCACTACTAATGACATAGTAAACATTTAATAAATATTCTTTCTTTTTATTCTTTGCCCTTTTGAGAAATGAAAGGCTGTCATTTACATGTATGGTGGCTCCTAATTGCCTCTTCACAATACCTGCTTGTTTTATTTATTTTCTATCTTCTTTTGGGAATAGATGGAGCATGTTAAAACACTGATCTATATATCTACAGTGCCCCCCCGCGAAATATCCTCAGCTCCCTCCCCATGGAAAGCTGAGCCCCAGCCAGGATTTTCTATGCATCCATATGTAGTCTCAAGTGATAATTCTACTGAATTACATTTTTAATTACATAATATTTATGTGCAAGCATATCTGTGCCTATGTAGGCACACAGCTACATCTTTGTTACAAAACGCAAAGTTTGTTTGCTTTTGTGTTCTGTAACTATTCCTACTGGGACATGGTTGCGAGATGCATTCAGTTCTGGGGATTTTGTTCATTTTTTACAGCAAAATATGGCTGCAGAAATGGTTATATTTGGGCTCCATATGCAGGTTCCAGCTATATATTCAAGCTGGACAATAAAGTAGGGAAAAAAACAGCCGATACACAAAGGAACTGTCTAGACAGTGCCCCATCAGTCTGACTAAATTTGGTGCTAGTGCTCCCAATGGGATTGTAATATAATTGTTCTGGTGTCTGCATTCATTTCCCATGTCAAACATTGTCCCAAATACATATATTTTTTTTCCAATATAACAAGTCCATAGGCCCAAACTGTGTCATTAAATGGAAGCACCTCAGAAATAAGCACCTAAGTAAATATCTCCTTATATTCAGAAAAACTGTTATTTATTTGCTGGGGAAAAAAAAAAAAAACAACAAACCAAAACCAAAAAACCCAACCAAACAAAAAAAATCCTACACAATTTAAAATCAGAATGGAATTAACTTGAATTTCAGTCCAAATATAATTATTTTAATTAAGAATCTAAAAGTATTTTTTGAAAAAATACAAAAATATACCTCTGTATAGGCAAAAAGTGAAGGCATCTTCTCTTGTACAATTATTAATATTACCAAAGAAAATTTATTAGAAATTTAGAGATTTAAAAGTGAAATAATAAGTATAAATCACAGGCTGTAACAAAGTGACAATCTTATTTAAAAAACCCTAATGAACAGAAAGTAAAAAAAAAAAAACTGTATTTTTTTCTCTTCTGAAATGAAACTGGTGGCTATTTTTTTAATTTCTGTGAAGTGACTATCTTATTTATTTGGATTCTTTTGATTGTTCAAAAGACATTTGGCATATATTAGAACCACAAACTTATCTTGATTAAGACTTGCTCTGCATATTTCAGAAAATGCTGTGAAAATTCTGAAATCTATGAGAACTTTATCAAGGAAATCAAGCACAAAAATGGAGCTTCAAAAAGGAAAAAAAAAAAGAGATAAAGAACTGTGTGACTGATGTCCACAAACACAATGACTAAAGTTAAAACAAACAAAATGAAACAACATAAATCCCCTGCTTCAGGAAAATAAAATACAGAAAATATGTTTCTGATTTGTCTGTCTGCACAATTACATGTTGTTCTCCATTCAGTTTTGTTCTTTTGTTTCAAGACCAAATTATTCCAAGACGTTTACATATAACAGAACTCAGGTGTGCTTTTAGACATTTTAAAGAAACATCCTCATGATTAGTTTTATTTTAGAAAGTGTTGCTCTCCACGTGCCTCAGTAGCTATTTACATGACATCTTGAGAATACACACACACACACTTCAGGCAGAAACCACGGAAAAAGCCACACTGCCCCACACCGTGCAGTAGACTGTATTCTTGACTATGCACCTCTCATTGCACAGATTTCTTCCCCATCATTTATCAATTCTGGCAAAATCTTGCCAGAAGCTTTAAGCATGCCAAGAACTCAAATATCAGGCTATGCTGCAAACAAACAAAAACCCCACTCCTTCCCCACAAAACTCTGGTGTGTCTCACTCCCCAGATTTCTTCTATAGAAACTTTGGTACCAGCAACTTTCTGTAGGATAAGTGAGGAAAAAAAGAAGAAACACCAAGTAACAGGAGGGGAAATAAATCCCCTTCTCTCTGTCCAGAAGTGCCCTGAGAGAGCTGGCTGAGCTGCAGCTAGTACCCAGATTACTGCCCACCGATGCAAAGGAGGGATGGGAGAAAAAAATATAAATATGAAAACAAACACATTAAATGATTTGAATCTAGACTTAATATTGGAGTCACCAGACCTGCTGGAGGAGGGATTGCAAAGACATGAGAGTGTCAGGTTTGGGGGTTCTGGGGAGCAAAGGAGAGATAAGTGTGCGCTTCCTGGTTTACCTCCCTCCTGTCATCCTCTGCACTGGAGGATGAGAAGGTTGGGGGGGGCTCAGGGGCTCTCCAGCTGCCCCTTTCACACTTGGAAAAAGAAGAACTTTTGTTTCTGGAGGGGGCAAGGTCTGTGAATAACATACTCAATAAGCGATGGGGCATATTGAAAACTATATTAAATTACCCTGATTAACAATTTAACCACGAACATGGGAGCTTTGGGAAATCTCTATAGTCAGGGCTGGGGGCTATTCATGCCAGTAGCTAAGAGGTCAAAAGGTTTCTGAAGTTCACAGGCTCAGAGCTTTTGTTATGCTAACAGACAATCTCAAATCAGCTGCCTACTGGAGTGTGAAATATAAATGATTCCTTGTGAACTTCCAATAAGGTGTCACTCTTGTTCTCCAAATACCACGACAGGCTGTTAATTTATAGCAGGGTCCTTTTCCCTCAGCATCGTGAGCCCTAAATGAATGCCTTTGTACTTCAAATAATTTTCTAAGGAAGCTGCCCTGTCGTAATAGCTCAAATACATCTTGTTTTTTCACTATGAAAGGAAATATCAGTATTTCTCCAAATGTGTCTTTCCCTGTGCCAGAGCTGTTAGGGATGAGTGGGAGAGATGTTCTCCAATGCAGCAGCTGAGACCTAAGATGAGCGGGGGACATTAACAAGTGGTAATAGGCTGGGAGCTGTGAGAGCCAAAACTTCATCCCCTGCTTCGTTCTGAAAAAACACAGATCAAGATTTACTGTTCCAAAGCTACCTGTCCCCTGTGTTAGGTGTGATTTAGGGCATCAGAAAAGGAGAGGAGGTGGCTGCACCCAAATGGTGGGTGAGTTCTGGTGAGGGTCTAACATTTGGGTACAAAGAGAAATGCACCATGCTGCAGGACGTTAGAGCTAACACCATGAAGAGGAGAACAATCAGTTCTCCTGATTAATTAACTATCCTTATAGATGAGGAAATCAATCTGTTAGAGGATGTGATCTGCTCTTATCCAAGGAGGAGAGGGAAGCCTCTCCTGTGAGAACCCCAGTGGGAGTCTGGCAGGTGCACAAAATGTAGTGGAGGCCTCATGGCAATTCAGGATGAGGGGAGACCCCTTATTAATTATAATAAGAAAATGACACAGGTTTAGTTTGCTTGCGCTGTAAATCAAAATGCTTCTGTCCCATATCAGGGAAGACAAGGAAGGGTCTGGGTCCCCCAGGCACCCACCATCCACAGATAAGCAAGATGTGTGAACAGGGAGGTTTTTGGGGGTTTAAGTTCAGCTGAAGGAGGAGTTGCAGGTGTGACAGGCAGGTTTGGGCCCTTCTGATCCACACAACCCAGAACAACGATGCCTTCTGATGGCGCCTTGTACTGATACCAACCGGACAGTGCTTTGTTTCAGTGGGGCATGGGGGAAGAGGTGATTGTTTTCCTCCTAATCAGCATTTATTTTCTCTTTTGAAAATTGATCTCACCATTTATTCTTAATAAGCCTTTCTAAAAATTCTCCAAAATTAGGAGAAAAAAAAAAATTGATTCATGCTGTTTGCAAGAAGAGAAAGAAAAGTTCTGGATGTTTTCCTTTCCCTTTCCTTTCCTTTCCTTTCCTTTCCTTTCCTTTCCTTTCCTTTCCTTTCCTTTCCTTTCCTTTCCTTTCCTTTCCTTTCCTTTCCTTTCCTTTCCTTTCCTTTCCTTTCCTTTCCTTTCCTTTCCTTTCCTTTCCTTTCCTTTCCTTTCCTTTCCTTTCCTTTCCTTTCCTTTCCTTTCCTTTCCTTTCCTTTCCTTTCCTTTCCTTTCCTTTCCTTTCCTTTCCTTTCCTTTCCTTTCCTTTCCTTTCCTTTCCTTTCCGTACCTTTCCTTTCCTTTCCGTACCTTTCCTTTCCGTACCTTTCCGTACCTTTCCTTTCCGTACCTTTCCTTTCCGTACCTTTCCTTTCCGTACCTTTCCTTTCCTTTCCTTTCCGTACCTTACCTTACCTTACCTTATCTATAAATAGGGGTTATTATTCTGAAATGCTACAGTCATGATTTATCTGTGTCCTCTGAGTTATTAATAATTCTTAGTACTTCCAACATGCTTTGCATTTAACAAAAAACCTGATAAAACACTAAGTAGTATTGTAATTTTATTTTACATTTCAAGAATTTTCTTTCTCTTTTTTTTTTTTTTTTCCCTTTGGAAGGGAAAAGTCTTCTATTTCTCAGCAAGTTTTCAAACAAATTTAAACAAACTACATTCAAACTACTACTAAAAGTTTGTTAGTAAATTGCCAATACTGGATTAATCAATTACATCTGGAGCAGCTAATGCTGAACTGAATAGTCTGCATGTTAATGACAGTGTTGCTGACAGCATTTATTTCATGGATAAATAGCGTCACACCCTTATTTTCACATTTATGATGGCCATGTTGTGAACTTCAAATTTTAGCTTTCCTTTAAAAAAGCTCTAACCAGGTAGGGACATAATACTCATTTATGAAATTACTAAATTACAATAAGCAGATATTTTGGGGGTGTGACATTTTATTTTTGAGTCTGTATATTTAAAGTACACAATAAGTACAAAGATAAGAATTGCATTAAATATTTCTATTGTTGAAATATAAACAACATTAATAAGAATCAAATCCCTTAAGCTTTCCACAGTGACAATGTTAACATTTAAAACAGTAATCAGGTTTTTTTCAATAAATATTAGCCAGAATAAAGTTAATTTAGGGGACAGTGCCTCCAGATTTCCTGTTTTAGCATTCCTGAATAGCATACCTGCATGTTAGTTTGCAGGCAAATTAATTTTGTTCACAATAATAATATTTTGTTTACATATTTGCTTTTTGCAAATACATTTCCACAAAGGGCCACAGAATGCAAAAATTATTAGATGTCATTTCCTTGTAACCACTAGACAGTGACTGCCTGAAGTGCCAAAGGGCAATACTACTTTCCTATAGTAGTGGACTGATGGATTCCTTTTTTTTTGCATATCATGTACTATCTTTGTGGTCAAACAAGGTGAAAGCAAATAAAACAGCAAAAGAAAAGAAAGACTCCATGGAAATGAACCACAGAGAAGAAGTGCAATATGACACCTGCAAGATGGCTGCCTTTTCTTTCTTTGTCTATGATTATAGACTAGTTTCTGTAAGAAAATTAATGGAAAATGTCTTAGCAAATCTGCTAGAGGAACTACAGTTACATTCTCCTAACACCCTTGCAAAGAGAGTGACAAAACATATTAAACATATTTAAGCTTATATACAGCTTATATAGAGCAGAATGCCATAAAGGTTTGTCTGGAGGAGTATCTGCACATGAGTCATCACACTAATATTGACAAGCTTGGGTGCAAGAGGAGGACAGAAAGACACACATGAATATGTAACTTAAAATAAATACCTTCAATATGATAGGCAAAATTAGCGTAGATTTATCCAACAACTAGACCATTTTAGCAGATGAGAAATGAGCAGAGGAGATGATTATATAGCATATTAGATGGATTTTTAGGGAGGCTTCTCAAATTTGGGTAGAAAATACAACTTTGTATGAGTGTATTAACTCCTCTGCTCTTGGTCAAAATCTACTATTATTAAAAGTTAATGTTCAACATTGGATCACAAACTTGCTAAAAAAGACCAAACAGTCTTACAAAACTTTAGATCCAGCAAGAATTTTGTCGACAAAAATAAGGCTTCCTAAATACTGCCAGTAGTTTGGATTTTAGTCTATTCAGCAAAAATTGGTAGGTTACAAGATTACTCTGTGGACTGA
This sequence comes from Acrocephalus scirpaceus scirpaceus, assembly GCA_910950805.1. NCBI lineage: Eukaryota > Metazoa > Chordata > Aves > Passeriformes > Sylviidae > Acrocephalus > Acrocephalus scirpaceus. The sequence continues at coordinate 59,920,875 of OU383776.1, forward strand.
GACTACAGATGAAGAACAAAGCAAATGCCTCAGTTTCAACAGGAAATATAATAAAACCCCCTTTATCTAAAAGCCATCAGGGACAAGCACTCAATACAAGTTAACAAGCGGGAACTGATAAGATAACATTTATGTGAGGTCAGAAGTCAAATGCCAGTCAAAAGCTTTTAACCTCTTGGGTCATAAACAGGAATAGAAAAAACACATAGATAGTTATTTATTGGATTTTAAAGGAATCTGATCATCGTGAGTGAATTACTCAATGATTTATGTAATTGAGACTTACAGAAGAGAAACTTTGTCATTAACATAAAGTGCAAAGCTTCTGGTCTATAATTCTTCAGGATTTTTGGTTTTTTTCTTTTAATTCACTTTTTTGTCTCTTGATGATCTATACAATTCAAAACAGACAGGCAATCAAAACGATAATCATTGTCTTAAAACAGATGCATATCGAGTCAATAAGAGAATTGATCTGTGCAATTCAAGGTTTGTCTAAGCATTCAATACGCTAAATATTTACAGTCAGCATATGTAGAAGAACATAAAAGAACAATAGTCAACCTCCCCATTGTGGTGTTAATACCAATGGAGTTTTGTTTTGTTGGTTTTCTTTGAGTCCACTAAAGTAAAAAGCAATCTTATTTCACAGTAAAGGGATGTCCCTTTAAAGAAATTATAATAAGAAAAAAATCAAGGAGCATATGATATTAAAAAAATCTAGTTTTAAGTGCATAAATATTTCATGTGGGTTTACAAAAACTTTAATATATCTGGGAACAGTAACTTCTCCTCTTTGTAATTTTTATTTCTTCTTGCATATTAAGTCTTCAATTTCTGTTTATTGCCTAAATTTTTGTCCAAAAGTAATTTTGAAGGTAATGCTAAAAAAATTACCAAATAAAATGTATTATCCACCGTCCAAGAAAGAAACAAGGATTAACAGAAGGCCTTTTTAGGCCTACAATTTCTTTAAACACAGTTCACAATACACTAGGCAAACACTTTAAAATATTTATCAGAACAGTTTTATCACCATATTTAAATGCTACCTGGAGCACACTCACCTTTATTGATAATCTCTGTTCTGAAAGTCCATCTGCTCCACGAGAGGCCCCCAAGCAGAGCAACAAGGACTAACTGTTTTGATTCAGTCAATGTTTAATAAAAAACCAAGCAACCCTAATCAGCATGCTGATTGCATCGTCAACTAACAAATAATTTACTATTCTCAGCATTGCATTAAAAGCTCATTAAATTTTCTGTTCTCCAATGGGAGCTTTAGCTTTTGAACTGCATGCTTTTTGCTCCAATTTATGGCTTAATCCACACTTTTTTCACTTCCTGCCTGTCCCCTGTGGCCCACCCCTGTCCCTGCATCATAGGTAGAAATTTCAATACCTAGATACACAAAAACAAAGCAAATAGAATTCAGATTTTGATTTCTTTTCTGAATTCAAGATCTTTGGGTGTCAGGAGTGATCAAAAGCAATACTATTTTACTATGTTCTCACTCGAGCAGTTTAACTTTGGTGAAACACCCCTCTTCCAAGGACAGGAATAGTAGGTGATTAAGGTATGCGAATGCTTTGAACAATTTGGTGGGCAAGGAGAGAGATACATAACACAGCAACATTTTGTCCTTTAAATTGGAAGTGATTGCTTAATGAGAAAATAAAGCAAAAAACTCTGAAAAAACTCCAAACCCTTTCTATTTTATTCATGTAAACAGTGAACAAAAGAAAGAAACCTACCCCTTTAGGTTACAGAGAACAACATTTCTTGTCTGTCCTAAATATCAAGGATTGCAGTTAGGACAATTTGGTAGGGCTCACAGGGGAGTAAAAAGCTCATCTTCCTCAGCCTTGCATACTAAGGAGCACATAATCATTATATTTAATAAGTAAAATGCAAGCAAATGTCAGGCCCTAAATTACAATACATCTTTGGCTTGCTAATTGTGCTCATTGCAAATTTGGGTCATTTTGCATGAGTGACTCTAATGTAGGGCTAAGATTGCCATGTAGCACAGTGAATTCCTGATTCCCTGTGCTAATCCTGAACTCAGTGATTGTGTCAGGTGCAGTTCTGTATGCCTCAGCAGCTGGTTCATCTGCATCAATGCAAATAAGGCAACTCCTACAACCAAAGTCTCATGAGTCTAAAGCCTGATTGCTGAGGGCAGGCTAAAGTGCTACACAGGCTCACTTTCAAATCACACTAACTGACAAAACAACTTTTATGTCCCCCCGGTTTCAACACCAGCCTTTTGCCAAAAAAGACCAAACAAACTGAGGAAAAAACCATATATAGATACATATTTTAAAATGCAGGACATGCATCGTTTTGGGTACTTAAAAAATTCATATATATATATATGTGTATGCATGTGTGTCTGTGTGCATGAACTTGAGTGAAAATCTGCAGTGGCAATAATTAACATAATATTTGAATATTTATGAGAAAGTATGCCCAGCCAGTGATTACTGGCACAGCTCGCCTCTTTTCTCATGGACGATCCTCCAGGTGGTGTCTCCACACCCACCTCCCCACACTGCCCCCGCCGCCCATCCCAAAGGGGAGCCATTTGTGTGGTGTCCCTCACCCACTCACCTCTTCCTCCCGGCTTTCAAGAAAATCCTAAGGAAATCCCTTACTGAAATCTTCCCTCTGTTCACTCCCCACTTTTTAGAGTTTGTTCTGCCTGCCTTTCCATTAAGTCCACAAAGCTGGAGAAAAACGCTACTGTGAAAAGAAAAAGGCTGTGAAAGGGGCTATAAAAATCCAAACGCCACTCCAGGGGATCCGTATCAACATATATAATACGAGAGCATACCCTATAAATATAACACACACAGTACTATAAATGCAAAACAGGAGAAAAAAATAGCCTTTCCAGCAAGAGCAAATCTCCTTGGGCATGGCAAAGAGGAGACCAACAGCCCGAGTAGCACCACCCAGAGGCTAAAAATTTGTCACAGGCAACATTTGGTTCCAGAGAACCCGAGTCTCAGGCAGCAGGAGGTGCGCCCCTTCCTCCCCATCCAGGCAGAGGGAGAGAGGATGGTAACACAGCAGCCCGGGCCCAAAACAGGACTTCGAGATCACCAAAACCAAACCACCTCTGCAAAGTACGTGAAAGGAAACACCGCATTTTCCTTTCCCCCTTCCCTCCACACCTCACCTCTTCTGTCTACTCCATTCACAGGTTTTAAGAGGCATGGGCCAAAAGTGTGACAAGTAAGGCCGACCTCAAAATCCCGTATTTCCACATCGGCTGCAACTAGACACTTGGTCCGCGGCCATTCACGCCTCCCCTTCCCGTAACAGGATTAACAGATATTTTCCTAAAAGCAAATCAGAATTTGGCAAATCGTGTGTGACAGTCGATTTGTTCACAATATCCACTCTTTTCCGGCATGAATTCAGCACCGTTCTCAGACAGTTTAACCTCGGCCGACACAGGGCATCTTCAACGAAAAGGTTTGCCTGGCAAGACATTTATAACCCCCAGCGTAACTCCTTCAAGCACACGCAAAAGGGGGGTCCTGGACCCTCAGTAACCATTGCATCTTGATGACTCGTAAATAAGATTATTGGCATGAAAGGATCCCGAACGTGTTCAGTAATCTGTTTTCTGTGCTGTTCTGTTTTGATTCCCCTCTCAAGACCCCCTGATCCTTCCCTGCTGCACTACTCTTTAAACACTCGTGCAACTCACGCTGGAGGAGAAGAACTAGCTCTGCCCATCCAGAAGAGGGCTGAATCCTGAAAATCTATACACCTGGAGTCAGCCTTCAGATTGTGTCCCTTCTAAATGGGATGAGGCAGCTGTCCCCCACAGCTCTGGACTGGCAAGGCTGCTCAACTTGTCATGGCTACTGCAGGACCCTGGTAGACTCAGGGGAGATGCTCTGCATCCTCCAGGAACTGCAGCTATCTCTTGAGAGGTCTTAAAAATCTGTTTCACTCCAAAATCCCTTTTACCTTAGGGGATTTGTGGGGTTTTATTTGATTGATTGGTTGGTTTTTTGTTGGTTTTGTTTGGGGTTTTTTATTTGGGCTTTTTTTCCTCCCCTGTGCAGGGAGATCTTATGGCTCTTTCTGTAACAGGTGCAGTTAGGCAGCAGAGAACCCCTAAAGACATCCTCTCAAACAGAAGTCTGTCCATACAAAGTCCATACAAAGTCTCTTAACCCTGTAAACAGTGCAGATAAAGTTTCTTAGGTTGTATCTGAACTTCATTTTTCCTATATACTATGAGAATAGAATGAGTAGTACGTGATTATTCAGCTAGTAATGATATGCATCACTAGCTGTATAATTTTGTGGTGTTTTCTGTGTTTCTTCCCAAGTGAGGACATCAGGTTTGAATCAAAGATTACTTGACTTCTCAGTAACCTTCTTGTAAACTAACTAGAACCTTGTAAAAATAACAGTTATGTTCCACTAGTCCTATTTTAATGCAATTTCCCCTCCTTCTATTATAAGTATTTCCTTTATTTGAACTGATGGTTTTTGGCAATTTGGGGTTGGGGAAATAACATGGGTACGTGTAACCAAAATGACACATTAACCTTTGAAACTCAAAAAAGAGTGACCCACATTTTCTGAGTAATTCACAGTGAGCTCACAGAGCAGTAGCTCCATAATTTGCAGTTTTGAAGAATATGGCATAAAAGCTTTAACCATGTCCAGTCAGAGGAAACAATAGTGCATAAGCATGTCTTTTCAGCAAGGGAGTCCCCCACCAGCAGCAACCTCCTAAATACATTTGAGCAGATACACGGCAACTCTTTTCAATATACCCTTGAGAGCTGTTTGGCTAACAGCTTTCCAGGACTAGTAAACAGATTGCAAATGAAATAAATTCCTTCTCCCTTAGAAACACCAAAAGCTACCTTACACTATATATCTTGAGATATATATATATATATCAAGAGCCTGGTCATGATCAGCGACTGTCCTCAAAATGGTTGCCTGAGTACCTCTTGTTAACCAACCTATTTTAATAAGGCTCCACATTCCTAAACTCCTTACCCCTCAGAGCCACCTTATGTAGGTGATGTTTACAGCAAAAGCTCACTATGTTCTACTATATTCTCATACTCCATGACATATCACAGGCATTACACTTTAGGAGTTGGGATGTCCATTCAGTACAGGCTAAACAAACAAACCAGGGAAGCAAATAAATAGCAATATATATTAAAAAATACAAACAAACAAACAAAAAACCCACCAAAAAACCATACACACACACAAAAAAAAACCCCAATCAAACAAAAAAATCCCCCTACAAATAATGAATATATGAAGATGGACTAATGTTGAATGCCTCAGTGACACATGCTAAACACACTAGTTCTTAGATTGTAGCGGCGCGTTTTCTAGTTCTTACTTATTGTTAATAATCATTTTTTCTATAATGGTTCTTCCCAAGTTCCCCCTGTACTTCTCCCCATCTGGTACAATCTCCTGCCTGGGAAATTCCCTTTGTTCCCCTCTGTTACTATATGTAGTCAATCATCTGTTAGTTTCCTCCCAGTGCCTGCCCCCCTCCGGGAAGCCTCTCCCCCTCATTCCAGAGGCTTCGGAGAGGGGCTCGGTCCCGGATTGGAGCAGGCTGGGGGTGCCCCACCCCTCGTTTCCTATTTGCTGGCTGTGTGCCCTCCCCGTTTCCCTGATTGGTTTTCCCTCTTGTGTCCACCCCCTTCCCCTAGTCCCTGATAAGCAGTGAGCCTCCGCCTGCTCGCTCGCTCTGCCTCCCAGCCTCTGCCTCGGGCTGGGGCTTCGCTCAGGGCCCAGGCCCCTGGGCCTGGGCCTGGCTCTGGCCTTGGCCCTCTTAGCTCTCTCTCTCTCCTGGGACGCGTGAGTGCCTGCACCATGGGGTGCATGTGACAATAAACTCTTATCTTGCCACGAGGCCTCCTTCTTCTTACCTTCGTCGAGCCTCACTAACAGCTCTCGTGCAGCTTCTGAACTACTAAGGAGGTAGTGGCCGGTCTGCTAGCCACTGCCCAACCAGAGTCGAAACAATTCCCAGCCAGGGCAGCCGGGATTTGCTGGAACACCATCTCCAGCAGGCACAGGGAATTATTTCATTAGATAACAATAGCATATTCCATGGTAAGAGTCACAGTTTTGGTCAACACAGGTTATTGAACTGAAGTGAAACATAATCTTGAAGCTAAATTTAAGGAGTCAGCAGCCACCCCACCTCTCAGCTAGCCAAAAAAAAAAAATCAGTACAAGAAAAGAGGAAAAAAATACATGCCAAAACATAAAGCTGATTTGGGTACATATTATAATCTTTAGGATTTATAATTCCATCTTTATACTGACTACCAACTTCACTTTGAAAGTACAGGCATGATCCTTACATATTCTTGGAACTATTTCACTGTTCTAGCTGATAATATCTACTGTTTTGAATTTATCCTACTTGTACACCAAAATGCCTTATTTGAAATTGAAATAAAACCTGTAAAATGATCACATAATAACTGTAAAATAATCATAATTTTAAAAGTGCTAATTCTGTCCATAAAGGCAATACTAAAGATATTCTGCCAATAAACAAAGAGGATCAATTCTTGATATGAAGAAGCAATGTGTCAAATCAGAGCTATCAAAACAATTTAATTTTCCATTATATCCTCATTTTCTGCTTTTCCTTGTACAGACAAATCACTAGTATTTAAAGGAATATGGGATGGTGGAGCTGATTGTAGCATATTTACTCAAGTAAGTACTTGGGCGCAGTAATGAGTTTCTTTTAAAATATTCATATCATATAAACGTTAGTTGAAGTTGACACTAAATATTGAATAGACATACCAAAAGGGCAGCATGTCACCTTCACTTCTGCATTGTGTAACATTCAGGCAGCTGTTTGTTCTGGTTGTATCCATTTTCTTACAGAAAATTAATTTTTTAAATTTATACCAAAATAATGATTGAGTATGACAGATGATGAAAGAAGGAGGGAGTTTAACAAGAAGGACTTTAGAGATTGAGCTACCCACAAGATTTATGATATGATTATGATAAATTTCCCAGGGCTACAGTTCAATAATTGCTTCTTAGTTATTAGGTCTCTTTCTCAGGACACCAGAATGAAAGACAAAAGGAAGAGTAAGGTCTAAAGCTATTGCAATTTTTCAGCACAAGGATAGCATCAGGAATGTGCTGTTACTAAAAAAACCCAAAAACTGCTGAAAGGCCTCAGGAGGGAAGTCTGGGGGGCACTTTGGGGGTCTTTGATGATTTATGAGCCTTTCTAAGAGGTGATAACTCCCTCTCTCATCAGCATAGTTGAGCCAGTTATGGCCCATCAGAAGGGAGGAATTTAAACTCAGTCCTACAGGGGAGGGGAGGGGAGGGGAGGGGAGGGGAGGGGAGGGGAGGGGAGGGGAGGGGAGGGGAGGGGAGGGGAGGGGAGGGAAGGGGAGGGAAGGGAAGGGAAGGGAAGGGAAGGGAAGGGAAGGGAAGGGAAGGGAAGGGAAGGGAAGGGAAGGGAAGGGAAGGGAAGGGAAGGGAAGGGAAGGGAAGGGAAGGGAAGGGAAGGGAAGGGAAGGGAAGGGAAGGGAAGGGAAGGGAAGGGAAGGGAAGGGAAGGGAAGGGAAGGGAAGGGAAGGGAAGGGAAGGGAAGGGAAGGGAAGGGAAGGGAAGGGAAGGGAAGGGAAGGGAAGGGAAGGGAAGGGAAGGGAAGGGAAGGGAAGGACTTTCCTGATGCAGTCCCTCTGCCCAAAGACCAATATTTGCTCAAGAGGTAGATAAAATAATTTTAGTAAATACATTTTTTGGTCACCTAAATGACCAAAATTCTGCTAAATTCACCAGTATTCACTGAAGTCTAAATATAAAGTCCTCAATTGAGGACTATTTTCAGAATGTTAACTGAGAGTGTGGCAACAGAATTTTATCAAGTTTTCTGTAAATACTAACATATATCGTATATAGATACACGCATACACGAACACACATTTAGATTTGTGTACTTCTATATATATCTCTAAAGACTTTTCAGATATATTTATACACACACATATGTACACACACACGCACTATATATATATACTGTCTTCCTCTATACTTCTGAGTATAGCGGCCAGTATACAAGGCCAGGTTCCACCTGTGTTTAACATTTGTGAAGAACAATTTAGAGATTATTGCATAAAAGATAGTGCATAAGTTTTCAAAACCACTTTGAAACAGTCAACTTTCTTGTCTTGAGTGCTACTAAACATGAGGCTGAAACTTGACTGAGTACAAATCTCACATTAGCAGTGGAACTAATGAGGGCTGATCTCCTTTGTATCTGTGTCTTGTGCTTGGATTTGCTACTGTCTGAATAAGATATGCAGGCCAGCTGATTCTTTGCCTGCATTAAGACATAGATTTTAATAAGGAGGGAGTTCACACTGTAGCACTATGCCTGCTTGTAGCAATAATGAGTCTCCCCTGTTGGGGTTTGACACTGGCTAGAAGCCAGGCACCCATGAAAAACCATTCACTCTCCTCTGCTATAGTTGAGCAGGGGAGGGGGAAAGGAAAACCAAAAGGCTCATGGGGTGAGATAAGGATTAGGAGAAAACCCTCTAAGGGCAAAACAGGCTCAAATTTTAAAAGGTACAAAGAAAAATTTATTAACAGAATTAAAAGAGGATAATGAGAACTAAAATAAACATTTAGAACACCTTCCCCCCTCTCCCCCCACAGCCCTTTTTTCTTTCCCACTGACAATGCAGGGAGACAAAACATGGGGGTTTTAGCCAGTTTGTCACTTCTAAAAATCTTTCTTCAGTCCGCTTAGGGAGAGGATTCTCTCCTGCTGTGTCACGAGCTTCCTCCCATGGACTTCTCCAACTTGGTTCTAACATTCAGGAGGAGCAGTCCTGCCGAACCTGCTGTAACTTGAGACCCTCCCACAGGCAAAATAGTCTTCTCAGACTGCATGGCATGGGTCATTTTAGTTCATGGGGTATAGTTTTTTAAGGATGAGTTGTTCCGGTTTGGAAACAAGGCTTCTCTTTCTCTATCTTCTCTCTCTGTTTGAGTCTCCCACTAGATTACAGCTTTTCAGCATCCACGCACTCCAGCAAGAGCACCTTTTGTCAAGGGCTGCGAGGGGACCTCTGCATCCCCCCGTGCACTTCCTGAATTACAGGGAAACATTTTGTTTGTTGTATTACAGTCCTCATCATGGCTTGTAGAGGAATCTCAGCTCCCACGCCCGGAGCGCCTCCTGCCCCTCCCTCCTTCCACTGACCTTGGTGCCGCCAGGTTCTTCTCCTCACGTATCTTCACCTTTTCCTTTTCTCTGACTCAGGAGAGAATTGGTGTCCGTGGCTTTGTTTGTTCTCAAGTTCTATCAATTGCAAAGTTCTTACAGGGTTTAGCAGTGCTGAAAGGTTGATCCTGTCTGGGCTCTGCATCCAGGGAATGGCTCATCATGCCCCTTGCTGCTGGCCACGTGGTCCCTGCCGGCTGCGACAGCGCTGGCTCCAGTCAGTGCCTCTCTTCACACAGGGCAGTGAAAAGGAGAAGCTTTTCTGCCCTTCTGCCCTCAGCACAGTGAGTTAAAAGTGGCCAAGCAGCACAGTTCTCTGTGGACTGTGCTGAGATAGCCCCGGCTGCATGGGCGCTGGCCCTGGCCACCCTGGAAGAAGAAAGATGAATTGCACGCATTTTTTCCCTTTTTAAATATGTCATCACAGAGGTGTTACTTTAATTGGCTTGGCAGCATGTTTATTTTCAGAGCCAGCCTGTGATTGGCTTTGCATGGAGGAAGGCATGGAGGAAGCTTCTTGCAGCTTCCCACAGAAAAAAATCACTTCCATGGCTGGCTTCTTTCCTCCTCACCAAAAAATCAAGTCATGCAAAACCAACACATCTCTCAACAATCCCTGGGGTTCACAGTTTCATCAGACTTATAAGAACTTAGTATCTTTCAGGCTAGTTAGCTAGGAATTGGACAACAAGGCCTAAAGTAACCAGGTAAAATGACTATGAAACTGTAATAAGTATAATAGATAAATTCGTGTATGTAATATTGTATTATAGATTTGAGCTACTAATAAGAAGCTACCCAAGAGTGTCTCCAAGATTCCAAAGTTCCAAAACATATTTACAACTGAAACGACAAGGCAGAGCAAGAAGATAGCCCATCCATCAAGGGTAGACCCTCACTTCACAGCTCTTCAACATCCGATACCGATCTTAGTAGAGATCCTGGATGATCAGATCACCCCTCCCAAGACGAATTCCGGAAAAACTATCAAGCAATCTTTTCATGCAGACGGGACTCCTTTAGAAAATTGAGAAACACAGCATACCTAGACTTTCAATAGACTTGGCCTTAGGGTGAAAAAACTGTATAAAACCCACAGGCTGAAACCTAGCAGTGTAGCAGAATTCAGAAAGTACCCTTGTACCGCCACTCTGTCCACTCAACTCTCGATCGATTGTTGTCCTGTTTTTATTGTAGCTTTAATTCGGTGTTAGAAATTTCGCTAATAAACCCTGTTATTTTTGAATTGGCTTCTAATCATTTATAACAGATTTGGTGCCGTGACTCGGATACAATTTAGCTGCGGAAGAATCCCTTTGCACGGGGGGCGCCCTGCCAGTTTTTCGGCGGCCCGGCAAAGCAAGAAACCCCTTCGCACCTATTGTATTACGAACCGAAAAATTAGATAAAAGCGCCACAATAAAAAGGGAAAGGTCCTAGATCCAAAGAATAGCAGAGAACTCGGGAAAAGACCCGGAAAGGTCTTTTCAGAGCCGCGGCAACAATTTTTCACTCATAAAATATTCTCCGTGCACGAAGATCTCCAAGTAGGAAAATTGCTGTAAGTACTGCCTAGTTGAGTGGGTGTGATTGAGTAGGTGAATAAGACGTGGCCTGGCCATGACACGAGAGTAGACCTGAAAAGCCGCAGTTCCAAATTTCCCGCGAAGGGGTTTGGTCGGCTGACGGAGAAGCGAATCGGGAAAGCTCGTTCACTCATCAAAACCCAGACTCAGGGGAGTCTGAGAGAATCAATCACAAGGAAGCAAAAAGGGGAAGGATACGTTCCTTTTGAGTTCAGGAAACTGGTAAACCCTTTTTGCTACGGGCTAGTAAGAGCCCAGGACGCAAACCAAAGATTCTTTCATCAGACGAGCAGACCCCCGGTTCAGCTCACCAGACAGGGTAAGTAGGCCGAACATTCGGGACCCGGTTTGCAATTTGAAACAGTCAGAGAGAGGATCCCTGCTCTTAGCCAGAGCTAAGAAAGAATTTAGCATTGCAATCCATTACAGAAAAGTAAAGAAGTTTTTTTTTTAAAAAAATGAGGCAAAGAAAGAGTAAACATCAGAAAGAATCAAAGAAAAAGTGTGCTCCCAGAAAGGGAAAAGTTGCTTTTGAAATCCCACCAGAAAGTCCACTAGGATGGATCTTAGAGCACTAAGAAGAGTGCCCCTCTTTGAAAGGTAAGTCCAAGGAAAAAATTACTTATTACTGTATCAAAGTTTAGGGGGGTAAAGAAATAAAGAGACATGTGATTTGGCCAATATTCGGCACATTTGAAAAGTGGATATACAAGATACTTTGCAGCTACGTAGAAAAGAAAAAATCAGCAGCCTGCGAAGAAAGAGAGTATGCTCAAGTGTAAGTAGAAGCCAGAGCAAGACTGTTTGCACTAAGAACTCAGAAGGGAACTTCAGCAAAAAAAGATGAATGAGATCCACTGGAATTTCTCCCTCCCCTCGTATCGGCACCCCCCTCTGCCCCCCCGGGACCCATTAACCAGCCTGTACCTGCCCTGAGTCCTTTGCAGGGGGCTCAGTTCATGGGACCGGATCAAGCTGCATCCCTCCCTCCCTTTAATCTCTGGGGAACGTCCCAACTGCCTGCCCCGCTCCTATCCCTGCCTCCAGAAAGAACCCCAGATCAAAGACCCCTTTCCATACCTTTAGAGGCACCATCAAAATGGGTAGCGCCGTCCCCGCAAGTCCCAGGGGCGCAGTGCCCGCAAGCGGCAGAACTACAAATCCCAAAAGCCTCTTCGCAGACTCCGCCTTTCCCACAACCACAAGAAGCAGTCTCCCCCTGGGCAAAAGCCCCGATTTCTCAGCCACTTGCTCCCCCGCAGCCCATGGGAGCCAGAAAAACAGCTCCAGCAGATTCTCCTCCAGCTAGTAGGACTCGGAGAAGGGCTAAGCTCATGAGTGAAGAGGGGAGTGAAAACGAGGAAGACAAACATAACCTCTTCCCTTTACGGGAAATCCCTACCACACCCGGAGTTATCAGATCCGTAAATGTTCCAATTAACACGGGAGATGTGAGAGCTTTTAAGAAAGAAATAGAGCAGTTATTAGATGACCCATTCGGAGTAGCAGAAAGGCTGGAGGACTTTCTAGGAAGTAGCATATACACCTATGAAGACCTTATGTCCATCTTAAAGACACTATTCAACCCCGAAGAAAGAGATTTAATCCGACAGGCTGGGATCCGAGACTGAGATCGCCGTAACCCCCAAAGTACACCCGGAGACCTAAAATGGCCTAGCCAAAACCCAGGATGGAGTTCCCAGACTGAAGAAGGTAGGCGGAATATGATAGACCTTAAGAATATAATTATCCAGGGAATACGGGAGGCGGTGCCAAGGGGACAAAATATTAGCCGGGTGTTTAGAGAATGTCAAAGAAAAGAAGAATCTCCCTCAGATTGGCTGGACCGACTCCAGAAAAGCCTACAGGTATATTCTGGGACAGACCCTAATTCCCCTATTGGAGAAGTGTTGTTAAAAACACAATTTGTTGCAAAGTCTTAGGAAGACGTAAGAAAAAAATTAGAAAAAATAGAAAACTGGCAAGACAAGAACTTACAAGAATTACTAAGGGAGGCTCAGAAGGTATACATGAGGAGAGACGAGGAAAATCAAAAAATACAGGCCAAAGTTCTTGTCGAAGCTGTGAGAGAAGTACAAAAGCAAGAGAAAAGCTGGGACCAAGTAAGAACAACGCAGAGAAAAATAGACCTGCCAAATAAGAACCCAAAGCCAAAAGGAGAACCCCCAGAGTGTTTTTACTGCAAAAAGAAAAGTCACATAAAAAGAGATTGTAGAAAAAGAATAAAAGATGAGAAAAATTTTCAAGAAGATTAAGAGTGTCAAGGGCTTTTTATTTTAGAGACCAGAACATCAAATGAGCCCTTAGTAAAGCTAAAAATAGGTCCCCAAAAAGAAGTAGTAACATTTTTAGTAGATACAGGGGCAGAGAGAAGCACAGTACAGAGACTGCCCGAGGGCTGTTTCAAAAGTGAAGATAAGGTAACAATAGTTAGAGCAAAAAGAGACCCATTCAAAATATCGATAATTAAAGATGTAGAGATTGAATCAGATAGTAAAATTTGCATAAGGAATTTGCTTCTAGTAGAAGAAGCAGACTATAATTTGTTAAGTAGAGACATGATTATAGCACTGAGAATAAATCTGATAGTAAAAGATTCGCAATTAGTAGTAAGCCTATACAAACTGACTACTGAAGATGAAGACAAAATTAATCCAAAAGTTTGGTGCTCTCAAAGAGAAGTGGGGAGATTGGCAATAGAGCCAATTTCAATTGAAATAGAAAAACCTGAAGAACCTATTAGAATTAAACAATATCCTATATCACTAGAAGAGAGGAAGAGACTAAAACAAGTCATTGACAATCTAATTAAAAAAAAGACTTTAGAGCCTTGTATGTCAAGGCACAACACGCCCATCCTGGCAGTAAAAAAAGGACGATAGAAGCTACCAGTTAGTACAAGATCTCTGAGCAGTGAATGAAAGAACAAAAACAAAGTTTCCTGTAGTAGCCAACCCTTATACCCTTCTGAATAGGGTATCTCCAGAAGATGTGTATTACAGTGTAATTGATCTTAAAGATGCGTTTTATGCATGTCCTCTGGCCGAGAAGAGCCGAGATTACTTTGCATTTCAATAAGAAGATCCTGAAACAAACAGAAAGCAGCAGCTTAGATAGACATCTCTGCCTCAGAGATTTGTAGATTCTCCTAACCTTTTCAGTCAGGCTCTCGAACAATTACTGAGTCAATTCATGCCGGTTGAAAGAACCAAGTTATTGCAATATGTTGACGATTTACTGATAGCAGGCCAAAGGGAAGAGCAAGTAAGAGAATGTACAATTTTGTTACTGAATTTCCTAGCAGAAAAAAGATTAAAAGTTTCAAAATCAAAATTACAATTTGTTGAGCCCGAAGTAAGATACCTTAGACACTAGATTTCAAAAGGTAAGAAGAAACTAGACCCTGAGAGGGTCACTAGAATTGTAGCGCTGCCCCCTCCCCAGACAAAAAGAGAGATCAAGCAGTTGTTAAGATTGTTAAGATATTGCAGACAATAGATTGAAAGATACAGTGAAAAAGTAAAATTTCTTTATGAAAGACTAAACACAGATAGAGTGAAATAGACAGAAAAAGATGAAGCTGAGTTTAAGAAGTTGAAAGAAGCACTGATAACTGCTCCTGTTTTAAGTTTGCCAGACATAAAAAGGCAGTTTCAGTTATTTGTAGATGTCAGCAATCACACTGCTCATAGTGTTCTAACTCAAGACTGAGCAGGGACCAAAAAGCCTGTAAGATATGTCTCTAAACTTTTAGATCCAGTAAGTAGGAGATGGCCTACCTGCCTGCAAGCAATTGTGGCTGTAGCCCTGTTAGTAGAAGAAGCCAAAAAAGTAACATTTTGGGCTCCCCTAGTGGTTTATTCGCCACATAATGTGAGGAGCATTCTGCAACAAAAAGCAGATGAATGGCTCACCGACGCCAGACTCCTAAAGTATGAAGCTATCCTAGTACACTCACGTAGTTTAAAACTCAAGACAACAGCTGCTCAGAATCCAGCTCAGTTCCTGTTCAGAGAAGCACTAGAAAAAACTATTCACGACTGTACAGAAATGGTAGAACTGCAAACCAAGGTAAGACCAGACTTAGGAGAAGAAGAACTAGAAGAAAGAGAGAAATAGTTTGTAGATGGATCAGCGAGAGTAATAGAAGGTAAAAGAAAATCAAGATATGCCATAGTAGATGGCAAATCAGGGGAAGTAGTAGAATCAGGGCCTCTGAATGCAAGCTAGTCTGCCCAAGCCTGAGTTATATGCAGTACTAAAAGCACTCAAAAGATTAAAAGGGAGGAGAGGCACTATTTTCACAGATTCAAAATATGCTTATACACACTTTTAGTAAAATATAAGAAGAAAGAAGTTTAATTAACACCCAAGGACGAAGATTAATTCATGAAGAAATAATAAAGCAAATTTTAGAAGCGATTAAAGAACCCGAAGAAATCTCTATTGTCCACATCAGAAGACATCAGGTGGGTATGCAATTCCAGACCAAGGGCAATAATCTAGCTGACAAAGAGGCAAAGAGAGCAGCATTGCTCACAATAAGTATCCCTGAGGCTGAGAAAGAACAACTTCAAGAATATCCCCCATACCTCTCTCAGAAAGAAATCGAAGAGTTTAAAAAGATAGGGGGTAAGCTAGAGGAGGGGAGGCAGAAATTACCTGATAGAAAGGAATTAGTGTCAAAAGAATATACTAAGAAAATTCTGAAAAGATTGCATCAGCAGACGCACTGGGGAGCCCAGGCTCTAGCAGAACAATTTTAAAAATTCTTCAGATGTAAAGAGATTTATGAATTAGCCAAACAAGAAGTGCATAGGTGTATAGTTTACCAGAAGATTAATCGAGCTACCTACAGACAAACTGCTTTAGGGGGATGCCCAGTTGCCTATTGCCCGTTTGAAAGAATCCAAGTGGACTTCACTGATTTACCTAAGGTGGGGAGATATAAATTTTTATTAGTAATAGTAGACAAATTAACTCACTGGGTGGAAGCCTTCCCTAGAGCAAGAGCTACTGCCCAGACAGTATCAAAAGTATTGTTAGAAGAAATTATCCCTCGCTATAAGATAATAGATCATATCGATTCCGATCAGGGAACACATTTTACCTCCAAAATTATCAAACAGACTACAGAAGCTCTAGGAATTCGATGGCAATATCACACCCCTTGGCACCCCCAAAGCTCTAGGCAAGTAGAAAGAATGAACCAAACATTGAAGACTCAACTGTCCAAATTAATGATAGAAACCAAGATGTCTTAAGTGAAGTGTCTTCCTTTAGCTCTTCTGAACATAAGAACTATGCCTCATTCAAAAACAGGGTTGTCACCATTTGAAATGCTCTATAGAATGCCTTATAAACATGGAATGCCTGTGGGACACCCTCAAATAGAGGATACCCAAATTCAACCATACCTAATTGCCATAAATAAGAATTTACAAGATCTACGAAAACAGGGGCTCATTTCTCAAAGTACCCCTTTGGGGTTTGCAATACACAAAATAAATCCGAGTGATAAAGTCTTAGTAAAAACCTAGAAAGATATACCTCTGGCACCTCACTGGGAAGGTCCCTTCACTGTTCTTCTCACCACAGATACAGCAATTAGGTCAGCAGAAAAAAGGTAGACCCACGCTTCGAGAGTGACGAAGGTGGAGCCACAATACACTACTCAAAAATGGAGAGTGTCCTCATCTCCTAGAGATCTGAAAGTCAAGTTGCAACGACACCAATAAACAAGGAGGATCAGATAAAGTGTGAAAGATCAGATTGTGAATGTTTTCCCTTTGTTCACTTCAAGTGTGTATATTGTAAGTTGATTTAGGTTGCTCACTGCAAAAAGAAGCGTAGGCCAAAAGGATTATGTACCAACTGTTTAGAAAAAGAACAAAAAGAGACTAGCCATTTCCTAGATATTGCCACTAACTTGGGTCTACTAGAGTTAGATTCTCCAGAATAGTATTATATATATAAAAAGGGGACAAAAGGGCAATTAGACGCTAAAGTTGAAGTGCTCAAAGTCGAGTGCAGAAAGACAATCAAAGTACCTTGCTGGTCCGATACAATCAGGTTGTCCCAGTAGAGTGCCTTTAAAAGAAAGTTTGCAGCTCAGACTGACAGGACTCCAGAAACATATGCCTGCTGCCGAGAAGATGGATTACCCCGCCGCGGGCTGCTACCCCGTGGGCGAAGAGAAAGGCAGAGGCATGTTGTGGTGAAAAGTCCTCTTAGTCCTGAGCCGAGGGACAGGGGGACCCCCCCCCAAGAGCCCACAGAAGCTGACCCTCAAGAAGAGACGTGAACTACAGCTAAACATGGCACCAGAGAAAACGTGAAGTATCAAAAGCATTATGATTGTCGTAAAGATAAGAGTATTATTTCTTTTATGTCACTCAATACAAAATTTGTGAATCAGACAAAGGGTTAGAATGCCATGACCCAAAAGCAATTACTAAGGAAGGGCAGTCCAACACACACACAAATTTATTTAAGTAAATAAAAAGGTGGGGGACTGTAATAAGTATAATAGATAAATTCGTGTATGTAATATTGTATTATAGATTTGAGCTACTAATAAGAAGCTACCCAAGAGTGTCTCCAAGATTCCAAAGTTCCAAAACATATTTACAACTGAAACGACAAGGCAGAGCAAGAAGATAGCCCATCCATCAAGGGTAGACCCTCACTTCACAGCTCTTCAACATCTGATACCAATCTTAGTAGAGATCCTGGATGATCAGATCACCCCTCCCAAGACGAATTCCGGAAAAACTATCAAGCAATCTTTTCATGCAGACGGGACTCCTTTAGAAAATTGAGAAACACAGCATACCTAGACTTTCAATAGACTTGGCCTTAGGGTGAAAAAACTGTATAAAACCCACAGGCTGAAACCTAGCAGTGTAGCAGAATTCAGAAAGTACCCTTGTACCGCCACTCTGTCCACTCAACTCTCGATCGATTGTTGTCCTGTTTTTATTGTAGCTTTAATTCGGTGTTAGAAATTTCGCTAATAAACCCTGTTATTTTTGAATTGGCTTCTAATCATTTATAACAAAACTAACATGCACACACACTCACATGCAAATAAATATAGAATGATTAAAAACAGCAGAATTCTTCAGAAAACAGACTGAGATATTTAGGGATGTAAAAATCTGTTTACTTCCAGTATGTTTGAGCCTTCCTGTTCCCCACAGTATGGTAGGCCATTAGAGCACTATAGCAGAGTTTGACAGAATAATTATTTTTTTCTTAATAAATATTTTTTAATTTTTAATTTATTATTCCCTTTAATCATGGAGAAACAGAAAGGCACAATTGAAAACATTCAGCTTTTTCCAATATGTCCCAAAATTCTGGGACAAAATTCTGATCCTGGCATTCAAAACTGTATAGCCTCCGTTAACACCAAAACACTGATTGTTTCAGCATCATTTATCCAAAGTCAGTTCATAAAATTAATTGATCTCTCCTTGGCGTACCAGACACTTAATGCTCACTCTGCCTCTGTGACACTTCACATTACAGAAGAATGGAAGAATTCTTCACATTTTTACCCCAGGGCTATGTTGGAATCACAATAAGGCACACAAGAACACACTTGAAAACACTCAACAGATGCATTGTTCTGTTGCACTTTTTAATTTGAGCCTTACATCATGACTACATCTCTTTTGTACATTTTTGACCCAGATGTATCCAGTGTTGAAAAAAATGGACTTACATTGGGGATTAGTTTGGCCCGTTATGCTAACATCCCTATGTCTTCATACTAAACCTGTATCAAGATGTTTTTAAGATTTTAAACTTTCTGAAAAATTGTTCCTATAAATATCATTCTGATAGGAAGCAGAGAGAAAAACAAGAAAAAAATGGAGAGAAGTAAGTACAGGCAACAAAACTCCTTGATAGCTTTTATTCTATGATCACAGAGCACCATTTCCAGTTAATGCTACTGAAGCAACACAAGACTTTATTATTGGATATAAACAACACATAATGAGTATCTATGGGACACTAGATAACTCCCATTAGTGAACATAACTCACATGTTGGTTTACCACTTCATTTTATTAACTCTCACTTATTAGACATCTGTAGTGCTTTCTACTACAACAACAGCTAACTTCTTCAGGGCCCACTGTGTGACAGTTTTCCCAATGCTTGCCTTTTGGGGATTTTTCTGAAGAAAGGATTGCACATATGATTTGTTTATGTGTTGGAAAGGTAGACAGAAACAACAAATAAAAATGAAGGGCTGCTTGGTTTTCAGTACATGCAGCCCTCTGTACAAAGCTGACTGAGCCTGACCTGCTCCCTTCCCTGACAGCATAGGCAAGTAAAAAATTCATCACTGACCTTGATGAATAGCAGAGGGACTAGGAGGGGGGGAAATCTTGTGTTTCGGACCGTTATCTCCCCTTTGACAGCATGGGACTAGAATAAGTAATTACCTGATCACCACCCATCCATGGGCAGTCTATATGGGGCCCCTGCTACGGTTTAGAGCTCTACAAATTGTCATTCTTGTGAGGAATGGAGAGCCATGTGATCGGAGCATCAAGAGGGGCTGGAGAATTCCTAGTCCTGAGTTTTACAAATGCTACCTTTATATTCCGATTTGTAGAATATTCTTCTAGTAAGTGTTTCATTTGCTTGTTTGGTTTTTTAATATGTTTTTAATACTTACAAGTGCTTGGGATATATTTCCTAGTGCCCAAGGAACTGAGACATTGAGTAGAAGCTGGCCTGTGGCACCATGCCCAAGTATTCAAAGAATGATCCTGACAGGTAGCTAGCTTGCTTCCAAGCCTCCAAACATACCAGAGTTACACTGCCCACTACATTGCTTTTCTGAGAAACAGAGGATTAATTTTAAAATTCTGGTTTTGCTCTGCAAGACCTTCAATGGTCCAGTTCCTACACACAAGCACAAGATCTTTTCCCCAACTCACTGCAGATTCCAGTCCACTGATCATCATCTACTGCTGGCTCTAATACCAATATACCAAAGAACTTCCCATTTTTTGCATTATGCATCTGGAATGCTTTGCCAGTTTGTAGCCCGTAGACTCTGGACAGGATTTTTTACACACAAATGCCACTCTGGGACACTGCAGCATGTAGTCCATTGCTAATATAGTTATGTTCTGATGATGCTGTTATGACTTTGTTTTCGAGATACTTTACTGTATATTAAAACAATGTATATGAAACCTCAAGATACAATACAGAGAAAAAAAAGCATCAAAACCACTCAGGTTTTAAATTTCCTTTTTGAAAGGAAATACTAACATCAGAGATGTATTCTTAAATTCTTTTAACACACAGTGGTTAAATAAAATCACAACACACCACTGGCCTTTTCAGCAATACACTGTTCAGCAAGAAGGTACTTGCTGCTCAGTAACTTTATTTTTAGGGGGAAAAAAAGTGCTATCAGAAAGCATATTTCAAGTTAATTGAACAGAACAGTAATGACTTCAGAAATGACAAACAGTAGATAAAATGAGGAGTGCCTAGTTTTAGCAGTGATATATTTGATTTGTCTGTTTAATGTTGAGTTCCATTTGAAACAGCACATTTAGACAGCACAAATTCTCTCTGCATGTAGATGTATATGCACATGTGAATATTGTGTGCATGGCATAGCTGTATGAACCAATGTATTAAAAACGTGTACTTTCATATGTAGTTAAAAATAATTTGGTCATAATTTTAAAATACAATAGAGACGCTAGGGGTAGGGATTAATATCTAGAAAACTTAGGCATACTGTGGTCTCCTGAGGCAACTTAGTAAACACAGACATACACACATGTACACAAAGTGCCTTTGTAGTCATAATTTTCTGCCATAGGGTATGGTAAAACAGGTGAAACAAACACACTATGATCACAGACATAAGTGTTTTCCTTATGTTCTGATGACTTACAGAAATAAGGCATATGGTGCTGCAGGGTGGCCATATGCATATTCCTATGGATCTGTGAATCTGTCTGCTTCTGTGTTGGCAAATGAGTTTTCAACTTATTCGGAACCCACAGGTCTGTTTCAAATGCATTTATCAGTGGAAAGTCTTGATTATAATTACACTGCCTGTGTGTAGGACAGAAATATCATAAGTGCCCCAAGCAGACATACTTGTAAAACAGAAATGTGCATTTCTAATTTAACGATCATGTGAGAGAAATCCACAGGAAGCCAAACGTCATTAGCTCCACTATTCGTGGAACTATTTCAAATAACCCAAGCAGCCAGCTGTGTAAGTCCAAAGTACCACAAAACAAACCCATTCACACTTTTTTTATTTTTATACTAAACCATAGTCACCACAGAATGGTTTAGGTTGGAAGGCACTTCAAAGGTCATCTTGTTTCAACCCCTTGCCATAGGAAGTAACACCTTCCACTAAACTAGGTTCTCAGAGCCCCATCTTACCCGGCCTTGAACACTTCCAGGCACAGGACACACATAGCTTCTCTGGGCAACCTGTGCCAGTCTCATCACCCCCACTATAAATAATTTTTTCCTAACATCTAATCTAAAGCTACCCACTGTCAGTTTAAAGACAGTCCCCCTTATCCTGTCACTACATTCTAAAATGCTGGGAAATACTTCTATAGTAGTTGGAAGATTTAGAATTATACCCCTAAATGGAAAATTTCCAGCCTGACTTGCTGCTTGCCAAACAAGAAATTAATGACCCCTCTTTGGATCATGTGTTGATGATTTTGCCACTATTTTTCTTCAGTATCCTCTCATGTGTTAAATTAGGCTTTAAATGAATCTCTTAATAGTCTTTACCTTACAAAATTGAGAAGTATCTCCAATAATAGAAAGTCAGAAATAAACAGGACACGTCAGTGATGTGTTCCTGTTGTCCACTTCAAAAATAACTTTTTATTGATATAAGATGCAAGTTTTCATGTATTAGGTGACTTGGCCTTTGTTGATCTAAACTTACCTTTTGTCATTTAGGGACTTTAGAGAATGTTATAATAAATTTTCCTTCAGCAGATCAGTTCCCTTTAACATTACACTAGAAGATTTCTTAATTATCTTTAAGCGTTTCAGCTGCTTCAACTGTGGCTGCTGAGACTACATTTGACAGTCTAGAAAAGTATTTTTGGGGAGCCTTGCCTCTTTTCTGAATAATGAGGCATATACATCCAACTTAAGACAGCCTTGTATCCAGCAGGCAGTAAAAACATGTCTGCTCAAACGTGTTTCTTAAAACTTACCCGCTGTTTGAGACAGGAGGGCTCAAGAGAACAACTTCACAGGTTACGTGGTGTTTGTACCAGTGGCAGTAATGCATGGGACAGTTTTCTTTACCTTGCTGCTGCAAAAGTTCCGCTCAGCCCATGTAAATCCATTCAAAAATCCATTTTTCCATAGTGATTAGAACAACTTTGGCTTTGTCTTTGTGTAAAATACAGATTTAAACAACACTAGAATTAAAATACTAGAGCTCTGAAGTCATGATTGTTAGAGTTCAAGCTGACGAATTCTTGTTTCATTTAATGAAACAGTTCTGCTCACTTCCAATTTTGATTATTTTTCATAAAATGCCACCAATTCATATCAGTGATGAAATCTTATGTCAAAGAGTTCCAGTTTTGTTTAAAACTTTTGACTCTTACCTCCACATGTAAACATGTCTCCAATCAGTTGCTCTCCAAATGCATCTCTTACCGTCCCTACAGTAAGACTGACACTTTTTTGTTGTAACTTTGCCTTTTAAAGAGCTTATTAATTTTCTTTAGTATTTTGTCTGCAAGAAACACATGGCATAGAACAAATGCCTTTAGAATTTGTTATTTCCTTGACATGCTTCATTTGCCATAAATGTCACCAAAACAGCATTAATAAATTGGGAGGCCAAAGACCTACTTGTTGACTAAAATCAAATGGTTTGAATAGGTCAAAATCATCTTGTCTTTGATACTATAGTCTCTGGTATCTGAGAGGATTTCCTTTGAAATCTATTTGTTCTATTGCTTTAGAAATGTGATTTTGAGTGGGTTTTTTTTTTAGCTATGACATATTTCAAAGGAACAATTAAAAATGTCAGAATGGCAGTTTATAACTCTTCCTGATGGCTGTTGAGATTTTACTAAATTAGCTTTTCCTAGGGAGGAGCAAGATTTAGATTCACCCTGAGCAGCCCAGCAGAGGAGGATTTCAAGGTTCTGGCGGACAAAAAGTTGGACATGAAGATACAAGGTGCATGTGGAGCCCAGAAAGACAGCCATGTGCTGAGCTGCACCCTAACCAGCCTGGTCAGCCGATTGAAAGTGATTCTGCCCCTCTCTCTGACCTCCTGAGACCTCCACCTGGCGTTTTGTGTCCAGTTCTAGGGTCCTCAGCACAAGAAAGGCATGGACGTGCTGGAGTGAGTCCGGATGAGGTCTGCAAAGGTGACCTCAGCACTGGAACACCTCTGCTAAGGCTGACAGAGTTGGCATGGTCAGTCTAGGGAAGAGAAAGCTCCTGGGAGATCTCAGAGCCCCTTTATCTAAAAAGGGCATTATAAGAAAGAGCGAGAATGAGTTTTTACCCAGGCAGATAGTGACAGGACCAGGACAAGCAGTTTTAAACTAAAAGTGGAGAGATTTAGATTACATGTTAGGGAAAACAGGGCTCTGAGCAAATTGCTCAATGAAAGGTGTCCCTGGACATAGTATGGGCTTGAAATGAGATTACCCACACGGTTCCTTCAACCTCAAACCATCCTGCGATTCTATGAATTGCCCTCCTGGGTTTCTCAGAAGACAGAGCCAGCCTCGGGTACCGCTAACGGCGGCCATGGCCGGGCACAGGTCCAGCCATACTTCCGCCCTTAGCCGCACCGCCGCGCATGCGCAGCGCCGGCACGGCGGAGGGCGCTGTGACCTCGGCGCACGCGCACGCCGGCTCCCCCCGCTCCCCCGCGCTCCGTTCGTGCCGCCGCCGAGTCGGGCCGGCTGGCCCCGCTCCTCTCCCACTGCTCCGGCGGTGCCGCTCCTCACGCGGGGGTCGGGGGTGGTGGGGAAATTCCGCTCTCGGGGCGACCGCCGGCGTCACGTGGTTGGGGTCGCGGCGGCGCCCTGGCCGGGACAGGCTGGCCTCGCGGCGCCTGACAGGGCTGTCGCCAAGGGGCTCGCGGGCCGTGCGCCGCGGTAGGCGTCTCGACTTTGTACGCTTGTTGGCAGCCCGCAAGCGTGGATGGGTGAGGCCGGGGCCGTCCGCCGAGGCGCGGTGTCAGCGCTCCGGGGCCCCATCTGCGCAGGCAATTGGTTGGACAGCTCAGGCGGGCCTTCTTCGTGGCGGGCTCCCGGCGTGACCTCGGCGTGCGCTGGTCGGGAACGGCGGGCGGGCGGATTTATGTGCCGGGAGTGGGGCCGAGCCGGGCGGCAGCGGCGGCTGGCGGGGCCGGCGCGGGCACCATGGTGAGTGGGGCGGCAAGGAGCGGGGCGGCCGGGTCCGCTCGCCTCCCTTGGCTCGAGGCTGAGTTGCTGCAGGCCCCGGTTCCTGGCTGTGGGGACAGCTCGGGGGTTTGGGCGCGTCGAGGGCAGGGAGGTGGTGGAGTGGCACCATCGAGCTTTGTAATTGCCTCTCATGAACGGAACACCGCGGCGTCTGCTGCCTTCCGCGATCTTACACCGACACGGTTCCACTGCCCAATGGTTGTTTCCCTTTCTGCTGTATTTCTCCTGGGAAGTAGAGTGAGCCGCTGCACTTAGTGCTCTGTAACGGGGTTAGGATGTCTCTTTATAAATGCATAGGATTCTTTTCCCTCTCTATAACTACCTGACAGCAGGTTGTAGTGGGGTGGGGGCTGGTCTGTTGTACCGTGGCTGCAGTGAAATGGAGGGAAATGGCGTCAAATCTGCCTTTTAAGACATTGGAAATGCAGATTAAATACTAGAAGAAAGAAGATTCATTGTTCGGGTGGTCAGGCATTGGAATAAGTTGCCCGGCGAGGTAGTGGAATCACGATCCCTGGAAGTGTTTTGGAAACGTTTGTACCTAGTGTTCGGTGATGTGTTTTAGTGATTCAGGGATTACAGTGGCAGTGCTGGCTTGACATTTGGACTTGATCATCTTAAGTTCTTTTCCAACATTGATTCTATGCATATAACTGTTTTGTTGGATCTCCTTAAATCCCCTGTAAATGGAACGTGTATGTGATCTTGGATATATCCATAAACCTTCGCCAGACGCTTTTGTTGTTCGTTGCACAAGTTCACACGTGGTGCTCTGGGTCATGTCACAGCTGCCATGTGTGCTGTGGCAACATGTGAATGTCATAGAATCATAGAGCATTTGGGGCTGAAAGGGGTCTCGTGAAAAAAAGTCCTGCCTCAAACTGCGTTTCACAGCAAGTATTTCAACACAGCTACAATTTATTGGGCTAAATGTAGTGCATAATAAATGACCTTGTAACATAGTTGGAGAAGAACAAAATGGGTGTGATTCCTGCTAATGATGGAACCTTGTTGGATATATGTTGCTTCAATAGAGCAGGTCAAGTATTTAATGAATGTTAAATTATATAAACATGTATCTCTATAGAGATAAGCTGAATTTTGTATTTAGGTCTTAGTTAGCACTTAAAACACTGGAGTTGATTGACTCAGCTTTTAATGTACTTATATTTGAGATACAAGGAATAGGGTCTGCAGGTATAAAAATGTATTTTGTATGTGCCATTAATATATTTCTCTTCTATATGACTATATGAAATAAGTGTCAATATGTCATTTTAAATATGGCACCAGTGTTTGTTAATTGATCTAAGTCTTAAGAAATGCGCTTTACAAGTATATTTTTGATAAAATCTGCCTTTTAACTGTTTTCATTCTTAAAAGTTTAATCATGTTATTCCACTAAAGTACTTTCTATAGTGTCAATTCTGGCTTATGAAAGGAATTGTATTTTTTTTTCTCATGAATCTTTCTGTTTTTTCTTTTTTTTTCCTTTTCTGCAGGGGTTAAAATATTTATTCAAAAGTCCTTGACATGCTTCTCTCCTTTGTAGGAGTCCATGAGTGCTGTGGTCTAGTATTGGAAGCTACATTTGTAAAATTGCAAGGAAATAAGTTTTCCTTTCAGTGTAGGTCCTTTTTTAAATTAATTGAGTGCTTGCTTGTGTTGCCTGTTTGGGTTGAAAGATCAGATCCAGTTTTCTTTGCTGGGTGCTGGTAATGTGGGCAAATAATCTTTGTGTGCGGTTCCATGATGTAAGCAAAGGCAAAAGGTCTGTTTGGAAGTTGTATTTTCCAGTTTCAAAGCAGCAGGAGAATGGAACATTCATCAGTTTGTTTTGTACCAAGACACTTAGAAATCAAGTTATAAACGTTATAAACCTGTCAAGCGGGGACTGTCAGGACTCATCTGTGCAGTTGCAATGCCAGTTAGGCCATGACTTTAAGCTCTGCTCAAATGTCTTAATAGTTTGTAAGACCATGGTGTTTAGACTGTTCAGCAGAGGCATTAAAGGCTTTTCACTTTTTGTACTTTGAATGATTTCTGTAATGGCAGAGCCTGTTCTTTAAAAAGCAGATCTTCTAAAAAGAGTAGGAATTTCTGCGGTTCCTACTTGTCTTATTTCTGGAAATGCTGGGCAAACTAGATTTTGAAAATCTTGGAAAAGTAATAATGGAATATAACCTTCTTTTCCCTGTATAGTTCATAATTTCTCTGAAGTGTTCACTGCAACAGGTATTCTGTATTGCCTTTTTGTAATAATGATAAATTTGCATTTTTATAAATGTGCTTGTTCCATCTATGAGATTTCCATAGCAATAATTTGATTTGCCTAATGACCACTAGTTCTGTAATCTTTGTGCTTAGAGAGCCTCAGTGGTAAATGAAGCAAGACTGTCAAGTAAAATGCTGTTCACCAGCTAAAGCGTAATTTTGGTTTCAAACTAATCACTTTGTTTTAAAGGGAGTCGTGCACATCTTAGTCCTTCCACATAGTAGCTTATGGCTCTTCTTTGACTCTGTGGAAGGACTCTGGTCAAGAGAGAAGTGACCTTTGGGTGTGAGCAATGCTGTCAGGGTGAGTAGTTGGCTGGTAGTATTGAACACCTTGCATATTCTTTGTGCAACTTCATGCATCTTTTGTTGTAAACAATGGTAGGTGCATGAAAATTCTAATTCAGGGAAGCCTTGGTCATGAGAATAGAAAAAAAAAAGTAAAAATCTGAATTTGTTAAGGAGTTCTCTTGGCATAGATTTCTTTTTCAAAATTAAATGTATGAATGTCTGATTTTTACCAATTATAGGATTTGAACTGCCTCATATTGCTGATTATAACGACTGTAGGTATTCTGTGAAAGTAGTCCTTTTCACAAGAGGCATTCACTTCAAGATGTTGCACAGCAAGCTCACTTTTCTTTAACCATCCTATATAATATTTTCTACTGTTTAGGAAACAATTTTGAATTGCATTTATGTTTCAGGAGAACACTACCTTGCCTTTGAAAGCTGGAGCTTTAGCATGGACATAAACATTCAGAGAAAAATTTGCATATGAAGAAAAATTTATATGGGCATATGTTTCATTTATGGCAAAAGCAATAATGTGTTGCTATTAAATGGCATTTCAAAGCATTTGTATTGATTTATCTTCCAGACTTCACAAATACCATTGCAGGAGACAGGGAGATTTGTTATATTTTCGTGCAAATGTTCGTGGCCACTACTGTTACACTTTTCAATTTCTTATTTGAAAAATCACAGCCATGTTAGTATACTGTTTGTGTGCTACCATTGAAGATATTGTTATGCCCTGTATTAACGTCTATAGAATACTCAAGTAGAGTTGTGCTAAAATCTTGCTTTTACAATACTCGCCACTTCAAAAAGTAAGCAGTGGGCATTAAAGTTCTGAAGGTGAAAGTGTGAATGGGATTCTACCAGCTGTTTTTCAGTCATGCAGTTGTATCCTGCTGTTTGCACCAGGAATGCAGTTTGCATTCCTGGTGCAAACAGCAGTTGGCTTCAGCTTAAGGCCCTCGTCTTGTAATGGAGGAGATCGTTACTGTCAGAGAACAAGTAGTTTCAATGTCCTGTGTAAAGCTGGGTATTTGAATTACTTGTAATATGTAGATAGATGGTAAAGGGAAGAAAAGACGGAAACCCTTTTACTACAGGTAAGGATGAATAACCTTGGACAAGGTCAAAATAAGGAGACTGAAGTGGTGTCTTTGCATAATACAGTCAACCTTGTCTATCTTTGTACTTCATGTTCTATAAATCATTTAGTGATGAAAAGAAGAATGTTCTTTAGGTAGAAATACTTTTAAAAATTTGTTGGGTTTTTTTTTGTTACTCTGAGATAGCTGCTGGTGTTTTATAAGTACACTTACTGTGTAGATAAGAGTATCGTAACTTTATCTTAATTGCTTATTCTTACTTTTCGTCCTTCTACTAATCAGCAGCTCTATCTCGAGGTATGTAGTATAAAAGACCGTGAAAACCAAAGTCCAGGTTAAACTTTATTCAACCTTACACTTTTGCCTTTTCAGCCTGCCATTTTTTTTCTGCCAATTGAAAGAAATCTGTCAATCTTCACTTTAATGTAACTGCTAAAACTATTGTTGTGGACCACTTAATGTGTTCTTTGCTGTGTTTTATTTAAAGCTTTTATGTAAAGTGTGCTATGTTAAACAAAGGTAGGAATGCCGTGGTTGCTGGAAGATCAGGAAGTGAAGATAGTGCTCAGGACTTCTGAGACAGCTCTCATCAAAGGTCTTCCTCTGTGGCAGAAACACAGCCAGACTGCAGTTTATCAGACCTTGTTGTTTGTGCATGCTGGTACAATTTCAGTCTCGTTTTTGACCAGGAGGTTGCTTGCCAGCCCAGTTTTATGCAGAAAAGCTGACTTACATAGTCAGCTTTGGTCCCCATGCTTCCCAGCATTAGAGAGGCTGACAGAAATGTCTTTGATCAGCAGAATACAGACCTCTCTCTAGTGTCTTTAACCTGGATTTCAAGTTTTAAGCTGCAGAGCTGAAGCATGATAGGGACATGGATGTATATGGAATCAGTGTTGAAGGCCTTATGAAATGGTTTCAATTCCACAAATTATTCTATAACTGCGACACTTTATCTAATAATCTGTGCAGTTGTTCCTCATCTCTTAACAGGTGAGTAGTGCTTCTCTTAGTTTTTAGTCAACCTGATCACTGATTTTGTGCTAATTACTTCAACACAGATCATGTGGTGGCTTCTCGGGTTTGTTTACCAGAGGTCCTCAAAACCCCCTGTGGTGTTGGCTTTGCCAGTGAGCATCTTCTCCCTCAAACACATACCACTCTATTTCTCATACTCTAGATTTTTTAAGTTGTAGATTTCTGATTAAAATCTAAACCCTGTGTCCTCTAATTTAGAGTGTGCAAGTGGAGGATGTAAGATGTTGGAGGAAACCAACACCTAATCTTCATTTATGTTTCTGAAATGAGTGGTTTTGAATTTCAACTGATACTGGTGTAAAGTGAAGACTCAGAAGCATGCGGGAGACTGGATCTGGACAGAGTCTGAATTGAACCATGTATTTGGGGATGGAGGAAATGTGTATTCTAGTGTTGTAATAGGTAGTAGGGTAGTTTGGGATGCTGTAGATTTTTCTGGAGTGCATTAGTAAACATACAAGTAGAGTGTAAACACATCCAGGCAAAAAAGTGGAATTGCAAAAAGTCATGCTGTGCACATAGCATGTTATTTTGACTCACTGTACCATCTACTGTGTTCCTGTGACTAGTGTACTTGGCAGGTTGCAGGAAGACTAATGCAGTGGGTTTTTTAAAAATTTCTTGTGGCAGCTTTTCTCTATTAGCATATTGTTTGTGATTGATTACAAACTTTCAGGAATTGAGAAAAATGGCCATATAATGCACATATATATATGCATACATTTTTTAATTGCTTAAAGTGTGGAAAAATACCAGAAGGATATTAGGATATTTCCTCCACAAAGTCAAAATAAAATTCAGAGATATCATTGGGGTTTTAGGTTTGATTGTTTATTTTTTCAATTTGCTTAAAACTTGCTAGGTTATTTTCATTTGTACACTGAAAGGTTTGTAGGTACTTCTATTTTTATCAAATACAATAATAACTTTATGAGAATGAGCACTATTTCTGCTGGAAATGGGTAGATAGGGTGCAGAAAGACATTCAGTGGCTAGGAGAAATTGTTTGTAATGGGTTGTGTTACAACGTGCAGCCTTTGCTTGGGTAAGGAAATGAGTTTCCATTGGGGAACTTTTAAGTAGTCTCTTGAATTTTAAGTATTTTAGCTCAGCTAGTGGACCTGCTGCCCTGTATAATATAAAATAACTGCCTCAATTTGCATCCTTTCCCCTCCTCTTGTCTTGCGCTAAGGCAGTTTTTTCCCTTAAAGATAGAAAGCCCGAGGAGTAAATGAAGAGACATACTGGCACCTGATTAGGCTGTGCTTCCAATTAAAACATTATTATAGAGAAGTATTAATGTAAGTTCACCCTGAGAGAGTGAATTCTGAGAATAATGGCTTTGTAGAGAGGCTAGATGAAGGGACAGTAAATTTTCTCTTATATTGTGGGTGGAAGTGGTTAGGGCTTAGTGTGAGATGGCAAAAATAAGCATTTGATTTTAAAATGGTTTATTTTGTAATATACTTCCTTAGCAATTTAGTAATGTAAGTATAGCATATATATTATTCATGCAGCTGGTAACACTTTCTTTCATTAAAAGTACACTTCCCTTAGCTAGGGGACTGGTGGAATTGGTAGGAGTAATCTATGCACAGAGCTATGCATAATCTTTAATGAAGTTGAGTGTTCAAATATGTACAGCTCTTGATCCTGATATCAGTGAAATGGAACATAAACAAAAATGAGGTTTTACTTTTGAGGTACCTCAAGGAGCTGGCACCAAAATGTAGAAGTAGAAATTCCGAGGATGGAGAAGGTGAAGAGACTCCTGAACACCAAGGAAACTTGGTGGTATCTGACCTCCTCCAAAGATGCTACTTCAAGTATAAAAAAGTAGCACTTCTAATTGATATATGGCGCTTTTTCATGAGACATGTGGTAACATACTGAAAGTGTTTCTAAATACTTAATTCATAATTTATGCTGTTTCAATCTCCCTCAGTCATGTTAAATTACAGATGATAATGTATATCTAAAACGTTTCATCTGTTTATGTTTTTTAGTAAAAGCAGTATTGACACAATTTCTATTTTACTAAAAGAGAAAGCATTGAAGGAAGAAAAGAGTATAACTTTCCTTAGTGCACTACTTAGGATGAGAGATTATACTGCTGGTAGGGAGGGGGATGGTTGATGAAGAGCTGTAGGTTAACAGATCATTGCATAGCAGGGCTTGTACGACCACGGGACACTCTTGAGGTGCAAGGACTGCTAAGACGGAGCAGTATCCACCTGACCAAGTGGGACAAGAGCATCTTTGCCAGTAGTCTGGCCAAACTGCTGTTTAGACTAGGAGTTAGAGAGGAAAGAGATGATGACCCTCAAATCAAGAGGAAAAGGTGGTGGCCTGAGCTGGTAAGCTAAGGATGAGGATGTTGTGGAGAGGAGTCCTTGAAAATCACTAACCGGAGAGGATAGAAACCAACATATGTAGGTAAACAAAGAAGAAATATCTGTGCATAGATAATGAGGCCAGCATTGTGAGGGGAAGGATCTTAAACCTCTTCAGGGAAATTAGCTGTGGTGACCTGGGAATGCCTTTTCCCTTTGATGAAGTCATTATAGCAAGTTTTAGAGAAATTTTTTTTGAAACTGCTACAATGTTCTGCCCCCTTCTTCCCCCAGTTCCTCCCCAGTGTATCATGCCTGTTTTACAGAGTATTATTAAATTGGGGTTTTTTTAAAGATACTTCACCGCTTTTCTAAAACACATACTGACCTGTTATTAACTTACTTCTCTACAGGGTGTGATAGGTGTACAGTTGGTGGTTACCATGGTAATGGCTAGTGTCATACAGAAGATCATACCTCACTATTCTCTTGCTCGTTGGCTTCTCTGTAGTGGCAGGTAAGATGAGTGTGAATATGGTAATGCAGTTATGCATTACAGTAGTAACAGTAAAATATACTGATTTAGTTTGGGTTTTTTTAAAGTAATTGACTTTTATTAAATTTATTACCATAGCATTGTTTCACCTGATTTGTGGGCTCAAGACAGAAAGTGTTGCTGTAAAAGAACATACTTGTTTGTTGCTATTAATTGTATCAGTCATAAAGTTAATTATTGTTCAGCTCTTATATTAAAGGTACAAGGTGCATTCTTTAATACTAAAAAGCTAAATTGAATACAAGGTACTGAAGAATAAAAGGATTTTCTTTTCCTCTGTGCTGTCTCTGTTTTGTTGATAATCTGCCTCCTGATTAGCCTTGTATATTAAGAGTGCTTAGGTATTTATTAAACATTCTATTCCTTTTTAATATGTCAAAGGATAGGATTAGTATAAGTTTCAGTACACTACTTCCTTGTAACAATAGATCAGACAGACATAATGAGTTGCAAGGGGAGTATTCCCTGTGTATCCATAATAACAATGAAAAACAGCTGTTTTGAATATAAAATCAGTATGTTAAATATTAAAAGGAATCATAGATACTACGTTTTTTCATTTGGTAAGAAGAACACTTTGTATGATTAGCAGGTAGTGTGCTGTCTTTTGTAACACTTAAAATTTTGAGAATATAAAATCCCTGCCTGCTTTCTGAAGGAGTATCCTTGAATAATAATGTATTCCATAGGAGTATTAACAAGTCCTTCCATTGACTTTTTTCCCCTCTGCATCTCATAATTATCAACTTGTTCCTTTTTAACATTCCAGATTTCATCACCTATCAAGTTGCTAATGAGAAGTGACTGTAAATGATGTTCAGATGTGTGTTAGGTATAATTTTCAGGTGGATAATACAAACAGTAATCATTCTCTTAACTGTTGTCTGAAGTTTCACTGTCAGCCATATTGGCAGGGTGTTGATCACCTTTCTTGTGCTCTAAAAAGAACATGACACTAATGAATATGAAACTGCCTACCATTTATTTTTAAGGTGTGTCACCATGAGAGTCTTTTTTATCACCAACTATCCAAATGACATATTGTACCTTTTATGTCTAAGATTGATTTAAACTTTTATTTTAAAATTCAAACATCTAATTGCTCTTGTAAAATAATTTGTCAATATTATGCCCATATTCTTCATTCTTGTGAAGTTTTCACTCACTGTATGCTTGTTATAAGGCCTGCCATGTACCAGTGATAGGGAAAAGTTTGCTGTTCAAGTATTTTTCAAATCCATTTCTCTGTTTATCTTTGTGCATCTGCAGACTGATAAATACTTCAAGCAGGATTTCAGCACTTGTGCTTAGGTAATTCTGCGCTTACTGAAGTCAGTGGGTGTGTCATCATTGCCTTCCATGTTAGTAGCCTGGGAAAACTCATTGTTGCTTTTCAAATTTATTTATCTGGTAACTATTTTATTGCATTGTAATTTCAGACACTCTGAATAATTACCTGAATACAGGAATTGTATAGAGTCAGAAATAATCCTGTGTTCTAGAAATAAAAATAAGTCAGAAGATTCACTGCAACAAGAACCTGAATTTTAATGGCAGGAGGAAAAGCAGTTATTTTCTTAGTCCACCTGATAAACTATCTTTTATCTTTAACCCATTTCTCCTTAGTACTGTGTTTTTGCTAGCAGTGTTTGACAGACCTATGTGGTTGGGGTGGTAGAGGGTTTTATACATGTTTAAGTGTACCATGCAAGTACAGGCACACTCCTAAAGCAGTCCAGCCATCAAAGGAAAAATTACCACCTGCTCTTCCTTACCTTTGTTAGTAGCCTTCAACTTCAACTAAAAAAACAGTGGTTTTTAAGTGACTTTATTTGAATGTCTTGCTTTCAAAGGATTGGCAGACAAGACAGATCTGAAATGTCTGTAAATGCCCTTGCTAGATGTGAGGGAGGGTAAACGTTATCAGACAAGACAGAAACATTAAGTGACCAGTTTGTTTAAAGATGCCTGTATGTGTTTATGGGAAGTCCATTAAAAGGAAACAAAGTCTTTTCAAAATCTAAAAGAATTGTTAGGATAGACAGACTTAAGGTAACTACTATCATTGACTCTTAAAAAAGCAATTTACATAAATTTGTTAAGAAATACAAACTTTTTCAATCAGTGCTATTTTCAGGGCTTGGATGCATCTAAATAGATTTATTGACATATTTGGCAGCCTAAATATCTGCATAGGCCTTGCATTATTTTTAACTAATTAAACATTCTCTACCAAAACATTGCTTTTAAGTTGCTCAGCTGTTTCAATTACTATGTTTTCTGGCCATGTCATGAAGACAGGGGAAAATGGATGTTTTGTAGTGGATTTGTTAATGACCTTTATTCAAATTAACTAGGGCATGTCTGTGTGTCTGTTGCTATTCAGACTGACTTGGGTATGTCAAAACCACAAGGTAATCAGTTTGATTTCGGTTTGAAGCATACGTACGCTAAACCAGATACAAACTACTTTTTATTAGCTCTATCTTTATGAAGATGTTTTCTCAAATCTCTTGGTTTTGAGATTTTAAGTGTAGGGATTATCAACTGAAAAATACCAAAACTCTTTATCCTATTAGTTAGAATTAGGCATCACTTGCAATATTGTTACGTGGTGCAAGTTGTGGTCTAATTTGTGATTTGATTTGTGTTAGCATGCTACACAGAACAAGAATTTTGTTTGTTCTGCTGCATTAGATGCTATTTCTCTGTCTGTGCAGGAAAGATTTTGAAAAAATTCTTTACTGCAAAGATGGCTTTCATCATTAGCATCCTAAGTTCAGATCAGGGTGATGTGGTAAATGACAGAACAGGAGAATATATCTCTGCTTTTTCACAGTTGCTTTGGGTCATGTGAACGATAGAAGTTAACATCTCCAGAGCAGTTTGACTTCTTGGTTTCTCTGGTTATTTGTGTTTCAGTCTTGAAGTCTATTTTGCAGCAAAGTTTGCAAATTACAGATTCCTCAACTGGACCACACATAATAAAAGTAAATTAATGAAGTAACTTTCACTCATACTTATACAAAATTCAGTTCCTTTTTTCCTGTCCAAAATTGCATTCTTGCAAAATTCATAATATTTGCTGTTTTCAGTTTTGGAACTGGCAATGAATTTCTTCAATGGAAATTTGCAGTGTGCAATGATTTGGTGTTCTGTTGGCTGGTACTAGCGTTCTTTTCTCTTGAAGAGTTCCAAAGATGAAGGGAAGCCTTTCTAAAATAGAGTTGGGAATTAAGTTTCATCAAACGGCTTGAGATTGTTTGAGTTTTGATACCTTCCAAATTTGTCTTTGCTAACTTTTTGAAATTGGATCTGACATGATCTCTAATTCACTGACATGGATTTGAATGGTCCTACTTGGTGAAGTTTTGTTTATGTGAGGTGGTGGTTGTGGATTCCTTTATCATCTCTATGTTGACCTGTTGTCACCATGGGTAACAATTAGTGGCCTTCTACTTTGTCACACATTTCTCAAGACTTTTCTTGTTAATACTTGGTCTCCTTTGCCTCAGCATTTTACAGTGGAGATCATAGTGACATCCTTCCTGCATCTGGACAGTAACCTTCCCTTGACTCTGGAAAAGGCCTTGTTTCAGCTACTAAGGTTTTTGCCATATTTAGAGATCTAGGTAAAATACACCATCTTAAACACTTGACCATCTCTGTTTGTCCTCTTCCAAATTTCCATGCCATTTCTTGCCTTTTAAATGAATGAGCAATGAATGGTGCATTGATCTGTGAAAGTGGAAAAACTTGTAGGTCAACTATGTGTAAACTAGTGATTTTTTTTAATAGCACTTTTTCTAGTAGAAGTTGAAGATATCACTGAAGAGGTGTTTAAGGAAAGGGATGTTCATGTTACAATTTGCTCTGCTTAAGTAAAAACACTGGTAATGGTTATTAGACAGCAGCCATTTCAGATTCTGGAAAATTTCTGGGTTTGGAGGGGATATAATATACTTTATTAAGTTGTTTAGAATATGGTTCTGATGAGTAATTGTAGTGTTATAATTATTCTAGTGAACTTTCCCACCTTCTATAACTGTGTGTGCTGTATTTGATGGTATCTTTAAAAGTTGGTGTTTTGAGGACTGAAGGGCTTTCATGTGAATGACAAAGTGGCTAAGCTTTCTAATTATGTATAAATGTCTCACTTGCTGAAGAGAACTGAACTCTAGCTGTTGTTCAGTACAGGCTGGTTTGGTACTGGCACACGAAGGTGTGACAAATGACAGGTGTCTTAGTAAGTATATAAATATGTGTTGTGATACGGTTTTTTGAAAGCCATGCTCTAAATTGCTAATGATATTGTTTTACTTGAGATTTTCTTTTTCTTTAGTTTACGGTGGTATCAACATCCCACGGAAGAAGATCTGCGGATTCTTGCAGGGAAGCAAAGAGGGAAGAGTAAAAAAGATAGGTAAATACTTGT
This sequence comes from Acrocephalus scirpaceus scirpaceus, assembly GCA_910950805.1. Classification (NCBI taxonomy): domain Eukaryota; kingdom Metazoa; phylum Chordata; class Aves; order Passeriformes; family Sylviidae; genus Acrocephalus; species Acrocephalus scirpaceus. Next base: position 59,957,294 of record OU383776.1, read on the forward strand.
TTTAAGCTTGTCTTCCCCCACCTTTTGGGTTTTTTCAGCATGGTACGGTTCATCTAATAACTTCACCAGCCTACTTTTGTCTTAGAGTGAGTTAAAAACTGCTAGTTGCATATGACTGCTCTGCTTGCATTAACTGTCGTGGTTCTTTACCAAAATGTGTTCTTTCAGTTTAACAGAGTTGGACATTCCCAAATTGTGCAGAACTAGTTAATTTCTGTCCACAAAATAGTCTGTAAAACGCTAATTTGGTGGCAAGTTTTTTAGTGAATGTGTGCATTTACATGAAACTGAGGAAACAAATCTTAGGATTGTAGCTCTTCATCTTGAAGCAAGAGAAGAAAGATTCGAGTATATTAGATTCAACACAGGATTGCTATGAGCCGCCGCTCTTAACACAGCTGTGAAAAAGGTAAATGGGCTCCTAGGATGTATTATGTGAAATGTTTCTAGTGAAGAGAGAGGGAAATACTAATCCTCTTGGACAAGACACCAATGTAGAACTTTATCTAGATTACTGTGTACAGTTCTGATCACTTGTGTTCAAGAAAAATTAATTTTGTATGTGAATGGGTGAACAGAGCTGCTAGGATCATCCAGGAAACAAAGTCTGTCATACTCAAGGGGCATAGAAGAGCTGGGCTTGTTGAATTTATCAAAGGACAACTGAGGGGATGGAATAGCTGTCTTACCAGCTTAAACTGGAAGTAAATTTTTGGTATTCATGAAGTTCTGAACAGCTATACTAGAAGTACAGCTGCATCAAGAACTGAGGCATCTTGAAGTGGTGGAGCTGGCCATGTTGATGAAATATTTCTAAATTGGCTTTGTTTAAAACCAAACAGCTCTGGTTTTCCTTTTGGCAACACAGGAGGTTTGCTCTAGCTCTGTTTCTTCTATCCCAGTATAAATTCTCCTATAAATCTTAAGATTTGAATTAATCTCTGCACTGCTTATATAACCTCTTAGTTACAATGTAATTTTTCCTCCTGTCTTTTCCTAGCTCTTAAGCAGCATGGTTAGCAATCTTATTTGCCTCATTTAGGTTGGAAAAGACCTCTGAGATCATCTAGACCAGCCTTTGATCACATGTCGATTGGAACATGGCCCTAAGGGCCACATCCAGTTATTTGTTGAAGACCTCCAGGGATGATGACTCCACCACACAGGAAGGGCAGCCCGTTCCATTTCCATGACAAATTTCCTCTTGAGGTCTATTCTGAACGTCCCCTGGCACAGCTTGAAGCTAGGTCCTCTTATCCTGTCACTAGTTAACCTTGAGAAGAGACCATCCCTTGCTTGGCTACAGCCTTCACTCAGGCAGTTGTAGAGAAGAAGAAGGTTCCCTGTGAGCCTCCTTTTCTCCAGGCTGAGCCCCCCCCAACTCCTTCATCCTCTCCTCATCAGACTTGTACTCCAGACCCTTCCCCAGTTCCGTGGCCCTTCTCTGGACTTGCTCCAGCACCTCAATGTCTTTCTGGTTTTGAAGGGCCCAAAACTGAACACAGAACTCTAGGTGTGATCTCACCAGTGCTGACTACAGGATACAGTCACTGCCCTGGTTCTGCAGCCCATGCCATGTCTGAAATGTCCAGAAGATGAGGACCAGGATGTCCTTGGTCTTCTTGGCCCCCTAGGCCTGTGCTGGCTTATGTTCAGCCACTGTTAACCAGCAGCCCCAGATCCTCTTCAGCTGGGCAGTTTTCAAGTGACTCTGCCCCATCCTGTACCACTGCATGGGGTTGCTGACTCAAGTATAGGACCCAGCACTTGGTCTTGTTGAACCTCATGCCATTGGTGTCAGCCCATTGATCCAGCCTGTCCAGATCCGTCAGCAGAGCCTTCCTGCCCTTCAGGAGATCGACACGCCCATCCAACTTAGTGTTTGGGAACTTACTGAGGGTGCCTTCCATCCCCTGTACAGATGATCTAAAAAGATCTTGAACAGGACAGAGCCCAATACTGAGCCTCGTGGAACACTATTAGTGACTAGCTGCCAACTGGATGCAGCATCATTCACCACTATTCTCTGGGTTAAGTTGCTCCTTGTAAAGTAGTAAATTTTTTTTGCAACGTTCCTTAAAATTAAGAATCTCTTTTTATCTTAACTGTTTTCTGTGACAAAAAAAATGAGGCAAAATAATTGTGAATAAGATCATAATTTATAATTATCCATTTAATCGGTGATATTTATTCATATGTGAAATAACTTTAATTATGTAGTTATAAGTTTAAGTCCACCCGTAGGAACCTTATACTGAAAAACACAATTGCACTGCCAAATAATAATTGTACTTTGCTCTTATTGCTTTTCCTTAGCCTTGCCAGTCTTTTACAATAGCAGTAGTTGGTGATTTTACCAGGGTGAATGTTAATCATAGGGGATAAAACTTCATAGAAACTAAAGCAGTAATGTGGAGGCTTAAATGACGTTTTCTTTGCTTTGCTTCTTTAACAGCTGAATGAGTAATAAATTATTTTTTAATTAATAAACGTACCTCTGTGTCATTGAAAGAAGTGACTCGTGTTCAGGAAGAACCATAGTTACGTGGGAATTGTTCCTGTGGAGTTGGTTTGGATTTACTGATTTAGGTTGCACAAAATGGAGTGTACATCTTGTGAATCATCTTAACAAGATGTGAAAGACAGATAGTGTGAAGAAATAAGGATGCATCTGTTTGATACTCCCCATGATTAAGAATACTTTCCAAGATAAAGAATCTGCTTTTTCCAGCCCATTGTCTTGAAAAGTGTAATACTTCCTCCTTAAATACACTCAGTCTGAACTAATTTAAAGGTAAATGATGAAAGGAGATACAAGGAAGTTGTTTTAAAATTTGCCTTAGAAATAGCTGTAGTGTGAAATTTTAGTTAATTTTATTCAGTGCATATTACTTCAGTATATTATGCTGTAGGCTTTAGGAGCAGAGGAATATTAGGCAGGTTTTCTGCTTCAGATTAGTTAGTATTATATGAAATTGTTAGGCTAATGAAAAGGTCCATAGCTACTGTGAATTACTTTGAACTAAAGCATTCAATGATTGTGGGTATGATCTGTCTTTGCCTCTTGGATTGTGGGGCCCCTGGGATAATTACAGTGTAGGAACACTAAGTTTTGTTGATCTGTAATGCCTTCAGTGGTAAAAATGCACATCTCGCTCAAGATGATAGTACTCCTGGATACAGGCAGTAGGAAAGTAATCAGGAGTACAGCTGGGGGTAGGGAAGTACACAGGAGCTTGCAGGTAGTCTAGTTCTTGGGCAATGTTTGGGATTTGTTGTGTATATTCATACAACTGAATTTTTTGAGTAATGGTTTAGATTCCTATTTAGTCTGTCCATTAAAATTCTTATGCTTCAGATTATACTAAGCATTAATATAACCTGAAAAAATTTATTAATGCTTTCTGCTTGTATATTTCTCTCACATATGAGCTGAGATGAAAGCATTCCTGAAAACTAAGTTTATTATTGATTTGATTTCTTTTTAATGCTTATATCCCAATAATTTGTTTTTCTATGGAAAACCGACCCCTCCTTTTCTAATTTTAGAGGTGGTATTCTAAAATGTGGCAGTTTATTGTTTCCTTCTAGCCTTTTAGAGGTTTTAAATTTTAGATTTGCTTTTTAATCTAACAAAACATCTTCTGATCTCCTTTAATGATATTTTTTTTAATAGTGGGAGAGGGAAGTTTTACATTAGTTAGTAATGCTCATCTACCAGACCAAATTCTTCAGCTTTGTTCATGTTCTTTTAAGAGTGTGCTGGGTTTTTTAATTTGAAGTCTACTGGTGTGATTTAATTTCAGGGAAGTGAAGATCACGATATTGGTACAGTTTGAGAGCTCCAGTTGAAAAGCACCTTTTGTTCTAAATACACACTTTTTTAGATTAGAAAGATACCTTAAATTGCCTTCACTTGATGGCTAGTAGGTTGGACCTTTCAAGGATCTAGGTTATTTCAGCTCATGTGATGTACCTGCTTGTTGTGACAAGAAGGACTAATGCAAGGGTTTTTTAATTTTTTGACCTTGGGAACACCCTGTAGCTCTGGATAGAGAAAATCAGTGGGCCAAAATAAATACTGTCCCCTGAATCTTGACCCAATACATGCTCAGACTGAAGCGTCTGGAAGCCATTTAAATCCATAACACAGTAGTATGTCAAAGTCTGTCAAGTTGTAGCTGGGAGCCATTGGCATACCTAGTTGCTTTCCAAGATTTGAAGTTCTACTTTTAGCTAGAGACCTCAAAATATTTGTATTTGGGGGAAAAAAAGGCATTCTGCATTTTTCTAAAATTTGAAATGTCATTATATATTGAAAAAATACATTTTGTCATACCCATGCTTGTACTATCTATTTATTTATTTTACAGAAAATATAATGGTCATATTGAAAACAAACCCTTAACCATTCCAAAAGATATTGATCTTCATCTGGAAACAAAATCTGTAACAGAAAGGGACACTATTGGTAAGAGTATGCAAACAATAATATATTATTTCCAAAATAGCCTGATTCTTTCTATGGAGTATTTGTTTGTAATTAATGCTGAAATATCTTTTTTTGTAGACAGTGAATGAATAGAAGCAAAACTGGTCATAAATGAGAAAGTGGGTAGTAGGGCTAAGTCTCTTCTCATGTTCCATGAGTGACTGACATTTAATGGCAGTGTTGTGGAAAGGGATGAGTAGATGAAATCCAGCATAAAGTACAATTGTTGTATCAGATGTCCATAGCAACAACACTGAATGAATCACATCATAGTCTATTCAAGATAGAATTTTTAGCTTTGTACAAGAAAATAACAATTGGCAGATGTCAAGTCATATCCTTTCTGCTAATCTAAAATAGGGAATGTGCTGTAGCATTGGAACCTAAGCCCTTTCAACCATACATCTCAAGCATTCAGGTAAAATGCTTAAAAACAGCAAGTGACAGTACAGAAATATGCAGCATTAAGTGTTTTGGGTGGTACTATTTTTTTGATTGGTAATTTTTGATTATTAAATCATAATCAGTCATTCTGTTACAGAAAGTTCATATATGAGTATGTGTGTAATACATGTTTTCTTTCTACCTACATTTTTATATTTATGTGTTCTCTGGATAAATATAGAAAGAAAGGATGCATATTCCTATGCAGAGACTTCTCAGCTTAAATTGCATCTGTGTAACAGAAATGAAGTTTTTGAAATAAATAAACAAAGCATTCACAGGTTTCAATTAGTGTTACTTTCCTGAAATTATAGCATTTAATTGTGAACCTGAGTGATACAAGATAGGGTTGGACTGTGTTTGAAAAGTAATATATACAATTTGTTTGTAAATCTAACCAGATTGTTACTTCAAAATAAGTGTAGGACTTGGAAATACCTGAATTTGCCCAATTTCATGTCTTTGCCAACAGGTAGCTTGTAGTCAAGCTACATCAAACGTTCAGTATTTTTTTTCCTCTTTCAAATTGTGTAAGTGTGGGGAAGGTGTTTGGGAAGGACAATTTGGGTTGTCACAAAAGGTTCTTTGCAGTTTCCAACACCTATGGGAACTCTCTCCATAACAACCATCCTTCTATGCAACACAGTATGATCCCTAGAATTTTTACAGTGAAATTTACATGATGATTATTGCTTTATAGGATGTATTAACAAAATCTTGATGAGCAAACCATTGGTATCTTAGATGGTGGTGTTTGTAAAATAAAAAGAACTAAGAAGAACTTTATTATATTACAAAAAAGAAGGCTTTTTTGTAACATAATAAATGATAGGCTGTGCGATTTTAATTTTTAACAAAGGGTCAAAACAAACACTCTTACCTGGAATTGCATCCAGACGCAACTGGAAAACTGCTTACTCTTTGTATTGTGAAATCTAAATTAAATATGCTTTCGGGATTTAGTATGTTAATGTATAGAAGCTGAGGTGATAAAATACACTAAATATAGACTTATAAATTGGAGTAGTAATCAAGTACTGGATGACTGAAGTAAAGAATGAAGTTCACATTGTTGGGCAAATTTTTCATTGTTGCATTTCATTTTGTTGATCTGAGTCTACCTAAACTTCATTTTAATACAGTTAATACACAATTGAAAACCCCTTTTAATTGCTAGTCTCTTCTATATACATCAGTAACTGCCTTAAAACATATCTTTAACATTCACAAACTTATATTTTTCAGCATTGCATTACTTTCCAGAATATCAGTGGTTGGTGGATTTCACTGTTGCAGCTACAGTTGTATATGTGGTGACGGAAGCCTATTACAGCATTATGAAGCCCTCACAAGAAATGAATATCAGCATAGTGTGGTGTCTGCTTGTCTTGGCTTTTGCAGTGTATCCTTTTCTGTCTTGTTGAATCCTCCTCTACCTGTTCCAAATAGTTTACATCAGTCTGCAATTTGTGTAAATTGATGGACGGGATACAAAAATACTTAGCATTTGGAAGAAGGATCCTGTAAGCTAATGCCTTTGTTGAGTAATACGTATGCTGTACACGATCTTTGTAAATGCCGGTGTCATTAGCTTGTTAACATTAATACCAGACCATTTAGGAGAAAAATACATGTATGCAAAGACAGTTAGTGCTTACCTGTAGTATGTAGTGGTTCTAAACTAACTTGATTTTCCTCAATTTGGCAATCAGAAATGTGTACAGAAAGTACAGCTTTTGACAACGTTTTGAAATTTAGTGCTTTTTTTGTTTGCAGTATGTTTTATCTGATACTTCCTGATCAGAACAGTACAGTGATGTGTATACTAGTTTATTGCAAAAACACATGCCTGAATTCATAATTTTAACATACATTTAAGGCATTCTTACAGAAAGTAAGGTATGCAGACAGTTGTAGGAACTGTGAGGTCTGTGAAAAGCTAAACTCACCTCTGAAACTGAGGGAAACAGAAGTGAAGTATTTGAGAAAGAGGCGTTATCAAACCATAAAATGTTTGGTTTGTTATGGAGAAGACAGTTACTTTTTTTTTCTTTTACTGGAGAAGACATCTATCAGACATAGATGTTTGTATAGTAATTAACTGCGTTCCACATATGAATCCAGACACACTTCAGGGAGGAAAGTTGCAGTTTAAACATATGATAGGGGATAAAGCAGTGGAATTGAATAAGGGCTTTTAAGAGTTCAGATTATAGAAAGGTGAACTGGAAAATGAATTGCTACTGCTCCTCTGCTCCTTCAGCAGCTGAGAACAGATAAAACACTTAAGTTACAGTTGATAATCTGCTTGAATATTCAAAATTGTTTCCTCTGTATAAATACTAGTTCTTCTTTAGAGATTCTTAATGTGTTGTGATTTGTTCAGTTGGTTAGCAGTATTTATTAGCAGTAGCTGGTGGTGTTGTGTAAAACCTTGTACTCTAATGTTTGGTTACATTTGGCTAAGAGTTCTGAATATGCTTCATGCTTGCCTGTCCTTGATAATTATTAAAATGTGTGCTGCCTTTATAGTATGGACAGGAGTTCTTTTCTAAATAGACTGAAGTATAAATGATAGAATTTTTCCAGAATTTTTGCTTGTAATGCTAGAAGATAAAGTCAACCCACATCTGGAGAAAAGACTGTCAGTAGCATGCTTCCAGATTAGGTATTTCCCCTTAGACATGTCAGTGAACAGATCTATGGTCCAAAAGGTCGTTTTTTAGTCTACTGTGAGAAGAAAATTAGTGTCTGGCTCTTGTGCACCTTTTAATTGTATTATAGCTGTAGTATAGGTAATATATAATTGTTACTGCACATCCTTTGTTTTCTTTCTTGGTGTGAAGTTGGGAATTTTAGTTGAATCTTTGCAGAAGGAAGGAGAAAGTAGTGGCTACTGTTTCAAAAATCAGAAGTGATAGCCAACACCTTTCACTCTGATTTTGAGGATGAGGGGCAGTTTAATAGAACTAATGGAAAAACAAGCTTCTAATACTAAGGCCACAATGTACTCTTAGATTCATTGATAACAATGCCCTGTTTGCTTCATCTCTCGTATCTCAGAAGTAGTCAATTTAAATAACACTATAGTAATTACAATTGTAGGTGAAACAGAGTTGTGAATTATATATTGTTGGAAAATCTACTGCAGTAACAGTTTCTTACCATTGTTTTGCACACTGTCCTATAATTGCTTTCATTTGGTCATCAATTCAGGGCAAAACTTCTAAAAATACTTAAGTTGCCTGTTGTTATGACCTGCTCAAATAAGCTGAGTTCGTAGTGGTCTCAGAGTACAAAGGAGGCAAAGAGAATACTGTTTAACCAGGAAAATCAGTGCACTTTTATTAATGTGCCCACAAAACTGATATGCAATAATGAGAGAGAGAAAAACAGAGAGGAAAGAAGACGATATGGAGAGAAAAGAAAGAGAGTGAGAGATAGGAAAGGCAGTATATGTACCACAGAGAGAGATGGAGTCCTCGCAGCTGTCCAATAGGTCGCCTTCGCAGCCCTCGTGGCGTCTTGGCCAATAGATTGTTGCTGCAATCTTCATGGCGCAGCTGATAGATTTCATCTTCTGTGGGGAGGCCCTCGAAGGGGGTCTCCTCCGAGGCTGAATATATAGTTCTTTCCAAGACGAGAGGCAGCCAGCCAAAGTGGGGGAGAAGTCTCGTGATCGGAGTAGAGGCCCATGCACAATGGAGCGGGGGGAACAGGGCAGGCTGGTCCTGCTACACCTCAGGTACAGGTGGTACAGAATCCAGGGGCAATGTGGCATGGCCCCCATTGTGTCCCAGCAGGATGTAGATCCGGTTCCCAAGCAAACACACCTGGCCAGGTGGTAATTCTGGTGGCAGATTACATCAGCCTGGGGTCTCAGCACCTCCTGTTCCCTCAAATTTCCATGACAAAACGTGAGACATATCGAAGATTTTCAGACCAGCTCTTGCACCTGTCAGTGCAAGATTTTTGCCTTAGTAGTGAATGTGCAAGTAGCTGTTGGAGTCTCTCCTTAGTATCTGTATGAAAAGTTAGTGGCAGTGTAGAAGGATGCAGTACTGGGAAGTACAGTATAAACGTATATTAGCCTTAACATCTCCATAACTATGTTAACATAACTTATTCCAGGCATTACAGCTTTTGGGTGAAGGAGGAACCATACAGAGATATTGATAATTCTTGTGGTCAGTGGAACCTAGTCAGATGAGATCTCAGAAGAGGTTCATTCATGTGCTCTGATTTCAGGCTTTTGGGATGCAGAGAATACTTAAAACTTACTAAACTAATCACTAACTCAATATGTCAAGACTAGAAATGATTCTGTGATAATGGAAGATTCAGAAAAATTTTATTTTTGACAGAAAGCAGTCAGCATGAAATATCAAAGTTAAGTATAGAACAATTTTGTGTTTTGCTGATAAATGTTTCTTTTCTTTCATGCCTGTGTGTTAAAAAGTGAAAAGTTGTACTAAGGATACAAAGCAAGTTTGCAGATGATAGAAAACTAGAAGGAGCTATTGACTCCCTTGAACCCAGGGTGGCCCTGCAGAGCAACCTTGACAAATTAGAGATATAGGCAGTCACCAACCATACTAAGTTCGACAAGGAAAAGCGCTGGATTCTCCACCTGGGATGGGGCAACCCTGGTTTTATGGGCAGACCACGGAACAAGAGTGTGGAAAGTAGTGCCATGGAAAAGGACCTGGGGCTGCTGGTTGACAGAAAGTTGAGTGTGAGTCAGCAGTGCCCTGGCAGCCAGGAGGGCAAATTGGTCCAGCATGGCCAGCCAGGCAAGGGAGGGCATTGTCCTGCACTAAGAAGGACATTCAGCTATTAGAGAGCATCTAAAGGCGGCCACTAGGATAACGAAGGAGGGGAAGCCATATGAGGAGTGGCTGACATCAGTTCGTCTGTTCAGCCTAGAGGAGACTGAGAGGAGACCTTACTGCAGTCTGCAACTTCCTCATAAGGGAAGAGGAGGGACAGACACTGATCTCTTCTCTGTGGTGACCAGTGGTAGAACTCAAGTAAATGGCCTGAAATTGTCAGGGAAGGTTTTAGATTAATTATTAGGAAAAGGTTTTTCTTGTGAAGGATGGTTGGTCACTGGAGCAGTCTCTTCAGGGAAGTGCTCACAGCACCAAGCCTGACAGTTCAAGAAGCATTTGGACAGTGTTGTCAGGCAGATGGCATGATTCTTGGGGATGGTGCTGTGCAGGCCCAGGAGCTGGATGATCCTATGGGTCACATCCAACTCGGAATGCTCTCGGCTTCTGTGAATTCACGTTTTTCATGTGTTTTAGTAGAAACAGAGGATGAGTCTTTTTCACTTCAACCATATGAACTATAAAATTCAAGAATACCAAAATCTCAGCAGTTTAAAAAATAAAATTGCTTTTTAAAAGGGTATACCATAAATTCTGCAATGCCTGCAACTATATAGAATATGCAAAATATACAGTTCTGTAATGCCTTTTGTGGCCAAAAATACTGAATGAAAGGGGGGGCTGGTGTGGGCAATCTATTAATTTAGCACTAAATACTCCCAGATTATTCTTTCAGTAGATCCTGAATATTAGGTCTTGCAATGGAAGGGAAATGATGAAGCAAGTCATAATGCTTCAATTTCCTCCAACCCAAAAATAGAAGCAGTGGTGATTGTTTAACTAACAGAGGGTTTCAGTCACGTGTAGTTTGCATAATGAATTCATTGAGTTCTGAATCTGCACTATAATTGTAATTTATTGTTAGTATGCTTTCTTTTTCCTCCTTGAATTTTCCAAATCCTTCAGGCACAATCCATACTTGAAATCATGAAGTATCTAGGGGCTCACAAATCTGATGATAGATTAGGACTGTTGATCACAAACTGTTATTAAGTCCTTTGTGCAACTTCAGGGTGTTTTCAATTTGTGATTAATATCCCTAGCTGTAAAAAGAGCCTTGATTTTAAGCATGTGTTATTCGAGAAATAAAGCTTTCCAGTACAGAGTCTGTATGATCTATTTATGTACTTTTTTGGGGATGAGTTAAGTCTTCCTTTTGATGTATCAGTTCTTTCTGTAAAGTATAGAGGGGTCTGAAGGTGATAACTGTATGAGATTAGAATTACTAGATGCTGTCTTTAGACCACATTATGCATATTAGAATCTCTCTGCATATACATGAAATTCAGCAGTGTGTATGTTAAGTGTGTGCTGCCTGTTGAAGTGTGATATTGCATAATCATAGTTTCTTGAGAGGCTGATGATTGTTCAAATGTGTTACTGAATGTATACACCCCAAAATGTTTTCATGTACTCTACATATTAAAATTCTTCCACTATTTGCCCAGAAATGGGCAAATACAACTATGTTATTGCATAGTGGGACAAAAAAGTGGTACAGATTCCACTTAAAACGCTGTTTTTCCTTTTTCTCTTTGTTTTTTTTTCAAATCACGTAATGCCTGGAGTTATCTCCAAATACTTGATTTAAATCTAGACTACTGTTGCCTACCACTTAAATTTTATTGAGCTGCAGTTCATAGTAGTAAGAGTTGACAGTTTATCATGAAAAGTTTATCCTAATCTGTTTCAGTTTAGAACTAATTTAGAAATGTGTCGAAAAGGAGTACTTAATATTTTTAAAACACCCTGATAACAGAGCAGGTGATGTCTTAAATGTTTGTCTTTGTGGCAGTGGGATAAAAGGATTTGATGTATCATACCAAATCATAGAGGGGGTTTTAAGACTGACTTTGTTTTTCCAAGGTGAACATGGGATGGATTTTTATTTCCTAGACAGGACTCAGTGTGCTGTTGTCTTACAAATGTCTTTGAGCTAAAAGTCTCAAATGTGTGCATAGTTGAAGAGCTTGAGGAAATGCCTTAGTGGTGAACTTGTTGGTGTTAGGTTGATGGTTAGACTTGATCTTAAAGGTCTTTTCCAAACAGAATTATTCTATCTGAAAGGAGAGAAATAGAAGTTCATCTTTTATTGTGTCTTCTTTCTTACTGTAAGTAATCCTAGATCAAAACTCTACTCCGGAGTATTCCTGGCTATGCATTATGTGATTATTATGCTTTAATATACTCTGTTATTTAACCTGAAATTGGCTGAACACATATTACCTTCAAAAGAAATAAATGTACATCATGGAACAGCCCTGGTGTAGATGACCAAATTACAAGTTTATAATTCTTAGTTATACTTATTTTACAAATTTAATTTTCCTTGACCTTACGTAGTAAGATACTGTTTTCATTGACTACCCATTATTTCAAAGTTGAGGATGGAGGTGAAAGATCAGTTTGTGTCACCTTTGGTTTTTTCTTCTTTGTGAAAGCAATGGCAATACTCATTGTGACAGAAAACTATCTAGAGTTTGGATTGGAATCAGGTAACTCCTTTCTTTAGTGTTTGAAACAGCTGTAGTGATTGCATAATCTGAAAAAAATTATTTCCAGTGTTTTTGAGAAAATCTGTGTTAAAATGAATGGTGTAAGTCATATGCTTTTAAGAAAAAATGCTTTGGAATGAAGATTCTAAATAATATCCTGTATATTTTCCTGCCTTTCTCTTAAATAGTGTAATCTTTGCCTAGCTTGTTTGTTTTGTTAACTGTATTTGCCTTCCACTTATAGATTTAGCCCTTTTTGGCTTTCATAGTAAAATGTAGCTCCCTTACTGGAAAAGTACTTAAGAAGTTATTTTTTTTCATCTTCCCAAACTGTCCAATTATTACAGATGTTGTTAATCGAGTTTTATTGTATCGTGGCCACTAATTAGCACATGAAAGAACTCTGCTAGACATTTGAAAAATTATTTAAAAGATGACTTGTTACCCAGCATTTTATTTCACAAAAGAGATTCTTCATTTATACTGTAATAAAATAAATATATGTGTCTCTGCAGGATTCTCAAATTTCTCAGAAAGTGCTATGCAGTTTCTTGAAAAGCAAGGTTTGGAATCGCAGTAAGTTTCTGGAAATACACTTGTCTGTGTATATGTCAATTTATGAACCATTTGGATTTTTTTAGCAAGCCTTTGTTTTGCATGTTTTGCTTTTCTACAAAGTTATAATCCCCACAACAGTTTAAAGATGTTAATAGAAATATCTGAAAGTACTCACAAGTAACTGAAGCTGCATTAAAGTTTTCATTTTAATATGGAGATAATTTCTGACATTTTGATTGTAGTTCATAAAATATAGTTCAAAACTGTAAACACTTTTTTCACAGTGTTTCCCTTCAGCAAGGATTGTTTAGATAAGTATATTTTTGTCATTCTTATGGCATGCAAGAGGATGAATGTGCAAAAGCTACAAGATGGAGTTTGTGTTAAACTTTGCATTAAGAATAAATTGTGTTGTTCCGTCCTGTTTTCAGCTTGTAGATGACCTATCGTGCAAAAACATCTACTTGCTAGAGGACATCCAAGCCTTATATAGACTGTTGAAGGAACATGCCATAACTTGTGATGTTACATAAATACACAAATACTGTCATAGGCAGCCTTTGCATATTGCAAAATGGACTTCCGTTATAGTTCCTTATACATGTGTGCTAAATTTTAGGGAGCATTTCATCACTGGGAACACAACATTGAATTTCTTGGTTGGTAGGTTTCAAGTATCATGCAGAAGCCATGGGATATCTTTATTTTTGAAAAACAGAAGTTTCCTCAAACTAGATCAGTGTAATTTATGAACAAACTCGTGGGAAGCTGGTAACTGGGTCCCATGTGCTTCTTAGCCTTTCTTTAATCTGCTTTACTAAGCTACTGAAAGGTCACTAACTTCTGTATTCATTTTCATGTTAAGTGTTTATTTAGTTATAAACTATTGCAGTGCTTTGCCTTTTTTAGCATCAACTGAGTTAATGATGGTGTCTCTTGATAGTTTAGGTGACATAGATTAAGAAAGAATCTGAAACTCATTTGAATCACTAGATTTGGTGTTGTTCCTCTTTAATCTTAATTACATTTCACCGTAACTGATATTTTTGTTGTTTGTTTGAGGGTTTTGTCTTGTTCTGTTTTTTTATTTGTGTAATCCTGTGTTTGTTAATTATGTAATTAATTCTGTGATTTCAGTGATCTGGGATATTTTTCACATAGTTTTTTTTATATATGATACTAATTACTTGGAAGAGAAATGTTAATGACCACATGTACATTTCAGCTAAATCTGTGAAAAGCTGCAGTAATAAACAGTTTGATAAAGATTTTTAATGGATAATGGTAGAACAAACTACCAATTTTGTCTTGGAGCAGTTAAACTTATGAGACATCTGTTCCTCTTAACATAATCTTTAAATTCATTCTATTTTAGCTATGTCTGCTACATAATTTGTTGTTAATTACAATTTAAAATTATTCTTTTTTCTTCTTCTTCTTCTTCTCTGCTAACAAATTAACATCTGAGAGTCAGTAAATTAGGTTTTCTGTTTTTCTAGGAAATAAATAGGTGACTTGGTTTGGTTTTGAAAGTATTTTTTAAAATTTGAATTTCTGATTGGTTTTTAATAATGCAAGTATTCCAGAGGAAGCCTATAGAATACTGATGACATTTTTTATTAAATGTTAGATACTGTTGGGTTGAAAGTAGTCTCTGATACTCCCCACTCCCCTAACTTCCTCCCCAAGAAAATGCTTATTTCCTTTCTTTTCTTTTAGGGGTCCTGTGTCTAAACTAACCTTCAAATTGTTCCTGGCTATTCTGTGTTCACTTATTGGTGCTTTTTTGACATTCCCTGGCTTGCGACTGGCTCAAATGCATCTGGATGCTCTGAATTTAGCAACAGAAAGAATAACACAGTAAGAGAAAATATATGCAAATAGGTATATGCTACTCAGTCTTAAATCTTTATGTCTAAAATAAACAAAGCAAACTATTCCAACAAGAAGGTAGCGACTTACGACTTCTGTTGCTGGCTGCTTATCGTATCTTGAGCAGATTTGCCACCTGCTGCTTTCTGCTCAACCTGTGCTCTACCAGTCTGTTACATTCTTTGCCTTGGAATTGAGAGTCCCAATTAAAGGAGCTTTCCTTTCCTCCTGCAAGAGCTCCACCATGAATGTCTCTGTGTCGTGCTTTCTTTCCCCCATCATGTCTTTCCGGAAGTTAAGACAACCTTCAGGAAGTACAAGTATAACCACGGACTGTTTTTTTCCACCCACACTTCCAGCTGGGCATTATTCCTTTAATAAATCTAGCATAGGACAAAATGCAAAAATGACCCAGAATATTTAATAGGGGTCATATGTTAATACCAATTTAGAGGAATATTTTCATTTTCAGCCATCCTTCCATTTGGTAGTGAAATGTTCTGTCCAATTTAACTATTTCTCTTGATCATTCTCTGGTTTGAGAGGGTGACACTCCAAGTGGCTTTCAGAGATCTTGGCTGTTGTTGTTTAATACATGATAATGATGGATTCTGCAGCATAGGGCAGTGTTGGTACTCTGGTAAATTTCCTAAGAGAACCATTATGTTTTCCAATAGGAAAATAATTTTTGTTCAAACTGCAATTTTTTTCTTTCCCTTCAGGAATGCTCAGCTTAAAAATTAATCTGTTTGAAGTGAGTCCGTCAGTCTTGGCAAATTTATAAGCAAGTACTCTTGCACTCAGTGTAGTTGTCCATGTATAGCAACCAGCTACTGGCGTGTTTTATCTGCTGTAACATTTCTGTCTTTGTGTAGACTGTGACTGAGTCACTTCCTAGTCTGTTTTTTCCAGATAGATAAACTACTTAGTTCTTAATTGTTATGGTTCTCAATATTTTAAAATTCCTTGTGTCTTTTCTTTAAGTATTCTAGCATCTTCTTTGATCAATGGACATGATCTCCTAGGCAGAAATATAAACTCTCTGAAACAAAAGTCCATTAATCAAGAACTAAAGGGCAATTAATATCCATTGAAGTGTGGTTATGACAAAACTTCTCTAGCTTCTTTAGATGATACTGGAATTGGTTGTTGAAGGTAATTTCGTTCGACACTACCAAGTTATTTTCAAAAGTCTACCAATACTTTGACTATTCAACTGGAACAATGTGAATATTACATTAAATGGATTAAAACTTGATAAGGTATGCGTATAATTAGTCAAAGCCATTATAAAGAATATTCGTCAAGTGATAGGTTCTAATAAACCTGAAGAACATAATTTGTCCTTGCTGGTGCATTTTTGTCAATGTGTAATCCTTTATTGACTATAGTTGTTTGACAGTGACTAAAGGGGGTTGTAAATGAGGATGACATGTCACTAATACAAAGCTTTCTAAGTTGGGTGCTAAAAATATATATTTCTGCAGTCAAATACATACTCTACTTAAAAAAACCCAACCAAAACAACTACAAAGACAAGGACAACTAACTGAACAAAACACAAAACCAACAAAAATCAAAGAAAAAACCTCAATTAAACCAAAAGCCCCCACATCATTTAAGTAGCCCCAAAAATGCACGAATCTCCCTTAAAATCCAACAAGAGAACTAAAACTAAACAACTGAAAAAAGCCCAACACAAAATCTATTCCTTAATGGAATTAAGGACACTTAACTGGCAGGGAACACTGACCAAAAAAAGTCCCAAAACTTTAAGGTTACTGATCTAGTATGGCTTCACTAATATGTTCAAAATGATTAGTGTAATTTTTTTTATGAGTATAAGAAGTAAGTTAATTGTTTCTGGGTAAACAAAATAAAAATAATCTGGTGTCCCTTTTGGTTTTGAGAACTGGTTTGATTTTTTTTTTTTTTTGGCAGTAGTATCCTTCCCTGCATATATTTGAACTCTTCTTAGTCTTCTTAACAAATATGTACAATTTTCATACACATTCCCTCCTTTGCCAGAGCCTGCACCAAGAGTATTTCAGCTTTCTTGCCTGTTCCAAAAAAAAAAAAAAAAAAAAAAAAAAAAAAGAGAGAGATTTCAACCACCCATTGGCACATTCCAGTCCATTAACTCAGTAGGATCTCTTAAATAAGTAGAAGCTCAGGTAAAAGGCTTTCACAATCTAATGAAATTCTTTGGACTTACCCATGATGCTATTGCATTCCCTAGCACCACTTATTAGCTAGCAGAGATTATTTCTTCATCTGAAACCAAAGGTTTTAATTTGTGCGTGATGACAACTCCTGTAACATGCAAACATTTTAGTGGTTTTAGGAAGCTTGATATTTTGCAATCAGGAAGGTCTTGTGTTCTTTAGAGTAATTTTTGATTACACCATTTTTTTCTATAGTGTAGGCGCACTGTAGTGAAGGTGGAGACAAACCTGATTCTGTTAGTGAAGAAATACTGCACTAACAAAACAACCCAATCCCTTCAACTGTTCTCATTTCATTTTAGTAATGAAAAACGATTGGGGAAATGGGTTTAGAAATAGAGAAGAAATTTTAGAAGCTCAGAAATAAAGAAGGATATTAATTTCAGGGAGAACTCAAAAAATTTTATCCCCTTTTTAAATTCTTGTTTTGTATTCAAAGATTACTAAAGAGTACTACTTTTATTTTTGTTGTGCAGTTTCTTACAGTATTTTTTTTTGGTCTGAGTACCTTTAATTGAATTTAAATACAAAGTTTCATTTAATCAGCATTTCTAAATAAAATGCTTCTTTAAGCTGTGAAATCTGACCTCTGACAACTGTTTCTCCTGTTCTTTTTAAAGCCAAAATCTAGTGTGATTTCACAATATATAATATTACTGTTTTGTTGAAATGTAAGTCATACCTATAAAATAGGGAAGTAATTTTCTTATTTATCTTTCTCTCAACTATTTTTAAGTTAATATTTCTCCTTTGGAATCACTATACACTTTCAACAGTATGGTCATTGTTTTTGTTTACTAACTTCCCTCTTTTTTTTCCTTTTTTCAGAACATTGCTACATATAAATTTCTTGGCACCTTTATTTATGGTTCTACTGTGGGTAAAACCAATCACTAAGGACTACATTATGAGCCCACCTTTGGGCAAAGAGAGCATTCCTTTGTAAGATTTCCTTTAAAAGTTCTTTCTGGGGTATTGAGAACAAAACTTTGTCTTAGAGCTCTTTGAAAGTCTTAGAAACATGGAAGACTTCAATAGCATCTGCTGTCAGAGGCATTGTGGAAGGTGAAGCTGAATTCTAAAGAGCTTCTGTTATTTCAAAAGAATAAGAATTGGTTGCAGAGTGTTGCGTGTTAAGGTGGTTCCCAAAAAACTACTGTCTTCTGACATCTCCTTGGCAGTACAAAAAAATTGTTTTTTGTAGGAGTGGAATGCCACGTCACTACTACCTGCTGGAACCTTATATCTTGCATATTGGTGTAGAAGAGAAGTAGTTTCACTGAAAACAGTTAAGATACGTTGGCGTGAGAACTGTGCTAGGAAATTTGTCTTAAGATTTACATGCTGATGAAGTGGTATTGAATTGACAGGTATACTTAAAATATAAAAAGGGAAAGAGTTTCCAAGAATAGTGGTATCTGAAATACTGTAAAAGCATCCTAGTTGATTGTCATTGTCACAATTAGTCTTGCTAATTCTAAATAGATGCAATGGGCTGATACAGTTCTTGCTTTCTAGAGGTGAGGTAAGCTTCTGAAGTGATCCTGTGACCATTGAGCTATTACATAGCAAAAGGTTTTACTACATAAAACACAACAGATATATATATATTACATATATTTTCTGTTCCTCAGTTCATCTTACAATGAGGGTTGAGGTATTACTGGGTATCTCAGGCAACTGAAGTACCCATTTACAATCTAGTACTATTTACTGTCTAGTCCTGTGTGTCTGAAAACCTGTAATTATCTGAGCAACCTTGGGTTTTAGTGTCATGCTTTCATTACTTAGAATTTAAGCATTCAATAATTGCTATGGTTTACAGTGAATACTAATTTGGATATAACACTGTGTAGCTACTGAGAAGTAGTAGGAAAGAGAAATAGAAGGCAAAAGTAAATATTACTTGCATGTGAACTTCGTAACTGTAGTTTGTTTTAACTACTTTTGACAGTTTGCCTCAAGATTACAGATCATACAAACAAATAACTGTAGCAGTAGGCAGTCTTTGGAAAAGAGCATTACCCTTTTTTTATTATCCACAGAATGTCCGAAGATACATTTGATACCGTCAGATTGTGGATTATAATCTTGTTGTGTGTTTTACGGTTGGCTATGATGCGTCATCATTTACAGGCCTATCTGAATTTAGCCCAGAAAAGTGTGGATCAGATGAAAAAGGAAGCTGGTAGAATAAGTATGGTTGATTTACAGAAAATGGTAAGTATGGTGTCACTGAGGTTGTATGTAGTACTTTGACTGTCCAAATGATTTTCTTCCAATTTGTTGTCTTCTCTGGCAGCAGAGCTCAAATTGAAGCTTTCTAGACTATATCTCTTATAAAAATAGCATAATTCCAGAGAAATTGTGCAAACCAAAATATGGAGAGATGTATCATCTGTGTTATGCCAATAGTTTGTCCTTGGTTATTTGGAAGTTGTTATAAAAAATCCCTTCCAAAGAGTAGTGATCTGTAACTACAACATGGAAAAGAAAAAATTGAATTTTGATAGAAGGGTGAAATACTGTTACCAACTATGATTTCTAAATTGAGGGAAAATTTATGATAAGGTGGTTATGTTTTGGAATAAAATGACAGATGTTTAATTCTGTCAGACCACTTTGAAGTGCACCAGCTTAGTTAAAAAATTGCCTGTCTTATTGTGGACAAGGCAAAATTTCTGAGGGTTCTTTTTTAAAAGAAAAGTAGTAGAGCATACCTTGAACAAATGGAGGAGGTAGAATGGCTGTTGAGTGTTGTCTGCAAAATAAACTTAAATTTTTAGTGTTGCATGGTAGTGCTGTCTAATGATCCTGCTGTGTTGGGGTCTATTGCAGGAGGAATATTGAAAGATGCCATAAGACAAAGACTCCTCTTCCAGGATTGTTATTATTACTTGTAGTTACACTAAGTGTCTGAAGGTCATAAGTGAACTATGCAGTAGTTATTTACCAAGTGGCTAGGAATATGCTTCAGAAAAAAAATGAGGAAATACATGTAGTAGCAACTGGTTAGGATGGAACTGTGCCAGTTGGTGTAAATGCGCTATTTTAGTACTGGGAATTTTATTCCTATCTATAAAACAGTAATGTCTTCTCAATGTGGCATTTTTTAAATCCATTTCTCCTGTATTTTCATGTATTTGTATCTTTGAGAAGGTCATAGTCACTAGATGTAGTCTTGTCTTGTTTTATTAATCATATCTGCTTTACCTTTTTTAGGAACTTCTGCCAGTGAATTCTTTCCTGTCTGTCATTTTACAGTGATCATTACTTTTTAATTTGTTATTTTTGTCATATTCCATCAATTTTTTGACAATATTTTTGTCTCATGCTTTTTATTCTGCCAGTGTCTTACTACTTTTTTTCTCGTGTGAGTTTTTTGATACTTGCTCACTAAGAAGCCCTTTGAGGCCTGAGAGGTGTTCCCAAAACTGTCATGCCTGCCTTCATAATTTTTACCACCCTGCATTCTGTTCTTTTTTAAAACCCAGGTAGTTTTATTTCACTGCTTGATTGCTATTGATTTTATCACTGCTTTCCGTCTTTATTTGGTTTAGTCTTTTAGGCCAATAGCTTATATAAAATATGTGATGTTACAATCTTGAGAAAAATTTAACAGATGGAGAGCAGGAGGAGGAATATATCTGAATGGATTTCGATGAACCACAGTGTATACCAAAAGAAAGACCATTTAAATGCTGTTATTGATCTAAAAAACTCCTCATTGTTTTTAAAATGCAAGTGTTTTCCAACTGAAAATCTTAGAAATATCTTACTTTTGAAAAAGGACTGTAATATTAACCAAGCTTTCATTTACTTTTTATGGGACTTTGGACTGTGACTACTACTTCATTTTTGAAACACGATTTAGTTTGTAAATGACTGGGAACTTGAAAAATTAAACATATATATTTATTTTTGTTTCTGGTGTATTAAAATAGGAATCATTAAATGATGGCATGCAGTTTGTAGAAGCAAAACTGATTCTCTTTTTTTTAAACAGAATTGATGCTTTTAATTATTTCCTTTCAGCACTTCCTCTCAGATTTTTAAATGTCCTGAAACTAGAATTCATTGTGGAGATTTCTTCGTCAGGTCTTTTGAAGACAATATGTCACATGCTAAGAGTTACTAGAAAATTCTTAAAACAGCTTTAATCTATAAGTACTGGGTGTTTTTTAATAAATTATTTGTTTTTTATAGACATGTTCATAAAGATCTGTTTTGATCAACCAGGATTCATGGACATTACTCTCTTTCATTTTTTCCAGGTGGCTCGAGTATTCTATTATCTCTGTGTAATTGCACTGCAGTATGTTGCACCAATGGTAATGCTCCTTCACACAACTCTGCTCTTGAAAACACTAGGTAGGCAAAATTGGATCAACAATAGTTTATTTTGTTCTACACAGGGCTTTTTTATTTTCACCTGACTAAAGAGAATTACAATTCATGGGTACTTGCAATACCAAAACACCTTGTCGTTTCTTGTACTTTAAAACTTTCATATTTGGCATTTCTTTTACTGCTTTTGATATCCTCCAATTACATGCTAATTTGTTTGGGGTTTTTTTCTGAGAAATTGTGTAATGCAGCCAATTAAGTTGTTTACGTCTGTTGAAATTTTTAGGAGTATTTTAAAAGTTAACTGTATAAAGCATGATTGATTTAATTTCATGAGCTTCTCATAAAGGAATTTTTTCAGCATTTTTATCTTTAGTAGGCTTTTAGAATGAGAATTGTGGGATAGGGATTGATGTAGTTACTGGGAGATCTGAAGTCACTCTGTTTTGGGTTTTTTTTTCTTTTTTTCTTGTGAGACATATCTTTCATAGCCTGCCATGCAGTTGCACTATTCTCTTTGCAAAAAGGCAATGGATAGACTTTAGTAGGTTGTGATTTATCCTGCCCTGGAGTAGACATCTCCATCTGGTGAGAGGAATCATACTGAGGACATAGAGGGGTCTTAAGACAGCTGTATCACATAGAGATACTAGAATGTCAAAATACAAGATGAATCCTATCCCAGTAGCTTGCTGGTATGACCAGGAAGTCACGCGGATGAATATAGTTTGTATTTATTAAGTTATAAAAACTTAACATTTTTTGTGTGTATTAAAAATATATCAAAGACAATCTGTAGAGTGATTGAAGTAACAGAACTTGAATTTCATTCTACAAAAATCTGTTACTTGTTTCTTTTTAACAGGTAATTATTCTTGGGGCATCTACCCAGGATTGAATTCTGACACTCCAGTAGAAAACAGTCTGCTTCCCAATTCTGTTTATTCTGAGTCTCCACCTGCTGATGGAAAGATGAAAGTAACTGTAGTACAAATAACAATGGCTCTGGGAAGCCTAAAGAATATTTTCACTCCTCTCCTGTTCCGGGGACTCCTGTCTTTTCTCACCTGGTGGATTGCTGCTTGCCTTTTTTCTACAAGCCTTTTTGGGCTCTTCTATCACCAGTACCTGACTGTGGCGTGAACAAGTCAACTGACAGAGCAAGTGCGAGGTCAAATTATAGATAAAAACCCAGGTACCCAAGAGGAGATGAAGAGTAAAGAGAATTATATATGTGAAGAGAAAACATATCATAATTATTTTTAAACACTTCCTTGGTGTTCTCAGGGTGAATAATCTTAAAATGTTTAAAATCGCAACTGGGTTTGTTACTTTTGTTACCCAAATGGTAGGTAACTAATTCAGTTATAGTCATGGGACTGGCTGACATTATTGTGTTGTAGATGGTTGTAAGTGTGCTGAAAAGATATGACCTCTGAGTATCTTGGTTTCCATAAACAGCAAGCCAAACTCAAAAATTTGGTTTTTAAGCATCAACAGTCACTGACTGAATTCAAAGGGTACTAGACATAGTGATGGTGGCTGCCTATCAATTAAGTCTTGAAACTGAGCCATACAGTAAAAGGAGAGAGAGGGGATTTAAAAAAAAATCTGTTGGATAGCTATTGATCACTTTTCTCCTTGGAAAATGAAATAATCCAACAGGACAAAAGAGATGCTGTATATTACAGTAAAAAAAGTTGTATAAAATATAAATTTAACAGGAGTAGATGTATGTACCTGACAGGTATTGCTGCCTACATATTTTGCAGGAGTGCTTGTGCAGTAAGAAGAGAGTTATAACAAATATATTATTTCAGTCCCTGCAGTCATTTTAAAGTAATGGCCATCTGTATTGGTGCTAGTATTGATCCACAGATTGTATCTGGATCTTTTAAATTTCTTTTTTTGAGGTAGTAGATAAATTCCATTGAATTTACAAAAGAATAGAAACTAATTAGTGACACCAGTTAAACATTTCTAAACAAAACAGTTTAATCCTGCTGACTGACAGTGTACATATATGTGTAATGTACATATAAATATATATTATATATTAAATATATAATATATATGAAGGTATGAAATATGGAATCTTTATTTTAAATTCCTGAATGTATCTTACAGGACTGTGGGAGAGGGGTGTATGTGTAACTAGTAATTTCAAGATTCCCTTTTGAAATGAAACTTCTAATTTTTTTCTTTTTTTTTTTTTTTTTTAGTTTAGTTGAAAGGGCTATTTGGTTTTTGTGCCTCTGTAGAGGTACTTAGCTATATTAAAGAATTTACACTGTCTTGGAAGAAAAGATCTACTTAAACTATTAATCTTAAAATTTCTCCTCTGTCAAGTCATCATCTTTTGCCACTTTAATCTGTGCTAACTTGACCATATAATTAATATATCTTGGCTTCAGAAATAGATTTTCTGTATAATAAAACAGCTATGTAATAAGAAAAAGAGCAAAGTATTAACTTTACAGTTTTTGCTTAACTGGAGAGATAGATTTCAATCATAAAATTATTGACAGTTTTTCAGATGTTTTGTGTATTTGCAAAACAGGAATGGGGATTTATAAGCAGTAGCTTTTTTAAACAGTTAATATAACACTTTGCAGAGGTCAGTGGATTTTTTAACTAATACTAGCTGTTTTTATGTTACTGTTCTTTTTCTCTTGAATTTCTGTACAGCTTTGGCATATAATAAGCATTTATAAATGGAAAAGCTTAACTAAATATTTAATATGTAGCAAACCTACCATATGGGAAAACAAATTCAATGAATGCAGAAAATCAAGATTTCAAGCTGGTGATAAACTATCTTACTGTGTTGAAAGTCTGTTAAGTTATTTATGAGTTTATTAAGTTTCATTTATCGGGGAAAGATTTGTGCACACAAGCCTCGTACCTACTGCATGCGTTTGGGACGTCTGAGAACACCTTGCATGATGCTACTGGTTTCATTGAAGTATTCGAGTGCGACTGGGGCTGCAAGCTTTGCTGTTTTCACACCAACTTTTTGTAACTAATGGGGACGAAGGCTTTACTGTGAATTGGCCTAAAGAGTAATATTTGACTTCATAGTTTCAAATCTCAAAGCATTCCTAGGAAGTATCTTTCAGATGAATAATTGAATGAGAAAATATGACAGGTCCAACAATACTGGACCCACTTTTGTATTAGTTCAAGACATAGCATTTCTACAAGATGCATCATTACTAATAGAATTAGTAAGGCCAGCTGTTAGGTTAGAGTTAGGTGTTCAATGCCAATCTTTTGATCAGAAAAATAAAACAATGCAAAACAGTTTGATTCTGATAGTGAACTTGCCTGATGAAGCTCACTGTATAGGAGATGTAACCTGTTGTTGCAATCTGAAGGAGTAAATTTTGGATACTTGGGAGTACTTCAAAATAATGTTAAACAACAGTTTGTGCTGACATAATCATTCTGAAAGCTCATAAGCAAAAGTGAACTGTAGTTACATAATAATGCATTCAGCAGAGGTAATAACTGGATCATGTAGCTGAAATTCACAAAGCTTTTTCTAAGAGCTCATGCCACCTTACTATTCAGACATCACATTGATCATCATGAAAAATAGGCACCTGGTGTTACAAACGTGAAGATCAGTGCTTGTAGCCACTGTGCTATTCTCTTGTTCTACAGACCATTGTTCTGCAGAATTGAATGGTTGACCTTCTGGTCAGCACTGAGTGGGAGATGGTGTTTCTTTGGATCCATTTAATCCTGACATGAGTCCAGAAGGCTTATGGAAAGCTAAAATATGGCAATAAAAGCCTTTGAAACATGTGGTGACAGTGAAAACAGAGGGACCATATTGCTAAGGTTGTGAGCAGTGCTTCCAACTAGTATGTGATACGATCAAAAATGTGTTTTAAATAAAGTAGCAACCCCGATAGCCCTGACTTCCATGTATATTGTGTAAGGTTCAAAGGAATATCTGCTCACTTATGTAGTAGGTTCCTTTGCAATAGCAGCTGGCAAATGCTTTTTTTATTTGTTGCATGGAGACCTTTATCAGCACCTGGCAATGGGGGAAAGCCTCTTGCAGAAATGGAAAAGCAAGTAAAATGTAACTGAAAGGTCAGTAGGTGTTACTCAGGTTTCTTAAACATTTTGTCTAGCTTTTTGCCCACTACTTAATCAAAAAATTTTAGAATGGTTTGGGTTGGAATGGATCTGGAAGGGACTACTTTCCATCAGTACTTACCAGGTTGCGCCAAGCCCTGTCAAAAATGGCTTTGAACACCTTCAGAGATGGGCATCCACAGCTTCTCTGGGTGACCTTATCTAGTGCCTCACCACCTTCACAGGCAAGTCTCCACCTAAGACCTAATCTACATCTATAGATTATAGAACTGTTCCCCCTTGTCATATCACTCCCTGCCTCTTTTTTATAAGCCCCCTTTAAGTATTGGAAGGCCAAAGTGAGGTCTCCCTTAGTTTCTGAGAGATTTTAGAAGGAAATGTTCCTTTGGCAAAGAATCCATGTCTGTTTCTTTCTTCTTAAGTTCAGATCTCCCATCCTTTCTTAGTGATGTGACCTCAGTTGCTGATCTACAGCACTTTCCCTATGTTCCTTACTCAGAACCAAGTAGGCTAAATTAGTACAAGATTGTATTTTGACTTCTGTTTGGTTTAAGTTTATCTATTTTCTAAGGATTATTTCCTTTAAATAGTTCAAATAACTTCAAATTCCATCTGAAACATGAATAAACTCATTAACGTTTGTTTAAACTCTGCACTTTTATTATGTAGGTACCTTTAGACAAAGGTTTAAGATAGTGATAAATCCAAGTCTTCCAACAAGTTCAGGGAGGTCCAAACATAACATTTGGGCTATTTCTGAGCTAAGAGAAGTTGATTAAGAATATGAGAATAGATTATAGAAAGCCTATTCTTACAGTTTGTAGGTGACATTCTCAGGCTGCACTTGCCCTCTTTTGGTTCTTTCTCAAGCTATAGGTTATGCCAGTTTTTGAGGTTTTGTTAGCTGCATAGTCTTTTCCTCTTCCAGAATTCGTTTGCATATAGGATCCACGGATTGAATAGTAGCATCAGTACAAGAGAACATCCTTGTGCAGAAGATAGTTACAGAAAATTAATTTCTGTTGTGGTTGCAATTCTCCTCATTTGGATCATGAGTACTGCAAGGTGCTAAAACAGAGATATGTTCTTCCCTGGATCGTAAAGTCAAATTTGTCTTAAGGACCAAAATGCTACCAAGACATCAACACAACATTTAGGCAGTATAACCTTACTCTATGTACCAGTTGCAAGTACAGAAATTTCAGCTAACTTCAAAGGAACAATTCAAAGTACTGCACTTCATTACAGTAACTACAGCTAAGTGGTAATAGGGATATTGGATATATTACATAGAAATTGAACACATCTGATCTTAAAGCTGTTGGAAGGCTCTTCAAAGTAAAAGAGCTTATGTCTCTATTCTCAAATAACTGTGCTTTCCACAGAGATAATTCTAATCATATTTTAAAACACTACGCTTCATGCTTTTTCATGTGGTGTATTTTGTACATTTATTTGTTTGACACAGCCTGTCCACACCCAGACTTAAACCCCACAGTTAATTTTGTCACTATAAAATTCCTAGATAGGTTTAGTTAAGATTTAAGAATTACCCAGTGCCCAGACAAAATGGAGACATTGAACAAGAATGAGGCCAAAGAAAACTGTGTGTTCCCTTGGAGAAATCTGTTATGACTGAACAAAATCTTAATGGAGGAAGGCAACAGCAGGTTACTTGTATCCTAAATCAAATATTAAATGTGAATTTTTACTGTTATGAGTAAGACTGTTATTTTTAGCATCTGCAGCCTAAATCCCAAATGGTAAATAAGGAGCAATAATTTGACCTCATGGATACCTACTCTAAAGAGCATCTAGGCAACAGATGCTTAGAAGCCAGATGTCTGATCTCACTAAGCAGGCTGATACAGATTGGTCTGTCTGTGCTTCAGAGTGATTTTTGTGCAACTCCTTCTTTAGGAAGGCCTGCCATGCTTTGTGACCTGTGCAGCACATGCAGTGAAGTGGATAGCATGTCTCATTTGCACTCCTGAATACTAGACTGAAAGGTCTTCCTCCTCTAGGTGAGATCATCAAACTAACATGTCATTTCCAGGCTGCTTTTACTGACATCTGTATATGCTGCACTTTTTCCAGTCTCTCACTGTGGACTGCCAGGAGAGTAATATATTGCACTGGGTGTTGTTTTGCAAGCCAGTGTATATGTATTTTTATACCTTTGATTTCAATGGTGTTTTTAATGGAAATTACTTTTAATCCTAATACCATGGATCATATTTTCATTTTTAAAATTAATATCGGTGCCTGCAACTAGAAGTCAAAAGCTTCTACACTATTTTTTTTAAGAAATTTGATGTTCAGGCTGAAGTATTAACAGGTATGCAGTTTTATATCCAAGTCCAAAATCCACCTGTAAATACCATATTTTTTCCATCTGGTTACACATCAGTCAAGAACTCTTAGAATTTGTACTTGGAGCATTTTTTCTCAGCAACATCCTATCCATATTACCCTGCTATCTATAAAATACACATCTCAAAAGAGCTTTGAGTAGCTTTTTACAAACTCCTTAATAGTAGTCGTTACTCTTTCATTGTGCTGCACAATATTTTTTAAAACCTGGCTTAAAATTCCTGTCCTTATTTTCTCTTCCTCTGCTCAAAGTAACTCTGCCTCCAGTATGTGTTCTAAGCTTCTAGAATGCATATTCACAGTATTTTTGATAAAAACATAGGACAAAGAAAAAGGCACCAACAATTGTGTTTCATAAATTCAGTTGATACCCATGTCATGATGTGCCAGCAGCTTTTGTTTTTCCCATCTTCGGTCATTCCTTTGTTCCATTGTTGTAAGGTTTTCTAGGAGGAATACACCTGGAAAAATATTATGTAATAGAAGTTACAGAAAGCTGTCTAATGTTTCAGTCTTCCCATTTATGTGAGCAAATATTAATGCAAAGATGCTATTAAATAATTTCAGCCTAAAATTTCTCCTAAGATAGACATGTTAGAAATTGCACAGGGGACATCTTCCAAGTTGTAAATATTTTACTTTAAATCTTCTACTTGTCTCCTTGTTGCTGGGAACACACAAATTCAGTGTTGTTCTTCAGTTAATAGTTTTTTGGGTTGGGTTTTTTTTTGCTTTAAGTGAAAAGCACATAATACTTTCTACTCTAGAACAAAGACCTAAGACAAAAAGACTCCTCTCCCTTCATTTCAGTATTTGCCAAATGGGAAAGACTCTGTTATATATGTAAATTTTAGCTTCAATTTTAGCTTCCTCTTACTGCTACAATACTGTTAAAATACAATTTTTATAGTTCCAGCTTTACAAGTACTAAGACTGTCATGCTTCACAGTGAGGATGGTGTCAAGTGGTATTTGCGTTATATGGATGCGGTGTTGCATTACCTGCTGTTTAAAAACAAATTGGCTCCTATGCTTTTAAAGGTTCATCAGGATCTGTGATCAGAAGAGCACAGCACAGGTTGAAAAAGTTCACTTTGGGGATGTTTTTTTTGTTATTGGGGGTTATTTTTAGTGATGTGGATAATACTTGCATACAACTACTACAGCTAATAACCTCCAGTAATATTGCATTCTTTTTGTACACTGTAAAGTGCCTAATCATGGGTGATTCTGGTAGCCCTTGAAATGGGGTTTGCTATGAAATTATTTTTTTCATACAGTTTTTGGCTTATGTAATGTTCGTGTGTGGTTTTGTGTTATTACGTATTGGAGACAAGATTTTGAAGAAATCTTTTCCATTTCTCTTACTTAAATGGTAATCTAACGATTTCCCCATATCTGACTGATAATTGAACACTCCCAATTTAAATTAATACCTCTCCCTCTGCCACCTGCATTGTTTTCTTTATGACTGAGGATGAGTATTTACAAGATTTGAAGTGGATTGACTTAGAAAGTTTTGTAGTGACACCTGGGTGTTAATTATACCCCAGTTAAGCAGTCACATGGGTGACTTCAGCCAGGTAAGTCATTCTGCTTAGGCTCAAAAAGGTGGCACTGGAGGTCACTGAATCCTTATGGATTTGGAGCACAAAGAGTACCAAATGTGATACAGCTGACTGACACCAAGCTTCAAAAAGTTACACCTTGTAGAATTTTGTAGAATTCTGTTAGGGTATTCAATAGTGAAACCACCCTTACTTTAAAATTGCTTGTCCACCTTCAGGAATGCAAGAGCTGAACGTAGAACCTGACCGGTTCAGCAAGGAAGTTCAAAAAAGTGAGGAAACGACAGGCTCCTGAGTTAATTATACATTCTGCATTTGAAGTGCTTGTAAGTTGAGATGATCTTGCTGATTCAAATCTACCAAAGGAAGCCTTCTTCTCAGGAGGGCTTGTCACAGCATGTTGAGCTTTTAGCTCTAAAAAGTGGCTATAGAAATCTGTACTGTATGTGGTACAATGTTTGGGAAAACCTGGTACAGTAAGCTTGCTAAATATTTCCTACACTATTTCTAGGAAGTTGCATTACATTTTCTACTGTAGAGCATTTAAGAAGCTAGTTTTGCCTTGCTCAGACAGCATTTTATATTAATGTGAAAATAATAAGAATTGGTTTGTCATTTAAATGCCTAAATTTCTTTAACAACACTAAATTTCACAAAATTGAAGCAATGTTATACTTTCTTATTCCCTATTCATTTTGTTGAAATGTTACCATTTAACTCTGCTTTTATAATGCACACAGTATTAAAATGAAATTTATGTCTCTTAGTTGCTCATGGTAATACCACAGCGAATCTAAGAGAAACTGTGATACCTGCTGTTTATCACGTGGCCCCATCAACTTGTTTGCCTTTGTAAAGCATTAACCCATGTTGGACATAAAATGTCTACTGAAGTGATGTTCCTATAGTATTTTAGCATCTGTACATGTACTCTGCATGCCTTGCACTTGTGCACTGTAAAGGATAGACTGTTTTACAGTACTTTAGGTTTAAAAAAACCCTTCCATTATTTTATATAGTACTTCCCATATCCAAAATAGGACAATTTCTAAAGCCAAAGATCAATAAATGTTTATTGTCTACCAGTGTGATTCTTTTTCCTACTTTGTGTATATATACTACTTTTTATCATTTGCAAAATTTCCAAATGGCATATGATAACCAGGCTTATCAGTTTTTCTTCTAGCCTAGATTGATTACTTTTAGAAATAATTGAGTCAACCATTCATTCCCTCCTTCTTTTGGGTGCAGCAGAATAAATAATTTTTGAGTATAAATGCAGGTAGTGTCTTACTCACATGAACAGCAGTTTAACCACAAAGAACCATTTGAGATTTCATATGAGTGTTTTCTCTTTTGTGTATTTCGCTATTGAAATTTTTTAACCATTTCTGGAGAAATATTGGCTACACACCATGGTAAGCAGAGGAAATTCTGAGTTTTGTACTCAGAGAATTTGTCACCCTTCTTGATTGTCACCCTTCCTAGTAGGAAATCACTTAGAAAGGGGTTGTGTTTGCTGCTTATAAAAAGAAATGTGTTTAAAAGCAGTACATAGTCTCTCTTACTTGTTTCATCCTAGCAGCACTAAGAAGGAGTATACTTAATAACTTCTTGTAACCATCTTGAATTTGACATTTAGAATATCAGATTTGGTTATGCATGCATTTTCTTTCCATGCGTGCATCAAGTGCATGTGAATTATGCCAAAATTGCTCAAATAGGTGCACAGCTGTAAAAAAAATCCTTGAGAAAACATCCTTCTTTAGCCTAAACCCAAAGTGGTACCAAAGACCTCTTCAGCAATGGCCATCAGTTGTGTTGCAGAAGCAGAGTGTAGCATGGTGCTGAGAAGAGCTAGTTTTGACATTTGGGATGGGGATTTGAAAGTCTACAAGGCGTTTGAGCTATGGATCCCCTTCCTGAAAGTGTAAAAGGTGAGGTTTAAAGTAAGGGTTAAGAGGAAAGAAAGTAACTATGGTGGGAGATCTGCTTATGTCTCAGAAGGCAGCTGACCTGCTTTCTCCATGCAGCCTGAAGCTTCAAGCTGTCTTTAGAATCTGCAATCCCTGGGATGTTGCAGTAGAAGGGTTAAGGCCAAAATACAACAGTGAAAGCCTTGGCAGTATGCTTCTGGAATGAAAGCAAGCCTTGGATTTCAAGGGTTGTATGAAATCTTGCTTTTGAATTCACCAGGTCCACGCTGTGTAACTCAAAGGACTTAAAAGGTCTTCAGCTGACCTCTGCTGTCATGTGCAAACATGTATGATTCAGTGCAGTTCTACAGGGAGTACTCAGTTTATTTTAGCTGAGTATGTGCAGTGGGAGAGGAAAGCCTGAAAGTATCCTCCAGACAAGAGGGTAAGCATCTGGTACCTGTCCTGTGCTGTAAACACAGGGCTGAGAAAATGTTGAAGATGTTGCTGGTTTGATTTGGATTTTATGATAAATTTTCAAAGAATATGTGACACAATTATTGTTGCTTGCCTCCTTAATAGGCTATTACCTGGACTGTGAAATAGACCAGAAATTTGCTCTTTTTAGAGGAATATTCATGTTTCATTTAAATCCCTATTTAAAGAAATTAGTTTTTTTATACTCACTCTGGAGTTGAGATTAGAGTTTTGCTTTCCAGGGGGTGCAGCCCTAATGAGTCTGAGGGAAGGTCAGCTTTTCATTTCATGAAATGGCAGCATGATATGTCTCTCTTCAAAGTAGACAGTAAAATAAAGGATCTTTTTCTCTGAATTACGAGCTACTCTCTGAATTTACAAGCTTCTTTCAGTGGTTCAGGATGACCAATCTCTTGTCACATTGCTCTCACCTGTCAAATCTTAAAGCAGCTTTTCAAGAAGTATAAAATTTGTATGATTTCCCAAAGTGGTCATTTCTATAGGTACATAATGTATACTATGTAGAATTTTTTTGCGTTGTCAGAAACTAAAAGAATCCAGGCTCTTACTTGGAGTTTGGTTGGTCTTCAAGCAATGTCCATTTGCTTCCCATTCATTTGGGTTATATTGTGAATAGGACAAACCTCCCAAGTTTTGGTCATATAATCTGTTTTCTTTGGGTGAACACATATTTTGGTATCAGCCTGACAAGAAGAGTAAAATATCTTCAGCTCAAACATCTGTATCTATTCTGGATTGCCATTTCCACTTCATGGAGTGGGATTAAGCTGTTGATGTTATTTCACAGACAGCACAAGCTCACAGAATTGGGAAAGGGGACATGGGGAGGGATATCAGCTGCGTTGTATATCAGTGAATTTGGGCTGCAGTTTACAAAATGACAGCAGTTGTTCGGGACAGGAATTTGTTTTCAACAGGAAAGTACGATGTGTTTTCTGTCATTTCAATGCATACTGCTAGACACTATCCTCTGTATGAGGAATGAGTATCACATTAAAAAGCAAAAAGGCCAAGCTGGAGATGATATTGTGTACTGCAGAACAAGTAGGACTAATGCTGTAAACTGCAAGGTGAGGTGATATGTATTGCTTTTCATGTGAAAACCTGGGGAAACTAGGGCACGAGGGACCAACAACTTAAACCACTGTTGATTCAATTTTTATTCTTAGGATTGGAATTTTTAACTTTTGGATTGGCGTAGCTGTGGCTGGTTTGTCACATTAAAGGCATAAATCTAATTTCTTTAACACAGATTATACGTAATTTTTTTTGTATTGTATTGCTTTTAATGCTTTCAAAAAGTTTTAGTGGTAAAAGATTTTAACATTTTGCTGACATCTAGTAAAAAGCTAATATAAATTTGAAAATTAATGTAAAGTAAGGTAATACAAATATTTTGCTCTGTCTAAAGACAATGATGTCATAAAAGGCAAACTTTCTATGAAAATTCATTTTCTAAATGCTACTGAACTAAACTCCATTGAGCACAGTTTTTAGCTGAGGAGTGTTTTCAGTGGAGCAACCTCCAAAGGTGCCAGCTATGTCCTCCCATGGACACAGTGGGCTAGGCAGCCCAGGCACATGTTTACCATTTCTCTTTGCATCCATAGCCTTGTTATCCTCCCCCACAAAAAGGCCACCAGGTAACAATGCTCCTCCTTGAATCTGTAATTACAGATTTACAAAACTATTACTCACCCTGTGTACACTCATACAAAATAGTACTATGTTTGTGATCTTTTTATGGCACCCCTTATGCTATCCCCCAAGGTAATAACCTCTCAAGTGTTAATTAGTTATCCTCATTAATGCCAATCATAATTAACTTTACTTGTTTTGCAACAACTTTGCAGCTCTGATTCTTACCTGGGTATTTGATTATTCTCAGCTCCTTTTAGACAGTACTAATTGCAAAACAATTGTTTCTCCCTTTTTTGTATGTATATGTGTTTTCATTTTTATCACATGTAGTACTTAGCACTTTGTTGAGATTCTTTTTTAAAAAATACTAATTTTAGACCATTTCTCCAATGCATCAAAGTTACTTCAATTCAAACTAATTTTAACTTGGGTGCATTAGACTTCTACAGAAACAAACTAGGATCTTATAGTCATAAAATAGTTTTGGGCTAAAATAGACCTTTAAGGGTCATCTAGTCCAGCCCCCATCATGTTAAGGAAAACACTGAAATGTGTTGCCATGCATACATGCATTATATGTAAGTTTACATATATGTCTTTTTATATATAGTCACCAACTCTGTGGTAGCCAGTGACTTGCCTCAAGCATTCCTAATTACATCTATACATCTAATTTGTCTTAATATTCCCTAGCCTTTTTTCCTGTATCTTGGCCTGCCATTTTGAAAAACAAACAAGAGTGTTCCAGCTAATGGCTTTTCCTTGTCTTAAAAAATTGAAAGCCAGACAGGGTTAAGGGATAAGGGGTTTTACTTTGGTATTTTAATGAGGATCCTTATGGTGCATAAGGTCCTTTGTCAAGGTGGGATGTGCCACAATGCACCCACAGGATAGATCACGTATACAATTTATAGACCTTACAAATTAGCATATCTAACAAAGATGCCCCAATGGCAGGCCTGGGTGAATGGCGTGATATTCCCCCATCTGAGGAATTCTCCCCTGGATGGGCCAAATCTCTGGTTTACAGGATATGTTCTAGAGAAGACCTTGGTTTCTCAAGATAGCATAGGGTTTTCCAGCTTCTTACTGTGAGGCCTCTAGGATGTTTGGACTCCTGGCCTAACAAAATATTAGGGCTATGCTAAGTTATCAGACTTAAGGAATTACAAGTATGCATGCTAAGAATACTGAGGATACATAAAAGTTATATAAAAGGTATATTAGAGAGAAGGCAAAAAATCATCCTGGGATCACAGCAGCTTATTTGTTTAATTTCTGTTTTATATGACAGCTACAAATTTTCCTTCTTATTTTTGTTGTCCTTTAGACATTCTCAGCTTTCTTGGCTTTTGCCCTGTCTTCCTGTTGTAGATTCTTTTTATTTGTGAGCTGTTAGTGCTTTCTCTTATTTGTGTGCTGTTAGTCTGCCTTTGTTTTGAGTTTGGTTATGAAAGAAAACCACCTCTCTTCTTGCTCTGATTCTCTCCTTCCATGTTATTATTTCTGCTATACACTGTTATTTATCACTTCTCTTCCCTCCTACTAGGAAATTCACTTTTCTTAGACATTTTAGAGAAAGAGCTTTTGCAAGATTTGAAACATACCTAAGTCACCCCACAGCATGAATTTGTCATTTTGGGAAACTGTAGAAAGTTGAGATTTGCTGCCTTTTGTAAACACACCCAATCTCTGGCAGCTTCATAAGTTCCTGATGTTTGCATCTATACAAAACAAAGTGATTCCAAACTCACAGAAAAAGGATTTTTGTTACACAATTAATAATTATGTTCAGTCATGCTTTACCATTATTTTTACCAGATTTTGATTAACACAATGCTTTTAATCTGTGTTCTCTTCACTTGCTAATCAACACAAAAAGTTTGGAGTAGTTTTCTCTGCATTACAGAGCTGTACCAAGGAAGGCAGCATTTGCCAGGAAGGCAAATGTGATGCACATTAAGTAGAGATAAATGTGCCCAAAGTCAGCTGATGCCTGTGATGCAGAGCTATACTAAATAGAGCAGCTTTCAGCAGGACAGGAAGAAGTACCCTGAAAGTTGGTTTATTTGCTTGAGTGGATTTAATAGTCTTTCTGCTTTTTAACAAAAAAACTATGTTATATAAAAATCAACCTGAAATACTGAGGACTAAGTTTTGAATTGGGCAGGATATGCTGCTTAAATAAAATGTATTTCCTCAATTTGAGTTCAGTCTCTACTATCCTGTTTTTACTTCTTCTGTACCTTTTGATTCAACTACATAGAAGAGTAAAGGGTTTCTTTTTGGCAAACTCTTTATTGGGAGATGTGTATATATATATCTGAGAAAATGACAACATACAATATATATCTACATACATTGTGTGTATATATACATGTATTTTATGTATATTTATAGATATATACACAATGTACTATATCTTATATCTGAGGAAATTACAGCATACAAGTGCCTCAGAGACTTAAAAAATAAAATTAGCTTTTAAACTGTGTTTTAAATGCTTTTAGACTGTGTTTTAAACACTTTTAAAGTTACTTGACTATATTTCATGGTTGTGGTGTCTCTTTAACCTTTCTGCTACCAGGTGTAAAAATTAAATGTAGGGTGAGAAGGAAGGGATGGAATCTGAATGCTGAAAAATGGCCACTGGTCTTGCATGTGAAAAATTATCACTATGGAAATGACCTTTCTTTTAAGAAATTTTAACATAATGAAATTATTTTAGTATACTTCTAGCAGGTCATTCAGTTTTAAAGGTTTTGAAACTAAGTTTCCTTCCTTAACAAGCAATATTGCAATGAATCTGAACCAGCAATGTAAATAGTTTGTTCAGTGGGTAAATGTTAGACCATTACATGGTTAGAAACATGGAGAAAGAGTTTTACAGGGTGTTCAAGCCTATCCACCTCAGAGCAGGCTCTTAAATGTGTGTGGACATCCTGGTCTTGTTATGCTAAGACTTTTATACCCGGGCATGTGTCTAACTGGTCTTCTGTTGGTTAAGTAGAGGTACATTGATACTAGATTTAGATGTAGCAGCGTTTAGCCCACTGCAAATCACAATTGAATTCTCCTTTGTTTTCCCCCATGAAAACTCACCCTTTAGGTGAGGGCTGGACATTGCCCCAAGGATGAGGAACAATCAAGGAGATGGATATGAGAGCTATCACTACATGAGAGTTCCTCCAGTTCTATTTCATGTAGTACATGTGGTTCGTTTTTCACAGAACTGGTTTTGAACTCTTGAGGAATGTCATGTAGTTTACTTCTGCCAGCATTTTCTTTTTGTATGCAGCCTTCTGCAGGGTTCCTGTTCTGGTCGTCCTTTATCCCACACCTTTTCTTACTCTTGGGGAGAATTGGCATGTTCTGACAGCAGCTTTTTGTTTGGTTTCGGTTTTGTTTCTTTTAACTTGTATTTCACTGATAAATATACATGTTTTACAGGCTACATATGTGGAAAGTTTTTAAGGGAATCTGAGCACTGATGCTGTTGGGGGTTTAGGAGTTCTTTGGGGATTTTTTTTCTTAAGGGATTTTCCCCCATACATGTTGCTAAGAGACAATTAGGACTGGCTACTTCATGGAGATGAAATAAGGTGTCACAGAAGCTCAGGGGAGGGCTGCAGCTGGCTACTCTCTCTTTACCTGGGGCTTCTGGTGAACGACACTGATACCACAAGTTTTGGACTGGGAAAATGGGGTTGGGTGCAGCCCCTCACTGTCTTGTGCTCAGCTTTCAGAGGGAAGAGAGGCTGAGGTCGCTGTGGGGAGAATTTGTCCCCACTGCAGGGTTCCATCTTCTGCTGCCTTTCTTCTACAGTGAGTGGAGCTCTGCCTTTACCGGGACCTTATTAACACATTGCCTCACTAAGAGAGGGATTTTTCACCATCTGCTCGGGTGCCTCAGGGGAAAACCCCGGGACCCTGAGCCCACCTTTCCCTGCCCTGCTGGGAGCTGGGTTGCTGCTGCTCTGCCCCCGCTGCTTCTTCGGCACTGCTCCGAGGTTTCGCTGCGCTGTAGCCCCGCACCCCCAGTGTGCTGAGACGCCCCGCGGGTCCAGCCACAGATCCAGAGCTCCTGATACAACTTGTCCACCACCCCAGGAGTTTTGCTTATTCCTGGTGTAATACATGATTTAGAATAATTCATGCTATGAAATAAAAAAAATACAGTATCTTTTTATATGGAACCAAGTGATGGGAGAGCAATACATAATGTCTCAAAAGATGGTTATTCTGAGAGGATTACTCCTTCTAGTGAGACCACAGAAATATGCATCGAATATTCATTGCCAGAACAAGATATTCGAGGAGATTACCATCTCACAAGATTTTCAGCAATAAGAGTATCCCAGAAAAAACTCGTTAGAAGCGGCCATAAGAAAAGAACATGCATTAATATGTGAAGAAAAGACAAGTTCGAAGAGAGGAAACAGGACGACCCCCTGGAACCCTGCTAAGTCTGAAAACAGTATAAAAAAGGACCCTGTGAAAACAGCACCTTGTGGACTGCCAGGGGTACGGATCTGCGTAATCTGAACCCACTCCACCCAGCACCGATCATCTGGCTCAGTGCTGACTTGCTTGTGGCTTTTCCAATTTTATTTTGATTTTTTAAATAAATTCCTTTAATTATTAAATTGGCCGATTACATTTATAACACTGCCATTCCCGCTTGCTGTTTCCAAGGGTCCTGCTGGGGCACTGGGATCGGCTGCCCCAGGGGTTTCTGAAGCAAAGCCTCTCTTCCATCCCTTCCATCTCAGCCTGTCCGCCATTACCGCACGCTCCCCGAGCCCGCGCCACAGCGCCCCCTGCAGCCGCGGGGGAATCACCGCACCCGCCCTGCCCGCCGGGAGCCACCAGCGCCCCTGCTGGCCGTGACCGGAACTGCACCAAGGGGAAAGGGCCTGCGGCCGAGAAGGGGTCACTGGGTTTGTGGTTCTGGCTGTTGTCACTGCCATGGTTGTTGTTGTTTGTTTGCCTTGTTACACACACTAGTAGAGAACTGTTATTCCTATTCTCATATCTCTGCCTGAAAGCCCCTTAATTTCAAAATTACAGTAATTGGGATGGAAGATGGTTACATTTTCTATTCCAGGGGAGGCTCATGCCTTCCTTAGCAGACACCTGTCTTTCAAACCAGGACAGATGATCTCTTAATCCCTGTTGAATCAAAATGGATGGATTTTGATTAATTTGAAAAAGACAAGAAAATAATTTAAAGTTTTTTGCTGTTTAGTGACTTGTTTATTATGTTGTTTGATTCAAAATATATTTCAGAAATTATTGTGAAATATGTGGTTTTAAACTCATTTTTAAAATCCCAGAGTAAGCACATTTAAAAATTGATGAGAGCTGCATGAAGTTGTTCCCTGGCAATTTGAACTCCGGGGCATATGCCCTCACAACTACCTCATTTGTTGCTGTTTTACCCACTTAGTTTGCAGCTGGTTCACCTTGTTCATTTGTGCTGACCTAGTTTTTGTGATTAATTTAGTTGACCAGGGGAGGGGAGGGAGGAAAAATTTTTAAAAAAAAGGGAGGGGAGAAAAAAACAAAAAAAGAAAAAAGTTTTTGCATCCAGTTCTGTCAACAGACTCATTTTTCTCCCTTGCAGCTTTCTCTGTTTTTTCACATCTTTTAATGTGGGATTGCTCATACACCATACTATGCCACTGCATAATAATCAGCTTCAGCAGATGTCCCTCTTCAGGCCTCTTCTTGGGACAGAGACAGGAGGATTTTTTGCAATAACAAAGCAGAAATGCATTTTCTTGGGAAGATAAGTATATACTTCATCAGTGAACAGCATGAGAGGAAGTGGTGTTTTATTAAAATCAAAATCCAAAGGACCACTCTCTTCAAGGAACTAAGATATTTGTGAATTAAATTAGTAACTGTTGTGAAACCTGTATTTTCTGATTTTTTTTTTTTTTTTTGGCTAAGCAGAAGTTGAATTATCACATTCCCATCCTTATTTAAGTAAGAGTTTGGGATGATTTTGTAATTGATTTCTTAATTGAAGTTGAATAAATTTTCCTGTCCTTTTGAGTTATTCTGAAAGTTTTCCTCGCACACACCAGTATTCTTTTGTTTTAGTAGCTAAAATGAGATAACCCTTATTCTCACAACCTCCTAGTTAAGAATGTTTGATCTAGACAATTCAGTGCTGCTCTCTGCTGTGTAGTGTGAGTAATAGAAAAGTAAGTGGTAAACTTAACATATTTGCTAATATATTTTCAGTTCCCAGCATATCATGCTTCAAGTATACATCTTCTGACCATAAAACACTTTCAATACTAAAGGAAAATCTCTGAAGATTGTCCAGCCCTTTCATAGTTAGGGTTTTTTTTGCTCATGAAGTGGATATTAACTAAAGAAAAAGAGTTCATGATAGCTTAGCCAATGTTTCAGAAGATAACTAATTTTTTAAAATCCAGAAAAGTAATTTATTTTTTCTTTTTTCTTGCATTATTGTCCACTTTTTAACTTGGTGAATAGCAAAAATTGTAAGAGAAAAATACAGAACCATTTCATTTCACACCTGCAATTGAAGGAATTGAATTACCATTATTTTCACAGTATTTTTATAAATCTACAGTGGTTAGAAGATACTTTATAGAGCATGAGTGTTTGGAGCACAAGAGTTTCAGAGCAATTCAGAATTACTGAAGAGCTACAGGTTTTGTAAACCTGTAGTGTCAGTTTGTTAGTGACTCTAGCAATGTTGTAGTGAGTTTTATAGGGCTCTTAGCACGGTCGTATGCACAACCTATGAATGGTCTTGTAATTTTCCCTTGGTCTTGTCTTGCCTTTTTATGAATGGTCTTGTCTTTTTTTCCCATCTGCACATTGGTGCTATTGCTGTAAATCTGCCTCAGCTTATAGAAATATTTCTGGTGAGCAGGAGCATCCCACTGGCAGCCTCAGCCTGGCCAGACAAAAGGGAGAGGGATCAGTTCAACTCTACCACCATACACCAATCCTGGTCTTGACTACTCACATGAAAGGGGCATCACTCCCTTGCTGTGGAAGAAGAGAGTGCATTTCACCCTCACATATCAGTAGACTAAACAGTTTGCAAAAATGATTTTTTTAAATGATTTTTTTTACTTTCTACTTAAAAAACAAAACAAAACAACAACAACAACCCCCCCCCCCCCACCAAACCAAAGAATATAAGTTGTCACTTTGTCACTAACTATCCTGGACATGAAATTATTTTCCTCTTCAAGGTCATCTTAAAAATTGTAGAGAAACTGTTTCATCATGCAATGATGTGGTTTTGTGGCTTTCCTTCAATTTTTCATCTCATTTTGAAAAGCAGAATGAGAATAGTTGAATTTGCTCAGGAATTTCAGTTGTCCATCCTAGTCAGGCAGGAATGCCTCAAATTTGTGGATTTATAATATAGACATTCTGCTTGAAATAACTAGCAATCACAAATCCTATTAATAGTGCATTTTCTAGTCAATATTTCACAGAATAAAGTAAAATTTCCTAACAAATTTACAGGAAGTTTATTGCAAAAATGTGATTTTTTTTGTTCAGCCTAACATATTTGGAATGATCTGTGCCTTTTTTTTTCATGGGTTGCTTTTAACTTGTGAAATCCAACATCTTCCCAGCTGTGTTTCAAATTGTATTTTGTTTTCTGAGTGAGTATAAACCTGAGATCATAAACAGAATCACAGTAAGTTGCAAGGGATCACCGGCGGGTTTATCTGTTCCTACTTCCCTAACCTCATGTTTGCCTGTTTGGAGATGTGTATTTGTTTTCTCAAGGGTTCGTTTCCTGGAAGCAAGTGACAGCAATATGCTTCCTTCAAAGTTGATGGGAACATTCACACAAGGGGAAAAAAAAAAAAATCAACATTATTCACATAAAATTTGTATTAGTATTCAGTCAGGTCTATCCATAATAATACGTCTTTAGACTTTCCTATTTAGAGCACTTATATTAAGGATACATTTGAGTTAATGCAGATATGCCATACCTTATATAGATATAATTTTGAAGTACTGTTGGTAAGGTCTGGCAGACTGGTTTTTAGATGTTGCCATGGATACATCTGCCATTTGAGGACTAAGAGGAGTGTTAAAGAGAAAAGTGACAGTAAATAAAACACAATTATGCACAGTCTTACACACACACACACACACATATAATTTAAGAAATTCTAGTCATGAAGTTGCAAATTCCAAGAGGTTTGAGGCATTGCAGCTGGGTGGCGAGGAAGGCTTTCTAAAAACCCCACTGAAAGTGCTCTCGGACCCTTACATGAAAGGGTGAGTGATTTGGCAGCTGGAAGGCAACAAAGGCTCATTGTCCTTTACTGTGGTGTGCAAAGTTTACCCACCGTTCAGTCAACACGTGCCTACCCTGTGCCCTGGCTGCCCCTGAAGCCCTGAGAGTTTGCATTCCCACCATGGAAGCACAACATGGTGTAACTAGAGTGCAAATCCTGGTGTGGAAAAGAAGAACTGGTGTCAGGACAGCTAAGAATTTATGTGATATGGTATTAAGGATGACAAAAAAGGTCTGTACTGGAATTGGTGGCAGAGAAAATGCAACAATATGAGACATGCTGCAGGTATTTTTTCCCTCAGAATCGTGCTGTCTCTTCTGAGAATGGTGGGCAGATGTATTCATTGCAAAATCCTGTTCCATCTGTGCCAGGTTCTCGCTTAGAACTTATTCCTACAAGTCAAGATAATTAATCTTCTTTAGGGCCACTTTGGAGCTTCCAACATGATTTTACAGGTTATACAAATTACAATCTCAAGGGACATTCTTTTAAACTCAAGGCACCTACTTTCATCACTTTTTCTCTCTTCTGTCAAAATTTTTTTCTACTGTTT
Source organism: Acrocephalus scirpaceus scirpaceus (assembly GCA_910950805.1). Lineage (NCBI taxonomy): Eukaryota > Metazoa > Chordata > Aves > Passeriformes > Sylviidae > Acrocephalus > Acrocephalus scirpaceus. The sequence continues at coordinate 59,999,592 of OU383776.1, forward strand.
GTCTTCATTAGGTTGACAGGTCAGTCCACATCACCAGGGATATTCCTCACCCTTTCATAGCTTTAACTTTTCATCATACTCTCCTTTTTGAGAATTTAGCAGCATCATTACCGTTGGGTACCTCTGCCTACTCCAAGAATGTTTCCCCCAAACCTTGTTCCTCCCTTTGCTGCCATTGCTAACATCTTAGGGCAGTACAGCAGGTCTCACCTCTGCAGGTTTTTACTTCTTAATTGCTCTTGAATACTGATCCCTTCCTATGTATGTGTATGTACGGTTGTATATAACAAAGAAAACCAGAAAAATTACCTCATGAGGTAGTGCTCTCTCTTCCCATCTACCACCCACCTCTTCCCTGTGAATGCAGAAAACTGCTGCAGAGAACCTCATATATCTATAGTCTGTTTCCAGACTTCTGTTCACAGAAAAAACCCCTCATGTCTAAAAGCTGCTGAGCTGTGGCCTCAGCAGCAGCATTTGATTGATAGATGGTTCATTCTCCCACTGAGCTATTCATCAGTGCTTATGCACCTCGTGGTGGTGATGCCCAGAGGGTGTGCATGTGTCTCCCTGCATTCGGGTCAAGCCCTTCAACTTCTGAGATAAGATAATTTACCTCCCTTCATCTAGTTTTGAGAGATTCAGAGTGCACAGCTGGGGTTATGACAGTAGCAGACAGCTGCCTTGCTCTTCCTTTTAAGTTCTCTTTGCAGCTTTTGTCTTGGCTGGTTTGCCTGGGTCCTTTAAGTTGTTTTGTTAACAAAGAATGACAAAAATCAATACAGGAAGAGGGAAATCGAGTGAAAAGTGAGGGTTTGCAGTCGTTGCTGCTATGGTAGAATGATTTGGGTTGGAAAGCACCTTAAAGCTCATCTCATTCCACATCCCAGCCAGGGGCAGGAACACCTTGCACTGGACCAGGTTGCTCCAAGCCCCATCCAACCTAGGTTCAGACTTTTGGGGCTGGGGCACCCACAGCTCCTCTGGCACTTTGCAAATTCCTCACCATTCACAGCAAAGAATGGCGTTGTTATGTAATAATGCTAACAAAATTGTTCTAGAAATTTTGTGCTGCACCCAGAACATGTCATTGCATTGATATTAATAGCCAGCTTCTAGTGCATTGCTTTGAGATGTACAGCTCAGGGAAAGCCTTTGATGAATCACTCTGAGCATAGACAACGATCTTTTCAGGACAAAGGTCACAGCAGTGTAAGAATGAGAAACCTACTCACAGCCAAATTTTTAAAGGCAAAAATTAATTTTTGTAATAGTTTTCAAACAATTTTTCGTGTATTTTCATTTTCAATGATGTGTGAATATACTGTGAGACCTCTGGGTGAGGGAGTAGATCTACATGGCCAGCCTCAGTGGTCCAAAACGGGGAACTTATCACTGAAATGTCAAAGAATTGGCTGACTCTGAATTTTTGATTTCTTTTTAATTATTCCTATGCTACTCTAAGAAGGAACCAAAGATACCAGTGTTTGTCATCAAATTTTCAGTTAGTTAAAGTTGCTGAGATCCCTTTTAGCCATTATATTGTGTATGCTTTATACGACCAAATGGTCCACATTCAAAAAATTTACATTCTGAGAAAAATAAGAGCCTTTGGCTAGAAAAGTGAATATATACCAAAAGGTGAAGGCAGCCCATTTGTGCTGTCAGTTTCTCTTGGAACTGATTGGAAAATGCAGTGGCAACATCTCCTTGTTTCCCTGCAAGTGACTTAAATATACGCATTGATGAAGGCAGCAGAATTACTCATGTTTTGTATTAAGAATAATTAAGTATGCTTAATTGAAATATATTTAATTAAGCATAATTAGGTAAATGTCCTTATTAAACTGAAAATGCTTTTGTATCTGACTGATCAAAGTTGAGAGCCAAATTATCAAGACCCTTATACTTCTGTACCTTTAATTAGCTGCTTAACCAAATAATTTAAAACAAAGTCTGATTTATCAGAGCAAAAGGGTTTTTTTTTTTAATTTAGAATTGCATAATTTCGGTACTTTTCAGATTTATAGGTTTACAAAATAAACAATTTCTTACAGACTTTAAGTGAGTTCTGCGGAGTGTGAACTAAATAAAAACCATTAGAAAAACAGATTTTAAAAAAGAAGATGAGGACTTGAGCCTTCCATTTCCTGTGGCTGTAGTAGATGTACTTTGTTGCTGGCTGCAGGACTAGCCCCAGCAACAGGTTATGATGTCACTTAGCTGACTTGAACATTTGACATGGTTAATAAATGGCTTTGGTTCTAATTTTTTTAGGTAGTGGCACATGTGGCACATCATATGGGACTACCAAGGGACTGGGGATATTGTGGCATGCAGAAGTGGCCGAGTGCTTTCATCACCTCTAGTCTGTGGATAAAGGATTTCAGTGTCCCTCATTGTCAGTCCTGTATCTTTTCTGGGAATTTTTTCTGCATTTGCCAGCTGACAGTTCAACTGTAATAAATGGTTCTGCATATGTAGGAAGAGCCTCTTGGGAAAAAAATAGGATAATGATAAACACTCAATATTTTAACAAGAAGATCCTACAATGTTTCCTTTTTATCCCATTTGAAGTGTGAGATGGAAAAACATGTTGGCTCTTCAGGAAGGTGTGGATTTGCAAAACATAAAGATTTGTTTTCCATTGTTGTTGATGATGATAATAATAAATAATAGCAGCTCATGTGTGGAAAGTAAGAAGCCCATTAGAACTAAGTGAACTTGCTAAAAAGATTCCCACAAGCTTCCAGTATGAAACACTCCAATCCAAGTGACAAAATCAGGAGTGAAGGTAAGGTGTCAGCAATTACTCCAGAAGTAATTACTCCAAAGTAAAAGACTTTGGAGTCTTTTACTTGTCTGATGCTTGTGCATTGCCTGCTGGAGGGGGCAAGTGGGTGACCAGTGAAGCTGGACTGCAGGGTGAGCCCTGAGTGATTTGTTCAGGGGCCTCCTGCCCTGACACCCCACCTCCAGCCTGTGCAGGGTGATCACATGCTGCCTGATGCTGGCCCTTAAGGGTTGGCTGTCACTCCACCAGCACATGCTGCCAAGAACCCAACATGCTCCAGCATCCAGATCATCAATGAAATAATAGTTTTCTTCACTTGTATATAGACAAGACTAGAAAAATGGAGACCTGGTCACCTAGTGAAATGGTAGAATTTTACCAGTGCTTTGCTCTTTTCTTGCAGGGTTTTTTCCCAGCAAAGCAATGAAGCCTGCGTGCCATTTGACTGTTTTTAATTAACCTGGTCTTTTTTCTCTCAGTTCTGCCATTCTACATTCATCTCTCTATACAAAAACACTTGCCCTACAAACTCAAACAATTCCTGTGTCAGGGAGGTGAGTGGTTCACACTCCTTACGGAATAACATCGGAAAGGAAAGCATGAGAATTATTGTAAGAAGGTAGGACTTGTGTGCATAGCTCTGTGGCATAGCTGCTCAACCCAAACCCTGCCAAGTTTTGCTCATTTTGGGACATGGACTATATTCCTGTTTCCCAGAGATGGATGGGTGTGCATTTGTTCTATTGCTGGAGGAAGAGTACAGAGAGGGAGCATCCACAGCAGTCTCTCTAAACCATCACCTCACAGAAAATTTCAAAATTTAGAGGTATTTCTGCAGGTAAAATTTCCAGTTTTTAGATTATTTATAAGTAGCACAAAGCAGATGCTTTGAAAGAAAGCATCTTTCAAATGATGAAAAGAAAAGGGGAGAAAAAAAAAAAAAGGAAAGAAGAACCTGGTCTTCAATATTTTTATAAAGCTTTTTGTCACCACTTCCCTGTCACCACCGCCTCCCTGAGGCTACAAAGGACATAGTGCCAACTGTGGTACCCCAGGGTCCTCTGGCTAAAGTAGAAGACAGGTCGTGGGTTGAATGAAACTACTCTTGTAGGAGACTTTTCCTGAAATCATACAATATTGCTATAGGAGTTTCAGTAATCATTTTGGTGTCTATCCTTGCTGCCCATGCAATTTTCTGTTAAACTGGATCCTACTGACCCACAACAGAATTTCAAAATATGGCTGAAGAAGAAATTCTTCTTTGTGTTAGTATTCTTGGGTCTTTTCTTTACAAATAAATTGTTGGGAATACATATTTTGTATGAATATGTGTGATCTGTTTAGAAATGAAGACAGCTTAAAACCTCGTCTGGCTTTGTGATTTTTTCTTTTGGGGGTAAGAAAGCCTGCAAACTTTTTCTCTCAAACCTCAAAGAATTATGGTTGCAACAACTAACATAAACTACTGTGCATTTTGACAGAATCAGGCTGCAATTTTTTTTTTTTTTTACACTTGGTAAAACTGTTGCTCTGGCTGAAGGAAGGAGAAGTTTTAGCAGTTGTGCAGTCTGCTGACACCCACAAGGGACATATCTCACACAGCCCTTGTTTGCCTAATTGATAAAATGAAGCCTTCATTCTCAAGAAAAAATTGCAAAATAATGAAAAATATTAGTGGGCTCAGCCCTGGTGGCCATGTATGCCCTGACAGAATACTTTCAAGCCATTGCCAGGAGCAGGAAATTCTGACATGACAGACCTTTCCCATGAACTTCCCCAACCTGCACTTTTACCAAAACAGAAAGCCTCCCAGGGCCTGGGGATGCCAGCACAGCTCCCTTTAGTTCACACAATGTTTGATGCTCTGCCAGGCAGCTTTCCATGAGCTCTCTCCTCTCTGTGGAAAGGAGCTGCCATACCTGCAAAAAGCCCAGGGTTTTTCCCAGGCAAACTCATTGTATCTGTCTTGACAAACACAGCAGAAAAGTGCTTTTTGGAAAGCCCCAGGTGCTCTCAATGACTGAAGCACAAGAGTAAAGCAACAGTTGAAAAATCCCTGCACAGAACTGTATTGGGTGGTTTGAATTAACAAGTTAAACTTCCATAAAACTGAATGACCCTGGATTATAATAAGCCAGATGTCTGTGTCATTTTGCACACACATCTCTTGCCACCAAAAAAAAAAGAAAAAAACCCATTCACATCCAGTCCCCCCTTATTAATTTAATCAGTAGCCATAGTGGTAGTTTTCTGAAAACGTGGTTGTTAACTTTTGACTAAATCACAATAAAGTTGGTGATTTTTCTAAAACACCATTTGAATATTTACAATTCCTTTTGGAATCATATAGTCTGTAGTATTTATTATTAGAAGATTGATTAAGAATATCTATACTTCTGTTATGAAACTAAATATGCAGGAAACTATATTTATTATCCTAGTACAATAAATATTTTTTTAAGTGTTTATTTTGCATTTAAAATATTTAAGCATCTTCCTGACATCTGCTAAAGTGCTTTGGAGCTGTCAGCTTCAAAATGCTGCAAAATGTTGTAATTATCTATAAAGTGAAAGCAAATTGGAAATATATGTAACAATTATGATTTAATTATATTAGTCTGCCATTATTAAAGTGGACCTTGGAAAGAAAGGGGCAGGACAGTTTGTGTGTTTATAATCATTTAAGGGGAAAACATAGAAGAAAAAGAAAAAAAATGCAAAATGTCTTTTACATCTGTATTTCATATTGAATTTAATAAATCACACTTGTGGGAGAAAAATGCAGGGGTTTATGTCACAATTTTTCTCATTTAAGTGTCATTTTTACAAGGCATCCATTGTGTAGCAGGTCCTCTTTTAAAAATAGCAATGCAAACGCTGGGATAATTGCACTCCATAAACTGTCCTGGATTTCTAAACAGAAAAAAGAAAAACGAATTAGTAACTCAAACACAATTTAGTATGGATATGTAATACATGCAACTAAGTAGCACTCCATGTTGGGTGGGGGTGATAGCTATCACTATTGAATTATTCAGGCCTTTTTTTCTACAAAATATTTTAATATTTTAATCTGCTTGAGTAAAAAACTTTCTGTAGAGGAAAATAGAACCTGCTGTCTTAATATTTACAACCATTAATGTGATGCCTCACATTAAAAACTTTTCATTTACAGCTCCTTCAGCTTCAAGTGAAGTGAAGGAAGAGATGAGTGAAAGCATCTGCTTTGAAGCAAATAATAGTAGCATTTTGGTGATTTCTCTATCAGGTCAATACTGATAGGGCTTTTCAGACCCGACCCCTCCTGGCGAGGAAGGATGTTTCTGAGCTTCTGTGAGGCCGTATCAAAACCAGGCAGCGACCTCACGGTGTAGTTAGTCCTCCGTCCTCCTCCTTGCCTCCAGCTTTTCTTCGGTAGTTGTTTTTTTGTTACTTTTTTTTTGTTTAGATTTTTTCTGTTGTGGTTTGTTTGTTTGTTGTTTTTCTTTGTTCTGAAAAGGTTAAGAGCACTGTGCCCAGGCATATGTGGGCAAGAATAAGATACGTTATAAGCAATATAGGAGCCTGCAAAAATTAGTCACAAGCTAGAGAAGCAGGATGAAACTTGGGAAGAAATAGGGAGCAGAACTTGCAAAAACGAAGGACAGGGCTTACTAAAACCAGCGAAGAAATCGCTGACAAGAGACTGTGTATGCCTAGGGGAGAAAGGTGAAAAGGGCACGGCGAGGAAGACGTTCAGCCTTCATCCAAAGACCGCCGAGGGAGCCGCGGAGCCGCCCTCAGCGCCGCCACCAGGGTGCACCGCGCCCGCCTGCCGCCTGTGCTAACGAGTACTAAGAAATGGTTTGCAAAACCACACCTTGTCCGAGAAAAACAACGAACGTGCATAAAATGTAGCCATATATTGTAATCTGCTATGTACCTGTGTGTGCGCTGTTTGGGGGAGATACCGCCACGCACCCAGCGCACTGAACAAAGCAAATACGCACTTCTTGGACTTTGTGCCGCAAGTCTCTTGGCCCAGTTAGAGGCGATTCAGTTCCTTTCCCTTTAGCTGGGTTTGGGAGAGAGGCTGGAGGCTTTTAGGTTTGTCTCCTTTTTTTGCCTTTTGTTTCGGGAGGGGGGGTGGTAGTTTTGAGGGATTGTTGTGGGGCTTTTTTGTTTTCTTTTTAATTTGTTTTGGCTTTTTAAAGATTTTTTTTAAAAATTTGTTTCGAAAGAAAACGCTCAGCTGAAGAAGTGGCCAGGAAGCCTCGGGGAGGCAGATCCCCGAGGGATCCCCCTCCGCCCCCTCTTTCTCCACTGGCTGCAGCCACTCTGGACAGGCGCTGCCCTCTCAGGGGACATCCCAAATGCTTCTGTCCGCAGGGTTTCTGGAGGATTTTTGGGGGACCAGCAGAGCTAAGGGAAGGTGGTGTGTGTGTGCATGTGTGAGATGCTGTGCTCGCTCCCTCCCGCGCCCCTTCGTACCGCTCCAGTTGCGCGGAGAGGCTGAGACAGGCAGATCCTTCCCTTTGCAGCGGGTTTGGTTTTTTTTGGTTTCGGGGTGTTTGTTTGTTTGTTTGTTTTAAAGAAAAATAGATAAAATAACAAAATAAAAAAGTAGAAGAAAGAGTGAAAAAAAAGAAAAGAAAAAAGGGGGGGAAGAAAGGAGAGAAAAGAGAGGATGAGGGACTAAAAGGGATGGTTGGAGAAGATAAGGAAGGTGTTTTCTAGGCTAATTCCCTTCAGTGTGAGGGGGAGAAGGTATCCACAGAGACAGAAAACCCTCTCCTAATTTTACCCTGTAAGGACCTTCATGACAGAAAGAAATTTAAGGGGGGCAGAGGGCGCCCCGGGACCCTCTTGCCCAGCAAAATCCCGGGGATGGGGGCGGAGAAGGAAAGGAAGGTCCGTGGTGCCCTGTGCCCTGTGCCCTGTGGAGGGAGGACAGGGATGATCCTGGCCATAAACAACTTTGAAATTTTCCTCTTTTTTTGCCTACCAGTAAGTGCACATGTCCTGGGAGCCACGCAAGAGAAGGACAGGGTGGAAGGAGAAGCTGGAAGGAAGGGGTAAAACCCCGCGCTTTTCCCCCTTTGCAAGGAAGGAGTTGGATGTATTTTGCCCTTTATGTCTGGTAAGTGTTGCAGGACCATCTGGCAATAATTACTGAATTATTTATCAAAACCTGTTTTTTTCACGTATCAGCTTGATACTTCCTTCCTTACTTTTTACAATGATGATCAGAGTCTGAGAATAATTCCTCTACATCACAAATGCTTTTCTGTATTTTCAATGTTTCTGGTCTGGTCTTTACAAGCATTTTGCAGTCCTAAAAAGGTGGAGTTGATTTTTATTTCTTTGGGGTCTTAATACATTCTTCCCCCACATGGTTCATGTGGTATGTGACATAAACCAGCAGAAATAGTGAAGCATCAGAAGTGTTTCTGTATGACACATGCACAGCAGATCTTCTGGAAGCCTCAGTGTGACAAGATGACACTCCATGTTGCTCTGCAGAAAGTAAAATTAGATTTCAGTGTTTTATAAGACTTACTCTCTCAGAGTCTTCCAATAACCATGAGGGTACCCAAACCAGAGAGAAATAACATCCCAGCATGTAAAAGAAGCCTCGTCTGCACATGAATTGACATTTCAGTTTTCAATTTATAGACAGTAAACATGATGCTAAGGAATTTGAAGCTTTTACTTCTAAGCTGCACTAAACCACTAAACCAGCAGGACAGCTTTTTTTTTCTTCAATGCCACAGCAGTGAAATAGTGAAAGTCAAGGTTTATGTGTAGCCTAACCAAGTAAGGAAAGTCCCAGAACGAGGTTGCTATCAGGAATTAAATGTAGAGGTTCCTTTAGTTTGTGTAAAATTTTCTGTGCCATTTGAAATGGTATTTGGAGAAAAAGTAGGATGGTTTGCAGTTTTAATGTTGAAATACAACTCTGGTTTGCTTTGTTAAATTCAAACAAGCATTCCAAATTAATAATATTTAAAAACAAGAGTATTCCTCCATTTACTCTAATATCAACTTAAGAATAGGGATAACAATGCCTACAGTTTTCTCTTTCTAGCATTAAAATGTTCAGCAGTTATAAAAATATAGGTCACTTCATGTTATCTTCTAAATGGACAATGTTATTGCATCCTAATCCAACACGATAAATGTGGAAGTGATGTTGAAGCCCTGTTATGCTGCAGGCTGATCCAAGTCTGATATCCAAACGGAGCAAAACCAGCAGGACTCACAGAGGGTTTTTCACATATATGTGTCTCCTTTCAGCTGCTGTCTTTATTCTGCTGTGGCTGCTTGTGGGAGATAGCTACAGTTTGCTTACCATGCCCACCTTCCCAAGCAGAACCTCTGCCTTGCCTCAACAGGAGCTTTTTCCAAAATCCCCCTTTCCTGTAGCAGGCCTAACTCCAAGCCTTCACTCTTGCCCACCTTCTTCCTCTTTGAATGCTCTCTGCCATGATGGATGGTGCCAAGGTTGGCCCCTCTAGTGACGACACCAATTGTTTCAGATTAGTAGGCAGTGATATCTGCTCAGAAGAGTTGTAGAGATATACCCTCATGGCCAACAATCTTTTACCCCATCATGGGAGCTCCATTGCCTCTTTCTCCTTTTCAGCCATCCACTGCACAGCTGGGAGGAGACAGTACTCAATATGCCTTTGTCACTGTTCTACTGGTGGATTGAGACAAGAAGGTATTAGAGCGACAAAGAAAAAATAGATGAAGACAAGCCCTCATGAGGCCCTGAGGAATATCAAAGTGATGAAGAACACCAGGGACTGCTCCTACTGTGGTAATGAAAACAGTAGGTATTCTGCAGCCCTGAGTATTCCTGACCCTATTCCTTTCTATGCGTAAGGGGTTGTCTTCCCTTCTAACATTGCTCCCCCTCTCCTGTATCACCTTTTCTCCTTCTGGCTCTATCTTGTCTCTGGCCATACCCTTGCATTTCTTCCATCTTATCTACTCAGATGTTTTTAATCTGCAAAAGCTCATTTCCACCTCTGACTACCTGCTTAAAATCTCCCTTTCTCCCCCCAGGTCTCTCTGATTTTTCTTGATGTTTTATTAACTGCCTGCAAGAAGCACTGGCAACATCTGAAAGGCACTCTCTGCCTCTTGTCTCTCCCTACTTGTTTACTGCCCTTTCTGATGTCAGCCCCTGCTGTACTTGGAGATTTCCAAAGCCCCTCCAATTCAGATTCCATCACTCAGCCTCTTGGCCCACCCACCTCTGTTGGATTTCTTCTTCCCGTCTCCTACTGATCCCATTTCTGGAGTCTGTTTTTGTGCTGCTCTTGGCATTCAGGAGCCTGGCATCCTACATCTCCTAAATGATGATAAGAGCTAATTTGTCCCCACTTACACTGTCTCCCCCCCTTGTATTGTCTACAGCATCTGTGGCCTCATTGTTTAATCTCAACGTCCCAAATTGTTCCTTCCTCCCTGGCCACTTCTTTAGTACCTGGTCTGAATATTAAATATTTTCTCCCTAACAAAAACTCTCCTATCATTTTTCTTTTCTTTATGAAGAATAGATTATATTTTGTTTAGTTGTATAGTTTTGAAGCAAAATGGGATGTGGAAAGGTAGCATTGACCTGTCCACTGTATATTGTATTTTTACTTATTAACTTTATTAATGTCACTTTTCAGATTTACACTATTGCAATTTTAAATACTTTGTCATCATTTATGCCTTGAACCTGGCCGCAAAAAGTTGTGTAAGAATGGATATTTCTGCTTTTTTCTGTAACTGTGTAAAGGACTGTGAACCCAACCCCTCTCTATCTTTTCCCACAGTATTTGTTGGTCAAATAAGAGATTTTAAACTTTTCTTAAAGCCTTGTTTTTCTGCATTTGAAAGTGCTCTTCACAGGTACAGCATAATGACTTTCCAATTGTGTTCACATCCACTCAAATTGGTGGCACTAGGTTGAGGTTTCCAGCACAGTTTTTGTGGCTGTTACCTGTTTTCTGCTGATATGAATTATATTTGTCTGAGATCTGTCTTTCAAAACTCTGTACGTCTAAGTGCTGAGGCTTTCTGCTGCAGATGTGTGGCAGAGAGACCTCAGAAGCCAAAGGGTAATGGTTTGTAACTCTGCATTTGCCACTTGTGAACTCCGGAGAGAGTCACTAGCTCAGAAAAATATATTTCAAAAATTTAAAGCCCAAATAAAAACAGCCTGTGGCACTGAAATGATGGGCTTTTGAGTAAATGATTGTTTTGTTTCAGTTTTTACATTCACTTTTTAGAAAAACTAGATTAATATATCTGTGTTTTGTGAAGTGCCTTCATTTTTCACAATAACTGAGAAGTAAAAAGTTAGGATTTGCAAATAATAAAACTAGAAATTATGTAAGAACAACCTATTTCCTCATTTTTTTAATATGTTGTAATATTGTGTTAAACTTTTGTCATTTATTTTTTTCCTGGAGAGGGATGGGAGGGGGAAACATCACTGGATATCTAGTTGTTTGGTTTTATCTGTGCAGCTGAATTAGTTCTCATTTTAAATCACTGTATTTGTGCTTTCACTGCTCGTAACATGAGCAGAGCCCTTCACATATTACTGCTTTTTAATCAGTGTTGGGCCATCTGTTACTTAATATCTTCTATTGTTTTTTTAAAAATAAACTCAGCACAGAACAGCTGCACTGTGCATCTTTATATATATTTTTCTCCCTACAATTTCTAGCAGTGTGGTATGGCTTGGGTTGGGTTGGGTTTTTTAAGGCTGTTTCATAGGATCTGATACATAACAATGGTGGCATGGCTGTGGTGCTAACATATGCCTCAGAAATGGAGGAAAACTGTGTGCAATCCTAACAGCAAGGGGCTGGAAAATCTTCAGGAATTGATGAAGCATTATGAAGACATTTTCCAGCTGAAATGAAAAAGGAAGTTCTGCCTGCACACCTGACGAAGTCAGATGGACAAGTATATAGACACTTCTCTGTAGAGCACTCATACTGAGTGAGTATGACACATTTCAATAACCAAAATGCTATAATTGTTTCCTCCAGAAAGGGCGTATTTGGGATATTTTTTAGCAGGCACAACTTGCGTGTTGTTGCTAGGTAAGCTCAAAGTTGACTTTTGCTGGGAGAAAGCTGCTGAAGGCTTAGAATTCCAAGGCAAATTCAGTCCTGTGACTCAACTGGAAATTTCAGTTTTAAACCTTCTGGTAGTCTGGGTGAGATTGAAGTGTTTGTTTACTCCTTGTGGACCTGAAGCCAAAAGACAAAGCTTACCCTTACTCATGCATTATTGGCTAATATGGTAGATTTCTATGCTGGCAAGGTTTATCTGGCCACTGCTTTTACAGCTATTGATAGCTCCCAGTAGGAGGTAAAATATGAATCACAGAATCTCAGAATCATTTGGGTTGGAAGGGATCTTAAAGGTCATCTAGCTCAAATTCCTCTGCTATGGGCACTTTCAACTAGACCAGGTTGCTCAGGTCCCCATCCAGCCTGGCCTGTAACATTTCCAGGGACTGTTCTGCTTAGTTTGGAAGGGGACCCCTGGAGTAACATGCAGACAGGCAGTGGGTAACTTCACTGGATAAGTAAGGACAGAGCATCTCTTAATACAGAGCATCTCTTAATCAGAGAGGCTCTGATCCCTCTAGCCTCTGCTCCTTGTGATATTCAGTCTTCTTCAGCAGCGGTGTAGCCATAGGTCCATTTTGCCTGTAACATAACCCATGGACAGCTCTTTCACTGTGCTTGTGGGGGAAGGCTGGCAAGTACCTCTGCCTCCCTTCTCACTCTGCAGGTATCACATTTTGTCTTAGTACATCCTAATGATTACTACAATCATTAGGATCCCAATGCATAAGCTTGAGGAAATTATCTTATCTTCAAGAGAGTATCCAAGGAAAGCCTACTTTTATAAGGGTGTTCCCATCAACTGTCTCTCACCGAAGATCCATTATTAATCCTATAAAAAGGTGTAAGCAGCATCAATCACACAGCTTGCATAGTATCTGACTGTAAATTATGACAATACCTTATGAATAAGAGAATGATGACAATAACAATTATGATAAGAAAGCTCAAGACACAGCACCAGTAAGGTGAGTGCCTCCAGTAAACCTGCCAGACTTGTTTCCATCATGAAAGGGTGGCTTATTCCCCCTCGCCAAGTTCACTGTGTCTGTCAGGAACTTCTGAACGACCAACTAACAGGGCTGAGAGCAGCAGCTGCCCATCAGCTTTGGGATGCAGGGCTGGGACAGAAGTTTCTGTGATGCAGAAGCTGCAAGCATCCTCCCACACACAGGCACCCCAGTGAGCTGTTCCTCCTCTGCCCTCTGTAAGTCACAACCAGGAGTAAACCACTGTCACTGAGATTAAAAACTCATTTCCTTTGGTCTCTCCACTATGAAATTATCTCAGTGCCAAATTGCATTCTATGGCAAAGTCGATTTCATTTTTCAAAATGAGAAAGATTTAAGTACATTGTTGTTCCTGCATTCCTGGCATTGGAGGTAGCCTAGGAGCTCCCACTGCTCAGTGGGATACAGTAGCACGCAGTCCTGGTGCACATTCATCTGAATAACCCAGTGGTGATGCATTCCACTTGCAGATGGTTTAGCTAAACTCATGGTTCTCATGTCCCTCTAATTGCAGTAATGACTAAGCTCCTTCCCTCCCCATTTATGCCAAAACGGGATAAAGATCCTACCCTCAGCATGCCCATGGGAAAAATAAGGAAAAGGAAATGAAAAAGGGAAAGGAAAAGGAAAAAGGAAAAGGAAAAAGGAAAAGGAGGAAGAAGAAGAAGAAGAAGAAGAAGAAGAAGAAGAAGAAGAAGAAGAAGAAGAAGAAGAAGAAGAAGAAGAAGAAGAAGAAGAAGAAGAAGAAGAAGAAGAAGAAGAAGAAGAAGAAGAAGAAGAAGAAGAAGAAGAAGAAGAAGAAGAAGAAGAAGAAGAAGAAGAAGAAAAAGGAGGAGAAGGAGAAGGAGAAGAAGAAGAAGGAGAAGAAGAAGGAGAAGAAGGAGAAGAAGGAGAAGAAAAAGACAAAGAAAAAGAGGCCATAAATTTTTTTATTTGCTTTCTTTTGGGCAGCCCTCATTGGCCAGTAGCTTTCAGTGTTCACTGGAGATGAGCAGCTGAACCTATTTGCATGGGATTTGTAGCCTGCACCTTGTGAACTTGTAATGACTGGAAAAACAAGGTTATGTTCAAAAGCACATTTTCACATCTTTTTTTGGTGTTTTTGAAAATTTCACACAATATTTTGCAGACCCTTTCTTTCTTACTCTGTGGAGTCATAGTGTCATAGAATGGTTTGGGTTTGAAGAGACCTTACAGGTTATTTAGTTCCAATTCCCTGCCATGGACAGAATTCAGTGGCATTGAGTATTTTTCTTTAACTGAAAGTGGTGTCATTTCATTAATTTAAAAGTAAAATTAAATATTTTTTCCCAGTTTGTTTTACATTGTTTTGCTTTTCCTATTACCCCATGGTCCAGGCCCCCCCCCTCCCTTTTTAATTTTTTTTTTTCCCCTGGGGAAATTAGTGAAAAACACAGAAAATAATTCTGAAGTAACAAAACACCACACTGAGGTCATTGTTTGGTGAAACATTTGAAGCTTCAGTGAATTAGTCCAGCACTTTCAGAGCGGAAAACAGTCCTTTGAACACTTGTGTTGTATTTATTTTTACTGAAAAAGAAAGTGGATTTGGTTTTTGGCTAGAGAGTTTTTAATTGTTGATGTGTCATTCTGCATGTCAATATTCTACAAGAAAAGGAAATGTTTCCTTTTATAACAGCATGTGTTACCAATGCCGTTCCCACAAACATGTCTTTTCAGGTTCACAACAGTATTGTGGTACTAGATTCACTGTCTCTGCCATGCAAAATTAATCTAAGTTTACCCATATAGAGGTAGAACACAGCTGACACAGACTCCTTAGTTACTTTGTTCTAACATATTGAAAAGGACCTTAAATTGTGGATAAGCAAATTTCATTTTCTTCCTTTTTACACAGTCAAAACTCGGTAAGACTTCATTTAAAAGAATTAGTATAAATAGCTCCTCTTTCGCATTCCATACTTACTATTCAAAATCATATTTTACACTTTTTTTTCTAAAAGGCTGTTCACATTTAGATAATAAAAGTTCACTAAATAATCATGTCCCAGCTTGATGTCTCAATGACTGTAATTTGTGATGAAAAAGAAATGACTCATTTCATTAAGCCTGTTGCCACTGACTGGCTAACAAGATAGTAAATATTATTGCTAATGCAACATAGAATGGTGATATTAGGAAGATAACAACATTGAGAAGCACAAATACAATGTAGAGGCTGTCTAGTACCTGGCCAAGAGGTAATCTCAGTCCTGAAATCAATCAAATAAAAACAAAAAAAAAGGGGGAGAGGAGAGGAGAGGAGAGGAGAGGAGAGGAGAGGAGAGGAGAGGAGAGGAGAGGAGAGGAGAGAGGAGAGGAGAGGAGAGGAGAGGAGAGGAGAGGAGAGGAGAGGAGAGGAGAGGAGAGGAGAGGAGAGGAGAGGAGAGGAGAGGAGAGGAGAGGAGAGGAGAGGAGAGGAGAGGAGAGGAGAGGAGAGGAGAGGAGAGGAGAGGAGAGGAGAGGAGAGGAGAGGAGAGGAGAGGAGAGGAGAGGAGAGGAGAGGAGAGGAGAGGAGAGGAGAGGAGAGGAGAGGAGAGGAGAGGAGAGGAGAGGAGAGGAGAGGAGAGGAGAGGAGAGGAGAGGAGAGGAGAGGAGAGGAGAGGAGAGGAGAGGAGAGGAGAGGAGAGGAGAGGAGAGGAGAGGAGAGGAGAGTCACTTCTAAGTCACAAGTCACTTCGAACACTTGCACAAAAAATTTAATTTCTTTCTTCTCATTATCGTTGAGCATCTATTTTCCTGTGGTTTGTAAAAGGCTTTGAAAGTCTCCAGCATTTTATTTGTTATCAAATGCTACTTTAGGAAGAGAGGAAATCATTCCTTGAAAAAGCAAATTTCAGTGCAAAACCTGATGTTTCTTTCCACTTGAATTTTATTTTCCTTTTTGACCACTCGGCGAAATATAAAAAAAAGACAGTCATAGGGAGAGAAACCATTAGGAACTATTTTCAAAACTTGTGGTAGGAAAAGACCTGGAGTGCCTGACAGATAGGCATATTTTTTTCCAACCTGTTATTTGTTTGAAATTAATATGGTGACTGGATTGAGGTTTCTGTGCCTCCAAACCTGGATAGTGAACTCCTTGAGGCTGGGTAAAGAGCCATCACACTGCGCACACTGGTTATGCTACACACCACAATTTTTACAGTAAATAGTAAGAGATACTAAGAAATTTCTCCTCCTCCAAAGGGAGTGACTTTTCTCCTGCTAAATTTGGATACTTATCATACTGATCCGCTTATTTGCCACTGCCAGTCTTAAGTACTGCAGATCTTTGTACCTGTGCATGAAAGCCCTACCCTCGAGAAAGCCATGGCCAAACAACAGCAAGTTACTCAGCTGCAGAAGTGACAGTTCTCATTCCCAGGTCAAGCACAAAATTTCTTCCTTGGTCCCTTCAGGGAGGGCTGGAGAAGCACCCATTGCCCAGCCATCCTCCTCCTACATTGCAGCTTTGCTCTACTGGGACACTGCAGGCACAAGTCCCATCCTCCAAGAGAAGAGAGGTGGATATCATCTTTTAGATGTATGTTTAACAACTTTTGAAATGCATACTCCAGCTGACTGCATTAACTGTTGTGGGAAATGGGAGACACAGCCTCCCATAAACTAGAAAGACAGAATACATTCAGATTTTTAACAAATCAAATTTTTTTTTCCCTGAAGTAGGAGATATGCTACATGGGAAATAACATATAATGCAGTTCCTTTGCAATTTGGCTGGTTTTAAACCATTATGCTCATTAGAAAAAGAAATCCTCATATCTCCTAAGCTATTCAGTATTCCTGCAGAATTTCTTAGATATCCTTTAGAATTATTTGGGTTAGAAGGGCCCTTTAAGATCATCACAGTTTTCTCTTTTTTGAATCTAGGGCAAATTGTAAAGACAAATATCCCTGTGTTCACTGAAAAGTTATTATCTATGAAGTTTTGCAGGTAGATGTGCTAGATCAGCTTCTTACATGTGACTCTTGTGCAATAAAATACTGGATCTGTTATTTGGAAGCTCACAGCTGTAGTTTTTTTCTATTTCTCACCATTTAATAGGAAAAAGCGTATTTTTTAAAATTTGGTTTAACTAAAATTGAATAGTTCTTCTCCCAAAGGAGATTGAGAAAAAAAAAAGAACTATCATATGTTCATACCTTTTCATATCAAATCTAAAATTATTAATGCTGTCACTCTGAAACACATCCAACCTCCTCATATTTTGTGTGCATATTTTAGAAAGACATCTAATAAATAAATAAAAAAAAAAAAACTGTGCAATGAAGACATCAAAAACTGTATCAGTACTAAGGAATTATGAAATGATTGTTGTGATACAATTCCTGTTAATTATATTACTATATTAACTTCTATGCAACGCAAGACACATACTTATTCTGTACACTTTTCCAAGAAATAGAAAGAATATCCTTGCCTACTATCATATATATTCTGAGTTACCTCCACAGAGAAGGAGAAAAAAGATGAGTACAAATCTCCTGTAGAGATTTCTGGATTATTTCATGGCATTTAAAATTCAATTCCTTTGCATTTTCTTTAGATCATCTCCTGTTCAGCCATGATGCCTACTAACACTAAAGCCACCTGTTCCTTAAATTAAAGAGAAGCATGGCAACAAGTGTGGGTAAGATTTGTGGGTATAGCATCACAGCACGTCTTAGTCTTGATGCAGGCTTTATTTAGACAATGTCCCTTTCTGATGCATCTAACCTCAGTGCAATCCAACAGGACCACGTGGGATTCCAGTGTATTACTTGGAAACACTTAAATAATTTTCTTCCAAATAAAAAGTCAGGAAAAATAACATCTCATTAAAAATTAAAATTTCAGAAACCTGGAAAAAAATTCATATTTTTGAGCCACCATCACATTTTAATCTCTTTTCCCCAAACTACACATTTTCAGCAAGGATCATGTGAGGTGTTAACTGGTTGACCTTTTACTTCCATGAGGATATGTTTACCCAAGACATTGGAAGGCTTTGTCCTGCTTTAATACAGAGTTCTAAGTCAGACCTTCATCTTTCTAAATGATTATAAAATATTTCTACATTGTATCCAAATATTGTTTCCAAATATGAATGCTTAACATGTAAAGTGAACTTACGAGATAATTTTCTTCTGTTAAAATCAGAAAAAGTTTTGTAATTGATTGCCATAGAATCTTATCTTGGATATTTAAAGATGCAAGTTAATACAGCTCTGAGCAACCTCACTAGGAATTCAGCCATTACAGAAAATCTTAAAACAGCAATATTCTTAAAACAGCAGGTTGGAAAGTAAATTATGATTATATTTGAGCATAACCCAAATTCTGAAATTTTTATTTGCCCACAGTTGAGGCACCTGAACTCCAGCTAAGAGAGCACTAGGTTTCAACACCATTATCTCAATGAAGAGATTGAAAACTGTTGTGAGAATTTTCGGTCAGCAGTACCTGACACTAGTGTCTCTGCATCAAAAATTTTGCTAATGCTTGTGTGCCAGGCATTGCTTCAGTTTGCTAACATTTCTGGATGTGTTTGCTTTGTAATCCTGACAAATCCAAAACAACCTCTAGAACTCAGAGCAGAATCTTGAATCTATGTATTTTTGAATCAAAAAAATCAGAGAATCATACAATTGTTTGGCTTGTAAGGGTCCTTAAAGACCATGTAGCTATAACCCTCTGCCCTGGATGGGGACACCTTCTATTAGACCGGGTTGTTCCAAGCCCTGTTCAGCATGGTCTCAAACACTTCCAAGGAGGCAGCATCCACAGCTTTTTCTGGGTGATGTGTGCCAGTGCTTCACCATCCTCACAACAAAGAACATCCTCCTAATATCTAATCTAAACCTGATCTCTGTCCATTTGAAGTCACTCCCCCTTGTTCTATCACTCCATGCCTTTGTCAAAAGTCTCTCTCCAGCCCTCCTGGAATCCCTTTCAATACTGGGAAGTGCTCTAATGTCTTCCTGAAATTCTGATGTGTACGAATACAATCTCTTTCAAACACAAAATACTGAATTCTGGAAAAAATATGTCTAGTAATGAGCTTCAGATTCTAGTACTCTGAATTTGGAAACAGGGAAGTCACAATGAATTGGAGATATAAGTCTGAAAATGCAGTTTCTGATGGTGGATTTTGTCTAAATACTGCCTGTTCCTGCAGATGTATGCTAGTCTGTGGGGAGAGACAGGGAGAGAGAAAGTGTTCTCACTGTTACCACAGTTACTAGGTTCTCACTGTTACCAAAGCACAAAGGGAAACCCTAGAGTTTGCTCTGCATCGCCCTTCCCTGCTTCTTTTGATGCTGTGCAGAAACCCTTAGATATAGAGCTATGGAATCAGAGCAACAGGGACTTCTCGGCATGGCACAAAACAATACGAGTTGGAATACAGTAATAGAGTATTGTGCTCAAGGAAATTTATGAATATCTGGAAATTTTGTTAACATCTGTCTACTCCTGTTTGATTCTAGCTCAGACTGCCCTTCGTTTCACAGTCTTAATTTTAAGGTTTTTTAATGTTATGAAATGCTTAATTTGCTTACATATGTAGTTCCTTTAAATACAGAAGAATAAACAAGAAAAATAAGCTTCTATTGGTCAGCAAAAACCAATATATAAAAATGACGTTTAGTATAGACAAATATATAAAATGACAGTTAATTCTGAAAAAAACCTAGGCTAAACCAGTTTCTAAAATTTAGTGAACACTTGCATAAAATTAAATATTCAGTGTAGGGAATTGAGAACATATGGCAAGATGCTGTGAATATGGCCATGTATGAAATGTTTCCTGTAGAAAAGAAGCCTGTCACCTCAGACTAAGTGCTAAGCTGAGGTACTGACCTCTGGGCTGTGTGGCCAGGCAGCATGACCCATGTGCCATGAGTGCTGCTCTGAACTCTTTGTTCTTGAGGCTTGTCATAGACTGAAGAATTATAAATGAAAGTCCTCATAAAATCAGGCCTGCAATATTAAATTAGTGGCTAGCATTTCATCTCTTCTAAGTGTAGTTAAGCAATTTGCAGTTCCCACGCGAAAACAATCTTGGTACAAGAACTTGTTAGTGTAACAACATATTCTTGGGTTGAAAAACAAATATACCTGCAATAACAAGGGATTTGTCCCATGAGAATCAGTAAAGAAAATATGTCAACGATCAAAAAATAGAGAGACTTGATGGACAAGTAAAATACCTTTTACTAACCAATAGAGTAGCTGTCAAGGAAGCTATTAACCAATTAAAGTTGCACACAAGGTGTCCTGGGTTGGCAGGCGACTCCTACTCTATATCCTACATCGTGGGGCTATATTGTGTCTGGCAGTTGTTTTCTCTTCCCCTCCGGCGAGGACTGCGGCTGATAGGCGGGCCCTTGCTGGGGGCGGGGGGGGGGAATGGCTGCGGGCTTTTTTACTTTCACTTTTGGCTCTGCTGGCTACCTGCTTGGCGTGCTTGCTGTTTGCTTGCTATTCTCGCTATTCTTTGCTTGTTTTTTTTCCTCTTCCTTTTTCTTTCCCCTTCCCGAAGATTAGGACCGGCTCTGGACTGACCTGACCTGACCTGAGGAAGTTCGGGAATTTTTAGGGCTCGACACAGAAGATCGGCGCCTCTTCCCACACAGTACCTGTTTCCTTCTTTTTTTCCTTTTGTGTGGGGAGTGTTGTTAATAAAATAGGTTTTTCCACTTTCCCTCCAAGGAGTTTTTCTTCCCTCCCGAACCCAGGTCTGGGAGTGGGGGAGGGGTGGTGGAGGTTTGTTTTAGGGCTTCTCCCCCTAATCTGTTCCAAACCGGGACACAAGGTCTGTAAAAACTGTATAAAATGAGTCATGAAAACAAAGAATTGGCTTTTCCTGAATGAAGATAATGGAGTTTTGGCTGACCCATTACAACTGAGACTCTAAGAACACTCATGCCAGTTGAAACATATTTTGCAAAGGCTTAAGAAAATAAACTCCTGGTCTTGTATCACCCAGGCTCATACACTGACTTTGGGGAAGCTAAGCCTTCTGCCTGTGCATAGAGATTAATATATGCCTTTTTCATCAATAACAAGACTTAAAAAGGAGCTAATGAAAAAGAAGGCAGAAAATGTATTTTCTTTGTCATACTGTAAAGTCCTTGTACACATTTCCTAGAAGTATATCCAACGATCTATGGCAGAAATCAGCTTCAAACTATCTGCAAATCTTAATGATTGTGAAGTACTATAAATTGGTAGTAGACTTATTACAAACATAAGTAAATATACAAAGACCCATGAAAAGCAAAATAAATTAGGTAGTGCCTCTTGTTCCTTTTCCAGTGGGACAGATGATACGTATTTTAAGAGAATATATTGGCTGTGTACCCTGTACATCTCAAGCCAAATCTGCAGACTGTAGAATTAGAGATGTGATCCCATGTCTTCTTCCCTCGTTTTCTACACTAGAGCATCAGTGAGGATGGGGTATAAAATTAAACTGTCTCTCTTCCAATATTCCTGTTATTGTACCACAACTTGGGCATTGACGCATTGCTTTTTTGAGTTTAAAAAGATCCCTGATCTTCCATTTTCCTCAGTCTAAAGAACTTCTAGAAGAGAAGTAGACAGCTGCACAGCACCATGTAACAAACTTCATTAAAATGGAGGAAGTATTTTGAGGTTCCTGATTCTATTACAGGGTGGACAATGAGTGCATATGTGTTAATCCTCTTTCCACTTTGAGGTTAAATAGATCAATGAATGGAAATCTGGGTGGCAGCAGAAAGAAGTAGTGCAGATGATGATGCAGGCAGAAAAATGTCAGGCCAATTTTTAGGAAAAACACAAAATCCAACCTTTTTTCCATCTTCCCATGAGTTCCCACTAGTATGCAGTCTACATATAAGTGTGAGGGTTTCTCTTTTTCCCTAATCTCTTCATTCAATAGCTTGCCAAGGAGTCCCACATGATATTGCATCTGTGTGTCTGACTCTTGAAAAATGTGTTTTATGTGGGGAGTAGTTGAACAAGTCCACAGGCATTTGTTCTGCCTTTATATTGGTGTACTTCACTGTCTCCCAGAGCTACTTTTCACTATGATTACTAGACTGAACAACATCCTGTATTTTCCCCACCAGCAGCACTGCAGGATTTTCCCCACTGATTTGATTAACCTATCACGCTGCTGCTAAAAAACCTCTTAGATAATAACATGACCTGATTTTCTGGCCTTTACCATTGTGCCATCTGTTTTT
The DNA here is from genome assembly GCA_910950805.1 of Acrocephalus scirpaceus scirpaceus. Lineage (NCBI taxonomy): Eukaryota > Metazoa > Chordata > Aves > Passeriformes > Sylviidae > Acrocephalus > Acrocephalus scirpaceus. The sequence goes on from OU383776.1 coordinate 60,021,758, forward strand.
TGTGAGAACCACTTTCCCTGAAGGGAGATGGTGTGTTGAGGTTGAATCTACCACCTACTGCTTTGCTCAGAAAAAAAACCCCTTCCACTTCCTCTATGAATCAATACTACTGAGACACAGAAGCTTTATAAAAAACTGATGATTATGTGATTTACTGGTTTGGCTTTCTGAAGACTAATAATTATAGGTAGGAGGCATGGAGAAGAGGAGCAGGGTTAGACTTTTTTTGTTTGTTTCTGGATGTCTCTTACAATGTAAGAGACATCTTGCAGTTCTGACCATGACTATTCTTCCCATGCTTGCTAGTTTTATCAGTGCTGCTGGGAACGTCAATCAAGTGCCAATTTCTACACTGCTCCACCCATGAAAATGTAACCCAACAATGTATTGAAATCTTTTAGTAAATCCTTCACCAAGAAGATGCTGGTTTGGCATGGAGAGAGATCATAGAGGGTTAGCAGTTATCTGGAATAAGCAGCTCTTGAGAGAAGAATTTAACTTGCTAGTATTTCACAAGATGTCTATTAGCCATGAACCCTCTAAGGCTGAGTGTTCTGTAAGTCTTTTGCATGAGTTGAAGTCATGGAGTCTAATAGCTTTGAATTAGGGCCTTTATCCTGAAATGGAAGTGAATTTTCAGTTTGTGAGAACTTAACCAATATTTTCCCTTCTTCCCTACAGTGATGTTGAACCTAGCACTGCCTCAAAATTGTTAACACATTTCTTTAAAACCTTAATTATTTAGGGAGCTAAACATGTAAATTGACAAATAATGAAAATTAGGAAAATTGTTTCATTTAATAAAATAGTATAATTCAATGAGCCACATCTGATATACCATTTTAGACACTGTTGTAATCCATTCAGAATCACTAGGAAAATTTGTATCTTAGTAATATCCTAATTAGTTAAAAATAAATAAATATTATCTAATAGTTTACAATTAAAATATCTGTTGAAGAGCCTCCATTAATATGAAGCAGAATGCAGAGAGGCCCTAATTTTTTGGCTTATTTATCAGTCCATCCTAACTTGCTCTTCAAAATTACAAAACAACAAGACATTTACCCAACTGCAGATTTTCTTTTCTTTTCCTGTTATCTGTAATTGAGAAAATATATTGGATTACTCCAGTTGCTAGAGTGATTAATTTTATGTGAAAAACCTGTTTTATTAATTAAATTGTTTTAAGGTCTAGATTAATAACAACCAGTTATAGCCTTCTAAATCAGCTAAATTCTTCTAATAATCTACATACTTGTGGAAAACAACTCTTGAGTATGCTGAGTCACTCTCTTATTACTTTCCATGAAAAAAAGTTCAGGGCTCCTGACACTGTATTTGCTCAGTAGGACAAAGAATTCCTTTTTACCTGGTTTCAACACTGAATGCATGCATGACTTCATGGTTTGATGATGTGATAATTTCTCCCCATAGGGAAACAGACAAGGTCCCTTATGTGCCTCATGAAGTAAACAAATATTAAGCCAGGAAACTCTTTACTCTTGATAAATATGCACTTCAAAAATTCTTAAAAGGTTTTTCATAAGGCTCATCTCAAAATAAAGTATTGTAATGAGTTATTACTGCACCTTTTCTTATATCCTGGGGAAAGCAGTGCTGCATTTTGTATGTAGTCATACTGAGCAGAATAATGCATCATACTTGACCACTTTTTATGCAGACAATAATGAGATTTTATTACTTCAATTAAAACTAGTAGCTACAAAGCAGCTATGAGAAGACCACATTAAAAGAAATACCATAAACAAATCTTTGACAGGATAAAATATAAAATTAGTGTTGAAAATTAAGATAATATTAGAATGAAGAGAGGAAACTCTTTCTGTTTATGTCTGACTGGTATATATTTACTTTAGTGTGGTTCAGTATAACCCCAAAGTCAGAAGCCTTTGGTGGAGCTGATGAGATCAGTGAGACAGAATCGAGATTAAACTTTCATCCAATTTTTCCTGACAGCTTCGGCTGTATGAAGCTGAATATAATGTTGTGCAAAATCATAGTTTATGATGCCATATCCTTTTAACCACTGTCCTTACTCAAACCTGTGTAAATCAACTAATACAATTAAAGAAAAGACAAAAATAGTTACAAAATACCCTTTTTCTAACTGAATATTATGTTTATTTTCACAGAATCACGGAATCACAGAATCAGCTATGTTTGAGGAGACCTTAGAGTCCAACCTGTGACCTAACACCACCTTTCAACTAGACTGTGGCACTGAGTGCCACATCCAGTCTTTTCTTAAACACCTCCAGGGACAGTGACTTCACCACTTCCCTGGGCAGCCCATTCCAATGCCAAATTAACATTTCTGTGAAGAACCTCTTCCTAAATGTCCAGCCTAAACTTCTCCTGGTGCAGCTTAAGGCTGTGTCCTCTTATCCTGTCACTCATTGCCTGGGAGAACAGACTGACCCTCACCTGGCTACACTCTCCTCTCAGGCAGCTCTAGAGAGTGACAAGGTCTCCCTTGAGCCTCCTTTTCTCCAGGATCAACAATCTTGGCTCCCGTAGCTGCTCGTCATAGAGCTTGTGTTCCAAGCCATTCACCATCCTTGTCCTTCTCTGGACACACTCCAGCATCTCAACATCCTTCCTAAACTGAGGCTGATTTACTTCTTTTCTTCTAATTTCCTTCCAGTATGTGGGATTTCTAAAAAGACTCTAGATGATCTAGTAATATAGCACCTTCTAGTACCAAAAAAGGCTACAAGAGATTTGGAAGAGACATTTGACAAGGGCATGGAGTGACACGGCAAAGGAGAATGGATGCAAACTGAAAGAAATTAAGTTTAGATTAGATATTAGGAGGAAGTTCTTTACTGTGAGGGTGGTGAGGCCCTGGCACAGGTTGCCCAGAGAAGCTGTGGATGCTGCATCCCTGGAAGTGTTCAAGGCCAGGTTTGATGAGGCTTGGAGTGATCTGGTCCAGGATAAGGGTTGTTGGGACTAGATGATTTTTAAGGTCTCTTACAATCCAGATTAATCTATGGTTCTGTGATTCTACAACTAAGCTCTGGCATCTCCTATTAAATCTTTTCTAGGAGCTGAAGAGACACAACTATGCTTTTCTGTAGAACATAAAATGTGTGTCCGTGTAAACCTGCATTAGTAACATTGTGCTGTAGAGAAATCTGTCTTAGGGATGACTTGTAGAGAGAAAAAAACATTCTAGATTCCTTTCTCTTTTGCATTTGTGTGTCTAAGAAGTATCTATGGGAAGAATATTTTTTAAAACTGTTTCTTTTGGAGTTTTGTTTGGTCTATAAATTCAAAATCCATGTCTTAGGTATGTTTTGTTAGAACTTTCTCTGCTGACTGAAAAATTCATAGTACTGTTATAGAAAGAATTATCTTTACTACTCCCTTTAGAACTTTTTTCCACCCAGAATCATTTGATATGAGGGCTTTGGAAACACTCAGGTGTAAAAGATGGTCTTTGTTAAGATTATTCATTCTCTGCCCTTTGAATTATGTGTTATATGCCTACAGCCTACACCTTTGAATCCTTCAGTCAGCTCTCCAGAAAATGTGGGAAAATTGCCCTATGTATCTAAAATTTAGATGATAATTATCATCTCCACTGAAAAAGTAAGATATCTATTTTCCAAAAGGAACGCTATCCTATCAATAGTAAATTTCTAGTTCATTCTCTGAGGAATCATTTCTAGATAACAATGATCTACATCCAAGGTCTAGTGTCTGGGATATAGGCAGGAAGGAGGTCAGTATGACAGTGTTTAGATATTAATCTGGTAGATTGCATAAACCATTTTTTTAGTCAAGAATTTTCCATAAAGACAGTTTAAAGCCCAAATGAGGAGACAAGCAGGCAGAAAGAGACTATTTTTTAATTGTCCAGGAGAAACTTGCAGCCTGGTCTGGTAGTCTTTCGAAGCCTGTGTGAGAACACATTGGCTCAGACCTGTAGGTTTGGACCAGACTCTCATTAGGAAATATGTTTCAAATCTTTTCATACTCAATAATGTACCATAGAGAGGTTCTTCCACTCAAGCACTTTTCAGTAGGTAAGAGACAGATATTGGTGCTAATTCAAGGAACTGCAGCACGGTGCATCAGGTCTCTCAGAGTTGGGAGGTACAAAGATTACAGCCCTGTGACAACTCTGAGGAGTCACACTCCTAGAGCACCAGAAAGTCAAAGTCCTAATGTTAAAATACAAGGCTGTCCTCATGCCTACAGCTTAATAACAGAGATGGATCTCTTGCAGAAATAAAAAAAAGGAGAGAAAAAAAGCCCCAAAAACCTTCAGATTAAGACTGTGAGCAGGATGCTGCCCTAAATGCAGCACATCTGAATAGGCTATGAAATTAGCCATCCTTCCTTGCAAAAGAAGGGTTTGAGTTTCTTCAGAGGAGAATTCCTCCTCCTTTGCACGAACAAGTACACTTACAGCATGTAAAGGGTACTTACCTTTAGATCTGAAAGGGTAAAGAGAGCTTAAACAGCGACGTGCCCCGGGAAGTTATGGTGAACTTCTAAGGAGAACTTCAAGCAGGAGTTCTTACAGGCTCAAAGTGCTCATGGGAGTGCTCCTTTTTAATGCGTACTGTGATAGCAAGCTGATAGATTGATTCATAGAGAATCTTGCTGTTCCATCAAAAGAATTTAAAAACAACAAGCAAATTTCAGCTTTATTAATGATAAAAAGTATAAAAGGTCGTTACTTATTGAGTTGGATTTTATTTGAATACTTCCCTGTCTAGAAGCAATGAGATGGAAATAAATGTTTCTAACACTGGCTAAAAGTTTTAGGAAGGTTTTGAAAGGTTTTTGTCCTAAAAGCACAGGAAGGTTTTGAAAAGCAGCTGCAAAGAGGAAAATAGAGGAAGGACTTTTAAGGGAAGTGCTTTGTGAGAAGGAGAAGAACCATAGTTCAGGGCTGAGTATGCAATACTGAACTGAAATAACTCTAAAACTCAGGTATTGAAAGCGTAGTAAAAAATATACTTCAATTGATAGACACACCCCTTATGCAAGATGAATCAATGCTTTCAGAGGAAATAAATTCCTCAAAGACTGTGTAGCTAAAGCAAAGCGATTTCACATACTTCATTTACTCTGAAAAATATACAAGTGTCATTAGTTGCTTGACACAGAATCACAGAATCACAGAATACCCTGAGTTGGAAGGGACTCAGAAGGAAGTCCATCTCTGTGACAGATACAGCTGGTCTACAGCTGCACAGATAATTTGGCTTAACAGATACTAGCTCGACCAGCCTAGCTTAAAGTGAACAAGCCCCCGGACATGTCAAATTCAAACCCAAACAGAAGACCTCAGCCAACCCCTCTGAAGCATGGATGCACCCATATCATTGGCCAGTGAGCTACATGGAGTTAAGACTCCTGACCAATCATGTAAGTGCATTTGAAAGAAATTTGAAAACTGTATAAAAAGAGCTGCCTAACAATAAACAATTGTGGTTGCTGCACAAACTCAAGCGTGTTAATGTCCTGTCCCTGCCTCTGTCATCACAGCTATTTATAGCTTACACATGTTCAGTTATTTATTTCTCTGTTTTATTAGCCTGAATATTGATCAAAAAATGCTTCTTGAGAGATCTAGTTCAGCTACTTGATTTTTAGTTAAAACTTTATTGCAGCTGCAAAACTTTCTAGTTTTGGAAACAGAATGAAAAGTGATTTTTACTCCTTTATGCATGTACAAATAAGCATTTTATACTGCAAATATATGCAAAATAAATAAATCTTAAAATTCATACAAATACTATTAAATTGTTCTTATAATTTTATTCACACTGAGCCCTTAAATAGACTTATATTAATAGCTTTATGCAAACAAGCAAAGTAGAAAGTGTTTGCTTGATTCAAGAAGAGGACGGCAAAATCCCAAAGTTATTTACTTTAATAGCAAACTATAAAAAAAAATATTTTTTAAAAGACATCCTTTAAAAAACTTAACAGCAGAACCTAACCTACCACGTACAAGTCTTTTTCTTTCCAAGAACATGATTTGTTTCCATTTCATTTTCAGTGGAAGCTGCCTTGGTAGACAACTGGCTATTGACAGCAGATGGAAGATTCTGGTTTATTGGGAGGCTAGGCTTTACTGAAACATATTCAGATGAAAAGTTTCTGATGAGGGTTCTTTGGACAAATTAACATGAATTAGCCATTTTAGTATCATGTTCTGTGATAGATAATAACAAGGCAGGGATTTTTAGGCACTTTTTTGTAAAAGAAATTGTTCTGGCATAGCAAGTGTTCACTCTGATCTGTGTATTTCCTCTTAATGACAATAATTCTCTGCTCTCTGTGGTATTATCTGTTGTGTGCCTGAGTGCTTTCTGTGAAAGTGTGTACCCCATGATCTGAAAATCTTCTCTCTCCTGAATGTTTCTCCCTGATGTACGTATGTGTGTATGTAAACACATATATAAATGTCTGCAATACATGTACATAATCCAAGTAAAAATTGTCTCCTGAGAGAGCCAGGACTTAAATGAAACTTAAGTATAAAGCAGTCTTGCAAAACTGTCATGTATTTACCACCCAAGACACAATTATTGCTCATCACCCCTGTCAGAGTGATAATGATGAGGGTATACAATCTAGAAGTGAAAATGGGGAAGCATGAGCTGATTAACATATTTTTCTAAACAAATAAATGCATCCTAAAGCAGATGGAAATAGTTGTGGAATAATTGATATAACTGATATAAATATGGTTGATGAAGATTTTATTCTGTAAATACAAAGAAGATCCAAATCTCTGGAAAGCATATGCCTTACATTTAATATGTTGAATGTTGACAATTGATGCTTTCCACATACAGACTGCCAAATACAAAAAGAGCAAAGCTTAGTCAAGGTTCATTCTAAGGTCATACACTCAGTGCAACCATCAATCTGGACAACCTCTCAGTAACCCCCACATACTTCCAGACAAGATCTGGGATCCTTTGTGTCCTGATTAGAGCATACAACAGTTAATTTGTTTTAAATAGGAAATTAAACAGTGTTGTAAAGTGCTATATGATGGTCATAAAATGGTTCTTGAGGTGTATTGATGAGGGCTGTTTAGAATTCCTGCTCCAAATCTTGCTACAGCAAAGAAAAAGAAGAGAAAGATGGAAGAAAGTAATTGCAGACTCTTCACAGTGAAAAATCATGAAAGAAAATGTGTGGCCTGAGCACTAAAAGGATATAGCCTCAGATGGTTTAATTTTTAGAGACAATGTTTCTCTGTCCCACGATCAAGAGGCCATGTAGAACTGGCACTGTAGAAAGCATCTGCTTGCTGGAGGATGGAAGGAGCAATGCAGGACTAGGAAGGAAGGAAGGAAGGAAGGAAGGAAGGAAGGAAGGAAGGAAGGAAGGAAGGAAGGAAGGAAGGAAGGAAGGAAGGAAGGAAGGAAGGAAGGAAGGAAGGAAGGAAGGAAGGAAGGAAGGAAGGAAGGAAGGAAGGAAGGAAGGAAGGAAGGAAGGAAGGAAGGAAGGAAGGAAGGAAGGAAGGAAGGAAGGAAGGAAGGAAGGAAGGAAGGAAGGAAGGAAGGAAGGAAGGACTTATGAAAATCAACTGAACATGTCCTTCACACAAGTATTGCAAACAGGGTGATAATCCTGGTCACAGAGGAACATCGTTTGCATTTTTTGGAAGCTGCATGTTCCAGGAGCAGTGGTGTTCCAAATCTGGAGAACAGGCAATTTGTTGAATGGGAAGGGTGAGAATGATGGGAAAGGCAGGAGGCGAGCAGAGAACACAAATGGAACTTTAATTCAGGTGAAGAGGATTTTTGTTGTGGGTTCTAAACCAAAGATGACTATTACAGAAGAGGATGTGCTTTCAAGACTACAGTCACATCATTCTTCTCAAAAGCCCAGTTATGTCCATCACTCTCAAGGATAATAAGATTTTAATAATAATTTTATTTTTCCTTTCTTGAACAGTGAAACAATTCCAGGCAGCTACTTCCTGAGAAGCTGGCCAACTGACCTACTGATAAATCTCTTATCATTAAAAGCAAAAAAAAAAAAAAAAAAAAAGAAAACCAAACAAAAACAAAAAAAAAAATACCAAAAGGAATCAAATCAAATTGAAGTGAATTGAACTGATTCAAATTTGAGATGCTTCATTTCAGCAAGGTGAGATTTACAATTATTGAAATACTAACCTTGAAAATCATGACTTATGAATGATAATGAAAATCCTGACAAGACCCTTTCAAAATCACTATTGTGGCAGAAAAATATTTTTAATCTGTTTTTATATCAAGTAACAACAAAGGCCTGATTCCCATGCCTTGAAAACGGGCAGCAGAATATTAGCAGAAGTTAGGTAAAACAAAATTAAATCAAATCCTGATACTAGGTGACAAGCAAGCCTCTGATGATGTGGTGACGATGCGATTCAGGGAAGCACTCAAACGTTTTCATGTTCACTCATAAACTTCTCTTACCTAGGTGTTGGGTTTTCTTGGGAGATTTTGCTGCAGTTAGATCACCGTGAAAATTAGGTTTCCTGGTTTCAGTATTCTGCCTCTTGTAGATGATGGAAACATGAAGCAGAGCAGAAAGAGTAGAAACAAAACCATTTAAGTGACTTTAAATTAGTAAAAATAGTTTACCTTTTCATACTGAATATTTTTTTACTGTATTCAAATCAATCCTTGCAGTATTGTGAGAATAAAGAGTTTTTTATTATTCGCCTGCATAGTGTTCCAATATTAACCACTCATTCTGTTCTAATATTTTTGGGGAAAAACAAAGCAAGTTTTGAATAATACTAATAACACTATGTCAAATGTTTCCAGGGATGAACAACCTAGAGTGACCAAAAGATTCCCTTGTTTCTCTTCAGTGTCTGTCTGAACTGGGATCAGTGTCTTCCAGAAGAGAGGAAAGAGGCAGGACCAGCATGGGTAGTGAATAACATTTCTGCTCTGCCATTTCAAGCAGTGAATCAGCATGCAAGAGGAAGGGTTTATGACACACATTGGACAGGGATAATTGGGAAGACAGGAGAAGACTAGGGTTGGATTTGATGATCTTAAAAGTCTTTTCCAACTTATGGTTCTATGAGCAAGACAGGGCCAGAAATTAAAAAGGCAGAGAAGTTGATGACAGCTGGCCTGAAATTCCTAGGAGTTTTTTTGCCAGAAGTAAATTTGCATTGTCCATGAAAGAGGTACTGTTGGTGAAGACCTGCCCAAGCATGGAATGCCTCTTACACTGTAGTAGCCATGGCACAACAGAAACTTACTGAGGAGTTGGTTCAGAGGTAGACAAAACCTCAGTTGCTGAGACCATTAATTTTATCCTATTGATAGAGTTCATCCTCCAGAAAAACACGCACACACAAGACAACACCACATTCTTCTAAACTGTTAATACTGGTGTGAACTATGCTACCCAAAGAAACAGTTCTCACATATTACATAAGTTTTGCAGTGCTTTGTTGCTTACTGCTAACTTGCTCTGCAATGATATACAAGGAGCTTGAGCCTGTAAGCAGAAACAGAAGCATCTTCTGGGTATTCCTATGGTTATAATTTCAATTAGAAAAAGGACAAATTCCCAGATGACATAAACTGAAAGAGTTTATTAGAGCTTTTTAGTCATAGAGACCCCAAGACGAAAATTGTAGCTTTGCAATATACAACAGGCAAAACTTATACATTAACAGCCTTAAGTGGGCCATCCATGATGACTAAACCTTGTCTAAAGATTTTGGCTTCTAGCAAAATGGTTTTCATTCACAGAAAATGACAATGCCTACATAAAAGATATATTTTGAGAAACAATACATATGCAATTAAAAGTGTTTGTTGTATATGAGATGAATAAGCATACTCATATATGCTGTTCTTGGAATTCAGAGAAAGTCTGAATCATTCTTACTCATAGTAAATTTTCTATTGTTCTCTTTGTTTATTCCTTTCCTTTTTTTAGTTATGCTACAACATGTTATCTAATAGGTCTCCAAGACAGAGGTTATTTAATGGAAATAATTTTTAAGAGAGTTATATAATAAAATCAATCCAGAAAACTGCTATCTCACAATTATTCAACATTTTCCTGACTCAGCATCTACTTCCAATTGAAAGTTAATTGTGTTTTCCAGAGTGGGTTCAGTATTTTGTTTCCAAACTTTCCCAGTTTTGACAACATAGGCAGTTTGGGAAAACACATTAATTTGCATAAACTTATAGCCAAGATGGATAGGGCCAATATTGGCTACAAAATGCTAACTTATTTGCCAATCTTTTGAAACAATGGATGAGTGGATTTTATCAGTGCTTGTAGTATGCAATTTATTGGGAACTTCAGATTATCTTTTGGCATCTTAATTTCTCCTGTGTCAAAGGCAACTGACTACTAGCCCAGTTACTTTTATTTCCAGACTGACTTAACAAAAGCAGCTTTCATAGTTTTCTTTGGTGCTTCATACCACAGATATGCCTAGCTGGAAAAGTAGATTTATATTGAATTGCCATCGAAAATATCCTTAAGGTGACTTATGGAAAAGGATTTCACATAATGGCTGCATTTGCTGAGCTGAAAACTGCTTGGTTGATTTTGTAACTTTGAAATGTTTACAAGGCCTGGGGATGAACTCTATGTCTTCAGCCCTTTTTCTCTTGGCATCCAATCCTTTCCATGAAAAATGTCCTAAAACTTATTTTCTGCATTGTTCCTGTCCTTCTGTAAAGGATCAGTGTGCTACAGAATACAAACTTGAAAGGAAATTCATTGATTTTCTCAGAGATTTATTGTGTGTAATTTGTTATTTTTACGTGAAAGATTATTTTGTTTTTTAACAACCCCCAGTAAAGTCCAATGCGAGATCCTGTGAAGCTCAAAGCACCTAGTGATACTGCCAGCTGTGCTCATATCTGTTGTCTTCAGCAGGCACTTGTGGCTCTTGGAAATTTCCATCAAGCCTACAATACTTTTCAGTATTTTTCAGCATTTTTCAGCAAATAAACATGATCCTAAATCCATAGTTTAGGGAACAAAACCAGGACAATTAAATTACCATCCCACAGCTTCCTGGAATTATCTAAAGGAGTTGTGGTTTTTATCAGCCTGGACAAAAAGCAAGTACTGACTTTATTCTAAAGAAACAAATGCTTTCTTTAATTGACAGGAAAAAAACAATTAGCTAAGCCCATGATCAATTAATGAAGGGAATGAATGCCTGCGAAAGAGCAACGTGTGATTGTTGGACAAGTGACAAATATTGGAGATTAGATAGAGAAATTAACACCTGAAAAGTACCTAGTTGTTTGTGTGAGTGACCAGCTCTGTATTTGAGCATTCTTCTATATGAGCCTATAAAAAAAAGAAGAAAAGCTTCCTTTTCTGTAATACCTTGCACCTGCCCTCATGTTCTGTCACTTAATGCAGAAAATCATCCCTTACATAGTCAGAGGAAAGAATAACAAAAGAATAAAAACAGTGGTGTAAAAGAGATTGTATAAAAGCAGTTCAATGCCTCCTTCCAAATGTGTAGAAAAGCAAAACAGCTCCTCATTGTTGAGCATGAAATATTGTTGTTCTGAAAAAGCAGAGCCATTAAACTAGTTACACATTTGCATTAATTTGGTGAAAACCGATTGAAGCTAAATTAACACAAGACAGGTGTAAACCAATTTAAATGTGTGCACATAGGGGTTTTCACCAGTTTAATTGATTTAAAACTATTTTTGAGCATAAACAAAACCACATTTCCTTTTTTTCTTCTCATTTTCAGACTGAAAATTAGGTAATCATTTCATCTTGGATTTTGATAACTTTACATTAAAAATACTGCTGCATTTTTGTGTAAACACAAGTCTCTTAACAATTAATATACTGTATATCCTTTCAAAAAGAGATCTCAAATTCACATATTTCTTTGTAACCAAATCTCACATCTAATGAATTGGCTTCAAACTTGGTCCAAAGTTGCCTTGCTGGCAAAATCAAAATCATGGCAACATGATTGTAGGAGGATAAAACTTTTTCCTGAGTCCACATTGTACATTGAAATGTAAGTAGGTAATGTCATGCAAGCTCCAGAATAATGCTCAGGAAAATGGAGCCTGGTCATTGGCACAATGGGTTTCTCTAGCATAGACAGGAGATTATAGTCCCTATTCCTCTTTTCCTTCCATGTCACTTCATGTTCCATCCTGAAAAATTCCTTCTGTCTAATGGGCATTAGTAGTAACTTACTGTCATTCTTGTTCTGTGGTATTTATCAGAGGAGAAAGAAGAGAAAAATCCTTCTTAGGACATACAGAAATGAATAGTGTTATTTAAATTTCACACTGATGTAGTGACATGAGCCTAAAGTGATGGTATATTTCTTGATTAAAATTATGCAATGGCATTGGCATGAACTGCATGTTTAATATCAGACCTCTGCCTAAGTACATATGACTTAGTGTCCCTCTAGATCTTTTATTGTCCACAGTTTTTAATCCTCAAGCTGGTTTCTTCAAGTTTCCAAACTGCCAGGGATATGAGTTGGACAAGTATCTCCTAGTATCCCGCTTAGCAATGTGGCAGATTTGGTATCTGTAGGTACAAGCAGGGTTGGGAAACCATTCCTCTGCTGCAGCTAACAACATTTCTGGCTAGGTGGACATTTTTCTCTACTTTCCATCAATATTTATGGCATCTCAAAATGTCAAGAAGTCTTCAAGCATTTCTGGAGGAAAGATATGTTGGTCTTAAAATCTTTCAGTATCTTCATTTCTGTTTGTCATCCCACACTGACTTTCAGATGGTGAGTTTTGACAAGGTAACAAGGGTGGTTCAAGGTTTGTACCTGTAGTCCTTAAAATCAGAAGTTTGGTGAACTTGTAGGTAGAGAGGGGGAATCCACAGGTATCCTAAAATAGATCCTAAAAATTGCTTCAGCTGCTGAAAATTGAGGAGTGAGGATGCTAACATCAAAGTGATGGACTGGAGAGGACCACATCACTGCTGCATAACACAGAAATTAAGGAAGGGCCATTTCTGAGATGTAAACCTGTACACACAGATGTAAATGCTTCTGCATGTGCATATAAAATAGAAGGAATACAAGCATATATAAAAAATGGAACAATGCTGCAGACTTACTCTATAGCCATGTATACAAACACATGTTGGAGGAATACAGAATCTGCAGGAACTAATAATTTTCTTCTGGAAATAAATGATTGATTTGTTATATTAAATCAGTTTATTAGCGGTCATTAAGGTTTCACATATCTAGAGGTTCAGTGTATCTCCTTAAAAGCCAAGATGCATCTCTAACATGCTAAACCCACTGAAATTTATACTTATTCTTCCTAGTTTGTATAAAACAAACAATTCTTTATTTTTCATAATAAAATAGACATAATTTTTAAATTTATTTTAACTTATGACAAATTTAACTTAATTATTAACATTAAAATTATTTAGTGTAAGATAATTTACAATAATCACAGAATCACAGAATAAGATGGGTTGGAAGGATTAACTAGGATCATCAAGTTCAACTCCTGGCCCTGAATAGGACCATCCCCAAGAGTTGGTGCAAGCAATTCTTTCATCCAATTAAAAATTTAATACTTGATGTATTTACTTGCTAAAAAAAGTAAGCCTTTTTTAATTAAAAAGTTATTAACTGTGATTTTACAAGTCGTTTTCTGCCAGAGTGTGGATGTTTTCATGATTAAATATTTCATGTCTGGTAAGTCAGGATGCACTATACTCTTTCCATGAAAATGGTGTGCAGACCAGATTCAGTTCCATACTCACAGATTAGGAAACCAACCTGTAAATCTGAATCATAAGTTCCCTTGGTTCCATTTTCTTGGCTCATTTCCATTCCAAATACCTGCAGGAGTCCTTCACCTACAAAAGATGAACTCCTGTCAATGTACCAGGATCTCATATTTTGTTTCAGGGCTTTCTTGGAGTTTCTGAGATACTTGAATTCAGGGATCCTGGCACCTACATCAAAATTGCTGAGGGTCCTGAACCTTTGTCACAGACTGCCCTCTTCTGGAGTACTCACTATTTACAAAGAGGAGTAAAAAAATCTGAAGATAAAATTCCCTGTGGTGGTTTTGCTGGTTCTCTGATCAGCAGAGGTTCTTCCTGGGTAAAAATTCCTTGATTTTAGGTATTAAACAAAAGGTCATATATTTCCCACAACCTGGAAACTCTCTTTCTATAAAGCAAGGAGTAATAAAAAGTTTGAAGAGATTTGGAAGCATATTTTACAGCCTAAGAGTGGGTGCTAGAAACAATAGTGAATTTCACTTTGGTCTCCTTCTTGGTTGCTGGTGATGAAAATGCTCCTTATGTTTCTAGTGGAATATATTAAAATGGAATCAGAATTTCTTAGCAATAAAATCAACCTGCAATTCAAGTTATGTGGGAGATAGTAAAATCCCTTTTCTCCATTCTAAAAAATCATGGCACTTCTTATCCTATTCCTATTTCTTCCTGTGGATAAGAATTTTGTGAGTGTTTGGAGGGAACTAATTTGCCTACCTCTCTATTGAATTTGCCTGTTGCACTGAAAACTCATTGAGTCAGAAACTGCCTGCAATTGTGTTTATAGAGTGTTTAATATAACAGGAGATGACTCCTCAGCTGGGGCATAATACACATAGTTGATAAAGACGATTTCAAGTTGTAATAAAAATTATTCCTCCCAACAGTTTCTCTGCTTGAAAAATGATACTGAAATCAAGAATTAAACAGTGGTCTTCAAAATTTGGCCTTCTGGCTTGTTTACTCCAGCAGTGCTTAGTCATTTTAAAATATTGCTTGTGTTTACCTTAACTTTCGGTAACTCTGTCAATTTTAGAGAAGAATCCCATCGTAATCAGAATGTGTTTCTTTTTAATTTATGTACCTCTACTTTCTTCCTATTGTCATTGTTTCAAAGTGCTTCGAGCATTGCTCTAGAGAGCTCACAGCCAAAGAGATAACACTTGAAGGGAGCAAGGAAGATGCAGTTAGAATATATTCAAAATTTCTGTGTATCATCTTTCCTTTGGGGCATGTAAAAAAGTCTAATCTTTTTTTAGAGGTGGTAAAAATTCCAGAAGTGTGTTCTATACTTGTACTGTCATCTCAACTGGAAACACAGAATTGGAATGTCCTTTAATGTTTGTTTCACATATAAACTGGCAAGAAACTGTATGATGGTGACTCACAACTACTATGCTGTATCATTTCTTTCCAGTCTGTATTTAAGTAAACTTTCAAATGTGCTTCAGGAGGTGTGCAACTGTGTTCACATATGTTTGTATCTAAGTGCATTTACAACATGTTTGGACTTGCGTAGTCCTGCACACACATTTTTTAATAGTCAAATTAACTTGTTTTAAAATATTTTATTTCCAGTAAACCGAAATTAGTAACTCATTTAGACATCTCTGATTGCCTGTTTCTCTGATGTGATGGCAAGATTCAGGTCATAACATTTATTTATGTTATTCAAAGTGTGTATTAGGATTCAAGGAGGGGGACTACATTAAAAATGCAGTCCAAGGGCTGAATATAGAGATCATGCAACATTCTATAGCAACTTTCTTCCATCATTCTTTGTGCATCACTCACTGCACAAGCAACAGGAAATAAGGATGTTTCTTAAACCTAACACACAAGACATGATATGCTGCCAAGATATGCTTTTAAATCTCCTGTGTCTTTTCATGTTATAACTGTTATGTATGTTGGAAAAATAAACAGTTAAGTTCAAGTTAAAAGCAAAACAAACCAAACCAAGCAAAATCCCCTCCCCATCTGTCAGATTGTGTGTATGACATCATCAGCTGTTCTGCACTTGTTTGTAACTATCCAGACCAATCTGCCCCACAGTCCAAGCTTTGTGCTCTAGCTCTCTTTACAGAGTCAGCCGGCTGGAAAATTACCACATGTTGTCACAGTTAGCTGAGCCACGTCTTGTCATCATTGTTTCCAACTAATCCATTCATTCCATTATTTTACATATTTGGCAGACGCTTTGCCACTGAGGCTTGGACCACAGTTACTTGAAGGGCCAAATGTCAATGGACCCCTACTGTCAGCAGAATAGCAGTGCAATACGTGGGAAAAAATACCACTCACTGACATTGGTTTAGGGCCTCTAAGTCCACTTAGGGTGTAGTCTGTGAGAAGCTTTTATGTAAACAAGACTTCAATAAACAAAGAATATCTTCTACATCAATATTCCTAACCCACAAATTTTTCCTTCTCTTCCCCCTCTTTTACCCTCCAGAGCAGCACAGCTCTTCAGACACCAAGAGGCAAGAAAGTGGTATTTATGGTCAATGTGTTTTGCAAAGCAAAGCTGTAGGATATGTGCAAGAAATCTCGCAATCAAACCTGATTTATAAAGGATCTTACTGAGTTCACAGCTGGAAAAAAACATTTTTTATTTCAAGCTGGCTCTACTATTTGTATGGCTTATAATGGAACATGTGATCATAAAAACTTACAGCTTGCAATTTGGGTATGCCATAGCTGAAGTGTCAAAATGAAGGCAGAGCATATCTGTATGTCCTTCCTGGGCATGGAATTTCAAGTAAAAGGAGTGCACTGATGACATCTTTTATTTTCATTGTAGGAAACAAAAAAGCCAAGCAAGATTCAGGAAACACAAAGTAGACCTTGAGCATTCGGGAAAAAAATCAGGATAAAGAAAAATTTGCTCAAGTTATATTGTTGCCCCCTAATGTTGATGGTGTCTTTGTGTTTCCATTTGTTTTGTTTTTAGACCAAAAATGCTATTCTCAGTTGTTTCCCACCGTCATCTTTGACTTTGGTGAGTTCGTTAGCACTTGGTTCTAATCTGAAGGATCTCTTGGAACAGGCTCCTGGGGGAAGTGTTCACACACCAAACCTGATAGAGTTCAAGAAGCGTTTAGACAACACTTTCAGGAATGTGGTGTGTTTCTTGGCATTGTTCTCTGCAGGGCCAGGACTTGGACTTCAGTGATCCTTGTGGGTCCCTTCCAACTCAGGATATTCTATGATTTGATGATTGCTTTGGGACAGCTCCACTGGCTCAGCTTCCTTCAGCCAGCTTTACCCAATCATGGAGGAGAAGATGGTCAGGCTAATGGGGATGGAAATTAGCAGAGTGCCTTCCAACAGGAAGTGTCCCTCTCACTGCCAGGTGTGACATGTCAGGGGCCACGTTCTTTTTAGAAAGATTTCTTAATCTGAACAGAGTGAAGGGAGCAAGATTTTAAAAGTCGCATGTGAAAAAATTGCAAAATCCTTCATTCGAAGAAGACATTTCAAGGACTGATTCAAGAATGAATCCAAAGAGACCGAGACAGTGTCTCCAAAAGCCTGAGGTTTCTTTGGGAGATCTGGATAAACTTTACTATTCCTGATTTCAGACTGGCACAGGGGAGAAAAGGGGATGACCTTGGCATCTAACTCCCACTGCCTCTGTTTCAAGTACTGAGTATTCTCTTGCCATTATTTTCACTTCTATTAGACTATAAAGGTCTTCATAACATGACGTGGCTTCTGTTACTGTGACAGTATACAGTGATTAGCTGAATCCTTTGGCATTCTGAAAACTTCAACACAAGACAGCTTTTTTAAACTTACCTGTAGCTAGCACAACGATTATTTCACTTAATTTGTGTTATTGATACTCTAAAGCTCTTTAAAGATTTATATGAAAATCAACAGCACAGTGTGTCTTGTTTTCTGCAAACAAGATTATTTTGGAATATTAGGCCATAGCACTTAATGCGTGAGAAGAATTCATAGTATCTCTCTAAAGCCTTGCTGTAATATATTACAGATGGTAAAAAGGTATGTTAAAACATTTTCACTATTCAAAAGCCAGATTAGCCACTTCATGTCTTATGAAATATATTTTATTTCAAATGAGGTTTTTTCTGTGTTTGGCAGCTAATTTTAAATAGCTCCCTTTTTTTCAGATGACATTAAAACCTAATTGAAATAGATTCATTTTCTATAAAAGTAATGTGTGTCAAGGCTAGATTTCCTAAACCAAGCCCTCCAAGCAATCATCATCATAATTTCATAAACCGTAGATAATATCTTGGAATAAAGAAACCTTTTCAGGGAATGAAATGTTTTATTTAGATAAACATTAGAATGTAGTGTAGTCACTTTGCATATAATAGGTCCAGAAAAACTTTCTAGGGTTCTAAAATAAGCATAAAAAAGAGAGACAGAGAAAAGAACTGAAAAAGTGAGAGAATATAAGAAATAAGTAAAAGTAACAAATTCAATTAGTTCAAGCATTCTAAAATGTGATGTTTTGTCCTTAATTTTTCAAGACTGGGATTTGTGTTCGTGCATGGTTTTGCCGCTGTACTTAGGGGAGATGGGATCTGGAAGAAGTGAAACAGGAAAGAATTAAACAGGAATAGGCCCTGCCTAACATGGTCTTTTAAAACTGCATTATGAAATACACAAATTGCTTTATTCAATGCTTCCATTTCTTACTTAGCTTTGCATGGTTAAAGTGATTTTGAATGGTGAAAAAAAAAGTGCAAAAAAGAAATAAAAAGTACAATGGAAAGTAATTTTTAAAGTTAGATTAACTTTTAGGGACATTAGGGGACATAATGAACACTTTTAGTGTACTCTTTCATTCTATGTAATCTAATGTTTAACCTTTAAAAATTATAAAACTCACTCAAAAAATCCTTTAAAGGATTATTTTTGGTCAGTTACTTAAATACTACAGTCAGTCTTTGGAGACATTCCTTTTTTCCTTGCTTGGGCTCATGACCTTTAGATTTCAAAGCACTGAAGTAAATCTTCTCACCCTGAGCCCAGGCTTGTGCTGTCTCTAGAGCCAGAGAGCCAGGTAATGTGGGAAAGTGCAGGTCATCCTATACTGTGAAACTGTCCTTTGGTTAGTAAGCTTCCATCCTCTGGTCTCCAGCAGCCTGAAAATTATGGAAAACATTACTGGAGATTTTCATGTATGTTTGTTTATTTTACAGGAAAACTTCCTCTCAAGGATGAATTTTAAAGGATAAGTTCTTCAGAGATATGAACCAAGTAAACTCTCTATAAATTAAAAAAACATTAGCTGAAATGTTTGGAGTAAGATTTTAGAGGCAAAGAAAAGGAAAGGCTTATACCTTCTGATTAGTGGCTCAGCTTGATCTCAACCCTCCTGAGAAAGAACTTAACTGCAGCCTCCGCGGAAATTTCTGACCACAAAGTATAAGCACAGACAAGTAACTTTCATCATTTGCCTCAAGCACAGAGGCATTCATCTGAAATTTTAGGAAGCTCTTGTTCATATTCTCTGGTGGGATTTAACTTACACCTTTATTTTGATAGCCATCTTTTCCTGAACAAAGTGTTAATTAGGTGACTGATTGGGTGTCCTTAACTGAAGAAAATAAAATAACTGAATTTGGTGAAATTTCAATCAAGAAACACTAGTAGCATTCATAAAATCCACAAGAAAGGGTTTTCAAGGGCATACAAGGCATTCAGCAACTTCTCCATTCTTGTTTCTTTGTCACCTTCCATTCTCTTTGAAAAAAGTTGCAAAAATATTTCAGCAAAGTATGTGGAAATGATACAGAAATTATATACATTACCCATCATAACATATTAGCAACTGTCTAATATGGTCTATTTTCTGTCACATTACATTCATACCACAGAATTTTAACTTTTGATTACCCTAATAAGGTATGACCTAGCAATCATTTCAAGCTATTTTCTTATCAGTTAATGAAGACAAAGGCTTACACACTCAGTAACTAGCACGTAAACTACTAATAGAGCATGACAATATTTTTTCGTGTTTTGCTTGTTTGTTAATATTAGTTTACTTTTCCAATTTCCATATTTTCCTCCAATTTTTCATTGTGGGACTTGGAGAATTAGTGCATTATCACTCACTGTTTGATGAAATAAGTAAAATGGGCAATATCATAGTAGTAGTGAATTTTTAAACTAATTTTTATCATATAAATACCTGTGATAAGAAGCAATGATGACTATTGGGGAGGGAAAACAAAATCAGAAATAATGCAATGAAATTGCTAGAACTGGATGTTGATCAAGAAGAATTCCTAGCAGAGATATTTTTCTAAAAATACAGTAACTTTCTCAAAGAAGTGGTGAAAACCCCTTTGCTTCATACAGTTGGTGTTAGACTGGAAATAAAACCTACAAGGTGCTATCTAAGGAATAATTCTCTGGTAGGCAGTCAGAGAACCTGGCTGTTTCTATTTTCACTCTTTCAGATTTTATGATTCAAAACTGGCTTGGAAGATGAAAGACTAATGGTATTTAATGGATTGCTGAGTTTCTGTCTGACTGTTACCTGGGTTTTTGCTTTCAGAAATTAAAGAATTTAAAAAGAGAAGATAAATACTGCTATATACAGTCTGGGTTTTTTCCCTCTGGTTATATTAACTTAAAAGGAGTCAAACAACACTCTATCAGAGTCTGCTCCACAGAAAAGAATAGTCTATAATCCAGATGGTTGAACAGCAATGATGCAGCAGGTCTGGTCTTGGGAAAGAAGTTCAAGTGAAGACTTAGTCTGTACTTTCCTTTTGTCTCAATACTCTGTTGTAATTTGTCCTTTTTTGTACTTTTGATACCTTCATAATACTTCTTAAAAAGTTTTTAAGAAAATTTCAGAATGTCAAGAAAATCTGAAGATATTTGGTGAGGAGTAAAGGCCACATGGACTTTATTGCCTGGGAAACTCCATAGTCCCATTTCACAATCCTCACAAAACCCTTTCTCATGAAGGCAGCACATATCTGGAGCTCACAAAGGATCTCATATATCAGGGAGGGTATTCTGGAAGTATCTGGAATAGGGAGAAGGAAAGGAGGGAATGGTAGGAAAAATCCAGGCACATTCCACTATGATAGACACAAAAAGTAAAAGGTCATATTTCAGGTTTTGCCTTAGGCTTATGCTGTCTCTGTTTCTCTTGGCTGTCTAAAGAGTGGATTGAATGCAGCAGTTCCTGAATCCTGAGTTTATTTATTTCAAGGAGCAATTAATTTAAACTTAACAGTTACTAAAGTTACAAGTTGCAGCAAGCCTTGAAACTCGTCATTCTTGGAGTTTGAGGCTTTTATTTAGTGAACAAAGTCAATAATTTCTCCTTTACCATCTATTCGTCCTCAGACTTCCTTCCTTCCAGTCCCAGTGTATGTCATTGAGATCTTAGCAACATTTTGGCATTTTCCAGTCCGTGCCCACATCTCTCTTGTCAGCCTAGCTATGTTTTCTTCCTTGATCTTAATCAGGCTAATGAGCAAATATTTTTAAAGCATAGATTAGACTGCTAGGTGTCTTCTGCTTTTTTTTCATACACTCCATAAATTTGCTAGCATTGTTTCTGACCCTTATCTATGGGCAATCATGAGATCCTTTGTGTTTCCTGCCATATCTATTCAGCTGAACAGTATTGGCTTCAAAAGGAGGCTGAGGGTGAACTTTCTTGCTCTCTGCAATGACCTCAAAGAAGGTTGTACCTAGGTGGGAGTTGGCCTCTTCTTCTATGCAACAAGTGATAGAAAAAGAGGAAACAGCCTCATGTTGCATGGAAGGTTTAGATTGGATATTAGGAAAATTTTCTTCACTGAAAGGGTGGTCAAGCATTGCAACAGACTGCTTAGGGCATAGGTGGAATCACAGTTCCTGAAAGTATTCAAAAAGCATGTTGATGTGGTGCCTGGGGACATGGTCTTGTGGTGGACATGTCAGAGTTATGCTGATGGTTTGACTAAATGACCTTAGAATACTTTCCCAACTGTAATTATTCTGTGATGCTATGTCATTGGCTGCGTTTAGGTGTTTGCCTCAGGCCAGAGTATTTACAGGGAAATGCTGAAACAAACTAGGAAAGGGGTAAAGTGGATTTCTTGAGAAGAAAATGTTGCTGGCAAAATAGCCACCCTTACTCACACTGTTGCTCAAGAAGGAAGTGGCCTCCAGCAAACTGGGCTCCCTGAGCCACAAAGGGCACAAAATAGAGCCTTTGCCCTCCCACTTTAGAGACTGAACCTTACTTCTGGCTTTGTTACACAAAAACTTCCAATGCTTGCCCACAGACCAACAGGCACAGGATGAAATCCCAGAAATTACTCTGGTTTCACGTCAAGCTGGAGATTATAAAATTATAATGTTTGAAGGAAGGGTCTCTGTTGGTCTAGCTGAGTTTATAGCATGCTGCAACCATGCCTGTTCTGTGTGACATTAGGAATTAACCTCACCACACTTAATTTTTAACATCCATTAAATGGAGATAATAGCCCAGTACCTCCCACAGAGGTGTGTTTTGAGGCTTAAGTAATTATTGTGCACTTGCAAAGTGCTTTGAGATGGCAAAACGCCATCTAGAACTAAAGTGTAAAATATTATACTCATGAAGCAGTTGCAGAGCACAGACAGAGAGGCTGTAAATCTGCTACCAGCATGTTTGAACAGGGTCTGTCAGCCTAAGGAAGGACATGAATTTTTAAACATTTTTAAAATATTAAACTACATGTCTACAAAGGCCACATTCATGACTTCACTGATGGCCTAAATGAATTCTAACTGTAATAATGTGAATTCAGAGCTGTGTGGCTAAGGAAATTTACTTTTCTTAACATGATTGATAATTGAATGGCAAATGGGGGGAGCCCAGCTATCAAATTTTCACCTCTGTCCCTTTCCAAAAGAATAGCCAATCCCCTTCTACCAAATAAAATAATAACATTAACCTCTTAAAACTGCATTGCATTATTTTATGGCTGCTTGGTGTGGAGTTGCTAAGGACAGGACATTCCTATTTCTACCATGTAATACCATGCATCAGACCATAAGTGATTGATAGTGCTGTTCCATGTGTTAGATTTCTGTACGTGTTTTCAATTATTTAAATGGGCCTTGCTGACAGACATGTTCTTCAGCCACTTTGGCTGAGACTCAAAAATTGGCCAAAAAGAGATTGCAGAGAGAATCTGCAGAGAAGATCTTGCAAGAACCCCTCCAGGAACCCACAGAAAGAAGTGGTGGAATCACTGTCCCTGGAAGGGTTCAAAGAACATGTAGGTGAGGTGCTTAAAGGCAGTAGTAGACATTGCAGTGCTAGGTCAATGGTTAGACAAGATGATCATAGAAACCTTTTCCAACCCTAATTGATTTCTATGATTCTCTGGATTTCCCAGAGGCCACAAAAGAAACAGGCAGGAGAGAAGACTCCCCACTTCTGAGATAATCTTAGTGCTAGTTTTTGTGCCTGACATCTCCCTGCTTGACTGCATTGTCAGTAATGCAGGCTGCCATGGCCATGAAAGTAAAGAGGAATGAGAAGGTTAAGGGAAGTGAAAGTGGATTTATAATTTCTAATGTTGGACTCCCATACTACTACAGTCACCTATCATATGAATTGTCTGTAAGATGGTAGCTGATTACACAAAAGGCTCAGAAGACTGAGTTTTAAATTAAAAATGTATTTTCAACTACAATTCACATCTTCTTCACAATTACAAATGTCTATTGCCATGTGAGCCCTAAGAACACTGCAGTGGCCACAGAAGATACTGTTTCTGTTGCAACTGTTTAAAATTGTGGTATTTATATTGTGAAACAATACATAAAAACTATTTTTAACAGGTCTGACAACCAAAATATCAGTTGGTATAAAGTAGCTGTGAAATAAAGATGTCAATGGAGCCATTTGAGTTATTCGGCAGAATCTGGACCATTACCTGATTAATAATTGCAGACAGATTCGAAGTGCCACAACTAATTAACTTTTCTTTTGTAATTTGCACATAATGACTTTATTTTTCACTTGCTTCTTGCCTTCACAGCTAACTCTCACACTGCTGGACTTCGCAGCTGGTGCTGCATGTGTCCTCCAGACCTTCTTCTGGATCTTGTCTTTTATTCCTATAGACTGGAGTCTTCTGGTAGTCAATTATAGACAGAGTTATGGGTGTTCCCATGTGAAATACTCTCCTGGGACATCCTCAGCCCAGTAGAGATGCATATGAGTGGTTTTGGTTTAATGCACCTCTGACTCATTTCTGTTTTGCACAAAAGTGGTATGATGTCATGTAGTGATTTGAATCCTGTTGATCCAAAACTTACTGTTTCCTTTCCTTGCTCGTGAGTGTATCCACAGTCCCATCAGATTGGCCAGAATGCAATGATTTTCCAAAGTACTAGGATGAAGGCATATCAGTGACTATCTGAAGCAACAGAGGAGTTGTCACCTGTTAGCACGGAACTTATCAGTTCAGCAAAGTCTGGTTCTGGGTGTTGACTATTTCTTCAGTCCAGTCAAAACACTGACAACCTTAACCCTTACATACACTTAATTTTTAGTGGATGCAGCCCAGGACACACTTGGCTTTCTGGGCTGGCAGTGCCCATGGCTGGCTCATGTCCAGCCCTCACCCCCAGCACCCCCAAGTCCTTCAGGGCAGGGCTGCTCTCAGTCTGTTCATCCCCAGCCTGGGCTGCCACTGGGGGCTGCCCTGACCCAGGTGCAGCTCTAGCACTTGGCCTTGCTAAACCTCATCAGATTCCCATGGGCCACTGCTCGAGCTTGTCCAGTCCCTCTGGATGGCATTCTGTCCCTCAGGAGTGTCAACTGCACCACTCAGCTTGGTGTCATCTGAGAACTTGCTGAGGGTGCACTCAACCCCTTCATCTGTGTCATTGATGAAGTACTAAATAACGTGGGGTCCAGTGTGGGACCTGAGGGACACCACTCATCACTTATGTCCACCAGGACTCTGAGCCATTGACTGCTACTCTCCAGTTTATGTTATATTTAGGCTATGTCAAGTCATGTTGTGTCATGGTATGTATTATGTTGTGCTATATGTTATATTACTTTATATTGCACTACGTTATGTTGTATTACTGCACTATTCCATCAGTGTGATTAGTTGTAAACTGGATTTTAACTAAGAAAAATCAGTACTTTTGTTTGATGTAAATGGATAGCTTAGCTTTACGTTCTGTCAAGCTCTGAGAAGGATTGTTTGGAACTGTACCCTATGCTTCTGCAGCACAGAAATTGTAATGATTTCAAATGAAACTTCCTCCTCAAGTTGTCACAAAACCATCACTGAACATTTACACACATCTCACCCAAGGATAGCATAAAAATAGTGAGTACACATTGCTTGTTGAATTTAACTATTAACATCCATAGTTAAATGGATGTTTTGAATTCCTAGGCTGCTGCTCCATGAAGCTATGGCTTCTCTGGAACTATGTCTTACATATTTAGAAAGATAGTCTTTACTCAGAGGCACCATAACTGGTTGCCCAGAGAAGCTGGGAATATTCTATCCCTGGAAGGATTCGAGGCCAGGTTAAATGTGATCTAAGAAACCTAATCTCAGACTGGATTGCGTCCCTAGCCACTGCAGGACAATCAGAATTAGAGGATCTTTAAGGTCTCTTCCAACCCAAACCATTCTGTGATGCTACAACACAAATTAAATTACTGGCTAGGTTTCAGAGCCATGGATAAGACAACTTGTTTGTGTTGTTTGAAGAATGGATCTTACAGACCTTTCTTAATCCTAGAAATCATTGAGAGATCTCAAAGTATTCTGTCTACTCTAGCCCAAAACTGGAACTTTCCCTCTACCCCTGTGAGTGAGGCCTGAGAGGTCATGAGTTTTCATGTCTCTGTTTTACTGTGGTGATCAGGTCTTGTCCACTGAGTTCTGTCTAGATGGAGTTGTAGGATCAACACATTACTGCTGATTTCATTATTCTTCTGTAATTCTTTCAAAATTCTTCAGAAACTTATCTGGAAGTCGATTTTTTTACCCACTTGCTATCCTCACCTGGGAGCTCCATCTAATTTTAGTTCCCCATTGAACATCCTTAGACATAACCACTTCTTATGTCTTCCATATTTATCCTGAGAATCCTTTGTGGGTTTTTTGGCATATGTTCAAATTCATGTGACAGAAAGAAGAAAATGAGAGACTCATGATTTGATCTCCAGAGTAAATCAGACAGTGGGCATTAGAACATTAGAAGATATTTTGAAAGGAAGAATAAATGAAAACTTGTTAAGTGGTATTAGTTAATGTAACATGAACTGAAGGAAGAATATGGTTTCTCTAAAATGGTTTTTTTGCCAAACTAATTGGGTACCTTTAGAAATTTAGTTAAAATTCTTAGGAGAATCCTTATTTAGAGAGAGAGAGAAAGAGATGTGATATAGATACAGAAATAGATTGTCACAGGTAAAATCTATCTGACTTCAGTGAAACATTTTATATGCTGCTACAAGGGAAATTCTCTGTTAAATTCTCAAAATGGGGATTAGTTGAAAAATATTACATGAACATGGAACTGAGAGAAAAGGGATCTGATATTTGTGCTGAAAGGAGATGTGTGGCGTTTTTGCCCTCCGTGGATCACTGATCAGTGAACCTTTGCCGTGCCCGGCCCCTGGCTAGAAGCGTGCTCAGTTATCGGTAGGGCCCACTGGACAGATCTGCAGAACACCCACGCGGTGGGCTTTCTGGCTTGCAAACACTAGATGTAAATTAGCAGCTATGGCAATGGAGGAAAAGGAAGGCTCTCTTCTGAGGTACTACAGGAGATGTTTATTACCTGTCCTTCACCTCATGGATGGTGGATGAGAGAGCGAGGCCCCGCCCTGACCCCCGCTTAAGAGGACAGGTACCAAGGGGCGTGTACAAAAACCTTACACCAATAGGGGGATACAAAGGGAGGAGTTGGGGGGTAGATTGACACACAAAAGGGCCAATCCCTGGAGAGGGGGGGGAGGGGATTTCCAGAACCTGTTCCAATCAGAAGCCGAGTTTCCCCGAGATTTCCAGAAGGGGGAGAGGCTTTTCCTGGATGACTGGCAGGCTCCGGGGCAGGGGACAAACATGGATAAATAGGGGGGTTTGGAATAGACCATTTTCCCAACATAAATAACATTAATTATATAAACCCAAAACTTGTGAGCACAGCTCACGCACCACTACATCTCCCCCTTTCTTTTTATATCAAGATAGTAATTTAAACCATAAAAAGCTAGTCAGTGGCCACAGCTCGGGGTCTTCTTCAGGGAGGTCCTTTCCTTCTTCAACTCTCACTTCTGCTTCCGGTGGAGCTGTGACAACCACGACTAGGCTTGCATATGGGGGGGAGACAGTTTGAGACTAACTTTTTAACAAAATAGCGAATGCAAGTAACAGTGCCCAGAATACACAAAACCATAAACAAAACAATCAACACAGGACGAAAAATAGACCTTGCCCACCCAGGCAGCCCCCAGTCCTCAAAAAGTCCCTCCAGCCAGTCAGATGTTTGAGGACAGCTTGTTTGTGACATGGATGCCTCCGACAGGTTTGCAGACTGTGGTACAGGTGTCTCTGACAAGTTTGCTGTTTGTGGCATGGATGCTGGCACTGTCCACGCCACGGTCGGAGACTGCAGGCTGGAGAGCAGCAGCAGGGATAGAAGTCTGGCTGCTGTCAGTGGGGCCATCGCTCTGTGTGGGTTTGACCTGAACTAAATAGAATGCGAGACAACATAATTAGTGACAGACCAGTGGGGTAGGGGTAGGACAAATTCTTCCCAGCTTGTCCACTTGTGTCTTTTCCGTCTCCAGGATGCCACGGACACCTGTGAAACCTTAACTCCTTTTCCAGAGGCCTTTGGAATATAGGGTCTCACCCACTTTGAAGGGATCCACCTTAAGCCACTTGGGGTGGACACGCAGGCATATCCACGTCCCCAAGTAACCAGGTGGTGAGGGCCCTCTGTTCCGCCGGTCTCTGGGTCCTTTATAAGGACGGGTGGTCGAACCTTGGTGGAAAACTGGTCGCTGCTGCCGAAGTGCCTGACGACTGGTGGGTTCAAAACCTCAAAAGAGCAATTTAGAAAATTGATTGTGAACAGTGCTCTGGACAGGCGGATAGCTGGAGATTCTAATTTCAGGACCTGTTGTTGCTGGCCCAGGACCCTTTTGATCTCCCAGTGGGTCCTTTCTACCACCGCTTGACCTGTGGGGGAATGGGGGATGCCTGTTTTATGCTCCACCCCCCATTGCTGCAGAAAACTGCTGAACTCCTTGGATTTATATGCAGGCCCGTTGTCAGTTTTCAGGGCTTTTGGGACTCCCATAAAGGAGAAAGCCTGGATGAGATGTGTAATCGCATCCTTGGACCTCTCCCCTGCGTGGGCAGAGGCAAAGACTGCTCCGGAGAAGGTGTCCACTGAGACATGCACATATTTCCTCCTTCCGAACTGAGGGATATGTGTCACGTCTGTCTGCCACACCTCACAGCTGCCTAACCCTCTGGGGTTGGCACCAACGCTCAGGGTGGGGAGCGCATGCTGCTGACAATTTGGACAAGTTGCCACGATTGCCTTGGCCTGTTCCCAGGTAAGGTGGAACCGGCGAACTAAACCTGGGGCATTCTGATGGAAAAGCTGGTGACTGATCTTTGCCTGCTCAAACACATTTGGGAGCGGGGCCATCTCTGCAGGGGCAGCAAGGGCATCGGCTCTCCTGTTCCCCTCAGCGATGAACCCGGGCATGTCTGTGTGTGACCTCGTATGCATCACATAAAAGGGTTGCTCTCGGTGGGAGACAAGCTTAACTAGCTTTGAGAGCAACTTGAACAGCGCAAGGTTGGTCACTTCCTGGAGAACAGCATTTTCAGCTCTGGATACTACACCTGCTACATATGCAGAATCGGTTACCAAATTAAATGGTTCCGAGAACCTCTCGAAAGCCCTGACAACTGCGGCCAACTCAGCGATTTGAGGTGATCCTTCTACCTCAGCGACATCTGACTCCCACCGCTGAGTCTGAGGGTCTTTCCAAGTCATAACTGACTTGTGAGACTTTCCGGACGCGTCTGTAAAAACTGTCAGGGCCTCTAAAGGCCTTTTGCTCTGAAGGCTTTCTAATTTTAGCGTGAATTTTGCTTCTGAATTAAAAATTCTGTGGGCAGGCCGATGAATAGAAATTTGTCCTGTGTAGGAATCCAGAGCCATTTGCAAAACCTCATTCTCCTGGATGTATTTTTCCAACCTTTGCTTTGTAATTGGGCCCGTTTTGGTCTGAATTGGAATGTGAATGCATTTAAAATCACAGCCAGCCAGGTCCCTAATACGGGTTCTGGCCTTCTGGATTAGATCACCTGCCAGCTCCTGTGGCGTGGTCATTCTTTTGGACCTTTGGTGGCTAAGAAAGACCCACTCTATAATGAGAAGAGGATCTCTCCCGCCTCTGTCCTTGCGGGGTAATTTGCTTACCTCCTTGTCCCACTGAAAAATGACTCCATGGAGGTGTGGCAGATCTCCTAATACAATGAAACTGAAAGGCAGTTCAGGTGCACACCTGTTTGCCTGTCTGGTGGACAGTTTTACCTGGACCTTCTCCAGTGCCTTCTGTGCCTCTGGGGTGAGCTCCCGCGGAGAACTCAGCTCCTCTCCCCCTTTCAATAAATTGAAAAGAGGGTCTAGGTCCTCGGTGGTCAGACCTAGCCAGGGCCGCACCCAGGACAACGCCCCACACAGCTGATGGACGTCAGCAAGAGTCCTGATTTTAGTTTTTATTTCCAATTTTTGCGGAACAATGGTCCGCTTACTGATCTCCAGGCCTAAATATTTCCAAGGCGGCACCCGTTGAATCTTCTGCTCCTGCAGCTCGAACCCTGCAGCAACCAATGAAGAGATTGTCAGGTCAAGCGCATGGGACAGTACATCCTCGTTCGGGGCACAGACAAGCACGTCATCCATATAATGATAGATGATTGCCTTGTCTGCGGCTGCACGTACAGGGGACAGCAAAGAAGAGACGTACCACTGGCAAATCACGGGCGAGCTTTTCATGCCCTGCGGCAAAACCTTCCAGTGATACCTTTTCCCCGGGGCCTCTCGGTTAAAGGTGGGAACCGAGAACGCGAAGCGTGGGGCATCGTCAGGATGAAGGGGAATTTGAAAGAAACAATCTTTAATATCAATGACTGCCAATTGCCAATCTCGAGGGAGCATTGTCGGGGACGGCATCCCTGGTTGGAGAGACCCCATATCTTCAATTACATTGTTAATTTGTCTGAGGTCGTGAAGGAGCCGCCACTTGGTCTTGTCAGCCTTTTGGATGACAAAGACAGGGGAGTTCCACGGGGAGGTAGTCTCCTCGATGTTACCCTTGGCTAGTTGCTCTTCCACGAGCTCATTCAGCGCCTTTAATTTTTGTTTTGAAAGCGGCCACTGCTCTACCCAAACTGGAACATCTGTCTTCCAATTCAGTTTTTGGGTAGGGCGCCTCTCAGTGACCGCCGCACAAAAATCCTGTGGGGGGTCGGGAATGTCAATTGTGACTCCCCACTGTGCCATGAGGTCTCGCCCAAGCAATGGTTCCTTGTAATCCAAAACAAATGGGCGGATATTTGCCAATTGCCCATTTGGCCCCGTAATTTGCACAACGCTCTTTGATTGTTTTGCCAATTGAATGCCCCCAACACCTTGAACGTGTCCGGCCACGCTTTGCAGAGCCCATTGTGAAGGCCACTCCCAGGACGGGATCACGGTTACATCGGCACCCGTGTCCAGGAGGCCTTTGATGTCCACGATCTCCTCCCCCATCTGCATCTGGCATTCTAACTGCGGTTTCGCGGTAGAAATTGCCTGCACCCTCCCCACCGATGGACTTCCTTCTGTGAGGAAATCAGGGATGGGAATTACCTGGGCGATTATCTGCCCCTTCGGGAGAAAAGCAGGCGGGGAAGTACAATGCAGCCAAACCACGAAGCGCTCGGGATCAGAGTCAACGATCCCTGGAGCGACTTCGAGGTCGAACGGGGTGTACTTACAGTCTCCGAGTACCATGTACTTGCATCCTATCCGATGCCAAGTGCCATGTTCACTGGGGTTTACCGAAACCAAATGCCAATCGCTGTCCTTCAACAGCAGCAAGTCAGTGAGTTTTAACCTAAACGGCTCGTACCGCGAGTCGGTGGTTAAAACTGAATCGGAGAGATCTATCTCCCTGGGTGTCAAGTCCGGTGGATCAGAGTCCAGGGGGACTCTGGTGTCAGTCCTGGTAGACAGAAAAGAAAGGTCAGCTTTGTTTCCTCTTCCCCCCCTCCCCCTCCTGGTCCGGGCCACCCGTTTTGTATCTTCACGCAGGGTGGTCCCGCGCTCACCCCCTAGTTTTTTGGAGCCGCTTGAAGGCTCCCCTGCAACTCCCCACCTCCACCTCCACCCCCACCCCCATCCCCATGAGTGGCCACGAATTGCTGGAAAGCAGTCCGCATCGGGCAAGCTGCCAATGGCCGCTTTGCCCGCAGAGACTACAACAGTCTTTGCCCGCCCGAAAAGGATGTTTCTTTGCCGGCTGCTTCCTGGAGAAACCCTCTGAGTCCAATGCTGCAGCTCTCGGATTGGCTCGCTGCAGCTGCCTTGATGGCTGCTCCGTTGTAGCAGACATGAAGGGAACCTTTGCCTCGCAGACACGGAGGAAGTCCTGCACAGTGGGCGGAGGGTCCAGAGGCAAGCTAAGGATGGCTGCCCTGCACTGGTCATTGGCATTTTTTCGGACCATCACTTCCAGCACGCTTGCCCTTGCGTCTTCTTTCCACACCTGCGTCTCAACGGCCCTTGTCATCTTCTCCACAAAGGCGACGAATGACTCCGCAGGTCCCTGCCGGATGTCGGCGTAGCTTGGCAAAGGCACTTGTCCCTGCAGCCCTAAAAATGCCTTTTCGGCCGCTTGTTTTATTTTCTCCAGCACCGGCGCCGGAATTTTACCAGCCTGGTCTGAAGCCTGAGCCCATCTGCCCTCCCCACACAGATGATCAAGGGTAATAGGGTCCCCTTCCTCATCGGTAGCAGTTCCAGGATCTAGTAACAAGCCAGGCAAGTCAGTCCGCAACAGGTTTTTCCATGCCCCCTCCCACAGCTGAAACTCTGTGGAGGACATGAGGCAGGAAAAAAGCTGCCGCAGGTCAGATGGGACTGCGACTGTGCCGGTGAGGTTGGCCTTCAAAAATCCCCTGAAATACGGGCTTTCCCTCCCGTAATCCAGGTGAGCCTTGCACAGATCCTTAATGATGTTCTGTGAAAAGGGTTGCCAGGTAGCTTGAGTGACGTTCCCACTCCTTGACCTGTTATATGTAACAGGCGCAAGTGAAGGGAAATCACCGCGGCATGGGCTTTGGGTTCCCGGCCCCCCCCCTCCGGTTTCCCCACCGTGGGAACCAGATGCGGGACCGTGAGAACCGGAAGACCAACGTGGCTCCGGCGCGGGCATGGGTGTGGCTCCGGGTGCTGACATCACTCGGGGGGTTGGGACTGGGGCGGAGCTTTGGTAGGGAGGAGTTTGGGAAGGGGCGGAAGGAGGAGGGAACAAGGAATCCTGGGAAGAAGAAGGCGCAAAATTTGCATGCGACTGCACCATGCGGTCGCCGCCATTTTCCGCTTGGGGAGAGGGGGAGAAAGGGGAAACGCCATCTTGTGACGCACCATCTTTTTCGGCGAAACCGAAACGGACTCGGGGTTTGGGAACTGGGTAAGAGCGGGGAAGGGTAGAAACTCGGGAAGCCGGGCCAGGGCTTTGCCGAGCCTCCTGAGCAGTCCGGCTAAGACTGTTCAGGCGGGGGGAACGGGATACTTGCGGGAAGCCAGGGCCGACAGGAGAGATTTCTCCTGCCGATCCCCGCAAGTTATCCGTTTCGGGTAAAGAGGGAGCGGTAAAAGGGGAAGGAGAAACCGGGGAAAACTGCCTTCGCTGCTCTTCCTCTACTTTCTGTTTTTCTAAAATGGCAGATCGAATCTGCATAATCCAATAAATTAATTTTGCCGCGTGTTTGTCCCCTGCTTTGCCTAATTGAAAAAATTTCGAATAGGCTGCATCCCAAAACTGAATGCACACCACTTGTGCAGGGGGCATTTTCGGAAAGTATAGGAAGAGCAGTTTTACGAACTTTTTGAGCTCCTTTTTCGAGAATTTAAACTCGGAGCCCTTCAACACAAAAAACAATAATTTACAAACTTCCTTTTCTTCGGTTGAGAGCTTCGCACCCATTTTTCTCAACCGTCACGCACGCGCACCTCAAAAACTAAAATAGCAAACGAAAAGCAAAAACCCGCGACTTAAAACCCGAGACCGGGGACCACTTCCCCGCGCCCTCGGAGCGCGGCTAATTCAAACAAAAACCGACAATGGGAAAACGAATCCGTGCCCCACGCGACGGAGCCCGCATCTGAAACAAAACGAGAAAAAAACCGAAAGAAAAAAAAATGCCGCACTCAGACAACCCGACCCTGGGAGGGCATAAGGCTTCTCCACAGGGGAAACGCGTTTCTTGGCTCTAAAAGAGCCCCCCAAAATTGACCTAAGGGGAGGGAAAATCCAGCTCCCCTAGGAACCCCAAAATGAAAGGTGAATTTACTCACCCGTCCGGTGCTGGCGAATGAAAAAGAGGTGCTGGCGGTCCTTCGCCTGAAGAAGACTTTCCGGGCGCAGGAAAGCTGTCTTCTTCTCTTACCAGAAAGCATACTCCACGGAGCTGCTTTTCTGGTAAGCACGTGGCTGTCTGGAAATCCTGCTGCACTGCGTGGAGGCTTCCAACGCAGGCGAGAATCGAGTCCACGGGGTCTGGCGGTGTTCTCAGACCTTTTTCCGTGCAGAGAGCTCACGCTGCCGCTTCTTCGTGCTTTGCCTCGTGCTGCAGAAGTTCTTGTCCACGTGGTTGGCCCCACATTGGGCGCCACGTGTGGCGTTTTTGCCCTCCGTGGATCACTGATCAGTGAACCTTTGCCGTGCCCGGCCCCTGGCTAGAAGCGTGCTCAGTTATCAGTAGGGCCCACTGGACAGATCTGCAGAACACCCACGCGGTGGGCTTTCTGGCTTGCAAGCACTAGATGTAAATTAGCAGCTATGGCAATGGAGGAAAAGGAAGGCTCTCTTCTGAGGTACTACAGGAGATGTTTATTACCTGTCCTCACCTCATAGATGGTGGATGAGAGAGGGAGGCCCCGCCCTGACCCCCGCTTAAGAGGACAGGTACCAAGGGGCGTGTACAAAAACCTTACACCAATAGGGGGATACAAAGGGAGGAGTTGGGGGGTAGATTGACACACAAAAGGGCCAATCCCTGGAGAGGGGGGGGAGGGGATTTCCAGAACCTGTTCCAATCAGAAGCCGAGTTTCCCCGAGATTTCCAGAAGGGGGAGAGGCTTTTCCTGGATGACTGGCAGGCTCCGGGGGAGGGGACAAACATGGATAAATAGGGGGGTTTGGAATAGACCATTTTCCCAACATAAATAACATTAATTATATAAACCCAAAACTTGTGAGCACAGCTCACGCACCACTACAGAGATGCATCAGAGGAGCATAATGACAATTTACTTCCTTATGAAACTAGTATTCAGTTCAATCTTCATCAATAATGACTTACTCATTAGTTACCCTGGCAATTTGGCAGAAAACTAACAGAAGTGAACTAATAAATGACTGGAATTTGCAAGTGCTTAAAATTAAGAGCAACACTGAAAGTTTCAAGTACTTGGGGAGCGATGAATCTTGATAACAATATGAACTATTTTGAAAGTAGAAAGTGCCTTTAATTTAGGGACTTACACCATGATATTATTTTTTAACAATTTTTTTCCTAAAATGTCTGAAAATACTTGTCATTGGATGACTTAAAGCCATCAGGAAACACATGTTTCTTCAAAAGCAGTGGTGAAAATGAAGAAAGAAATCAGAGGTATGTTGAGTCTGTTCTGAGCAGTATTAATAACTAGTACAATTTCATAAATTATGTGTTATTTTGGGGAATTTTTAAGCTTTACATATCTTTTTTATATCTCTGCTTAGAAGTGGATAGCTTAAAAAACAAAGTTTGGATTAGTATTATTTTTTACTTTTGCAACAGTCCACTGTGCTTGTAGTTACACTATGCAGAAAAAATCTTTTGAGTACAAATTGCTCTGGCCAGTAGCACCAACTCTTCTACTCTGCATCAGCCAGAAAACATCATTGATAATTTAAAGTC
The DNA here is from genome assembly GCA_910950805.1 of Acrocephalus scirpaceus scirpaceus. Taxonomy (NCBI): domain Eukaryota; kingdom Metazoa; phylum Chordata; class Aves; order Passeriformes; family Sylviidae; genus Acrocephalus; species Acrocephalus scirpaceus. Next base: position 60,056,803 of record OU383776.1, read on the forward strand.
ATCATTGTAATTTTACACCTCAGCTCATCTCATTTGATACCAAATTGTGTCTCTCCTTAGCAGAACATCAGCATATTGCTGACAACTTTTAAATCAGGAAAACTACCTAAGATAATCTAGCTGGCTGATGATGCTTCTACAGTGCTGAGTCTCTCCTCAGTGTATGCACTGTTTTGTCTTTGAGTATGTTTTTGAGATTGTTTAAACCATTTTCATGTCATTGTAGTTGATTTACCTTTTTCTTGGTAGTTTATTTCTTTACTCAATCTGGTTCTGCACTACCCTGTCTTATTTTTTAGAGCTAAAAGCACATTGATACCTGTGACAGCCAACAGCTGGCCTGGACGCCTCACAGTCATAACAAATCTTAACCATAACTCAACCAGCCTATGCCATTAAGGGAAAGAAGTAAATATCTTGAGAGATTCAAATTCAAACAACAAATGCAACCAATCCCTGACGAGCATGAAAGCAGGCAGGTATTGGGTTGAAGTAGCAATCAGTGAGCTGGGTGGTAACCAAATTATAGTCAATTGGGATCAAATGTGAGGTTTTTTGAAAACTCTATAAAAGCAAGCTGTAAACAATTATATTCACTATTGCCATATGAACCTTGGAGTGTCAAGTCGCGTCCATCTCAACTGTAACAAGTGGTGATCCCGATGTGATTGGTAATAGACAGGCTGAGGGGAGAGTGGCAGGAGCCTGAACACCAGTGGAGGAGAGCAGCTGGGAGAGCTGCTGGCAGTGGGGAGAGCTGCAACAATCCAGACCTTTTATATAGAAGTTCCTGGGGACTTTCGTAAATAGAACACCTTCTAAATAGAAGAAGCTCCTGGGGACTTGGGGATGCAAGTCTCCACAGAAAAAAAAGCTGCAGTGCAAGAGTGGACCCTCTTCTTATACAAATGAGGAGATAAAATGTGATGAACAGGCTCTGTAAATCTTGCTGTCATGGTGCAAAGGTCATGGACTAGACACAACTGCAGAAGCCGCTTTTAATGTCTACATGGGAGTGGGCTGGCTAACTGATATTTGACTCAGCCTCCTGAGGCGACAAAATTGCTAAAGACATTTTGACAACCTGGTGGCTGGTGTTGGACACTTTAAAACAGATAAAAGCTGAGCAGAGTCCAAAAGCCACAGCTGAAGTGCCGCGGACAGCACCTGCTGGAATGCCCTGTGATGATGGAGAGCGAGGGGGAGCAGATGCCATGCTGGATGCACAGACAGAGAGGACGGGTGAGAAGTCAAGGGAGGAGCAGCCATTGTCCAAGTTCCCTAACCCTGCAGGACCATCCTGCCACTCCACCAGAGCCCCTCCACCACTGGCATCTGGTCCACCTGTGTCACATGCGAGTCTTCCCACACCACAGCTGCCCAGGCCATACACATTTTGTCCCATGCCCCATATTACCATAAACCCGCTTGGCCCACCTCTGCCTGTGGCTGATTAGACAGCCCAACTACCGCTTGGCACACCCACTTACAGCCTCAGCATGCAAGCAGAAGCCAGAAGCCCAGTTCTGGAAGCACAGGCACAGACCTGCTAGTGCCTGGGGCCGTGGGGCACCGCATCCTGTCATGTCCACAGCCAGCACTTGAAAAACCTAAGGGACGCTGGGCAGTGCTGGGCTCAGCCCGGCCGTGTCTCCGGGGGTGGCAGCGTTGGATTGAGCAGCCATGGTTGCAGCAGGGAGCACTCTTCACCACCATGAGGCAGCTGCTCCTGCCCTGCCTCCTGCTGCTGCCTCCGCTGCCGCTGCTGCTGCTGGCCAGGGTCAGATGTTCAATTGCCTGCAATGGGGATTGCAGCTCAAAAAATGTAACTGCAGGACCAGCAACCAGTAGTAATGATGATTTATCAGTAAACTCTGCAAGTGGGAACAGAACCTCAGCAGGTGGAAGAGTGATCAGGGCTGCATCACTATCTGCTGAGACAAGAGAATCCAGCCAGATTTTTACAGCAGCAGATGATCACACTGTGAGGATCCAGAAAGCTTGAAATATGCAGTTTACCACATGTGTATTAGTTAAACACTGATGACTGGAATGGACTGAAAATGCGTGAACTCTTTCACTAGACCTGCTGTCCTTAAAATATATACTGTATTAAATAGCTTCTTAATAACAGGATTAATTCTCAACAGTCACATATATCTCTATATATTATGGCTGATACATGCATATATAATACTTACAATTTAAATTAACTAGAATTCAGTCTTCTCTAATGACTATCTCAAAATTATGACCTGAAATATATAACAAAGGTGCTCTGCTGTATTTCACTCGCAAGTATGATCAGCTGTTTTGCGTTCTAGGGTAACAGGAAGGAACGTGTCTCAGGAATAAGGCTTTGATTATGAGAGGCATTTTGAAGATTTTAAAGGTCATGTACACTGTTTTTAGGAAAGAGGAGTGAATAATAGGTGGGAAGGAAGATGTTAATGATACCTCACATGGCAAATTATTTTCTAATTTTCAAAATACAGCAAAGATTAAATGCAAAGATTAGATGATATGTAAATTAATTAGATTATATGTAAATTAAAACCTGCCTATAACTTCTTAAACTTCTTTAAAAACTTATGTTTTTAAATAACATGTAATTGCATAATTATGATTTCGACCTCTGTTACCAACTTGTTGTACAAATCATTATCATTCTAAATTCTGCACAAATTGTATATAAAGTGCCATGTATATAAAGTGTGTAACAGCCATGGTAGTATATAGTAGATTAGTATAGAGAGCAGGAAGGATGAGCCTCACCTGAGCTGATAAAACTTTGAGGAATTGTAAGGAGAAAGTGTCCAAACTGCTGAGTAACAGTCCACACGTATGCAAAGTTCACATTAATCCAATAAATAACCTGGTATACTTTTAAAAGATCTGCTAAATGTGAAGAAGCAGTCATGGGTTATTACCAAAAACTACCAATAATTACTAAAAATTATTTTAAGAGAGAGTGTCAGCCCTTCTGTGTTGCAGCTAGTGCAAGAGCTTTGTGACAGGGCTTTGCATTGAGAGAGAAATCTGTGTTGGAAAACAAGGCAGTGCTGCTTGCTTTTTCTTCAGCACACTGATCCTAGCAGCAGGAACAAAAAGTATCTGTGCCAGCCCGTTTTTCAGGAATCACAAAGTCACCTGTTTGATTTTTAGGAACTTCTTTTTCTTCTTCAATATTTCTGATCTTTTAGACAGCTGAAGGCAAACCCCTCAAAATCCTTCAGTACTCATTACTATTACCTAAAAGAAGCACTAACAGAAAAAAATGTACCAAAACATTTATTTGATACATTGAATCAATGTACTGAAACACTAACCTCACAAAATCTGACAAAAATACCTTGTAAAAATGCGTAATGGGATAACAATTACATTAAAATTTCTTCAATTTATACTTGGTGCATCATTTTCACATCCTACTTTTTCTTTCTTTTTTTTTTTTTTTTTTTTTTTGGCAAACAGAGATCAAGAATGCAAAAAAAAAAGATATTAAAATGCTAAAAAATCATTGTGCTATTCTTCAAATTTTGTGTCATATCTAACACATGCCTTTGTCCATTTCTGTTGACTGTCGCATTCCACTGTGGGGAACTGTGAGGAGGTCTTTTAAAAACAGATGATCTAGAATGAAATTAAGCCAACCAAGACAACCTTGTATCTAAGAACCGTTTATTGATAACGAAGCAAAAGAAAAGAAAGGAGTCAGCCTACTAGAGAGAGCTAGAAAAGACGGAGGAGGAAGGAAAATGGAAAAGGAATGGGGGTAGGAGGAGAGGGAGAAAGGTTGATAGGGTGAGAGAGGGAGAAAGAGAGGGAGGGAGGGAGAGAGGGAGGGAGAGAGAGAGAAAGAGAGAGCGGGTAGACAGAGAGAGCCAGCGGGCAGTGCCAGCAGCAGCCGGGAGTGCCGCGGCCGTGCCGCTGGCCGGCAGTGTGTGCACGCTGCCTGCTGGGGAGCGGCGCAGCTCCCGGACAGGCGCGGCCCCGCAGGCGCAGCTCCCGCGGCCGCGGGCAGCCGGACACGGGCTGAGGGAGGGGGCGAGAGGGCGGGAGGCCCGGAACTTTGGGCAGGGTCGCAGCGGGGATGGCGGTGGCGGGCTGGATCGGAGGCGGCCAGGGTTGGACGCAGTTGTGTCAGGCAGAGACGCACGGACGAAGCGGCAGGGTGGCTGTCAGGGACACAGGCGGGACAGGCGTGAGGGCAAGCAAGAGCCAGCAAGGACAGGAGAGCCAAAAGGCAGGCTTAGGCCAGGGCAAAAGGGACGAAAAACGAGCAAGAGCAGCAAGTCCCAAAGCTCATGACACAGTTACTTTTATATCCTCTGGTCCCTCCCAAGGTCTGCCTGCTAACAGGAAGGAGACCGCTGGCCCAGTCCAACCTTCCACCGCAGTCCATGGGTGGGGACCTTTTTCCATCCGATTGGAGAAGCCTCTCTGGGGAGTGCAGTGTCTCCTGCTGCCTGCCTGTCCCATGTGAGGTGTCACCAGGCAAAGTTCTCCCAGAGACAGGGCTTTTCTTCATCTTGTCCTAGCTGCCTCCTGTAAGCAGGACATGTGCACCCCCTCCCCCTCATGCCTCTGACAACCAGTTTTGAGACAAATCAAAATTAAATTGGCTCCACACACCTTCTTTGATAATTGAATTGGTTATGTTCCTAATGACATCCTTTAGCCAAAGTTCTCCTTGTAGAGCACATAATGAGTGAGGTACTTCCAGACACTCTACAAAGAAAAATATTTATGTATCTTAAAATAGAAGTGTGAAAAAAAAGTAAGTGCAATCAAGTATTTCTTGATCCAGTTTCTAATGATAGTATCATTTTGACAGGCTCTGAAGGGTGTTTCACTTTAGTCCCTCTGCACAATTTTACAATATTATACTGTCAGCTGGAAACTTATTTGATGCAGATAAGTGATCTGTGTTGGATTAGTTTTTCTCTTATAATTTTCATGTCATTGGAATATATTCATTGAATTTTAACAGATTCTTTAATATGAGAGGAGAAAAAAGGGTAGTGGTGTAAATCTAAATATTCAAACTGAAAAGAACCTGCCACCTTTCCAAATGATACTAAACTTGTTTTGAATTGAAACTGGACCAGCAGCAAAGGAAATAAAGTCCTTTTTGTATGTTTTGAGTCAATTAATCTACCCAGCTAATAGCTAGTGACTTGCATTTGGCTAGTTTTTTTCCTATAAATGTACATGTTTAAACACGATTTAAAACAGGGTATATTACAGAAGATATAAGATTTATATTATATTCTTCTGTATGTGCCCATATATATGCAATGCAATATATGCAATGCAATATATGCAATATGGGTCTATATGCAATGACCCATATAGAAAATGAGATACCTACTGAGGTAGCTATAGTGCTATTGTTAAAAGATTTATCCTTTCTTAGTGAAAGGGTGAACAAATGCACATATAAGCCCTGTGAGAAGCACTGTCTCCCTAATATGGAATTTATGTTCTCCAGTAACCAGGAAGACCAAATATCTGTCCTACAAGAAGCCACAAACTTAATTATGTTAATAAATAGATCTCATTCAGGAAGCATGGGAGAAGAGGAGGTAAGAAAAGAAAAATAAGCCAGTCTTTATTCTTTCTGCTGCAATACTTCTTCCATGCACTGTAAACTTCTGGCAGGCCAAAAGCATTCAAGTCCAAAACAGAAACCAGTCTACAGCATTAGAGAGATTTTAATCAAATCTGATGTGTTTTGTAGAGAAAAATAGTCTGGTGAAGGGAAAAGAAGTGTGTATTTATCAGGGCAGCTAAGATTGCCCAAGAATGCGTTGAAGGGGTTTTAGCAACACCCCTCAGCCATCAGTACTCTTCTCTGATGAATTACAGAGAGAAGCTTAGGTCGTTTGTACAAGGTTGAGTTTGTTTGCTTCACAAGATTTTAGGAGTGGTGATTTTGGAGGATACTATGGGTGGAAGCTCACTTAAGGATTATAAGCATGAACCAAGAGTAGTATTCATGCCATGATCCGCATCGGCTGCTTCAGTAACAGAAGAGCACAGGAACCTTCCAGAGAAACAGGGAAGCCACCAGGCTTCTGAATTCACAATCACACAAGTTGGTTCGGCCAATGCTGGGCAGTGAGGAGGAGCCTCACCCACCCAAAAGTTTGGCTTCAAATCCTTTGGAGAACCAAAACACTGAAAAGGGGACCATTACTGACAAGTTTTTCTAAAGCAGATATACTTAGAAAAGTAGGGACCATGTGTATACCTTACATTAAATTATTTTTTTAAATTTTCCATGTTACTGTTAGAATAAAGTTTAGCGTTGTTTTTATTGTTTTATTATTATTATTATATTTATTTTATGCACTTTTTTCACGTGCAAAGAGGAGGAAGACAAGTCAAAAATCACACAATTTTTTTTATTTATATGGTAATTAATTCTTGTCAGTGTTACAGATAAGTTATACAAGAGAAAATTATGATTCGAAAAGGACTTGTTTGGGGCTGTTTTGATGAGACAAAGTAACATCAATACAGAGGCTATTATAGTCACTCCTTCATTTAATCTGTCTAGAAACTGCAATACTTTTATCAGACTTCATTCCATGTTTTCTCCCATGGTAGGAAATGTAAATCTTTCTATTCAGTTATTTTCAGACTGTTAGAAGTTTTCTATTTTCTTACTGGTTCAGCTGACAGGTCTATTTTTAGGCCATTCTGAAGATAGTAAATCTGAGTGACACAGTGATATCCCAGCAAGCAGTGTTAAGTGTGAACATTTCACTGTAAAGTTCTGAAAGGCATTTGGATGCAGGAAAACCAAGTACCAAGCAAAAAGTGAGCATCCTGGGATCACTGGGAAACTCTTCATGCTCAGTAGGCTCTGAAGATCTTTCCAGTGCAGCTCCAAACTTTGTCCATCATCTCAGTGGTGCAATCCCCCTGATTCACTTGACAGCTAATGCCATGTCAAAGGGCACTGATCTTGCCATTCTGATGACAAAAATACTGGAAGCAGATTGTGCTTGGAGAATTTGTCCCTAGGATTACAAGAGACTGGAAGACCAAACTTATAACTGTATGAAAATCTTGGGATTATTGTCCATCTTCATTGTAGCCTCTCAGAGGCTTCTAACTGCCCAAGGTTAGCATTTAATAAATTGAAGGCCTTTAATAAATGCCCACTTTTATTCTCTTAATCTTTTCCAGCCTCTGTTCCAGGTAGCCGCTCTAAGGCATCAGTATATTACCTTAAATGGAAACACACACCTGTCACAGAATCATCACGTATCAGGAAAAGCTCCTTTTTGACAGCACTATCTCTGAGATGATATTCCTGTCTTGGAATGGGAGGGATGACATTTTGTTTTACATGAAGGAATAAAATATTTCATTAGTTCTTCACCCACTTCATTGCAAGTACTGTTAATAGTTTATTTCTAACATGGTTATGTGAAATTATTTCTGGAGAGGCTGCTCCCCTTTTATTTGTTAATTGCATTTCTTCAGGAGTTGGGAACAACATGGGGACAAATTTGAGATGAAAGAAACAGGATTGAATTGTAACAATGGTGAATTCAGAAGACAGATATTGACTTTGGTGACGTCAGTCTAAAATATGATATTACCCTTTATGCCCTTCCTAAATAATAAGTTAAAAGTGTCATTGGGTGACATCAATAGAAAAACTTAGTACTTTCAGTGTACTGAGTCAGAACTGGTTGTGTTTCTGCTTTTCAACTATAGAATACTAGTTGAATTTTTTCTGCAATGGATTATTTAATTATTTTTCTGCCAGTTGTGTATGCTAATGCTTAGCTGAACACTCTAGACTTCCATGGACTACTGACTTGTTAATCCACCTCGGAAAGCTAAATTTCTTGTGAGGAAGAGAAGTAATGCTGGGAATATTCTGCTTAGAGCATTAGGAACTATATAGGGAAATCACAGAGGTGGAAAAGAAGAGAGAAGAGAAGAGGAGAGGAGAGGAGAGGAGAGGAGAGGAGAGGAGAGGAGAGGAGAGGAGAGGAGAGGAGAGGAGAGGAGAGGAGAGGAGAGGAGAGGAGAGGAGAGGAGAGGAGAGGAGAGGAGAGGAGAGGAGAGGAGAGGAGAGGAGAGGAGAGGAGAGGAGAGGAGAGGAGAGGAGAGGAGAGGAGAGGAGAGGAGAGGAGAGGAGAGGAGAGGAGAGGAGAGGAGAGGAGAGGAGAGGAGAGGAGAGGAGAGGAGAGGAGAGGAGAGGAGAGGAGAGGAGAGGAGAGGAGAGGAGAGGAGAGGAGAGGAGAGGAGAGAAGAGAAGAGAAGAGAAGAGAAGAGAAGAGAAGAGAAGAGAAGAGAAGAGAAGAGAAGAGAAGAGAAGAGAAGAGAAGAGAAGAGAAGAGAAGAGAAGAGAAGAGAAGAGAAGAGAAGAGAAGAGAAGAGAAGAGAAGGGAAGGGAAGGGAGGGGAAGGGGAAGGGGAAGGGGAAGGGGAAAAAAGAAAAGAAAAGAAAAGAAAAGAAAAGAAAAGAAAGAAAAGAAAAGAAAAGAAAAGAAAAGAAAAGAAAAGAAAAGAAAAGAAAAGAAAAGAAAAGAAAAGAAAAGAAAAGAAAAGAAAAGAAAAGAAAAGAAAAGAAAAGAAAAGAAAAGAAAAGAAAAGAAAAGAAAAGAAAAGAAAAGAAAAGAAAAGAAAAGAAAAGAAAAGAAAAGAAAAGAAAAGAAAAGAAAAGAAAAGAAAAGAAAAGAGAAAAGATTTTCCAGTATTGCTTTGCAAAAACAACGTCCATGGAACCATTAAGAATTTTCTGATGAGTATTTCTCTGCCCAGTGCATCATCAAGGAGGCCACTGGAAAATCCTGTCTTTCATATGTTTTAGCACATTCTGAAAGTGGACAGGTTTGTGGCCAAAAAGAGGTTTTAAAAGACTTCAGGAGTAGTATTTAATATTCATTATTAATTATTACTTCAGGAGTAGTATTAAAGAGCCTCTTTAACTCCAGCAGAGCAATAGACCTTGGCCATAACTTTGCTTCTTAACAGGTTCTCACAGTTTCGACATCTATGCAGGAGCATTTCTCTGAAGCAGTGCTTGCACCTGTTGTCCTCTTACAGAATGAAAATATTTTGGCCTTCAGCTTAAGTGGGAGGCCAACATTGTGTCAGAGGTCATCACAGGCCTTTGGGGGGAGAAAGCAGGTCTTATCTGCTGGTCTTATGGTTGCATAGTTTGTAGTGATGCACAAGATAGCTGGACTCTGAAGGCTGACTGAGAGAGTTTTTAAGAAAATTGGAAGTAAGATAGATATAGTCTTTCAGTTGTTAAAGAGAGGTGGAAAGCAACTTTTTACATGGGTAAGTAATGATAGAACAAGGAGGGAATAGTTTTAAAATAATAGAGGAGAGTTTTAGGTCTTAGGAAGAAATTCTTTACTGAGAGGAGGGTGAGTCATTGGTACACGGAATTTATGGATGCCTGGAAATGCTTAAATTCAGGTTGGAAGTGGCTTAGAGCAACCTGGAAGGTGTCCCTGCCCATGACAGAGGGGTTGGATTGAGATGATCATTAAGGTTTCTTTCAACCCAGACTTCTGTGTTTCAGTGATACCATGATGATTCTTTGATTCCATGATTCTATGATGTGTGACAGTGAAGATGGCTCACAAATCTTTCTGTACCCAAAAACTAACCTGAAATAAATGATCTAAACCAAAATAGTGGTATTTGGTCTCCCTGGCTAATAATGCTATCCTCCACATTTCCAGAATGAAAGTATTTTTGCAATAATTGAAAACAAATAAATAAATGGAGTGACACTACTACCTAATTAGTTGGTAAATATCCTGAAAGCATATTTCTCAGTCTTGTTTTCTATACTAAAATAAAAAATAAACAAAACAAAAGAAAAATAAAAAGAAAATGAGGAGAATCAGTTAAATGTAGAGCTTGGGAAAGGGAAACCTCAAGACAATCATCCTTTTGCTGTTATGGTTTCTCTTAAATGAACATAAGCTGTCATTTCTTTCTTTCTGCTCTTCTACTTATAACCCATATATGGTTTTTCAACTCCCTTCACACTTTGTAACTTTCCAAACCAGCTGGAGCCATATTTCTTTTAGCTGATACAGATAGAACTGTTTCTTTTATAGATAGAGAAGTTAAAAGTATTCTTACCCATTTTCTCACAAAGTAAATTTAGTTAAGACCAAGATCAAGCTACACAGAAAATGATGTCAAAATCAAAGAAACTTTGTATCAGAATATTTTCCTAAGTCAAATTACAGTAGATATGCTATGTTGTCATGGGAAGGATGATCTTTCATTCTCTTCTTTGATATTCTTAAAGCAAACAGTCAAAAGTGAAGAATTTTAATCTATATATGCATATACTTACTGAGGTGTAAGTATCATCCTAAATACAGAATAAGAGTACTTCTTGAAGACAGCCCAGTTGAGTCCTACATATGATGGAGGTTTGAAATATAAGAAAATATTTTTGGGGTACCTAAACCACTTAATTTCTAATCAGATTTATAAAGCTAAAGAATATATACCTTTTAAACCCTAAAATTTAATTCTGTTCTCTAGTCCAACTGTTTTCTATTTCTAGTGACCCATTCTGCATTGCTTTGCCTAAATTTTAGTGCATGCACTCGGAGCTCATCCATTCCTCCCAACAAAATACCACATTCCCAAGTAAGTGTGTGGAATGGGCTTTATTTAAGTGTCAGGCTTACTGAGAGCCTACTGAGAGAATCAAGATGAAATACCAATGATCTGAGAACTTGTCTCCCAGTCCTTTAAGGATGGGAAAAATAGAAGCAGTAACAGAAACTGGTGTCTTACCATTTTTTTGAAAGCCATCTTCTTGGCTTCTCATTGTAATAAATATCCCTTCCTCGTAGAAGGATAGAAAAGGAAGATCCTTGGAGTTAATAAGAAAGGAGACAGGAGGATAGGTGACTTTTGGGTGAAATATAGCAGAGATTTGGCCCCAGGCCAGAGAACTGGCTTGTGTAGAACTCAGAAAAATGAGGAGCAGGATCTCAGGGCATTGCTATTTCAAAAACATACCCACCACAACTAGTCCATAAAGCCATCAAGCTGTCTGTTCTCCACTCACATGTTCATTTTTAGAAATTTAATAGCATGATTTGGAGGAGGAGTTGTTTCACCCAGCTTACCTAGTAATCAGAAATATCTCTTTGGATGTAGGCTGGCATCCTTCCAGAAGTGGACCTGCACTCTCTGAATGAAGGACACAACAGCTACTCTAGTGGAGTGCTATATATTAAACAGTTATCTATTTAATCCTGTATTATAATGAATAACAAAAGGTAAGGGCCTGTTTCTGCAGAACAACCTCCTCTGAGAACATTATTGTATTGTAAGCTTGGACAGGTTTAGAAAAGTAAGCAGATTGCTGAGACAGATACCAGACACCAACAGATAGGCTTAATTTAGATCTCTAGAGTTATATTTACTCCAGACTAGATGTTCCTCTTCATCTCTTCTTCACCAGCAGGAGACATACAGTCTCTTCTGTGTTTTGGGAATATCATCTGACTTCACATGAACTACTGTAGCTGCCTCATCTTGCCAAATTTCCTCAGCTTTTACCTACTTTTCACAAGCATCAACAGCAGGCACAGCTGGTGGTTTTAAACAAACATTTTCTGAAAACAACTCTTCTCTGTGACCTAAAGTAATACCTTTTTAAAATTATTATTTACAAAGCCATAAATATATGCCTTCACTGAAGTTTCTGGCTGAACTTGCAATACTATTTTTTTCCTTTAACTTACAATATAGAATTTGATTAGAGGGATTATTGAGTTTTAGAGGGAATGGCATAGAAATAGCATAGAGTACTAGAGGGAATGGCAGCAAGTGGAGATTTGATGAAAAACATTGAGATGATAGTGGTGAAAGTGATGAAAATAGAAGTGGTGAATAAAAGTTTGAACCTCCTTCTCAGGAACTGTCCTTTCCATCTATACTCTTGTTGAAATATTCTATAGACAAGTATTTTGGGTTTGAAGGACTCTTAATACATGCTTATCAGCATGCATTCCTCTCTGAGCTTCTCCAATGCCATCATGCTCCTTCATTTTTTTTGTTTTCTCCCCTGTGCATGACAGCCAACTCTCTGAAGCAGCAAGTGATAGAAAAAGAGGAAATGGCCTCAAGTTGTGCCAGGAGAGGTTTGGATGGGATATTAAGAAAAAATTCTTCACTGGACAGGTTGTCAAGCCCTGGCACACGCTGCTCAGAGCAGAGGTAAAATCACCATCCCCAGAGTGATTTAAATGTGTGGATGTGTTGTTCAGGGACACAGTTTAGTGGTGAGCTTGGGAGCTCTGCATGGATGCACAGACTCTATGATCTTACAGGTCTTGTCCAACCTAAATGAGTCAGTAATTCTACAGTTCTGAGATGCTTGCCAGTTTTCTGTATTTTGGATGCATGAGTGTATAAACAGAAAGACACTGTCAGTATTTGAAACTCCCCATGGTAACATTTTTACAACTACTGTTGGGCACAGTCTGCTTTAACTTGTGCCTAAAATCATTTCAGGTGCCAGCATTGAAACCAGCAAGGCAAATGTAGACATTATTTCCTATGTTCCTGTATATAAGGTTTCCAAAAGAAAAACAGAGATTTTATTATAATTCAAAATTATAATAAAAACAAAGTATAAATATCAGTCAGAGCAACTGAAAAGCAGGAGTTATGTCCTGAGTCAATTCTGTGCTGTGAAGCTGGGAACACATAATGCTCAGAGCTGAGAAATATAGTAAATTAAAATAAGAAAAGAAGAGACTTCAATCAAACACAATTTGCTTGTAATTTAAGAGACAATAGGACATGTTTACTTAGAATGACATTTACTCCTGTTTCCATAAAGGGCGGGAGGAGCAGCTCTGTTCTCTCAGTGATTGCAAAAGCCCACAGTGTAAAAAGGCCCTATTTTAGTTAACATGTTGTCCATCTTTATGAGTAGTAGTGTAACAGCTGGTTTTGATGTAATTTCTTTTGACACTATTAGATTACAAGCTGTTTATTGCATTCCTCTTCCCAGACTGCTCCCTGACAGGCAGTCAAGAGGTCAGAGGTATAAAGGCAGGAGCTAAAGGATTTGCCATCATTTAACAGCCCACTTTTTACTATGTATTCTGAACAATGCAGCCTATCAGGACAATGTGATCTGCTATAATATTTTATGCCTCCAAAAGAGCAACAGGGTCTGCAGAACAAACCTGGTATCCTCAGTTTGTACCCAGGGGTTGTGGGATGCAGCAAAATATCCTCAATTAGCCTGATGATAATGACACATGCATTCAATACTCCGACATAAACCTTCAAAACTCAGTGAGTGATGAATATGACATAAGAAAGTAAGAAAGCAAACCTGCATCTCTGGGTCATTATAGATGTGCCTCAAATTACACTCCTAATTACATGAGTGCAATTGGAAGAGAATTGTTCACAATTCCAGCACAATTCCAGTCCTTTTCCACTGCTCCTTGTTACACAGTCGCACAAGGATTTCTTTCCAGAAATATGAAAAAAGTTACTTTAAATTGTCTGCAATTAGTACACAATGAGATACTGTCTGTAAGAACCACATGAACGTGGGAAAGCTGATTTACCAGGAGTCAGAAAACACAGTTGACTGAAAAAATATGGGAGCTGGATGACTTTTCCCCAAAACAAAAATGGAAAAACTTTTCCTGCAATTGAAGCCAAGAATTTCAAGCTCTATAAGTGTGGTTATTTATGAAGGGAATTCTTGCAAAGAAGGTCTCTTCTTTGAGGAGGATTATATTCAGCAAATAAACCCCAGAAGTATTTGTATTGTTTAATTCTTTGTACCAATCATATTTTTACATATCAGAAGGAGCTTTTTGACATCAGTTCAGACGATTAAGTCCCATTAATTTTGATTCTTTACAGGCAGGCCCAAGGCAAAAGAGGATTGTATTGTGCCTCTACAGTATGCTCGAAGATCATATGCCAAGCAAAACAAAAAAGCAGCATTCAGATATCTTTAAAGATAGATAGCAAATCAATCAAAATTTGCTGTTTTCTTTGCTCCTTTGTTGTCAGTATTGTGGACTGCAAGATGGTGAGACAGAAAGTTAGGCACTTTCTGCAATCTCTTTTTTGTATAACGACCTTAATAAACCAAAGAGTTATTGAAACGATCAGGAAGGGTAATTTGAGTATTCACTCTGACTTGAGAAAATGATATAACTGCTTTTTTGAAACTGAAACCTCTGATTGCTTCGTCTTCTCCCACATTCAGCTGTGCAATCTCACACTCTGGATTGGAACTCCTTCCCAAGGTCCTGCTGCCTGCACCAGAAACTGGGGGTATGTGGACTAGATAATCCTTGATGAAGGGTTGCTGTATTTTCCTTTTCTGAAAGAGACGGAAGAGCTAATGAAAGTAAAATTGAACCAGCTGTGTTCACTAAGGGGTGTTCTGTCACTGCATCCTGTGCATAGAATGTTTCTCCTTGGTTTTTTAAGGATGAAAAATGTAGGTAAGTCCTTTACACTCCTTGGGAGAGGACATCCATGGGACTTCATGTCTGCGCAGCCTAGATCTTACAGTGGCTCACAGGTAAGATTGGATCCCAATCAAGGAGGTTTTAGGGGTCTCTGGGATGTGTCTTCAAAGCACTGACCACATCTGCATGTGTGACACCTGCCTGCGACAGGCTTCCCCAGCTTGAACCCCAGTAATGTGGTCAGCATAACTGTAGTGGCGTGTTTTCTATCTTTTTATTTATTGTTAATAAGTTCTGTAATGGTTTTTCCTAAGTTCCCCCCTGTATTTCTCCCCATTTGGTTTCCCCCTGCCTTTGTTCTCCACAGCCTGTCACTCTCTGGGAAGCCTCTCCTCTCTTTCCAGAATGTTCGGAGAGACTCAGTCCCAGATTGGAGCAGGCTGGGGAACCCCCACCCCTCGTTTCCCATTCGCTGTCTGTGTGACATCCATATTTCCCTTATTGGCTTTCCCTCCTGTGTTCACCCCCTTCTCCCAACCCCATATAAGCTGTGGCCATGCCTCGGGCGGGGACACTCTTGAGAGAGGCTCAAAGAGAAGCGTGGCTCCCCTGCGAAGAGCAGGTGACAATAAAAACCATCTAGCCACAACGTAGCCTCCTCACTTCCTACCTTCGTCAAGCCTCACCGACATCTCTCGTGCAGCTCTGACCCACCGGGGGGGTGGTGGCCGGTCCGCCTGCTGCCACCAACCGAGTTTGGAAGTATCCCGAGCCAGGGCTAGCCGGGAACAGCTGGAAGCCACTTTCCAGCCGGGCTCGAGGGATATTTTCACATAACTAACACCATTTTACAAGGTAAGTAGCAAGTCTCTGTGGCCACATGGGACGTGTTTGTCCCGTTTCCCACATTATCAGGGCCTGCAGGTTCTGTGCTCCAGCAGACAAACAGACCTCTTCTTCCCCTCCCTCAAGGGTTCCTATGCACCAGGCTAGTTACTTCCCTCCTCACCAGCTTTGAAGGTTCCAGGCTAGCCCAGTGGTGGTGATAGACCCAGCACAGGAGAGGGAGGCACAAAAGTACAGAGCACTGTCCAGAAAATCAGATTAATTATAAACTCTGCATTACATTACTTATACTTCGTACTATATTCTATCTGTTTGTAAAGAACCAGTGCTAAGTACATAAATTCTGTGCTATACTAACTGTATATTTTCATAATAAAATCAAGTTTTAATTGTAACTACAATTTAGTGCTGCCATTGCCAAGGATTCCTAAGAGTATCCATCTGTCCCCTCTCGTTGGGTGGTGGCATCTTCCCTGTATGTTTTCCAGAGACAAGCCTAGTGGGAATTCACAAATAGCAATGAGGCCATCTCTATATAATTCTGCCAATTTTCCCAAGCTTTGCATATCGGTAAAAAATGAAAATAAAATTAGTCAGAACTGACAACCCAGAATATGGAACCCCTTTCCACATTCTTTACATATGAAAACATGCCTTTATTGCTTTCCATATGAAGATATATATGTATTTCCATTTGTAAGACAGCTTTTGAAAGGTTCGCAGAACTCAGCTGCAAAATATATGCTTTGAAATGAAAGTCGGGATAAACCAGCTAATCCTTTTATATATTACTTACTTCACATGTATAGTGCTGTACATGTTATAAGCTTGCTAGTGGGATGCTCTATTTTCAGTACCTGTGATTTTGTAGATCAAACAGCTAGTGGTTAATAATACAGTTTTTTGAGGGTTTTTATGTCAACATATTTTTTCTTAAATTTGAAATTATCTGATTAAAAAAATCTTTATTAACCTGTACTTTTGGCTGTCATTTTGAAAACAGATCCATGCCCAAATCTAACATCAACAAGGCCTCCCTTTTCTCTCCCTCCTCAAAAGTTCCATCATTCATTTAAAATAAAGTCATATCCTGCAATAAGAATTTTCTACTGTAGTTAATATTACACTATGTATGAACTAATATACTATGGGATTTAAAAACACAATCACCAATATGCAGGAAAATTTTTTCTTCTACTTTTATACATGAAATAAATTTAGTTTAATACATGTTCTTTTGAAGTTCTTTTCTTTAAAGGCAGCAGGGGAAGATCAGGAACATATATTCCATTATTTATACTTTCTTACATGTATTTTTCACATAAAACTACCTTCTGAAAAAGCACATGTGAAGAGATGCCCTTTTCCTGAATGAACTGAGGTCATCTGCTCTGCCTTTGTCTGCTCTTGAATAAATCACGTCTTTCTTTATATAATGCTGTGAAAGCTGCCTCCCTTGATTTTGAAGGTATTTGCCACTGATCCTTTCTAATTCATCCTAGAGGATTGCTGAACAGTAGTTTTCTAAACTCTAGTTTTCACTGCTGAAAAGAGAAAAGACAAGCTTTCTTAGAAGTTTGGGAGAATTCTGGCAAAATGCTCCTGACTGTCCAAGCTTCCTTCCAGCACATCTTTGTTGAATGAATGAACAGGTTTTGGGGACATGAAAGAAGAAAGAGGGGAGGGAAAGGGACATTTCACAGTTTTTTGGCTGTCAGAATAATGAGTTCTGCATACTGAGATGAATATCCAAAAACAATGTACCAAAAAATGAACAAAATAGCTCCAAAATATTTACATTCACCAGCCAATTGTCTATTAGGTATCTCTTTCAGTTCATGAGATATACCTCAGAGTGGGGGGCGGGGGGAGGCTTTTTCTACATACTAGGTCATATTTATCAATCAATTTTAGTCCACTGATTTCAGAGGGATGAAAGTGATACAAGGTAAAAGTTAAGAAACTGAAAGGAACAGCAAGCTAAAAGTTAAGAAAAGTCCCCACATCATTAAAAAGATGCTGTGAAGACAAAATGGGGAAACTACCTAAAAATGTGTGACTATATTTCTCAGTGCTATAATCCCAACTTTGGGAAACTATTTCATGCTGCATTGCAAACTCCAAACACATATAATTTTGATATTTTGAAATCTGTTGTTTATTATGCTTGTTTTTAAAAAGGATTGCTTTATTTTATTTTATTTATTTTATTATGTTTTTAAAGTAAAAGAAGAATCTACCACTTCTGTTGAAGACCAATCAGAAAGGCAATGGTTATAGAAAAGAAGTTTGATTTAAAAGAAAATATTAAAATGAACACTTTGTATATTTGCAGACTGATTTGAGTTTTGTTACTCCTGTTAAAATGTAATCAAAGTATTTAGAATTAGTGGCTTCAAACATAATTGTAAAATTGAGGAATTCAAAAGTCAAAACTAGAAAGTTACTTATTCTGTAGTGCCTAGCCAAGTCTGGGTGTGGCTTTATATGATTCAGAGAAATGTCCTGTTCATGTCTTGTACTAAATTGTCCTGCTCTTATGGTTTCAAACACATTGAAAGGGGGTTTACTATTTTTTTCTTACCAGCCTGTCATTCCCCCTTTGGTTTGTAAAGGAGTGCCAGTCAGTGTTGGAACTAGTAATAGTGACTTTTGTGAGAGAGGGACAATTAAGGACAGCAGCTAGGCTGGGACATGTAAATTAGCTTCCCTGTAGATCCTCCTGTTATCTCTGTCACTTGGGTACAGGCTACACATCTGCCTACCATCAGCTTTAATTAAAGTTCATCATGTCCAGAGACAGCATCCTCCAGAATGGAAAAAAAACTTGCCTGCTGCTAGCACCCTTTGTTCCTTCCATATGGGTAGAACAGGATTACTTAGGATTAGCCAACAATTACATCCTCTGAACTGATCAATTCAGTCAAATTACTGTGCAAAGTAAATTGATCCTCCCAAACAAAGGGATCTGCCAGTGGGGAGGTACCTGAGAAAGCAGAATGTCTGTGTAAACTGTTCTGTCCTTTGCCACAGTGTGGAGTGTGTCAGCACCATATGGTGCCATTATGAATTTATTAACTGGCAGATTAACTCATCTCAGCATTTGGGATCCCCAGTTTCCAGCTGTGAAGATGATTGATGGACTGACTACTGCTTCAGTCTTGGAAGTTATTTCCTCCATTTAACAGAGTCAAGAAGACAGAAAATTGCCCCATTTGTAAATGCTAATCTCACTACTCCTTCAAAGACCAACCATAGCAATTTATTCCAGGCAAAGTATTAAAATTGGTATATTACACATCAAATGCATACTAATTAGAAATTTCTTTTGAAGGCTCTATCATTTTTTAAGGGTCTCCCTTTCCATATGTTCATCACGCCCCACTTCACCCCTTAATTACAATACAGCACTTTCTATTAATTGTGAGAAGGTACATTGTACCCAGTATCTGTACTAACTTCTGCACCTTCTGAGATGTACTTCAGGGTCAGATAGAAAACAGGCAGATAGGCCCAAATTCTTAGGGGAATGGCCCTTATTTTAGACATGTTCCTTTTGTTCCCCCTGGCAAAGTTTCTTAAGGGAATGCCCCATGAAAAGTGCATTTAATTAGTGTATTGATTTGGCAGATCTCATGTCCATAAGACATTGCACCCACACTGGTAAGGAGGTCATGGTTTCCCTACTGCTGCTGAATAGGGTCTCACTACCAGCAATTTATTTCTTGATATCTTCTAGTGGAAAGATATCAATAAAACTTAAAATGGGCTATCTGCCATGGATCAGAGGATTTGGTCTGTCCAAACTGCTCTGTGTTGACTCAGACCGTGATTATTTTTTACCTTGTCCCGTTCTTCACTGATTACATATTTACATATAAAGGTTCTTAAAAGCCTAGCTCATTGCTACTGCTCTGTACCACCTCTCATATCAGCACTGCATTATGAAGACTTAAAAGAAGCCAGGAAATAAAACCATCCAAACTAAGTCAGAGGCATATAGAAAATTTACACATTTTTCTTGGTGAAAACATTAAAATGCACTCTTGGTTCCCTGCACCAGGCAACAGCAAGCAACAATAACCTTGGTAAGGAGCTCATCTTTATGCCTGTAATGGCATAAATGTAACTGGAGATGGATAAATAAAGGGTCAAGTTCTAAAGCAAGATTCACTACTAAGCTGTTTATTTTCACATGATCCTTGTAGGTAACTATGAGTTTGTTTTGTGGTTTGGGGGATTTTTTTAGTACACACACAGCTTCTAAAGCCCCAATCAAGTGACTACATTTTTAGGAAATGAGGAATACATTGCAATGCAGATATGAACAGTTAAAAGCTCCAGATACTTGCCTTATTCACTCTTTTATTGCTCAAAAGATGAACAAGCCTATTTTGTGTTAACTTAAAATTATAATTTCAGTGTATATGTAAGGATGATTTTTTTGAGGGAAAAAGAAGCTTTTTCTTTTTCTTCGGGTCTCTTAGTCTCTCCTGTGCAAAGAAAGCAGACCTTGTTTGCAGCTAGGAGAAAATATTCATTCAAAGATGTAATATTTTTCCTTGGTTTTGTTGAAACTTAATTTCAATCAAGATTTTTCTGCCAGTACTAAGTGAAAAAGAATGAAACATCCTTATCTTTTAAAAGGAACATTAAAAGAAGTTTCTCATTTCTCATCATATTTCAGCATTTTAAATAATTACATCAGACATTAAAATCAAAGTTAAAATATATGGTAGCACATATGTGTGTTGTCTGCAAGCAAGTTCAAGGCTTGGATTTGCTAAAACCAAAAATTCACTGAGCAGATTACTTGCCAAATTTGTGGTAGCTCTAAGAGATTTAACTTGTTTGTACTTCTGTGATCAAGAACTATTTCAGGACATCCTAGGGATGACTTTCCACTTGGCATAACCTTTACCTTGAGATGCACCAGCAACACTGTCAAAAGAGGCTTGCATGAACTCCAGAGACCACAGTGATTTGGGCTGGCAGCCAATTCATTCTAACCTCTGCACCTGTTTACTACCAAAAAAAAATCCACACATCTTTAATTTACACAGCCCTTACAAAATGTCACATTGAAGGTAATATTTATCTACATTTGTATAGGTAAGATTAAATATTTACATGTGACCTGAGGACAGGGTGAGACCACAGTTAAACAGAGACCTACCCCATCCCAGCAGCACTCTCAGTCCAAGCCTTTGGTCTCATTGTTAGCAGCAAAAACTACACCCATCCTGTAACAGCTCTCTTTGATTTCTTCTGGGCAGTTGAGGTTTTTACAGGACCTCTACCTGTTGAAATATCCCTTGCTGGCATTTCCAGAATAAAAGAGTTTGTTTTCATAAAGCTTCTTCTAATTTAATGCACAGTTTTGGAAATAATTGGGAAAGGTAATGAAATTATTTCCCATTCCTCAGAAAAGTTTGCAGGGTTTTTTTTACTAAACCAAATAATTGACTAAGTCTACATAGCATTGAACTTTTATTTTTAGCACTCAAGTCCTTGTAAACATGATGTGGTGTCAGGAACAGTTTTTCAAATTGCGTAAAAAATGAAAAATAACAATAAAAACCCCCAAATAAGTAAATAAAATCTAAAAAAACGCGAATTAAAAAAGACATTTTGCCTGGACTAGTGACTGAACAAAAATAGTCCCTCACTTGAGAAGCAGGTACTTAAAGATCATTTAGAAATGAAGAGAAATGAGGAGCTGCTTTAATGTATTTATATATATCTGCACATTTATGTACATGTTTACATATGTGTATCTATATATTTGAATATGTGTATATTTATCCCATCTGTATGTACATATATAGCTATATATAAATAATGTTATGACTCAACATCTTGCATTTGAGAGGGGAGCATATAGCACAGTATTTTTTTGAGCATTGAAGCTTGAGAATGCTACATTTCTTTGAAGTTTAATCATATTTCAAAGGATTAAAGCATTTTTTACTTGTAAAAAAACCCCAATCAACATGTATCTCTAGGCTGCCACTTCATACAATATATCATGTCTGTGTCCATTATTATTGGGACAGGCCAAAATTTTCAACCACAAAGAATTATTATTTAAATTGGGAATTGACAGACCCATGCAGCCCTACAAGTATCAATGTTATAATGAAGAAATGTAATTAAATTATCCATGTCAGGTAGAGGTTTGGTCAATCACTCAGTGCTCATCTTCTTTCATCAGATATTAGCTGTGTTTAGGTGCTTTATTTTCAGCTGGAACACCACATCAATCAAACTACAACTCTTATTCCATTTAATAAGGAATACAGTATCCTTCTGTTCTCAATTTAGGCATCTCAAAAGCATTCGTAAAATATAAAATCCTCTGTCAGCTGAGCTGAACAACATGACAATAATGCTATTTTTCTTTCTAACACAAGATCAAAGCTTCAGACATGGTGGCGTTATCTTGGATATTCAGCTTTGAAAATGCAGGTCCGTTGAACCCTGAGATCTCTTGTTGTTGACTTTATAGTATAAAATTTCTTCTAAAGGAAGCATCCAGTTACCTGGCAGTATTTAATCACTGTCCTAAGTTCATGTAATATTGAGTGTTTTCTTAAAATGTGGAGGATTTTCCCCATGTCATTTATTTTAATACAGAAAATGTGCATGAAGCCAAGGCAAGATCTGCAGAGACAGCAGAAATACCGAAGAATTGTCAATCTAGCCCTCTATAGCCTAGCTTTTAAATTTACAGGGAGGAATTAATATTTGCTTTCTTTCCACTCCTTAAATTTTAACTGTCCTGCATAAATCTAGGAGAGGCTCTAACCTCCAGTTATTAGCAGTCACTGGGCAATTTCCTCCTGCTTTCCTTCTCCCCATCTCCAGCTCCATAAAAGCATTATATTTATCTCTTATTGTGCAAAAGTGCCAAACCAATACCTATCACCAATGCAGGAGAAGGTTCTTAGTGTATATGTGGGTTCCAAAACGCTGTGTTGGTCTGGCCTCGGAGGACATGCATCCACTGCAAGAACTTAAGCTCCTGACCAGTTGTCAGATAAGATAATTTTTCCTTACAAACTGCAAGAACTGCAGTCATTGAGTTGCTGTCTCGCAGAAGGACTGCAAGCAGACCTAAATCTAGATCCTTTCTCTTATCTAAGAATATCTCACCACCAGAGATGACAGAAGAATCACCTGAACCCTCTCTCTGAAGATTCTATGAGTACAGGAGAAAATCCTTGAACAGCCATTGAAAGTGAGAACTGTTTTAAATCACCAAAGCAGCCAAGTAGAAAAAAAGTAATCATGGCAGAAGAACTGGCCATATTTCCTATGGTAAAATTCCCAACTGATGGAATGTAAAACTTTTCACTTGAATTAGTGCAAGAATACTTGAGGGCAATAGTCTGGAGAAATAAAGCATTTTAATTGGAGTAACAGAAGGGAGAAGGGGCACTTCTTAGTGTGCTAATTGGAAAACCAAACTTACTGATTTTCCTCACTGAATTGGTCAAGAGCTTTCTTCCATGCTTTAGTTCACTTAAACATGGCACTTCTGTGGCTCCACTGCATTGCACACAGATGGCATGATTTTGTTAAAGTGAAAACAGCATTGCTTACTTGTCAGCCTGAATAACCCCAGATAACTTGAAGAAACTGCTTACATTATGCTTAATGGAAGTTTCATTTATTTTGTGCCTTCATCCTTTCCCTTTATCTCAGTTTTGTTAGAGTCTTAATACTCCTCTCATTTACAGGAATGCCCTGGGCACAGAAAAGCTTCCTCAGAAAAACAGCGCATCACCTTTTCTCCCCTGGTGTGCAGCCCCCTGTGAAAGCTCCTGTGACTCTTCAGGGGGTGCCTGAAAAACAGAAGAAAGGAGGAGGGAGTGGGCAGGAGGGAATGAAGCATGTGTACATATTAAGTGCTATTCATCAGAGTGAATCCCCAGTGAATGTTGAGGTGTGTTTTACATTTTATGTTTTACCATTAATGTTCATTGATTTGTTGTATTGTTCTGTAATGGTTTCTTCCAAGTTCCCCCTATGTTCTTCCCCAGTCAGTACATCTCCCACCCTGGAAATCCCCTACCTTTGTTCTCCCCAGATACTGTTAAGTGCCAATCATCGGTTGCTCCCCTCCCAGAGCCTGCCAGTCTCACGAGGCCTCTCCCCTCCTTCCAGAGAGTTCGGAGAGACTCGGCCCTGGATTGGAGCAGGCCTGGGAAATCCCCCACCCCTTAAATTTGATTTGCTTTCTGTATGCCTTCCCCTTTACCCTAATTGGTCCCCTGACCCAAAGCCATTCCCCTTCCCCTTCCCTTTTAACCCCCTGCACAGCCCTGTCAGCAGGCCTTTGGTCTGGGCTGCTGCAGAGCAACAATAAACTGCTCTCTGTTGCACCCTCACTGAAGCCTCCCTCTCGCTCTCTCGCCATCTCCTCGCTCACAGCGCTCGGTCGCCAGACGGCCTTACCCACCGGGGGGAAGCTGCCGGGCCGCCTGCGGCTTCCTAACCGAGGCTGGGACGGTTCCCTGCCAGGGCTGCCGGGTCAGCTGGGAAGCCGTGCCCCAGCGGTTCAGGGAACACGCCTCAAGTGAATATGGCCCCTACATATATGAAAGCACAGAGAATTAATGACAATCAGCTCAGCAATGACAGAGAAGCAACAAGTTGCCTTCCTGCACTGGCCTTGATATGGCCTGTCAGAGTCAGTGCAGCACACATGAGGCATACACGCACCACACACGAAGCAGCCTTGCCCTGGACTTTGTGGCTGATGTGTACGGGTACAATTATGTTGAACCCTGATATCCATTAATGAATAATAATTCATAATGAATGATATTCATTATCCGCAGGGCAGAGCAATAGGAGTCACAGAATCACAGAATGTCTAGGTTGGAAGAGACCTCCAAGATCTTTGGGTCCAAACCAGCCCTAATACTTCAATTAGATCATGGCACCAAGAGCCACATCAAGTCTTTCTTTAAACATATCCAGGGATGTTGACTCCATCACCACCCCAGTTCATTCCAATACTTTATCACCCTTTCTGTAAAAAACATTTTCCTCATATCCAACCTATATTTCCCTTGGTGCAGGTTAAGACTATGTCCTCTCGTTCTGTCAGTTGCTGCCTGTATGTCGAGCCCCTGCATGTGCTTTCTTACTCTCAAGATGAGAGAAACTGAATTGGGGTAGGAAAAGGAGGCTGAGCTCTAGAAATGCTGCCCTGTGAGGCTGCACATCTTTCTGCTGGTCATCACTTAAATGGATGGGGTGAAGCACACAGTCTAGAACATTTCATGTAACCGGGTTGCAGGAGAAGGCTAAGAGTTGCTTGCTTTTACCACCACTGTTGGAATAGACAATTTTGCACTTAGAGATTAACAACCCTTGGATGTTTTGGCCATGTTTATCCAAATACCTGCTCATTAATTAACTCAGTGGGAAGATCTACAGTGTGACATGGCCTCAGAAAAATGCTCAAGGAAATGCACCTCAGTGTGTGTAGTTGTCTATGAAATTCCTGTGATATACTGGGATTCACATCCAAAAAAATGTGAGAGTCCTATTTTCATGCCTGTTCCTCTCTTGCATTTTTCCCACTGAGCTTGTTCCAGCTACTGCCACCATTAAGGCATGGTTTTTCAGTTTATTGTCTAAGGCACCAGGAGGTGCAAGACCAATTCACACCCTGAACATGAAACCTCCTGTCTCCTGCTACTCTTCCCTTGACAACTAAGTAGGAAAGAGTGGTTACCCACAGATGGGAAATGAAAGGGTGTTGCCATCTCACCCATCCTTTGAGATGGCAAGACATGGAAACATGACCCATCGTAAGCTTTTGTGCAAACTTTGAGTTCCCATTATCAGATACAAGTTTCAGAATTAACCTGCAAACAATTTAAGCTAAAAAACCATTTAGGATGGTCCCATATATAACTTTTGGATAAATCTGGCATGAAAAGATGTTGACAATTTAATCTACCTTTGTGCTTTCTTTTGTTTTCAACTCAGCCTTAAATGCATTATGAACGATTTCCTCTTGCAGAACAGCTGAACATTTCCAGTTTCCTGTGACCCATCCTCTCTCTCCTCACTAAACCAATAAATGCCCATCATTTGATTAAATGTTTCCCACTCTATGCTACCAGAAGTAGTGATATTGATAATAACTGGAGACTTTGAGTTAAAAGATTAGTGGAAACAAATTGTAATGAAAGGTATCACCGGAATTTTGAACATTAATTTCATTTTACACATAGGAACTGGAACTGCTTTAATGGAGGAAAGTATAATTATTTTGGATAGTTAAGACTTAGCAGTCCCCAGAGCACCAAGGCAATGGTGAAGTGTTGGTCCAGCTCTTTAGGCTTGAAGACAGGACAAAGACATTTTTCAAAATCACAGTGGAAACATGGACAAGCTTTCCTCTTCTGTCTGTATACAAAAAGAAAATACTACTTCAATTTCTATCTGAAACTTCAGGAACAGCCTTAATCTGACTCTGCACCCAGAATTCATCTCTCTGAAGAAGAATTTGCTGTCCCCAGAGACAGGAAATGTGTGGGAAGGTGGAGTGTTCTGTGGAGTGTTCTGTAGCTGTCCTTGTGGACTTTCAAGGGTGAATCCAGGCTAGGAAGAGTTTTAATTCTAAAGAAAAGTAATAGAAAAGTAAATACAAAAATGAACATAGACTTGCCTCTGAATCCTAATGTCTTTATCCTTGGGGATTTTGCTTCCATTGCAAGTATTAGCAGAGATCAAGGGCATTTTATTTTAGGGTCAAGTCTAATTGGAAAGAAGTTAATTTGACAAAAAAGTGGACATCAGCTAAAGAATTTAAAATTGGTGTGAGATATGCAATGGAATTGTCAGATCCTTTAGGAGTCTTCCCACACTTGACTTGAACCTTCAAGGAACCTCTTGCATCTTTTAAACCCAAATCTCCTTTTGTGTCTTACCCTCCTAAGTCCTCCTAGCCCTTCCTCTGCACATTTTGCCTTTGATATTCTTGAAGAATATCCTCTCCTCTTCCTAGCATGCTTTTTTGGAAGCTCAAAATGCTGCCCATTATCTATCTAGACCACCAGGAAAAGATTGAGAGCATCCTCCCTGCTAGTTATTTTAGTTGCCCCCTTCTGAAGTTCACTTTGTCTATTTTCAGTGCCTCGGCCAGTAGGGAAGACTCAGACAGATGGCAAATACTGGCTTTTTAATAAGGAATATACATGTGTGGCAAACCAAACCTTACCTCAGACTCACAGAGTGACATAAGGAAATTAAGAAAAATCCTCATCAATGAAAATTAAAGGAAGATGGTTTACCCATTTTCTAGAATTAAGATTTTTTTTTACATATATTCTTCTTCATTGGCTGTCGAATTGATGCATCTCAAGTGAGAAAAGAAACAAAAAAGACAATTTGGCCATGCAGATGAAGTAGACAATGGGCAAGAGAGAGCCATGAGATGAGACTAGTTTCAAATTTCTTTCTTACCTGCTTGTCTAAAGAGACAAAGCTCATGTTTTCACAGGTTAAGAGGCATGTACTCATATCCACACCTGTGCATCTGTGTGTCCTCATTCCTAACATCCTTTCAGTAGAGTTGCAGAGTGCAGTGTCTGAAGCTATTGTACTCCTACAAGGTTTGTGAAAAAACCTTATGAAGCTCTACTAGGCCAAGTACAAAGTCATGCCTTTGAGTCAAGGCAATCCCAAGCACAAATTACAGGCTGGGAGGAGACTGGATTTCGAGCAGCCCTAAGAAGAAGGATTTAGGAATGTTGGTGGATGACGAGTTCAACGTGTGAGCTCCCAGATTAGAAAGTGTCTGTCCTTGGTTGCAGCTAAAGAAGTGTGACCAAAGCAGGTTGAGGGAAGGGATTCTGCTCTTCTACTACCCTCTCATGAAACCCCACTGGGTCCATTTCTGGGGCCCCCAGAATAAGAGGGACATCACCTTTTTGGATCGAGTCCAGAACAGGTCATGAGGGCTGGAGCAGCTCTCCTATGAGGAAAGGCTGACAGGGCTTGTTCAGCCTGGAGAAGAGAAGGTTCTGGAGAGACCTCAGAGCACCTTTCTGTAACTAGCAGTGCTATAAGAGAGCTGGAGAGACTTTTGACAAGAGCATGGAGTGACAGGATAAGGGGGAATGTTTTCAAACTGGAAGAGGCCAGGATAATATTAGATGTTAGAAAGAAATTCCTATCTGTGAGGCTGGTGAAGCACTGGCACAGGTTGCTCAGAAAAGCTTTGGATGCCCCATCCCTGGAAATGTTCAAGGCTAAGTTGGACAAGGCTTTAGGCAACCTGGTCTAATGGAAAGTGTCCCTGCCCATGGCATGTGGGTCACACTGGGTGATCTTTAGGGTGTCTTCCAACCCAGACTGTCCTAGGATTCTATGATTCTATAAAACAAGTTGTTACTGTCTGCTTGCCTTGCTGTGACTCTGCTCCCTATTGGCTTCTGGTGAATCCCACTGGCCACTTTGTCTAGCTATGCACAGTAGCTTTTGCTTTCATGATAAACAGATGGTTTGACGAGAAATGTCGTGTGGATATATCTACCAGAGCAGACTGCACACAGGATGGGTAGCAGCTCTTCCTCCCCTTCCTGAGAGAAAATACCTGCATGCTCTCTGGTTAAAATCAGTAATATAAAGGCAATTTGATGTTGTTGCTCTGAAAAAGCTCCACAGTACTGAAACCATTTAGAGGTTATTTTAGGTACACAGAGATTTTACCATTATGTTAAGAGTTCCTCTAATTGTGTTAGAAGCAATATGAAATTGCAATTGAAATATGAAATTATATATGCTGTATAAAAACTGAAAGGAGTTACTTCACAAGTAATGAGTTGGAAACGGAGCTGTTTTCAGAAATTCACAAACTCTAAAGATACACCATGTGTAAGATGAAGGGCCCAAACCACATTTCTGTATACTGCCTGGAACTGATAAATCAAAAAGATTAATGTGAAACAAAGACACTCTCAAGAAAAGCATGTAAGCTACAAGCAAAAAAAAATCACAAATTGTATATTTAACTTAATCTTTACATTTGCAAGAGTAAAATGTTTCAAAATCATCTGTGTAATAAGAAATAACTAAGAGAAGCAAAGAACTTCAGTCTTATTCAGAGGCCACTTCTATTCAAAGGTCAATTTTATCAAACCTGGTAGAATCTAATAGATTGTGAATATGTGAGAGTCTTTAATCTATAAGCTCACTCCTAAAACTTCCACTTACAGAAAATAAAGCAGGAATACACCACTTGAAAATAATTTTTAAAACCAAAGCATTTGCACATCAAGCCAAAATATTAATACTGATAGAAGAATTTCTGGTACGCCTAATGGTATAGAAGCTCATAGTCACAATGAATTTTTATTTTTTATTGATAATGATGTTATAATCTTGGTCTTCTGACATGTTTATGATAAGGACCAAAGAAACTTTTAGTCTTTACAGGGACACAACTCTGAAATTTCACTTTATAGATGTAACATTTATTTTGACTCAACAAAAATTTCCAAAATGTAAGCACACATTTACAGCTGTGCTTAAGACCGCCTGCACAGAATAAGCAGATTTCTTAGGAACATGTTTATATTTAATTATCCAAATCAAAATCATGGATATTCTTTATATCCCTGTTTGTATTCTTTCAGGCATCTTATCAAAGAAATGACAAGCAAACATCTCAGGGAACCAAATTTTGTTCTAATGACCCTG
Organism: Acrocephalus scirpaceus scirpaceus; assembly: GCA_910950805.1. NCBI lineage: Eukaryota > Metazoa > Chordata > Aves > Passeriformes > Sylviidae > Acrocephalus > Acrocephalus scirpaceus. Next base: position 60,085,856 of record OU383776.1, read on the forward strand.
CATACTGCTGTGTTAAACTAGATGGGACAAGGGCCAGCTTTCACAAAATTCAACATCTTAGAAAATACTCAGCTTGTGCTGAGCATCTAAATTGTCTGCTTGCATTAGCTAAAGGTTTAGTAGCTCTTCCTGGGCACACCTCGGGGTTTGAGGCATTGTAGGCAGCTCTAAAACAAACAGTGCTGCAGTTGAGACCATATCACTGCAGATGAGGGAATGTGTCCCCAGGAAATGCTATCCTCCTAAACAGCAGGACAGGCTACAAAGCAGTGTGAGTGTGCTCTTACAGATGTCTCTTAGAGGAGTGAAAAATTGCAATGTTTTCTACTTCAAAACAATCTGTTCTGTAGTTTTTCTTTCAAAGGGGGTGGGGAAGGAATGGGCTACCAGTTCAGTTGGAAAATTATTGGATCAGTTGAAATGTTGATCCCACCAAATAAGTAGACTAGACCTCTAGTCACCTTGACCTCTTACACGAGACAGCCTAGTGAAAAATATTTCCAAAGGAAACTCCAAAGTAGTGGTATTTGGTCAGGGAGATTACTTAGGGAATTTTGGCAGGTCAGGAGCAATTTACTTATATGCAAAATGATTCTTTAAATGTCTCTGAGGGTGGAGGATCTTAGTTTTACTTCTAAAACAAATGCATTTTCAGCTCATTGGTAGTCTATACCACCAGTTAATAACTGACTCAGCTGGAAGCTGCACATCCATGGTCAAGAGATCCTCTAAGACATTACTTTTTCTGATGCAAGAAAGTTTGTAGCTTTTGACAGATTCATGTATTATGTCTGGATAAGGAATCATACTTTTCAAAACATATTTTTCTTACAGTTTAGGAGTATGATTCAAAGAAACTATTATTAATTCATCTATCAGAACTTATATTTTTCCTCAGACAAAAAGCAGGATGCAGTGGCAGTTTTAATATAGAGTTTATCTGTTGCTAAAGGAAAAGCTGAAGGAGCATAAAGAATTGAAAAAAAACAAAAGAAAGCAGAAATTGAGGCTAGCAGTGTTAAAGTGTGATCAAGACATTATAATGTAAAAGGCAGCTAAGGTAAGAGATTAGTTATGGTCTTCAGAGAAAAAGGCATTCCTCTTCATGATCCTCTGGCAATGTATCTTCAAATAACATTTCTCATCAGGTTTGTTTTCCTAATGAAGGAGGGCTAAAACATAGCCATTTGTACTTTTACTCATCTGTTCTCACAGAAATATATCTCAAGCATATTCTTCCATATAATCTGGGCCACTCTATATAACCAAACTTCATGTAGTTGTGGGAAAAAATCTTGATATTTGTCTATGATGGGTGCCATGGCTGACTATGATTATAAGTAGGGCAAAAATGCATGAGCTAGAAATCAAGGAATTGTTTAGTTTGGAAAAATTCTTTGAAGCTGGAAGAGATCATTGAGTCCAAGTTTTAACCTAGCTAAGATAACTTACTCTGATGACATCTTCTGCAATTAAAGACCCAAGTGTAATGGGCATAGTAGTACTGCATATACTGTCAGACTGTATAATGATCAAATTCTTTGGGGAAATTGAACTAATGGAGTAAATTACTCTTAAGTTAAATTATACACTTTATAACCCAGCTCTTATTTTAGAAACATTTAATAATATCAAATTACCTAAGGAGGGCTATGCTTATAATTGCTGGTAGAATCATTCCAAAAGTGGAACCCCCAAATGAACCAACCCCAGTTCTGGTCCACTCACTCACAGATTGTGAGTACTCTGAAAATGTTCACTTCCAAATATCTAAGAACTGAGTGCATTTGACATTGCTTCTGGTTTAAATACATTAATTGACCTCCAATCCTCTCTCAAATTAATACGAGAAATTTCTTCCAAATTTAGTGATTATGTGGAAGCCACACACTTGAGTCTATTCTGTTGCTGCTTCTTCCCCAGAGGAAACTCCAGTAGAACATTGTAAAACATAAATTAGTTGTGGTGGGAGGCTGTTATTTTGAATTTTTTACAGGATATGAACTAGTGGTGTGATTAACATAACATATAGTACAGTGAACAGTCTTATATTCACCCTTTTTTTAGGCAGTACATATGCCTAAAGTTTAAATTTTCCACAATGTGCTTCAAATCTTTGAATTACTTGTAACAAAAGCTGAGTAGCATAAGCAGTCTCCATACTTCACTAGCAAGATTTAAATTATCCACTGTGTCTGAGAGGACTAACAGACTTGAGAGAGTGAATTAAAATCAGGATGCTAAAGCTGTTGCTGCCTTCCCTCTTTAATCCACCTTTCAATCAGATGGAAGATCATCTCAGAATGAACTGATCTACCACAGATCAGTTCCCAGCTTGTTGGTTTTTATGTTAGCTCACTAATGTGAGCAAATTCAGCTTTTATTTCTTTCTTAGTAAACCATGATGAAACCAGTGTCAACTCAGGAGCTGATTCATGAATGGACAGAATAATTTTGTCATTTGGAGGATTAATATGTCATTGAGAGATAGGAAAAATACCTAAGGGATGTAACTAATCTGCTGGTCAGTTTTCATTGGTTTCACTGACTCCTACAGTTACTTTTGCGAGCAACTTTTTGCCTGAGAATCTCAGTCTGAATTTTGTTGTGCTTTTTCTGTCACAGTTTTTACAGCATTTCCCTGCAACAGATACCTGAAAGGTGTTGTTCAACAAAGCACTTTGAGTAATACTTAAAATTAATGGTCTTTAACATTTGTTTTAATAATTTGTCATGTTGTTCCCACCTATTCATTCATGGTTTGTTTGATTCATTTAACATCACAACATTTAACAGTTTTACCAGATGTTTAGACAGACCCCTACCTTATGCAACACTCAGAAGGATTTTTTTATTAGCTCCCACTCTGCCACACTTTGAAATGCCACACCTTGGCACTGAAAAAAACCAAACAACAAATAAGAGACAATTGAGCTTTACATGAATGTCTTTGGTTCTTCTTGTCCCACTACCACACTGACACTGGGTCAAAGTAATCTACCATGTGTAGCTGCTAACAGCATAAAAAGAAACAGTGGGACAATCTCACACAATTTTGGGGTTTCTTTCATTTCCATATGGCAATAATAAACACGTATTTTTCTTAAGGCTTGCTTGCCTGTGTGCCTTCCCTTCTTTCTTCCCATCTTCCACTGTCCTCAAGCTCATTTTACCTGCCACTTCAGAATGTCAGGAGTTGCCTTGTTTTGCTCTTTGTAGCTCAAGGAATATGAAGACCATCTCATATCTGACCTTGGAAGATGCAAGAGATATGATATCACAAAACCATTCAGATATTTTTATGGTAACCGACAGGAGGATTTAACTGTTTCTCAAAGCCAGGACAATATTCTGCAATTCTGTCTGACTGAATCACACTATATCCTGCTCCATCATTATTTTTAGGTGGTAAAATAAAAGGAGCAAAGGCAAACTAAATGTTGAGATCCTTCAGTGCCTTTGGGTTGCATACATTTTTCTGCAATAATTTCTAGCAACATGTTATGGAATACTGAAGCCTGAGGCAATGAGCTATTTTCTCCACAAGCCTGCAACATCATTTAGTATTTAAGAAACTAATTTAAGAAGGGCAGATTAGTGTCCAGAAAGGGATAAATAAATCCCACTTTAAGATCCAGAGCACATTTTAAGAAATAAAATTTAATAAAAGGAGGGAGGCAATTTTCAGTGTTTTAGCTAAGATTTGTGAGAAATCCAATGACATTCACTTCAGCTAGAATGACGGCAGAGCTGCAGATCTGATACCTTCTGTCAGGATCAGATGATGTAACAGGTAGAATTTGGTGAGGAGTTCTTGGCATAACAGTGAAAACTGGTATTTTATGCCCTAAAAAAAGGTGTCAGAAAAATCTGGAAGATATTGAAGTGTATAGATCCTGAATCAGAAGTTTTTAAATTCATTTCCTCAACATTCTGACTTCTAGCAGGTTTTATTTTCTATTGTATTGGTGTTTTTTAAACCTACCATTTATAAGGCACATAACACCAAAATGTTGCAGCTAACACATATCTCTGTCATTTGATCAGAACAATGGTGTTCAGATGCCTAGAAATCTGCCACTACCAGATAGATCCCACCCCTATTTTCCTTCTTGTCCTACAGCCAGAATTTGGATTGTACACATTGAAGCACTGAAAGTCAATTATTTTCAGACACTGTAAAGATCAGACAGCCTCTTCTTATTTTTTTCTGATTTTCATCTGTTTCTTAATAAAACTGACAACACTTTCTCTACTTCCCCAGAGCTGAAGTATCAGGTATATTTTATGAAGGAGCCTGAGTAAACTGCAAAATAGCAGTTAAATTCCTGAAACAGTCAATGAAAAATGTTTGTTTTGTCACTGTTTAATGAGAAGACAGACTTGACTCTTTTAAATTTTATCATAAAGTGTTTCAGTAACTAGTTAACTGTGAATCTTTTGATCTCTTGATTTTGACAGACAATGAACCTGTTATCATATCAAAGCACTTCCTGTAAGAGTAAATGGGAAGGTGTGGCTCTCTGCAGATATCCTTAAGGCAAAGTGTATATGTATACACAAGGAAGATGGAGAAAAAGGGAGAGATCTGTAGCAACTAGCCTATTTAAGGATTTTCTATACTAGAAATACAACTGAGTCATGGGACCAACCTACTGGCAATTCAGTTTCATTTTACAGTGCAGCTGATAACTTTAACCTTCAAGCCTTGACCTGTAGAACATAGTCATGGACCCATCAACACTAGATAAAAGGACCATATTGTATTTGGGTCGAGGAGATAACTATGCTGTAACTCCATCCCTTGTTACAGCTGTGGTTTTATCACACACAAGACCTTCTAAATCCCAACTTTGTGTTATATGTCTTGCTCCTACTAATAATTGCTACTGCTGCTGCTACTGTTGCCGCTGCTGCTGCTGTCCTTGGGGAGAAACCACAGCTGTGACCCTTTCTTTTTGTAAAACAGTCCCTTTAGCAGCAATATTAGTAGTCCTGGGAAACCCTAATGCAGATGATTGAGGCTGTTTTACTGCACATAATTAAACAACAATTTTTTGCTTAGCAAATTTCTAGCTATGTGCATGAAAATGAAGACCAAATCTGCAAAGGAGAGTTGTTGCTCTCAGAAACTAATTCTGTGCTCTTCCTGTGAAGCAGAAGTGGAGGCCATTAAAGAGCCTCCTTTCAGCTTCTGCTACTGACAGAAACTTGATAATGACATGAGGTGTGCACCTTACAAAATCTATTAGCCTGATTTTCGGAGAGTGGGGGATAGTTATGTGTTTGCATTTTGGAAGTGAGCAGATGATGAACTCATCTAAATTCCCACCTTTATTCCAAAAGTTTATGAGGGACGTGGGAAAATGTCCTAAGAGCTACAATGGGTCCACCTTTTCTCTGCACTCCTACAAATGGATAGGTAATGTTTCCCACTTCTGCTACTCTATTAAAGCAGTACAGGCACCTGCAAGGAGGTTAATCCATCCTCGCCCTACTGGATGCTCTCCAAGTGATCAGGAAGTCTGCAAGGAGCAGGGGGATCTGTAGTGAAACACGCTGCAAGATCATAGTTGCAGCAGTGCCTTGTACCTCCAGCTACCATACATCACCTGCCTATAGCCCATAGGGTGCTCAGAGGATGGCTTATGGCTCTGCTGTGCAGCTGTCCCTTAGAGACCCCACCAGACATTCAGCCAGGTTTGATGATTTCCCTATGTCTGAAGTATCTTCTCAAAGAGCAAGCTGTTAGATGCTCTATGCACTCGTATCCCAAACCCAACCACACCAAAGAGGGCTGATTTGACTGTGCTCAGAGCAAAGCAGACAGGACTAGTTGAAGTACATTTGCTTTTGAAATCTTTGCAATGGGTCCCAAATAGAGGACACATGTCTTTTAGAGCACAGCACAACTTTCTGAAGAAAAGTTATGTGGAGAGAAGGAAGGCAGAGGAAGGATTGCAGAGTGCCAGTGGAAATGCAGCCTCTGTTTTAAAGTTTTATGTGGGTATTTCCAAAAAGTCACATCACTTTTCTCAGTGGTCAGACTACAGGCCAATAGCTGAAAACTGGTCCCTGATAGGTATCTTCCCCCTTCTAAAGCAATTCTAAGGTCCTGAAAGGGCAGTATTCTATATTCTTCTTAAACAAAAAATTTAAATATTGTTAACCCATAACAGTAAGCCATGACCTTTAATAAAAAAAAAAGAAAAATATGTATCACTAGGGCTTTATGCACTATATTGTTTCCCCATGAAATACCATTTTAACATCCTTTGTAAGCCCTGATCTTTCTCTTTGTAACTCAGCTGGGATTCTTCATCCTTCCCTAAATTGCCTCAAAAATATGACAGTCAGTCAGAATAGTGTGGTTGACAATCACAAAAAAAAGCTTCTCTTGTTAAGCCATGCCCTCAGCTTTTCTCTGTGTTGTACACAATAGAGTGGGATATGTCCTTTGTGGCAAATTAAAAAAAAAAAAAAATCAGAAATTGAATATTTCCATACTATAGAATATTCTGAGATGAAAGGGACCCAGAATGATCATTGAGTCCAACTCTTAAATGAATGGCCCCTATAGAGATCATTGGCATTTTTAGTGCTCTGCTCTAACCAAATGAGTTAGTCATTGTTGTAGTCTCTTTTGAATACAAAACTTTGTGGTATTTTGCCTGTGTATTACTGATGTTGTGCTGTTTCAAATACCCTTAGGAGTCCTCTTTGCCTCATTCGGGGGAAGCTTGATGATACTGCTCCATTATGGATGAGGAAATCGAGGCAGGTTACTGAGAGCCACACATTGAAATTTTACGTTTTACAGGAATGAAAGTATTCAACTATTTTACTTTGCTAAAATGAAAATCAGTGTTTTTCTGCTTCTTTCTGTCCTTTAAATTCACTATGTATTTATAGATAATCTATTTAATCTATTCCAGAACTTTGTTTGGGTTTTTTTTTTACATCAAAATATTTTTATTTTTCTTAACAGAGAATAATGATGTATTTTGCCAGAAGATTCTGACATTGATCCTTTCTGCCTTATTCACTCTGTTGATATAACTTCAATCTATGTGTGTTAGGTAGTAGAATTGTAAATTTTTTCTTGTATACCTTATGTGATGCTTTTATGAAATATGTGCCTTTAATCTTATGCCAAACAGCTAGGTTTCTATCTTTTAAACAGAAAGGTATACAGACACAAAATTTACATTGAAATGTATAGCAAATGGGGAATCTGTAAAAAAGAACTTTGTAATCTCATAATTTCAAGGTAATGAATGAGGTAATAAATTAATCAGTAGTTTATAAATAATGGTAGGTTTACCTAGTGTTTTTACACTGAAATAAGCAACTTGTTTGAACTGCAACTCGCTTCTTGCAGTTTTGCTACAGCTACTGGCTCTAAATTCATTTAATGCTTTTTGGTTGTGTTAAGAAATCATGCAGGAAATATCCTGATATGGAAATCTTGCACGTAGAAATATGATTCGGAAGGACATGCCAAGCAGCCTTTTCAATATCTTGAGGGTATCAACCATGATGCTGCCTCAAGAACACTACAGATGAATTATAAAGGAATTGGAGACCTGTAGTGATGTGAGGTCATTTCTCATTTCTGACTAAGTGACATGGGATATTATAGTACAATATGTTTAAGGGCCTTTTTCTCCTTCCAGTGCTCAGCAGAGTAATGGTGCTGTGATGCCAGCAGCAATTACTCTCTCCCATTAGCACCCAGAAACCACAAACAGCAGGCACAAATGTTTTCAGCATGGCCTCATGTTTTTTTTCCGCTTCCACCTACATTTGCTCTGCCAAGACCAGTTCAAGTGCCTCTTCCAAAACGAGCAAAGTCTGAAATATTTGAAAGTTATCTAGGTATATTTTGAAAGGGATCACTCAACACCACGTAGCATATAGCCTCTGAAGCTTTATGCTACAGCTTTTAGTGGCCAGCAGGTCCACTTTTCAAATTAACTTCTTGCTGTCTCACACTGACAGAACAAAGGATTTTCTTTAGTACAAGTGCAACACTTAACAAAGAAAAATTGGTCATAGTTTCAGTTTTATCTTCATTAATTATTCTTTAGTGCAAAAATGTGAGCAGTTAATACACTTTGCTTTCCTTGTGAAGAAGTAGTTAAACTGATAACCCAAGAAGCCTTTTTCAAAGACCATAGATTAATCGGTTCACTTTTAGTACTGTGAATGCCTCTGCAGAGTATTCCAGCTTTATTTTCATTACAGGTGAGCAATTCTGTGCTTTTATAATGTTACCCAGATCCTGAGGCTTTGTGAATTCTAATCTTCTAAAGCATATGTAAATTCCCTTGGCATTATTTCATGTCCTTTTCTTGGCTCCCAGCCACGGTATATTTTCATAATAATAATAATAATAATCATCTCATATTGCTGGCCATTTTATTTACTATATATATATGTCTTGGTTTTGAAAGACAGTTGTCTGCCAGGGAGAGCTAGAGCTTCCCTTGGAATGAAGAATGTCACCCCCCTCCCCTCCAAATTATTAAAATTTTGTAATTAGGGGCTTGCAGGCAAAGATAGGGAATAGGAGTAACAGTTCTTTACTAATATGTATAACAAGGCAAACAAACAACAACAATTACAGCATTAATAGTGAACAGAACCACGGACCTTGAGGGCAGCTTTGCTTCACAAAACCCAGGGCAGTGCAATCTCTTGGGACTCTGAAAAGCACCAGGCTGGAACGGTGAGGGATCCCGGGCTGGTGGATCGGATAAAATCCAGAGCTCTGTCGGAGGTCACTGGAAGGGCAGGGATGTCCCAGCAGGGAGGGCAGTGCGGGGCCACAGCGTAGCAAGAAAAAGCCTCAAAGCAGTGCTGAGAAAGCAGCAGTGGTGGGACAGGGCCGGGCCAGCTCCAGCAGGGCAGCAGGAGGAGAGCTCAGGATTTCCTGGGCACACGAGCAGAATGATGGTAGCTTTCCTCAGGATAGGACCCGGTGGTGCCAGTGAAACTCCTCCCACAGCCAGCAGCAGTCTGACCGTCCTCTCTCCGATGCCGAGAGCAAGAGAGCGAAGCTGCCCCCAGCCCCGTCTTTTTCCTGCCCCCAAAACCTCGCCTTACCTCCCCCCTCTGAGAGAAACTCCCAGAGACAAACAAAAAAAAGTGTTGCCAGGTGCTATGCTCCATCCGTTTGTCCCACCTGAGTACATATGTATCCAGTAGTTAGTTGCCTAGCAGCTCTTGGAAAAAAATTCTATAGGTAAAAAAACCCCAAGAAACAAACCTAACCCCCAACAATATATAAATACACATTTTAAACATTAATCTGGCAAGAACTAAGACATAGCTCTATATTACTCATCAATTTGTTACTAAATAGATATATGTATTATATATCCTGTATAGGCAATATGCGTGCGTCTGTTCATGACTTGCTTGTAAAAAAACACGGCAGAGAAGGCATTGGAATTTTGGAACAGTAATTTCTAAGAATGCTTGCTCCTTACATCATCCCTCAAACTCTGTTTGGTCATAGGGTAAGTGAAGGAAATTAGGCAAGTATTTTGTGACTCCAAAATTGAAACTTCTGTGTGTGTGCTACCAATGCTTTTGCCGAAAGTTACTGCCATAAATTGCAAGTAAAATGCAATTTTGGCATATTTTTGGGTAAGGTGTCCTTTTTTTCTATAGATATAAGGAAGCAGCTTTTTTTTTTTTTTTTCCTTGGGTTTTCCTTTTGCTGCTGAAAATGAGGTTTGGCTTTCAAGACCTTTTGTTTTGATAAGACTGATTCTAGGTATTACATTCATACCATTTATCCAGCACTTCTTTTTCTTCAATTATTTAGTAATGTTAAATGAAACAGCATTTAGTTTATCAGGTTCTCTACAGTACTATTTACCAAATCAGGAATTATTTACAGGCACCAAAAAAAAAAAAAAAAAGAAAATGGTATGTATCAAGACTAATTGACTTTATTTACTGCAGACTGTAAAAATTGCATATAATGATTATAAAAGAAGTGAGTTTAAAGAGCAGATGTATAAAGGCTATATTTAAAAAATCAGGTACACAGGGCTCAGAAACTTGCTATTTGAAAGGGACAAAAGTGGTTTTGACTCCAAAGAAAACCTATCTCTTCTTCTATTCCATCTATCCAAAGTATTAAGCTATTATCATTTTGGTATCTACATCCCAATTGGCGACAAGAACTACAGAATGAGTTCCCATTGACATTCCTGCTAATGACTGAGTTTAATGGAAACAGTTTATCCAGAAACAGGAAGCACAACGTTGTACATGTCCACTCAATAAAGTCCTTGCTTGCAGTCCAGTGCCTGCACACAAGCATCACACTTTCAGAACCATAGTTGAGGTAATCATTAAAACTTCTCGGCATGCAGATGCAGTGCTTAATCCCTGACTTATACTTCTGGTTAATCAGCAACCTCAAGTGTGGCCAAATGAATTGCTTCATGAAGAGGTTTCATCAGGCACCTGAAATACATTTAATATTAGACATAATGCAAAACATTATGTTAACTAACATTAACATAATGTTAGCAGGATGGTTTTAACTGTGGCTTTCACAAAGTGTTGTGTGTTTATTTAGCTGGCAGAATGAAAAAAGAGTGGGAGCTGAAAGTAAAGAAGTGCTTGCAAAAGAAAATCATGTGTGTGTGCATGGTGCAACTCTACAGCTGTCAAACACTATTAAAAATAAAAAAAGAAAATAAGAGAGAAAGAGGAAATATAAAGGAGGAACAACAGAATAGCTAACTTTTCCCTCCATATGAGGCACCTATTTGCTTTTCCCCTGACTCTTTAGGCAGCACAAATTTCTTGAGAAATTAGCCCACAGAGAAATACTCAGCAAAAAAATATATATGGATATGCTCAGCTTCAAGGAAATATCTTTGACCTACAGCTATAGATTCTTCAGGAAAAGAAACTGCATCTTTTAAAGTGCCAGTTGTTCTTCCTTCTGCAAGTCTTTGGTCACCAGTTAAAATTTTACGAGTCAGGTGGTATAATACCACTGAAACTGGATGAAATATTCATAACACAATGTGTCTACTTCTGAGCAAAATTCATTCACATAATTGAAACAATTGCACTAAATTGATTAAATGACAAAGGCTAGCCATATAAGATTGCTACATTACTCCTTGCTGGCTCTATTACTCCTTGCCCAGTTGGAATAAAACTCCAACAATAGCAGGAAAACAAAACCCATAAACTCAAACAAATCACATATAAGAATTGAGTTCTCATTTGTCTTTGAAGAAATGTTGTGAAAATAATGATTTTCCATCCCAAAGCAATACCTTTTCTTTAATCAAAAGAAAATATTTAATTCTGGGTTTGGTTGACAGAAAGTGACATTTCAGGGTTTTCTAAACTATGAGAAAAGACAGGGTGGTATCATGCTATCTAAGATCTCCTTTTCAAATCTTTGAAATATTTTCGTCAGTTTTCAAAAACTTTGAACTTTACCAAGCAGGATTAAAATGATTGAGATTTTAGAAGGATTTGGGGAAGGAGGAAATCAAATAAAACAAATATTCAGGTTTTTCCCATCCATCTAAAACATTCTAATTTTTGGTGATTTTATAACCGTCTCTGTGCTTCTGAAGCCTTTTTTTTTTTTTCTTGGCAACAGCTTACCTGCCCTCAAAAATGTCAAAATGCAAAACCATTTATGAAGTTCAATCTCATTTTTAAGAAAAGACCAGCCTCAGTATAGGCTGAAGTACTCTGACAGGCAAGGATTCATCAGGAAGGCATGGCACCAGTTCTATTACACATTACGACAATTCTGATTAAAAGAACTTAGGACAGAAGATTCTCCAAAGGACTTACTGTTTCTTAGATGGACGACTGTGCCCTGATGCAAAAGTACCCCAATGCAAATGGAGAAACAATCCTTCATTCATTTTTCATTTTTCTTACAGAAGTATGTTTTTCAGCTAAAACTCGGCACACAAGTCTTGAAAGTGTGTTACAGGTGCCATTTCACAGTAGCCACATAGGAATTGATTTCAGTAATTTTGAGCTTCATAAGCATTTATGTTTATTTCTCTGTAGTCACAAGTGTTGATTTCAGTGACCTCCAACCATTTGGCAAATGAACAGACAAACTTCACTAAATAAAAGTGAGAAGAATAGGAAAAATAAAATTGATCTTTTAAAACTGGGAATTTGAAATTGCTGGGGTTTAGATTGTATTTAAACCAATTCCTTGTTTACTTTTTCTGCTAACTCATCATCAACCCTAAAAATTACATTATTTTTCCACTCCCTGAAGAAGGCTTTTGAATCACATTTGGATTTCAACAGTGATACAGAATTGCATAACTTCTGTTAGTCAGGTATATAAACATACATTAACATTTTTTAAAAGGAAACTTCTTATCCAGTTGTTCCTAAACGTGTTCATGCCTAAAAGCACATGTTTGAAAACTGATATTTAGGAGGTATTCCATGGTCCTCATTCTGTTGGCAGTTCCCTGTTATCTATCCTTGGAGTGCCTGCAGAGTTACTTAGAACAGAATGCAAAGACAGAAGATCTCCTCAAACCTTTGACTTGCCTCCAAAAGTCATAAATTGTAGCATTTTACAGCTTCTCCTGTTTTCTCCTTTTTCCTTTCTCTGCATCGTGTATTGCATGTGAGAGACAGATAAATTTGTATGACATGGTTTTCATTGTTTCTTCCACTGTTATCTTTCTTATTCTGAATTGTAACCTCAGAAAATATAAACGGTCCCATCAAGGATTCCTTGTATTGGTCTGACTGGGAAGGATTTTCCCTGTAAGAAGCCAGAAAGGTTCCAGTATGAAATTACACTGATGAACTAGCACATGGAGACAATTGTTTTCAACAGTGATGTAAAAACTGTGGGGAAGCTGCCACCAGCTGGAAACACTTTTAATGCTATAAAGTAAGAAAACTATAGAGACATGATTAGCAGAAGCAATAGAAAAGGTTTGAAAGAAGAGAAAGAGGAGAAAAGCCCCACACTAGTTAGCTAAGAAATTAAGTAACATTACAAACACTTTGTGTAGCCTCAGAGAAATAAGAGCTGAGCTGACATTAAAGGTCTGCAAGAAGGTTGAAGTTCCTAACTCCTACAGATTTCAACAGGAATAAAAGATGCCATCACCTGGGCAAACCATACCCTGCAAATCTAGTTTTTCATCACTTTAGTGTAATTTCAAACCAAGCTCCCACTACTATTTCTTAAACTCACATGTTAAATCAGTGTGGTGCCTCTGAGCTTTTCTCTGCATTTAGTATATTAGCTCTGACCAAGCGTGCTGGTTTTGGCTGGGGTGATTTTCTTCACAGTGGCTGATAGTTCTGGATTTGTGTGAACACAGAGTTGATAATGCAGAGATTTTTTTGTTATTGCTGAGCAGGGCTTGCTCAAAGCCAAGACCTTTTCTACTTTCCATACACTTTCCAAGCTGGTGAGGAATTTGGGGTTGCTTGGGAGAATGGGAGGAGACACAGCCAGGACAAGTGACCCCAACTGACCAAAGGGATATTCCAGACCATGTGACATCATGCTCATTATATAAAGTGGGGGAAGAGGAAGAAAGAGGGGGATGTTTGGAGTGATGGTGTTTGTCTTCTCAAGTCACCATTACCCTTGCTGGGGCCCTAATCTCCAGGAGATGGCTGAACACTTACCTGCCCGAATGTGAGTTAGTTCCTGAGTTTGCTTTGTGTGCACAGCTTTTGCTTTCCCTATTGAACTGTCTTTATCTCAACCCACGAGTTTTCTGGTTTTTACCCTTCCCGTTCATTCCCTAATCCTGCTGGTGGGGGAGAGAGTGAATGGCTGCCGGGGGCTGTGGTGCTGGCTGTTGTGAAACCACAACAGAGAATCACACCTGCAATTTTACAGGCATTCAGTAAGGGGTTAGAGTTCATTTAAAACCTATTCATTAACTGATTTTCTTGGATTATAATCGTGACATTAGAGATGTTGGGGGTTTTACTGTAACTTATAGTACAGTGGTGATGGTGTAAGTGTGGAAACAGAGATGTAGACAGTCATACATAAAAGCATGTTAAGCACGTATATGTACAGTACATAAAAGCAACATAAAACGCATTTTGAGAATTTTTAATTCTTTTGTATTTAAATACTCAGACAGTAATTGTTTTGTGGAATTTGTACAAAGTGAAGATATTGTAAATTAATGGTATTAAATTTACTCCTCACAAGATATTTAACATTTTCCTTACATTACCATGTGTTACTAACAATACTAAGTAATTGTAATGTATGAAAACTGAATTCCTTGACTGGAACAACATTTATTTGGCAAACAAGAGTATATACCTGCTTCATTGTCACCATGGAAAGGGGACTCACAGAAATTTAGGGGGGAAATGAACTAAAAGAAATATGAAAAATACTAAAATGATGCTGGAGATGAAAATCGAATAGGCATTTTTGAATGTGTGTTTACAGATGTGTAATCAACTTCATATCTTTTTCTTGGTAGGTCAAACTAGATGCACATATGCTAATAGGATGGTATAGTTCAAAATTTAAACACAAGAGTTGAAAGTGAGGTTACCTTCCTGCTGCAACAGATTAGGCCCCCTGCAGGCTGCACTGGTTGAAACTCTGATCAAGGTTGTTGTATCTGTATCTGAAAAGGTCCGTATTCATTACATTTTGTTCTTTTAGGACACCTAAGTTAAACTTGATAACTCAACATTTCATATCTTTTCCTTTAATTTAGGTGTAACATTCAGTGTTCTAAGGAATATTAAAGAAGCCTACATTCTTAACACATCCATGATAAGCTGATTTTATTTTTTTGCTTCATCTTATACTTACTGATTTCTTGTATGTTCTGTAGAAACCTAGGCATTGGTAATACCTTGTCCTGAGAGGACTGTGGTGCTTGGGAAAACATCTGAAAAGCTTGACAATTGACCCAAATTATCAGGAGAAAGGAAAAAATTATGGATCCATGCTCTTAAACTGAACATATGAGCAGATTTCAATGAAAAAACCCTTTTGGCTCAGAGATAGCAGCTGCTAGGTTTGTGTTTCCTCTGTGGAAGGGATGACATCCAAAACTGATGGAAAGCTGGCAGAGTTCTGGAAGTGTATTTTAGGAAGATGAATGTTCTTCTTCCTGGAAAGTGTAATGGGAAAGGGAAAGAAAACAGAAGGAGAAGAGCTCAGCCACCAGCACTTAGGTAAAAAACCACCATGAGATGTTTGACCAGATCATGAGCAATATCTTGCTCTGAACAGCCCCTGAAGAGACTTATTTTCCTCCACTGATTATACAGAGAGCTTAAAAAACCTCAATTCAAAAAAACATATAGTGAGAACTCCTCTAAACACTCATCCCTTCACTAGATGACCTTTGGTGGAAGCTGTTTGATTAAACTTTGATCAATAAACAATGCCTTAATATTTTTGTACTTACTTATGTAGGTCTATATCTCTGTCCTTCTGTATATATGGCTAAGAATAGGAAATATCATGCAAAACAAGTCTTACTAACTAGAAAATATGTAATAAAGTAATAGAAATTGGCTTTAAAAATTTAAAAGGATTCTGTGAATGGCATTCAAACAATTTAGTGAATATATTCAATACCCATAGACAAATTTCCTATACTTAGTAGCCTGTTTTTTACAGTAAATTTAATACTTATTTAAGAAGCTCTAATACCTGAACTCATGAGTGTTTTCTCTCCTTTCATACTGGCTGAAGCAGCATCACAACCTAATTGATGAATTTTGTTAATTGATATTATAGTAATATAACAGGACCTAACAGTTCACGGGTTTGTACAAAAATCCAGCCCACTCAGTTCCAGGTAATCTGAGAGGTCTAAAATTTAAATTCTATTAAAAGTTAAAGTGAATACTTGACATCAAAATGCTTGCTTCCATCATATTATTTTTACCTTAAAGGTACAGAAATGTATTTCAAATTTAAGGTTAAAAAAATAATAATCTTGGAAACTTTCAAGAGCAGTCTCTTCCTTAGAGTGAGACTATCTTAAATTTGTTGGTTTTGAAAGACACTGTTAAAATGCAACCCAAGACCAAAAATTAATAGATAATTAAAAGTTCCTCCTATGTTAAAAATTATAAATGTTGCCAACATCTGGAGTAAGATAGGTGAAAATGTGAAATACAGCACTGAGTAATTTGCAATCATATTCCTGTGCCTATATATTGTTTTCTGAAAGAAGACTTGAAGAATTGCTATAGTGGAGAATATAAGACCAGAAAAAAATTTTGACAATCCGAGCCATCAGATTATCTTTCCACAGAACTCTTTAAGGAAGACAAAGGTTGCAGAGCAGCTGTTGATTGTTGAATTACCAGATCCCCCTACAACCAATAGAATGCTTTTTAGATGCTCTTCCTGACGGTACCTAGGACACACCTAGTACCCGACAGAGCCACTTAGAAATAGGTAATCAGCGCTATAAAATAGCATGAAACATTTAAGATTCATACGTCAAATAAAATGAAAATACAATTAGCCATAGATTTCAGCCAGTTAATTATTCATCCTCTCTAGCATATGAAAATTTAAAGCCTGTAACTGGCAAGCAGTTTTTATAATACCTGTTAAAGATGTTGTATTCTGACGCTCAGTTGAATTTTCACATTATGGCTTGAAACTCACTGTTTTAAATCTCATCTCTGCATTTATATGGATTTTACCATTATCAAATTTGCCATTAAACATTTGCCTAAAACCCACCAACAAACAACAAAAGATATTGGTGTAAAACTTGATACTTTGCTTTTAATTTAAGTAGTAATTAACTTCTGTGATTTCTAGGCCTAGGATTGTACATTTAGCTTTACAGAGGATTATTTTAATATTAATGTTTTACATTAATGTAAGTTACATTATTAAAACACAAGACAATCCTTGACATGGCAAACTTGACAAGGAAAAGGCAAAAAAAAAGGAAAATATTAAACAGCAGCATAAGTAGTTATTAGAATAAGGATGATATAAATCAATCAAAATTAATATTGCTATAAAAATACCATTAGAATATGGTTTCTTTAGATCCTTTTCAGAAGCATCATATTACATTATTTTGTGACATTTTACCTTTTTTTTATCCAGGATTTTCTTCAGATGATTTCACAGCACTCATGAAACCAAACCTTCACCAATAATAGCTGTTTTATTTCCCATCTTCAGTATAAACATATTATTTTTACTCCCCTCTCTCAATCAACATGTTACGTAACATGATTTAATAAGGCTTCTTAATCTCAAAGAATGGAGGGATGGTGGTTGAGGTATTTTCATTCATCAAAGACAGCCTTTTGGATTTCTTTGGTTTCACCTGTTATGACCCATTTGGTGCCTTTCAAAGACAATTCAATGGCAAAATGAATGAGAAATGCAAGAATAACAGTCCCTTGTTCTACCCAATATTATAATCAATGAGCATTTGTAATCCCTATTCTACTTCACAAAGATAGTTGTAAGACAATTAAATCTTGCTTTTCAGGCAAAATGATTTTGGTAGTTAACCTGAAACAGCCAACAACATTGTAGGGATTGAATGCATCTGCAGCAATGATGTCATGGAATACTGCTTAACTACAAATTCCTCATGGTTTGGGGGGTTTTAATTGTTTTCTTTTGTGGGGAGTTGTTTTGGTTTGTTTTGTTGTTTGTTTGGAGGTTT
Source organism: Acrocephalus scirpaceus scirpaceus (assembly GCA_910950805.1). Classification (NCBI taxonomy): domain Eukaryota; kingdom Metazoa; phylum Chordata; class Aves; order Passeriformes; family Sylviidae; genus Acrocephalus; species Acrocephalus scirpaceus. The sequence continues at coordinate 60,103,558 of OU383776.1, forward strand.
GAGGTATTTTTGTTTGGTTTTGTTACTGTTATTATTTTGTAGCCTGGAATTAGTGTACATACAAGCTATAATTGCAGAAAAATAACAGGAAAAAACAGAAGGAATTTTAAGTTTAAGCTTTACTTTGAGAAGATGTGGAAAAGGTGCATGGTCCATATATATGCTCTTTTAAATGCAGAGTTTAGACCCTACATGTGCAGCACGAGAGTCTTATATTTTTATCACAGCTTAAATTCCAGATGGTGGCTTAATGTCATTTGCAACAACTAAATTAAATTCTAGACTTTTTCTACCCACTGAATTGTTTGGAAGTCAAACAAGAGTTTGTATTGTTCTGAAGAGACAGGCCTTCATTCTGGACTCTCCACTATTTGTCCACCTTCTCATGTACAAACATGTCTTTTAAAGCATTTATCTCCTACACCATGTCAGCTTATGTATTTTGCCCTTAAAACTTCATTTTTGCCATTAGACTCTGTCATGTCATTTGTGTATTTCAGCAGAATTGTAAATATTTTGTGCTGTAATTATAGTACTACAGAAAATAGAAAAAGGATTATTATGACTAATACAGCACAGGCAGAAGGTACTAGAGTCAAAAAATATATTTGCATTCCTACTTCGTATTATTTACTATATGAAGGTAAATGCTATTCGCATGCATGCATACTTCTATTGTTTTAAACAGCAGTTGTACCAATAGATGAGAGTGACATTTTCATGTTTTGCTCCAGATTTTAAAGACAAAAACGCAAATTTGAACAAGCCCTGAGATACTTTTGAATTTTCCTGTTGGTAAATTATTCTGTTCTCTCATTTTTGGGGGGAGTCTTAGAGACACTCAGTCACATTAGATGAGGTGTTTTATCAGATTAAGGATGTCGCTGTTGGACACGAAATAAAGACGAAGAAACTCCAAGATTCTCAGAAGGCAAAGAATGAAAAGCTTTATTTTCCCCCTATTTTATAAGGTGTTGTCCTAGGTTACAATGTAAAATTGTGCCCAAGGTATGTATTCTATCCCCATGAGCCTTTGGAGCCAAGGTGGGGCAGTGTTTTCCTTATCTTCTGTTAACAATGTTAATTCTGTTAACAATGTCTTGCCACATGACTCATAGATAACTTCCTCCAGGAGTTATCTCTGTTTAATGGGCCATCAAGGACCCACTGCATGACTCATAGAATGAGATCATCCCATTGTGTGATGCTCCGCCCAGGAGGAGGAGCCAAGCATTCCCACCTGGATAAATCCAGGGTTTGGGACAGCACAGGCAGCTTTTACCCACTGGACTTCCAGAGGAGACAAGAGCTGCCAGACGTTTCTACAGGAATCACTGCTTTGACAAGATCATCTCATCTGGACTGCCACTACCACCCTAACTAATAGGGTGTCAGGTTGTATTCTGACTCTGTCAGGGTTTTTTTGTACTATTACTTTTATTTTATTTTACTTCATTTTCTTTTCATCTTATTAAATTGTGTTTCTGACTTGGAGTCCTTCACTGATTTTGCTTTCAAACCAGCACAGGTGTCCTGATACAAAGTGAATATGATTGGTGTATAGGAATGATACCTCTAGAATTCCATTGGTTAAACTACAGAAATAGAAAACATCACCTGGAAAGAGAATGTTATGAGAAGAAATGTTGTTTTTACAAAATTGTTTTGAGAAAGAAGACCTTGTTGAGAAGTTTCCCTTGGAAAGATTATTAGCAATTGTTAGCAAGCTAAAAAATTCTCTCAGGCTCAGAAAAATTCTCTCAGGCCCACAAAGGGGCAACAGTCTTTCAGAAGTCACTCACATTATGAATATAATCAGATTTACAAACCTGTTTTAAAATACTAACTTTTCTACTAAGTTGCTGTTCTACTAAAAAAACTTGTTGGTTTGGGGTATTTTTTAGGAGATGCTGTGTGAAAGAGAACACAGAAATATAAGACCCTTAAAAACCCTGAACCACTATCCATGAATGCCAGTGGAAAGATGCTACTTGTCACCAACTTTCCTGGTTCCACATGACCGTTTAGTGATTGTAGCAGCGTGTTTTCTGGTTTTTACTTATTGTTAATAATCATTTGTTCTGTAATGGTTTTTCCAAAGTTCCCCCTGTATTTCTCCCCATTTGGTACAATCTCCTGCCTGGGAAATTCCCTTTGTTCCCCTCTGTTGCAATATGTTGTAAATCATCTGTTGCTCTCCTCCCAGTGCCTGCCCCCCTCCGGGAAGCCTCTCCCCCTCATTCCAGAGACTTCAGAGGGGCTCAGTCCCGGATTGGAGCAGGCTGGGAGTCTCCCACCCCTCATTTCCTATTTGCTGGCTGTGTGCCCTCCCCATTCCCCTGACTGGTTTTCCCTCTTGTATCCACCCCCTTCCCCTGGTCCCTGATAAGCAATGACCCCGCCTCCTGCTCTCTCTCTCTCCTGGGATGCATGAGTGCCTGCACCATGGGGTGCATGTGACAATAAACTCTATCTTGCCACGAGTCCTCCTCCTTCTTACCTTCGTCGAGCCTCACTAACAGCTCTCGTGCAGCTTCTGAACTACCAAGGAGGTAGTGGCCGGTCTGCTAGCCACTGCCTAACCAGACAGTTGTGTTGATTAGTGTCTTCTGCCATTCCTAAAATCTTGTCTGATTTTCACATACACTCTCTGTATCTTCTGGTTCTCCAGAGCACCTTTTGTTTCACTCTCCAGTTCTTATTTCTTGGTTTCTTCTTAAAAGAATCAGACGCCCCATTTCATTCCCATTTAAATAACTGCTCTCCCACTGCAGGTCACTCACTTTGAGGCTGGGCTGCCTTAAACCCTGCAGCACACAATACCAGACAAGCTCTTCATTCACTCAGCAGCTCAGAGCAGCATTGTGCAAACCAAAACAAGTTAAATGGCAGATGGTTTGTGGTATTTTAATGAAAGCAGCCTCAATCTTGAAAACTCTGATAACAAATTAGCTCTTGTATGAGCTACAGTAATGGAACAGGCACAGGCAGAGATGCTGAAGCTGTTTTGCAAGATCTGCACCAGAGTCCTTCCTAAAGCAGAGGCACCTCCTCCACCTCCTGCATCACAGGGTCAAGCTTCTGAGATGACAGCACCCCACATGACCCAATTACAGGGTGTCCTTGCTGTTTTTCACCTTTGTCATCACTATAAATTTATGGCTTTCTTAATTGCTTCACACTACACATTTTTCCTCTGGTGTTTATGGTACCTCCATAAACCCTTCATGGTCAGAGTGAAAATGAACCCAAGAAACCTGAGTAGTTCATGTGTCACATAAGAACTCTAGAAAGGTATGGCATCATTGTCATCACGGTAAAAGGAAGGTGGTATCCTCCTGTAATGTTCTGCAGGCAAAAAAAGTTCTAACAAGGTTCAGTTGTTCATTTCCATTAGTGGTGGGTGCAGCATGGCTATGCATCCCTGCATTTTCTGTACTTGTTATGGATTCAAATATTGCAGATGCAAGATTAGGAAATTGATAGAACTGTGAGTCTATCCTCAGGTACCATGATGATAAGCAATTACAGCCAATCAAACTCCTACTACAGATGATAGAACAGGCCCCAGTGACTTCAACAGAGGAAAGAGCCTTGCTATTCCATTTGCAAAGCAGCTTAGAGGCACCATTCAATGCCAGTTTCACATAAAAGTAAAATAAATAAAATTTTGAAAGCATTTTTAAAGCCAGCAAAGCTAAGTACCTTTTGAAACAACTTAGAGGTAAATCAGACAATTAAAATACAGTGTAACTTCTTTTATTTGCCTGAGTTGAAACTGAATGCTGGCCCTAGTCAGTCCACAGTGCTGAGAAATAAAAAGTTTTTATAAGAATTCTATGTGAGTGTGGTTTTCTGTGCACAAGCCGATCATATTTGTTTTCTCATGGAAACCAGCATGTTTTACTGCATTCCAGCCAAATAGTATTATAATAAGACATCAGTTCTTGATTCATTAATGCTAGTGGGAATTTTGCCATTGAATTCAATGGGAGCAGAAAATGCTACATTTTCAAAGTTATGAGCCATTATTCCAAAATGCCTTCCTTTATATCCATGTAGATTGTCTAGGAGGAAAAAAGGTACAAAGGGAAAAAAATAAAGGAAATGTAATTTTACAAATTGATTATTTACTTAATTTAAAACAAGCTTAGAAAAAGGGAATTAACATCAAAACATGTTTTAGAAACATAGAAAGAGGATGGAAATCAGATAAATTCAGGGATATCTGTCTAAAGTTATTCAGTTCAGAAATTATTTTAAGATTATATTTTTTAAATTATCGTTCAGATTAGTCTGTACTTGTCACATGGTTATATATGTTGTTTGTCTTCCAGCTTGCCAGGAAAATGTGCAGCATGAAGAGTTCATGATAGTATTGGTCAGGTCACCCTGATAATTATTTCTTTTTAATTATTTTTCAGCCCTTTTATGACTGCAGCATTTTTTTTCAGAGTATTAGTAAGGGATCAAATATCTGTGGGTCTAACTGCAGGCATAAGGCACTATGCTTAGCCAGTGAAGGCTTGTTGAGCTTGGGAAGCCACTTTTGGGACAAAGGCTGGATATGAAGAATTTGGTAGGGCAGGAGGAGTTTCAGAGTGCTGCCACTGTTGTCACTGGAGTTGCTCACTACAATGCCCAAAGCATTTAACCCAAGAATTTATGCTTTCTTCCATTACCAGCAGCAAAATCGATTACATAGATGCAGGGAAAACCAAGTCCACAGTTTTTTTCTCACTACAGTAATCAGTCTGTTGTGCCTACTCTGTCAGTGCACAGATCCCTTCTGCAATGTTACATACGTCACTCAACAAAATCGATCCATAAGTTTCCAAAAGTGATGGAAAACAAGCAAGAGAGAAAAAATATTCATCCCATTAAACAACTATCACCTTTTTAGATCATTTCATGCCTTTGTATTTAATTCCTTTGGCCAGCAATCAAAATCCAACACCAGTTTCTTCCAACCCTTTAAACTTCCCCTCCCCAGAAAACAACTTCCCTGATATCATGCCATACTGGATCTTCATATACGATGTCTTTTTAATGATTCTTACTTCACTGTGTGGAGCTATGTTTTATAAAACTCAAAGTTCAACAAATATGACTATTGTTGTATTCATGAAACTATCTCTGGACACCTGGGGAAACGAGTCCTAAAAGACAAGTCCAGAAGAATTCTACTTTGAGGTTTCCCCCAAACCCTTCTTTTGTTTTTGGGTTTTTTTAAAGGAACATTGCTTCAGCCGTGGTGTTGTGTAGCGATTAATTATACCACCCACTTGTTGGTTATATCAGTCATAGGGGAGTTTCATGTGGGTATTCCAAAAGATTTATTCTACATGATCTTCTGTTTCAAAATGCTGGCAGAAATTCAGATGGGATGAACATTTGCCCTTCAATATGTTATAGAGCCTAGTACTTCTTTACATTTGCTAGTCTTATTCCTAAAAATATATTGGTCAGTTTGCTTCACCACCAATGAGAGCAGAGAAAGCCTAAGCAGCTTAGAAGATACAGGAACTAAGAGAGTTTAAAAATGTTAGTTCTCTTGTCATGGGACTGGCAGGAGCTGAGAACACCAGACCGTAGTCTGCTGCTCTATCAGATCACTGAACCCGGTGATGGCAGAAACTTCCATAACAGAAGACCCCTCCCAGAAGAAGACATCTGTGGGACAATAATTTTCCAGCAGTTCATCCTTGCTGATTGGGGAATACTATTAGTATTCAAATAAAACCTTAAAAGGGATGCCCAAGTTCCATGGTTTTAGGAAAGTTAAATAACAGTAATTAAAAAGTTGGCAGAACTTCTCTATTTATGGGGCATCCTAGTGCTGGGAAGCAAAACAGTGATGAACAACACTACAAAGGGAACAATCAGAGGTGATTAAGAGGAGGAGTTTCTTGACATGGAGAATATGACAATAAATAATGACTAGAAATTATTTTCCACTTACTCACAGTTTAAAGAAAAAAGAATAGGAAAAAGTATTTGAAGGGGGTAATTGAGGAAAATGACCAGAAAAAGGTATTTATGTTGCATACATCAAAATTCCTGCTGCGAGTCAACGTCGTGGCTTTATATTTTAACAAAAGTGGGCTAATGTTACCTTCTACCACTAATTCTTTTGAGAATAGCCTGAAGGACACGATGTTTTTTTGATAAGTCTATATATTTAGGGTAAAATGAAAGTCTTTATCTGCATTCTAGAAACATGTCTATAAGCCAGCAATCTGAGGTCATCTCCTCCTATGAACTTCCCCAGGGCACTTTTTTTCCAGTTTGAGGAGAAGAAAGGAGTTCGCTCAGAAGAGCTCAAGAAATGCCAAATGTATTTTCTCTGGTGTGTTCAGACTCCTGATTCTTCATTGGTCTCATATACTTGCAGCAATCTTCTTGAAGCAAATGTCAGAGCAGTAGCCGATAAATAAAAATCCAACCATACAACAGTGAATCTGTCAATATGAGGTGGTCAGACAATGGTCTCCCCCTTGTCTGCTAAAAATCACACCATATCTCCCATTGCCCCTCACCTGAGCCCTGCCACCTTTCCACTGGAGGCCATTAAGGGCTTTCACTGTAGTGCAGCAATAAAACTGTCTTTGGTATTTCTTGACTTACATGACAATGACTTTAAAAACTAGATCCCACTCTGTAATCTAAGCCATATTGTATTGGCAGAAAAGGAATCAAAGGAATCAAAGTAATCATATTTCTACTGGACAACTACTGTCATTCTTGTAAACTGGGCTTTTTCCTTAAAGCATGTAACATAGACTGTCTGATCAGAAAATTACAAGAATAACCAAAACAGCAAGCAAATCCCATTGCTTTAGTATCATCAACACAGAAAAAGGAAAAAGAGGATTATGATTGATCATCATTTAAAAAGAGACAACAGTGTGTATTTTCTTCCCTGGAAAATATCCGTTTACCAACAGGAACAAAGTGCATATGACTAACACATTACTCAGCTACTTGTATACACACATCTATTTTTCCTACCTGGCCTCACTATTCAAAAAGGTAGACATGGCACCATGATAAAAAGGGTCATTTAAGAGACTTCAGAGACGCTACTGTGAAGGATTGACTTTTCACTTGAATGCTTACTTTTTTACATCTTTTTCTTTACTGAAATATTTCCTTTTTCAGTTACAGGCTGTTTTTTGGGGGTTCTTTGTGTTGCTGACCAGGAATCTATAAAATATTAGAGCACATTTGCCCCATGGGAGGACCACAGCTAACTCAGAGGTAAATCACTGTGGTGATTGTGGTTACACAACCAACCCTGACCAGCAACCTCTTTCATCTCTGCACAGATGGGAATGGTACAGAATGACTAAATTAAGCCAATTTCCCAAACAATTTCATTAGTTCCCAGACATATTTGCAGGGCTGGCTTTCATAATCTTCACATCTTCCATGTGCTGGCAGAATGCTGACTCTCATCTCTTTTTTTCCTTTTCTCAGCAAATTAAAGTCTTAAAGGGCAATAATTAAAAGATATGTGCATGCAGATTACAGGAATAATTGTGGGCTTGCATTTGTACACACTTAGCAACATGTTGAGGTGAAGTTGCTCCACAGTCCTATTAGAACCTCTACTTGATCTCTGAAAATACAGGATGCTGAACAGACACAGTAGGCATTTCAAAAAAAGCAACATGGAAAATTGTAGGAAAACCTGGGGTTTTTTTCAGATGTGGCAATTCCTCCAAAGCACTGTAAATTTTGGTGACATTTATGAAAATGAACTGAGTTTCACCCAAACAGAAGGAACTATTCCGGCTTGATATGGACAAGGAGCATAACTGATTAAACTGGTTGTGTTTTGATAGTGAGTTATTCTGGTTTTGCTAGTTACCTACTGACACACTGAAGTAGGAACCAAAAAAAATTTCTTCCTAATCTCTTAGGCCTATTTTTCTCATACTCCATATTAAAACATAGAAATATAAAGAAGGTTACAAGCAGGGTCAAGAAGAGAAGTAATTCCTAATAGACAACAAAATACAAGCACTGTAGCTCTGGCAGCAAGGGAAATTAATACACCACTGCTTTTCTAAGATATGAATGCGTAGATGAGTTATTACTTTTTCTTTTATTTGTTCAGGCATCCTCATACTTTTTTCTTCTAACAACGTTTCTCTAAAAGAAATTCTTTCTCAGGTGCTACTGTTTGCTTTATAGTAAGTTTTTTAATAACTACGAAAGGATGTCATAAATGAGAAGTAACTTGTAACAATATTCTACTCTAATAAATGCCTTTTCTCCCTATGAGGAAAAAGTAAATTTTAAACAAAATTACATAAATGTAATCCCTTAGAAATGTCCCATACACAGGACGTAGTACAGCTAAGCAGCAAAATATCTGATGTTATAAGCTTAGATGCACACTGTTGATCCAGTACAAGTTTAAAAAGAGACTTTACTGGACCTTTTTATTGCAATGTCTCATCCTGAGGCTTGAAAATTCTGGTGTCTTCCTGGTCAATATGTTTTCTAATAGACTGCTGTCCTTTGTATTTTTTGTAGAATATTTGTTGCAGCTTACTTGTTGCCATACAATAATTTTGAGCAGTCACAGCCAGTTCCAGGGCAGCTAAGAGGTAGAATCTGAGCTGATGAGAAGGGGAAGAAGGACACAGCACCAATGGTGTTTTGTCAAACTGCAGGGGCCAGACCATCAGCAGTGAGATAATTTCCTCTTCACAGCCCATCTGTCCTTTGTTACATCCTGGCATCTGCCAAACACTGGCTCTGGTCCTCTTTTCTAAGTATTCTCTCCTTGTTTCCATATGCTATCTTGAAGAGAATGCTCAGAATTGCATTAGAGGCTCAGGATCAGGGAGTACCTGTGAATTTACACAGTGACTTTTAAAAGCTTTTTCAGGGTTTTTTTGCTCATGTTCTCATAGCTGCCGGCAATGTCAGTGGTAATGTAAATCAATTTGATCACCTGACACTAGCTGAAACACAAACTTGTTCACATGGGCTCCCTTCCTACCTTAAGAATTTCTGTAATGAATTCAAGTGAACCGTCTGTTTATCCCTCACCTCCCTTACTTACCCTTTACTCTTTCTGTCCCTATTTGGAGCCTGGTCTGTAGAGAGAGATAAGATGGAGTCGAGTTACAGGCTGTGGGATGCACCTGCAGAAAGCCATGGCAGCACAGAGAGGCTTGTCTCTGCCTGACCTTCCGCGGAAGAAATGCCAGGTTGCAGATGCCCTGTGCAGAGAGGAGACTGCTGGAAGCTGCCAGACACCTGAACAGAGCATGATCACCCCATAGAAGGACATTAGGAAAGCGTCTTGCTGACATGGCAATGTGTGATAGGTCACTTAGTGAAAAACAACCTATAAGGAAAGAAGTGAAGTTTTATATACTTGAAGAAGTGTATAAACCCATCTCATTTCTCTCAATAAATGTCTCAGTAGCCCCACTGGTCAGAGTCTGTGCCTCGGTTGTTACACTGGTCTGCACTTGACATCTGTTACTTTTGATCAGTTTTTGAAGCCATATCTCATTTCAGCTGTTCTTTCTTACTTCCTCAATACTTCTTTTGTCCTTGACATAATTAAAAAGTCTAGCTCTAACATTTTCATGGTTTTATTACTTTCTTACCTGTCTAGTTGTCCGCCTGCAGATATTACCAAGAAGATCCTACCAAGCTAAATGATGAATTTAATGCTATTTTGCATCTTCATAAATGATCTCTAAAAGCTGTTTGAATTCTGTCATGAGACAGTTTTTCAGTACTCAAAACTGCATCTATCTTTCTACCAAAAGGTTTTGCCAATCATTGCAAATTAATGTAAATAGGGCAAAAAATATTTGCAATTGCATGTATACAGTGATGAGCTATACATTAAATGAAAAGACACAGGAAAAACACTCTGGATCCAATGCAGAGCCAAAAGAATTGTATCTAGAGGTACTAGGAAAATAATAACAGAAGAAACACAAAAATATTATCATATCATCGCTTACATTTCTGCTGCTTCTATGGCTTAAATATTCTGTGAAGTTTTGGTTCTTCCTTTCAGAGGAAAACAAAAGTACTAAAAATTTACAAAGTTATAAGGAAAGAGCAATAAGTATGATCACATAGGAAAAAGAATCTGTATGAAAAGAGATTAAACAGGCTTCTCGGCTTGGTAAAGAAGCCAGTACAAGTATAAAAGGGAAGAAAAAATGAACATGAGGCTGCAAACTGTGATTAATTGCAACATAAAAAATAGATTAGGATAATTAAATTGTGAAATTTACTTCCATGGAGGTGAAGTGAAGCCAGTGTTTTAGGGACTAATTGTTGAAAAGGATAAAAATGAAGAAAATATTGAAAAAATATCAAGGAGGATAAGTTCACTGATTGTTATGAAAAGTAATAGTCTAGATACAACTCTAAATCAGAATATTCCTATATTGCTGTTCGTGGGGACAAGATAGCAGAGAGAAGTTTATACACATATGTGACGCTGTCTCTTAAGCTTTTAAGAGTAAATTTAGAATTGCTGGTAATACATATAATTATTTGTGTGATTAATCTTCACAATGTGTTTGATGTGTGCTTTCTCCATTCAACCACAATACAACTATCCAGTCTTCTGTCATGCTATTCTGTCTTAGATTCTGTGTATTCACAGGGTGGTATTTCCCTGCCATTCTTCTTCATTCCTCTTTGTACATGCCCTACCTCTGCTCCCTTGAATCAGTACTAGTCTGAGGCATAAACAAGTCAATTAGCTCAACATGTTTACTAAGTTGAGGTCTGTGCCATATCTCACCTTTAAGGTAATTTTGGGGCAGGGTAAAGAATTAGACATAGAAAAGTCTGTCTGTGTACTGTTTATGACTTCTGTTCGATTTTTTGGTAGTTCTCCCAAAGTAAGCATTTCAGACCAGAAACACTACTTTGAAAGTGGATTTTGCCTGCCTTTTCTATTATTACCACAACTTTTTGTCTCCCAACTGATTTAGTGGCAGAATTTCAATACCATATAGGTTCCCTGCTCCCAGTGAAGCTGGTTTTGGATGGAGCTACCACCCAGTCCAGAATGAACTAGCTTCAAGACTCAGGAGCAGAAATAACCAAATTAGTTATCTAGCAGGATTAGTAACTCCTACTGTTCATGTGTTTGCTGAAAAACCACACAACAATCTGAAAAAAAAAAAAAATGGAGGCAAAAATAAAACAAAGATGCACCATGTGAAAAATACCAAATTTCATGTTTCAAAGGATGCTGCTGACAAGATATATATACTTAGTTTTCACTACAACTTACATTTCTTGTTCTAACATAATTGTATTAGAAATCTTCACAAAATAGAATTTCTATGTACTTTTCATGGTGTATCTCAAAAGACTGATGGAAAGAAAATCAAATCTATCACGGAAGTAAAACTGACCATGGAGGCTTTTATTAGTTTAAAACTAGATAGAATGTAACTTCTTGCCATATATCTAAGAACTTAAACCAGAATGCTTACCCAGGACATAAGTATCCAGACAGAAAAATAATAAAATTTTGAAGTCTATGTACACAAAATGTATTTTTGCCTTCTTTAGGAAGAAAAGTTTTGCCAGATCAATGAAAGAGAAAATTTTGCCATTAGAAGAACAAAAAAGAATTGAAGAACCACGTTTAATCTAGTAGCAAAATATAGGACTTTCTGTGGCTTGCTGAGATTTCAGGGTTTGTGCCTTTTAGCAACACTAATTCTACTGATTAAAATTAAAAGTCAGGAAAAAATTAAAATAAAGTTTTGAATGGAAAGAAGTGGGGAAAATGGACAATTGTGCAGATACTTTGACTGTATAATTTCAATTTTTTTTTTTAATTTTCATCTCTCTACACAAATAAAGATATTTTATAAAGGCTTACATACTCCTCTCAAGATTTTATCTCTTAGGGCTAGTAGTCTCCTAGCTTTTTTTAGAATATTACATAGTTCCCCACAATTTTTATGTTCTACATTGATTTTATGTTTTAACTCATGACAAACGTACCTTACTTCAGTGACAAGCCTGTTTTAGGCATGTTACAATAAATATATCTACACAATTGTATCTATGAACATAATAAATATCATTACTAAATTGTCTATCATACCACACAGCTGAAAAGATTTTTTGCAGCATTCTTGAATTGTAGCTTCTGAAAATTAAGGTCTGAGAGTTAGGTTGCATTGTGGCAATAAAACTCAGTGTTTTAGAGTATCACAGCAGCATTTCAATGTGTAAAATGCCAGCATAGATGAATTATTTGCTACCTGGTGATTAAACATGCAGTATGAACCACAGTGAGGAAAATGTCAGGAGATCTTCCCAGTGATATGCAAAATTATTTAAATGTGCCTCTGGCCTAGTTTTTATAGAGCATTCCTCAATCTTTCTCCAGAAAAAGCAAAAAGAAATTGGAAAAGAGTAAGGTTTCAGCCACAAATAGAAACAAGACAGATATGCCTTTCCATCTTCTCTTCATATCAATATATTGTACCAGCTGTACCACTCTTCCTCAAGTCACAGAGAAGACAAGAAGCTTTCATTGTGGGCATATGCGTCTTCTTTTCTGCAACTGTCTAAGGAATGTATATCACAAAGTGTCTCCAAGAGAGTAAAGGGAACCCACTTCTTTTGGCAACAGACAAGCCTGTATTAATGTCTTCTGCTCATATTATATGTTACAATACCATTGGGTAATTTTGGTTTTCATAGCTGTTAATTACACTTCATACCTATTTGGTTTTTTTTGTTTCGTACTTTAGTCTCAGTAACTCTTATTTGGTCATCAATGATACATATGTATATTCACATATACATAAAATAAAACAAATTAATGTACAACTCTCTTCTAAAACCACACCAAATTTCTTTTAGAAATTATCCAGGTGGTGGCTACAGGTGATCTCAAGGAGCTTAGTCTCCTCCACCCAGAGCCTAAGCTGACCTGTGGCCTTGCTTCTGGTCTGAATGATGTGAGAGATGTCCTTGCAAGTGGCAGGGAGGCCGGGGACTAGATGATCCTTAAGGTCAATTCCGACTCCTTAACATTCTATGATTCTATGATGTCCCTGCCAGCATGCTTGAACCTCAAAGTCTGTCATACTCTACTAGAACTTCTCCATGCTTGCATAATTTAAACACATATTTCATGGATTTGGATGATTGTGGTGACTTTAAATGAGGTCATAGTTTTGCCTTTTATTGTTGTATATACAATTCCCTCCAGTAATATTTTTCTTCATGGATCTTAGGGTTACATCTGACACCTTTGTCTTTGTATCAGACTGGCACGGTACAGCCATCGAGATGGGACAGATATGGTTTTATCTGTTGATTTCAGCTGATTCCCTCCATAGATGGTAGCAGAAATTCTTTTGGTTATTCCTAATCAAGACACATTTTTTGTATACTTCTAAAAATTCCTCCCATTTTATCTCAAGGTTCAGTAGTTCTTCTATGTGATCTGATCTACCTTTGTTCTAATAATGCCTCCTGCCCACAACCTGCCCATGCATGTTCTGAGTATCTTCATATTCCTTTTGGAAAAGGCTCTTAATGGGAATTTTAAATAACTCCAGCTTCAAATAAAGGCTGGCCAACTCCGCCCAGACTGGTACTTCCAAAAAGGTTGTTTTCCTTTCAGAATTTCTTTACACTTAAAGTGTAAAGTTTTCCTTAAAGTAATTTCAAGTCTGACACTGGCAATCACTTTACTAATCAAAGATTAGGTAGTCCCTGCACTTCTACTGTAGATTTATGAGTAGAAAGTTAGTTATTGAAGGTGATTATCATTGTCTAGGGACAGTCTAACTGTTCCTCTGGAAAAAAAAAAGAGCCCTGGATGTCAAGTCACAGAAAGAAGCAAAAATTAGCTGTTGGCAGGTTACTTCACTGAGCAGAGAAATTCAGATTTTGCTTTGTATGTGTTTTGCCTTCATGATAGAAGGCAGAGGCACTGGAATAACAAATTATTTCTGTTAACACATGACACTTCTACTGCTGTATGGGAATTAACTAACAGTGTGAGGTAGCTGCCACTAGAAAATAACATTATTGGGTGTCTTGAATTATCGCTCTAAGATATGAATAGGTCTGAATAAAAGATAATTCTTTTGTTTAAAAGAAGAATCCAGACCACCAACCCTCCCCCCACCAAAAAACCAAAAAAATGTTTTCACAGTTGAAAGCATACGTCATATGGGTTAATGCTTCTGAGAAGAACTATACATATACCACAAGATCTACAGCACTGACATGCACACTTCCAGTGCATCCAGTGAGTCTTGGACAGATTGTGTACCTGTCCATTAAAGATTTGACATCCTTGGAAGGGCTGGACCCTGCACATGTGCCACAAAGCATATCCACCTATGTGAAGTGGATTTTCTTGTGTGCAGTACTTAGTGTTTCAACTGAGCACTTAGGAAACATGCAAAATACTCTAATTCCCTAAGAATTGAAATGCCATGAAGAGTTAAGGGTCACAGTCAGGAACCCATGGAGAATGCTTCAAGGGATTGGGTGGGCTTTCAAAAACTGTGGTCAGGAGCAGTGGTGAGAGGACACAAACCTCTCCCGTAGCACTAGACAAAGAAGAGAAGCCCAGGACCTTACTTTACCTTTTCATACTATCTGCTTCAGCTACCACAGAAAAGTTACACCTAGTTGCTGTAGTAAACTAACCAAAAATAAACTAGTCAGAAATATTTTCTTCACAAAGCTAAAAAGAAGAAGGAAATTTTTTTGTCTTAAAGAGTATGTCACCATGGCTCCTGGGGCTATATTAGGACGACATGCCATCACCTTCTGATAAGTATTATATAGATGTGAAAATCAGTCCTCATATGACAAGAAAAATGTAAATATTTTTGCTATTATGACATAAAGAAAATTGGGTTACTCTTTTTCATAGATGGGATTATGTTAGAGCTCTGGTTAGGATACACTATTAATATTGGTCTATATCTATAGTAGGATGTATCTTGTAAAAGTAGAAGAAACTTAGGTTTTAAACTCTTCTCAGCTGAGTTATTTTATTTCTAATTATTCAGGGTATGAAAGGGTACTAATTCATACTGAAAATTAATCTTCCTAAGACACATTCCAACATCTTTCTTGATGCTTCAGGATAGATTCCGCCATTCTTGTTTAGTAAGTACAGAATTTGAGATGGCAGAAGAAAAATCAGCAAAATCAGTTGCCTCAGTATGCTGGCATTTAATTTTATTTCTGAATGGGTATCAGTGCTGTGGTGTTAAAATCATTGGCTGCTGATTTTACTGGCATTCCTCTTATCCATGCTGAGGATAAAAGAGAAGCAGCAATAATCACAGTGACAGGCAGAGAGTTTTACATCCAGCCTCAAGTATTTGAGGCATACAGTCCCTGGAGGTATAGGTGCTACTCTGCACTGAATCTTCTTGCAGAGCTTAACTAGAAAATAATGTCCTCTTCTGGTCTTCAGTGGGGGAGTCCCATGAAACATAGAGTTCAATGTATTAATACATGTTCAGCCCAGGTGGGAATGCACAGGTACATCCCCTGGATGTGAAGTGGGGGAGTTTTACACTGTCTTTTGCAACAAATTCTGGATGTGTTGCAACACCTGAACCACGTGCAGTCCTCTGATGGAAGGTCTCAGGAATATGTCTGTGGGGTGCTTTGGAGCTCTCCAATGGTTTACAATCTCTTTTAAGACATGACAGCTGCCTCTCATGTCAGCATAGTGGAGCTAATTATAACATATCACACCTTCCCCAGGAGGAGGGAGGGGGAGTGTTATAACTGAGTGAGTTGTGTAGGGAAGGACAATCACCATGATAAAAGACACCATCTAACCTTATAGGATTTGCCTCGTGTTACTCTCACAGCTCAGATGGTAGCCATCCCTCTGTCTTGTGGGAATCACCATCACACCCCCAAATGTAGTAGGGATGGAGCAGTCAATGATGCCTAAAGAGCAGTTGTGTCAATAGCCAATTTAAATCATTGATCAAGTTTTCCTGTCATGGTGTCCTTAGGGCACCCTTGCTCATTAGCAGTTCTATATGAGTATACTCTAGAGGAGAAACTTACATCATCCTAGAATTTTTTCTGCTTCAGTTTAGAAACTTTTGCCATAAAAACATTTAATCATCCCAAGGCAAATTTGACCACTGAGATTCACAGATGGAGTATAAACCATCAGTCTCCCTAACACTAAAAGAACACTTACAGTGTCAAGAACACTTGCTTGCATCAAAAACATGTCAGCTAAAAAAATATAGCAAAATTATGTGAGTGAGGATTGGGGAAATTAACTGCTGTGGGCTATAGTTATGGGTGATTTGACAAGAAGAAAACCATTGTTACAAATAGCACAAAATGTTTTAAACAGTACTAACACTGTAAAAAGAGTTTGTTCACACAAATTAGTCTTATTTCATCCAGAAATTTACTGACTTTCTCTGAGATCTATCCCCAACCAGCTACTGAGGATTTTTTCAACATGATTAGTGAGATCAATCAAAACATCAGTTGAAATTTTGAAGTGTGGCACTGCTGCTGGGTGACAGTATGGAAAATTATATCTATGACTCCATTAAAAAGAGTCTGCATAACATCTTCCATGCGACATGCAACTATCTGGTAGAAGTGTTCTATTAAGAAAAAGGCCTCAAATTATCACTCACTGAAGAATAGTTGTTTTTCCACTTTATGGCTGGCTACAGGGACATGTTGCTGTGTTCCTAAGCAAGAAATCCTCTTGCACAAGAACCAGCTTTGCTTAATGCACCACTGTAGCCAGACATAAGAGAGTAGAACTCATATTTTTCCTTAGTCAGATCTTGCTTTCCATTGCAAGTGGCCGTCATGGTATTTATTGTCTAGACCAAGCAGTAGAAAATCTTACAATAGGAAGCAATTATCCTTAGGTGATGGGAGGAGAACCACACAGGTGAAAAGACTATTTTTACTATTTTTCTGCCTCCTGAAACAGTCTTTTCTGAAAGGTAAAGACCGAAAATTAGACTGCTCTAAAAGTATTGAAACCAGACACTTTGGAAATAATTCCTTTGTTCCAATCTCTATCAGTAACACTCTAGTTAATTCTCCCCTGAGACAGAGATTTGAGAATTTTAGAGGATCCTTTATGGTGGGCCTCTGTATGTTAGAATGTATTTCAAATAGTGCTTTAGAACATATATTAAATTGCATTTTAGAAGGCATTTAGTGGATACCAAACGCTGTGTCTGTTAACCTTTAGTATATTTTAAAGCATCCAGGGCTCCTCCTAAATGTGAACACCCTGGGACAACAAGGCTAAAAATGCAGATAAAGAGAGAGAACCCAGACTCTTAGCCAGCATAAACTGAGGATCCCCTTGAAAAGATGCCAAAGAGAGCCAGAAGCCACGCAGAAGAGATAAAGGTAAAGAGTTCATTGAAAAAGACTCCGTTTCCTTCATCCTCTGAGACCCCAGGAGACAACCATAGAAAACTGAGCATGCCCAGAAGAGTGTGGAATTAATTACCATATGAGGCAAGGATGGGCAGGGCCAGGGAATGAATATGGATGAGGCGGATTGTGCAATGTTATGCATATGTAAGACCCTGGGGAATAATAAGGGGGAAAAACCGTCGGGTGGGCATGGGTGTCTTTGGTGAAATAATTCCCCACGCATCTCAGCGCCAATCAAAATACATACTGCTCTAACAACTAATATTAGTTGTGGAGTTTTATTTCCGCCCACGTTTCATACCCTACATTTATTTTAAAGCATCAGTGGTCTTGTTATTTTCAATGACAGAATGTTCACTATCTGCTCTTGCACATACATCCAGGGCATATAAAACAGAACTGCCAGAGGTGATCATGACCAGCAAAGGATATGATGTCAAGAAATACAATGGAAACACAACTTCATTATATTTCCCGGTGCACACAGGATGAAGGCAAAATTATTTCTCTGCTTTCCTTAGTGTTGGTAGTGTTGGTTAAAGTTCAGTAGAGTATGGGAGTTTTGCGACTATTTCTAGTTCATTAAAGTAACTAAATATCCACAGATCAGTTGTCAAATCTGGCTCACTATTTGGGTAGCATATCAGTCGTCCCTCCTCACATGGGGCACCAGTAGTCAGCATTAGTGCTTGGCACCACTGGACAGTGGAGGCAAACTGCTTGACATAGTCAGTTTGCTATCCTACAATAATACCTTCATACCATCTCTCTGTGGGCTCCCACAGGCAGCTCCTTGAAATACTGACTCCTTCTCTCTTCCTTCTGCACAACCACCTGACCCTTCCTACTCACAGCATGGCCAGCAGACTCCAACTAACTCTCAACCAGCTAGCCCACTCTTTTATAAACCCGTTATAAAAGCTTTTGGACATAGCTGTGACCTGTTAAGGGCAAGGCTGTCTCCACTCTTTGGTGATAAGAGCACCTGCAACTCATAAGGGGCAAGATTGCCTGCAGCACTATCTTTATCCACGCTCCTACAGTAACATGTTATACTGACCTCCTTCTCCCAGCTAATTGCCATGAATTTCTTAAACCTTTTTTCTTCCTAGGATGGATAAAATATCCCACGACCTATTTCACAATCACCCCACCTCTGCACTCTGGAAGTACACTCTCTGATAGAAGTATCAGGGAGATAAGATCCAACTAGTTTTTCAAATCAAAGGCAGAATAAGCACTACAGGCAGCAGGAGTTGCTAGATTTGTTTTATCAAAACATAGATTTCAGTTATTGTTTCGTATTATTACCTAGAAATTTTAGAAAAGTAAGATATTATCCTAGGTTACAATACAAGATGTACCTAAAGTATTTATTCTACCCTCATCTTCATGAGCTGTTGAAACCAGGTGGGACAGTGTTTCCCTCATCTTCTGTTCATGGGCCCATCAATGCCTTGCCACATGACTCATAGATAACTCCCTCTGGGAGTTATCTCTGTTTAATGGGCCATCAAGGACCCACTGCATGACTCATAGAATGAGATCATCCCATTGTGAGATGCTCCGCCCAGGAGAAGGAGCCAAGCATTCCCACCTGGATATAATCCAGGGTTTGGGACAGCACAGGGAGCCTTTACCCACTGGACTCCCAGAGGACAAGAGCCATTACACCTTTCTACAGGATCACTGCTTCGACAAGACCATTTCATCTGGACTGCTGCTACCACCCTAACAGGGTGTCAAGTTGTATTCTGACTCTGTCAGTGGTTTTTTTGTACTATTGCATTTATTTCATTTTACTTTATTTTATTTCTTTTCTTTTCCTCTTATTAAATTGTGTTTCTGACTTGGAGTCTCTCACTAGTTTTGTTTTCAAACCAGTACAGATATCTAGTGTAAACAGGATATTATCAAAGCAGTTAACTGTATCTTGAATTTACTGACCTGAATATATTTCATTGTTTTTCTTCTGTTTTCTTCTTGGTCCTTTATGCTTCTCATTGTTTCACCAACCTCCTAAGAACGGAAGTCTGACACCTGGCCCTGAGCAGTCAATATGCAAAGCAGATTTCTGCTTAGTGAACATGATTGGTCTTGTAAATTATTACGTGGTGGGTTTTTTCTCTACTTTGATCCAATACACCCACATTCTTAAAAGGTGGAGAATGGAAGTTTTTATTGTGCAAGAAATGAAGGGATAAAAATTGGATGAGCAGAAATAGGTTTCAACATTGTTCTTTTAGGACTAAAGCACTGTAGACTGAAATATAATTCTTTAAAAATAGATTACTCCAAGACAAACTTACTTAGCACATAGAAACCAAAATTTTCATTTCTGTTTACTCATAACATCGAAGCCTACAGAAGAAGAAGGTTAAGTGGAATGCACATCTGTAATGTTTAATTTTTCTGCTGCAGAACTTTGGAGAGGCCATGATTCTCTACGAATTTAAATTATTTAAATTAAAATTTAAATTAAATTTAAATGTATTAAATAGTGTGACTTTTTTCAAGACAAAATCACAGTCCTTGTTCTATCTCACAGCATTATGTACAAGAGTTAACAGAAAGACAATTTTGAACAGACATTTCATAACTTTTGATAGGGTTTCTTAAAATATTACTTTAGAAGGAGAAAAATTGAAGCAAGTAGCTACCACCAGAATAGAGTTAAGTGGTAAAAGACAAAAAAAGCAGGTTTTGAGGAACATAAGTGAGAACTCTTTGGAGGCAGAAAGATGACCAGTTCTTCTTTTCTTGGTCATGTATAAATCTATGTATTGGGAAAATTAGATAAGGCACACTTAATATCTGTGTGTATATATATACACACATATATTTACACACACATACACACATATATATACATACAATCATATATATTATCATCATTTACTTTCTGTTGATATGGAAAATCAAGTTCACAGTTAAAAGAAAGATGAACCAGATGAAAAAAAAGAGATCACCAGCATGTGAAAAGAAAGTCTTTTTTTTCACTGTTATCATCTCCAAGATTTCATACTAGATTATTAAAGGAATACTTCAAAAACAGTAAGTCATGTTTGATATTTTTATCTTAATTTCTTTATCATGTTGTAGTTTCTCTGCCATACTTTACAGTATTGCATCAGATTAATTTCACAGGCAATATGCTCAGAGAAAGAGCAGATCATAGAGAAGAGGAGAAAAAAAAGAACTTAAGGTTTGGCTACTTGCAGAGCCTGATTTACTAGTTTACATAATAGTTTTAAAAGTAAACTTATTAAGCTGTAAATCATAGCATTCTGTACTTTTTTTACCTTAGGAAAAAATTAATGATAGGTATAGGCATATTAAAAGAAGACATAGCACAGTTACATGATCACATTCAAAAAAAATTATGAATAGAAGTTTAGCAGCCGTGACACATAGCTCAAATCTAGTCTGAATGCTGATTAGCTTTGTTGTGTTGAGCAGGCTGTTACATTGAGCTAATGTTTGCAAAGTTGCTTAATCATAAATGGGGTGAAATGTACACTACTGAAACCAGACAAACATTTGTTCACCAAAATGGTTATACACACCAAGTTTCCTGTGGTCTGAAGGAAAGTTAGAAGCATGAACTTAGCAGTGAGGGGTGGCAACACAAGAGATTTTATAGGTGACATTTGCCTTAACAAAGCTCAGCCGTAATAGAAAGATGGGAATTCCAGCATTGGAGTCCTCAATATGCTGCTTGTTATCCCCTTGGAGCTCCATGTTCATTATGGTTACTGACAGTGGCAGCAATGGCTACCAAAAGCTATTATAAACATGACAAAACATCCAAGTAAGTTCAGCTGGCTGGTACCTTCAAATAGCTGAAATTTCTGATGTCTTTTTTATCTTTTCTTAGGAAAGAGGTATAAGGTGGGCCATTAAAAGTCCCATGCATGCATCCATTGTCCCTACTAGTGCAGGGAACTTGTTCATGGAACTGCATGCAAGTTGCATTTTTATTTTTAATTTGGGTGAGAGTTCTGTGGTTTAAAATATCATGAAAACTAGTTTCAAAAGACTGAGAACTTCTGTTGATGTCTTCCCCAGAGGAGAGTTGTAGAATTCTCTGTGAAGGTGAAATTAGATTGGCTTCATAGGCCCCTAAAACCCCTATGAAAAGAAATGTCATTGTAAGCTATTATTAATATATGATTAAATGTCAGGATACTTCCCATCTTTCATATTCATATATATGTTTTTCATTCATTACAAGCTTTAATTTGGGTAGCTCAGAAAGCAAGGAGCAGAGTTATATTCTACATAAATGATAGAGATATCACAAGAGTCTTTTGATCTAATACTGGCAAGTTATTTAGTTAAAAAAATGAAACTCAAAATACCTTTTTCCTGAAGTCTTATTTACAAAGTTAGGTATGTTCCACCCCAAAAAAAAAAAAAAAAAAAAAAAAAAAAAAGAGAGCAAGAGAGAAGGAGAGAGCATGAAAGAAATAAGGACATTTAAGTCAACTGGAAAAAAGCATCTTGAAGTGGCTGTTGATTTGCAGAAAGCAGAGCTATCCAGTTAATGAAATGAACACAGCGAAAATGATGATTTCTCACACCAGATTCTCATCTGAGCTGTACCTAAGTAAGCCACTTACACAGCTAAGTCAGGAAAGTGACCCCAGCATTAATCTAATATATTGGGAAGGCTTTAGTAGGGTTCATACTGACTATCTGGACAGAAAATGAGCATTAAACCCTGTAGATAGGTGCCAGAGTGAAGTTCAAGCAGGTGGTTGCTCACTAAAGGCAAAAAAGTGTTTTCAAAATTCCCCCACAGATCACCGAAGAGTTATATTCATAGATCAAAATATAGCAAATCTTTGTACATGCTTTCTGTAAAATTCAACCCCCATGCTTCAAGAAAAAAATGTAAAGACCAAATGGATTCCTTTTCAGAAGGATAATCTCCTTCTGTGCTCAAGAAAGAGCTCGATGCATGCCCCTCACCCATGAGATGATTGAGGAAGGGCAGAAGAGAGAGGGAATAAGGAGAAAGATGGTCTTTCATGTGTGCCATGGGGCCATAATGCTTGTTACAGCTTTCCACCTGATTTGCAGGCATGTAAAAGGAGATCTATTCAGCAGGATATTTATTATCCATACCTTCATCTTTTTAATTAGATATCAAAACACATAGTTTTAGGAGCCTAGAAAAGCATCTTTTCTAATGGCTCTTTCCCATATATTCTCTTGGGACATTAATAGCATCCTTTACCTTTACTTAACAACTAGAAAATTTATGGGGACTTTTTATCTTTGATGCATCAGCCTAGCTAGCAAGCTTGGTTGAAATTAGTCAACAAATCCAAAAGTTATTTAGAGGGAAATAAAATGAAGAACTGAACAGGAGATGACTAAAGAGAAACATGCATGTTCTCCTTTATAAAAATTAAATAAATCTTTGCTTGTGAGGCAAAGAGATTGGAATCATTAAGGTTTAAGAGCTATTAGTACTTCAGTTGGAAACTTAATAGGGATAAAATCTGTAGACCTTCTTTCAAATCAGTTCAGGTGTGTTAGTTCAGTGTTGATCACTGTCTTCTCATTCAAACTGTAAGTAGAGGATTTCACCACTGCTGCTTGAGAGCTCAGTCTGGGTTCTCTTTCTCTCCCTTCTCATTTCTTCCTCCCTCATTTATGTCCTGGATTTGCTACAAAGCAGAACTTACTGACCCTGCAGCTTTAATGCAGCAAGCCTGTGTAACAGGAACAGGGAGGACGAGCATCTCCACAAAGCAAAAAGTGCAGAAGTTTATTCCCATACACATCTGGAACAGATATGAAAATACTTGTTTCAACTGTGTATAGCAGGGAAAAGGTAATGCTAATACATGACCAGGTCTACATTTTTTTTCCTCCACAGATCCTGAGTGACTGTGTACTTTATAAATATTCTTATTTATAGTAAAAGGAAAATCAAATTATTTCTTGAGTATAACCTTCTCAGAAAGAAAGTTGACTAGGCAGAGACCTTAGCACCTATCTCTTTGCCCATAAGTTTGTCTCCCAGATGACAATATAGAACTGACAACTTTTGTCCATTTGTAGAGTTATTACATTGTATGGGGCCACTGATAAAGTCTGAATACTTCCTTCATACAGAAATGGTTCACTAGATATAATAAGCACTACCTCTATATTTTAATGTGATTTTATTTTAAAAGTTCCACAACACCAAGGATGAAAAAGTCACCTGACAATTCTAAATGTCATCTGCTTCAAAAGAAGCACTGCACTGGTTGTTACACTGATACCCAGAAGAACATGATAAGCATAGAGTTAAAATACATACTTTGCTGTGGTTTGCTCTCCTTTAACTGAAGGTGAGACTTGGCCTCATTCATTCAAGTACATTGAAGGGAAGATGAAATAAGTTTTTACTTCTGAACTAGACTGTAGGATAGTATGGGCTTGGTTCTTGTGACAGCACCTGAGATGCTCAGCACCCAAGTGGCAAATCAAAGCATCAAGGCTTAAGAGTCCACATTGTCCTGCTGACATCAGAAGGGCCTCTCACATAGCTAAGTGAAGTACAGCTTTCAGTATAAAGATCAAAGAACCTTGAAAGACATTTTATGGCTCAGCAGAAGCTGCAGAATGACAGCAGAACTTGTGTTTTTCTTGGTATTGGTTATGGCTTTTTTAACTGGTGAGTAGAATTTCGAGCAATTCATAGTCATTAGCTAATCAAAAAGTAGTGCATAATATCAGTGAAAAATGGCTTTCTTTCTTTTTGGACAAATTTATATTTATACTGTGGCAGATATATTTTGCAGTTCAAGTTTGAATGTGTGTATAGAAATGAATGTCTTAGACACAAGAAACGACCACTCATTTTAAAATTTTAGAAGGTTTATTAAACTTTAACAATACAACAAAGGACTGAATAAGGAGAAAGAGCAGCACTGGGAGCATGGAACTAAATCCACAAATTGGCTGCTCTGCCCCTGAGGTTGCATCAGGTAACCCCTGACCCCTCCCAAAGTCTGCCAATCAACTCTTCTTTGCTGTTTATCCATGAAGACTGGTTTCTTGCAGCTTGATTGGAGCTCAGGTGTTGCCATGCCACACCTCCTAGTGACAGACCTGCCCTCCCCCCAAATGCCCTGACTTCCAAGGCCATCCAGTGACAACAATACAAGGGGGAGGGGAAAGAGGACTGTGGGGAGAACATAGCACAGTAACTTAACTATACATTGATAAAACTTCTCTTAACACACGTAATATCCACCCCTAAATTGTGAGATCTAACCATGACATTACCCATCTATAACATTGGATTATAACCTGAAACAAGAAAAAGGAATCTTGTTCTAAGTACATACAGACACGTATATATTTTTCTTTAAGTATTGCATATCTATATGTTTCTATTTAATTTATAGAATATATGCATATAAAATATAATTTATGTGTTTCTGGCTTTGTGTGCAGGTTATAACTACACCTTGTATATAAATGAATTATTATAAACACATCAATGTTTCTAGATTATGCTGCATAGTAGATAAGCTGCAATTAGAAAAAAAAATTTAAAAACCAAAGACATGCAGCTTTTCACCAAAAGAAGAGACTGATACTGCCAGATTGTTGCCATAGTTAGAGTGTTTCTGTGTAAATGCAAGTTGGAGCTTGTGCATGTCTCTTTGCCTTTTTTTTTTTTTTTAGCATCCAACCCTGCCAATCTTTGCACTGCCAATAGGGAAAATCATATCCATGGCAACAAAGATAACCATTCTTACCTACATCAATGACTACTCCAATCTAAACTGTCAAATATTCTATGTACATCATGTAAAATAGGTCTCTTTCCTTATATTTCTGCGCATCTTGTTTTTGTGGCCACACATGTATGCAAATAAGAATTGTTCTTTTTGTCTTAGGTTGATTGAACAGTGAATTTGTTTTGCACCTTGGCAATGCAAATTCATGCTCACCTGCCATCTGGTTTGCCACATAACTGCATTATAACTATAGTAGTCCTTAAATTAGCTGGATAATGCCAGCTACCTCACTTGTGAGGAAGATGTGGAGTGTGCTTTCAAAGAGTAATACGGAGCTGAGATATGTGAAAAATGTTTAATTGACTCTCTAGAGTGTACTGATTTTCAGGACTGGAAATCTACTGTTTGATTTTCTATTTACAGTTAGTGGAAAAAAAGAAAATATCCTCAAAAGTCCTCAACATATTAGTTAACATTATTTGTACAAAGACATCAGACTCCAGGGATTATCCTTTTCCTACTTGACAGGGGAAAAAGAAACATTAACGCTCTGGGCTTCTGCCCCATATTTTAATGTACATATTGACATACAGAACAATACTTTTCCTTGGTCTCCTTCAAATGGTGATTACTACATGTTGGGATTCAGGAACAGCACTCGTCAATTTAGTGCCCCCTCCCCCAAAACAGCTTCTCCCTCCCCACCACTCCCCCTTTTCTCCTCGCTTTGCTTCCAGCAAGACAGGAAAGAGGCATAGATTATGGACTGAGATAAGAACAATTTACTAGAAACAGCAATGAGATAAGATAACAAAAAGTTAACAGCAACAATATTAATAACAACAATTGTAAGACAAAGAAACTATTTACACAGAAAAAATGCCACAAAATACCACCTGGCTCCTCATCACCATACCTCTGGTGCTGAATACTGAGCAGGAGATACTACCAGTTCCAGGCACCAGCACAACAAAGCAAACTCTAGAGAAATGCAAAGCTTTGAGTATTTTCATACAAAGAAAAATCAGGATGTCTAGACTTCATCAATGTTACCTGGTAAATAAAAAGCTGTGGATAAAAGATACTGCATTAAAAAAGATATTATTTTGAAGCAAAGATCTTTTGGTAGTGTTTTTCTGTGACTTACAAGAATAATTTTGTGCTATAACTTCATTGTGCACTGGAGGGCTCTAAGAAGGGTGAAGTGGTTGCGCATGTCTGTGACTCAGCAGTGCAATAAACAAAAGCAAAATTGTTCTTGCCAAAAAGAACAAACCCAAAATGTAATTTAACAATGATTATCCAAAATAAAGGGTATTCCTTTTGGCACAAATGCTGTTATCTGAACATTAGCATGTAAGTGCACTTACCATTCATAAAGTTTCAATTAATCAAAGACAAAAATTTGTTACGAAAATGAGCGTTCTCATGAAATAAAATATGTATTTTTCTGTGAACATAAATTTTCTATCAACTGATATGACTTTGTCATACCTTAACTTGTAAAGTGTAATACAGGCCACAGTGCTATACATACAGCACACTACACCTGCAAATCCAGTACAAATTGCACCAGTGGGACTGACCACTAGTGCCTTATCCACCTCCTGGCATTCAAAAGCTCATAAAATATATTTCTACTGACAGCATTGTGTGTGGGTTTCTCCAAAGGCATTTGAAAGGAGAACATTTTTAACATAAATCTCCAAAACACTACCAGTGCTTCTTCTGCAGGGAGAATGTGGAACCTACAAAAGCTTATTGCAGACATTAAAAATCAGGGTTTCCCCTGGGCTTAAGGGAACGTCAGATAGAAGATAGAGGATCGCCTTACTGGAGCTGTCAGCTTCCTTCTGAAGATCCCAGCCCATCTACTGCTCAATGGACATATGGTGGGACCCCATACTCTGCTTGTGGTGTTCTGAGGAAAGCTCCTCAGCCAGACAATGAGAAAGAAGAGAGAGTGGATGAATGGAAAGGAAGGCTTTTTGCTCATAACATATCTGAGTATGTATTTGAAAATGCAGGTTAAATCATATAATGGTCAAACCACATACACTCTTAAATCATCATACCTCAATCCTCTAGAGAAGTGGACCCAAGCTTTAATCATTTGAACACGGGAGATTTCATGTCTTCATGTCTAGTAGACAGTGTTCTTTGCTGAAATGAACTTTTAAAAGTATTTATTAAGATAAAACAAAAATAAAAAGAATCTACATTATCTTTTTATTGCTGTGATAGTCAGGAGTGAGAAGGGTATATTAATAAAATAGGATAACTCCTATAATAGAAACCCTGGTCTCATTCCTTGTCACCATGTGTTCCTATGAAAACCGATGATGTCATCCTGCTGTGAAAGTTAACAAAAGCAATTATGTTCCCATATTTAGTAAGGAAAATGTAATCATGTAAACAGTGCAAAATTAGGAGGCAATTTTGTACATGACTATTCATTATAATACCCAGAACATAATGTTTAAAATAAAATCCTCTGTACTATTTTTTTCACCTTTATTATCAGTAATATCAGAAGATAACATGATTCTTTCAGTTCACCATCATGAACTGTGACTATTCAGAAAACCACCATTCAGATTATTATTTGTGCATGAGAAAACGTGCATAAGAAATCCATCATTTAGAGCCACACTTGTTACAAATGGAAAGACATTGGAAAGTGACAAGTTTCTTATTTTATATAAACCTACGTATGCATTAATACCCTTACTATAGTCACACCATGCTCTATTATCAGCAGCAGCAGCAACTTTTGACTGCCTTTTGTACTACTGTGGATTTGGGTCCATTCTTAATAAGCCTTCTTACTGAAAGCTGTTAACATTCAGATAATGGTGCTGGGAGAGTCAAGGCACTTTTCCTAAAAGGTGTTTGTGGTCTCAGAGTACCATCTGGGGTACCTCTGACATCGTAGAACAAAAACTCAAATGCATTTTCTTTCATCATTTGAATGAAGTGCCTGTGCTGGCTATGTAAATATCAAAGAGTTTATGTCTTCCAACTCATGAACTGATACAAACCTTACCAATATGACAGGTCACGTGCGGGGGATTGTCTTAGGTTACAAAGCAAGGTGTAATCAAAAGAATGTATTCTATCACCACCTCCAGCAGCTGTTAAAAACAGGTGGGGTAGTGTTCCTTATCTCCTTCATTACTCATCCCCAATAACTCCCCCTAGGGGATATCTTCTGCTAATGGGCCATTAATTCTCACTGCATGACTCATAAAATTACATCATCGCATTGTAAAATGCTCCGCCCAGGGGAAGGAACCAAGCATTCCTTCCTGGATATAATCTGAGGTTTGGAACACTATAGGCTGCCTTACCTATTGGATTCCCAGAGGACAAGAGCTACATAATCACCACTGGACCTTCAGGGATCCAGTAGAATCTTTCCATCATCATTATAAAGATTACTTGACAACTATTGTAACTGAGCAATGTTTCAGCCTTGTTTATCTGTGACCAATATCTTCCACATGTAAACCTAATGTGCATAGCAAATGAATTAACACATTTTTCCCCCTTTTTATCCCCACACAGTAGTGTGAATACTTCTGTTCTGGGAACAACCTTGAAAATGAAGGACTTCTATGTACAGGCTAGCAACAAAAATGGCAGTGAAATTGTTATGTTGCAAAGAACAGATAGTTTGACCTAAAGAAAGTATTTGTGCTCCTGATAAATGTTTGAGAAGACTTTTCATATGAGAAACTTAAAAGTGAAAACTCAAGAAAGTCTGAGATTATTAATACAAATTATTTGGAGAATTTACCACAACCATCATGAACTGCTCTGCATGTGTTTGTTTTTCAAAAACACTCGTTCAATAATATTTTATTTGCATGAGTCTCTGCAAAAGGTGAATGCCACACAAGTGTGCACATATATTTGAAGGAAATGAATAGTAAATGTATAGCTGTGTATTGATGCAAGAAAAGTCCATGCACTACTCTAACCAGGCAATTTGCACAATGCTGTGAGACAAATCTGCCTAGTCACAAAGAGCTTAAACATTAAACCATGAGAATAAAGAGAATGTTTGAGCACTTCAAGGAGGGAAGGCAATAAACTTTCCTGAAATATTACTGAGGGTGTTCCACCAAATCAAATTAAAAAAAAAAAAAAAAAGAAAAAGAAAAAATATCCCACAAGAAACTAAACAAACTAATTTCATTTTTAAAATATTAATTATGAATTATTCATTCAGCATTAATATCTGAATCTTAATTGAAACCAAATAATTCAGTTCTGCACGCATGGAGAAATAAATGCTTTTTGCATATTTTAAAATATATTTTAACTCTAAGTTTTGTAAGTGTCTCAGTAGACTGAAAGATCAAAATTATTTTCAATTTCCAGATAATTTATAACAAGATTTCATCAGGAAAATTCTTCCCCTGCAACTTGGAGGTTCCCTCCAGAGACTGGGATGAGTTAATTTCCCTTGGACAATCTGTCTCAGCAAATTCAGAAAGGAATGGTACCATATTTTCTGATCTTCCTCTACTTATCCTCAGTTTCTTTCCTTTTTTAATATTGCATTATCCAATTAGGTGAGGAGGTTTTATGTCTTGATTTCTTTTTCAGCATATATTTGTGTATGCATCATTTACATAAATGATTTTATATTTCTAATTATTTACCCTACTCTTTGGAAGCAAGTGTTTGCATTCTGTGCAAAAACTGTTCAATTTTCAATTTAAATACCAAACTTTCATGGGGGTTTTTTGTTTTATTTTCCTCATAAATAGGCAAATTCCATCATGAGCCCTGACTGAATGGGAGACAGCACCTTAACATCACCAGGCAATAACTTTGATTTTCAGTGTTGTTCACTTTTTGGGTGTCTCTGCAATAATTAAACACAGCAAATATCTAAAGAATGTCAAAAGGCTAGTTATACCTTTTTGTTTATTTCCTCAAGTACTTTCTGTGTGCTTATGACATGAAAGAGTAGGGACCCATTTTATTAAGGTAACATAATGTTTGGGGCACAGCATGATGACAGCAGAATAAGCAAAAGGAAAATGCACAGCAGTAAAATTTTTCCTTCTGAGATACCACTTCAACCCTTTGGTGGCTGAGACTACCATGTCTTTTGTCTATGTTAATAAAACTTTTAAAATTAGCCAAGCCTGTCACAGAGGAAAATCTGGATTCCTAATGCAAATGACAGGGAGTTAAATATTTTATTTCTCTGTCTGCTACAAAATACTCCATTTTATTGGACAGATCACTTCAACAGTCAGTTTCTAGCTTTCGTTGAAGATAGGACAAATAATACCTTCCTGATGTAATTAGTACCAAGTTCAATTCTTTGCTATTCATCACATGTTCAGGTAAAACAATGGTAAACCACACAAAAAGACTTCTTATCAGGTGAAGTTCTCACTGGCTTTGATTGAAGTTTGCTGAAATAAAGATAGAAAATTACTAAAAAGTGTGATCTATTATAAATAAGAATTAATTTAAAACTTTTATTCAGGTTTCTTTAATGTAGGGTCCTCACATCTATGTGATACGATCTCAAGAACGTGGGCTGGGGTTTTTTCCCTTTTCTTTTCTCCTCTTCCTTTTTTCAATGCACAATGCCCAGATTAATGGATCCCTGAGTTACCCGGGGCTTATTATTGTGCACTGAAGTAATGAATAAACATTTATGTGCAAAAAAAAAGAGCAAGGAATATCTGAGGGATGATGCTTGAAGTGGTTGAAGTCATACACTTGGAATATTTAAATGTAGTTTTATAATATTTAAAAACCCTTTTAAATTGAAGGACATTAATTTCCTACTGAAGCTTACAGTTAATGCTACTGCACCACAGCTTCATGTATCAGATCAGGATTTCAGGTAAAAATACATTTGCGAGAAAGTCTGTCTGCAACTAAGAGATGTTTTTCTGCATAAAGGAATGAGGAATTCTTTTGTAAAATAGATGTCACTAAATATACTAGATCAAGAGTAAAACAACTGCCCTCTCTCCCCAGTACAAACCTTGATTGATAAAGATCTGATAGAATGTGTGTTAGAATTAAGCGTTTATTCAAGGCATTTCTCTCCCTTCACCTGTTTCTCTTTCCTCTGTTCAAAATTATCCTCCAAAGTGCATGAAAAGTTCGTCTTTGCCCCAGTATCAAAACCACCATATTTTAAGGTCTGCATTCCAAGTAGAGAAAATATTTCTAATGACAGCATGAGCAAAATGAGTACATCCCCTCCCCATAGTGCAAGATTTATCTTCTTGGCAGCATCCCATGAACCACACAGGTGAGACACAGACATCAGCAATAACACCAGCATAGCTGCTGGTGGTTTGCTAGAAGGTAGAGTCCTTCAGCAGCAAGACATGTTTCAAGAAAACTTTCTATAATAGATATTTCTCTAGTTTAATATCTGCCTGAAAGGCAATGGTGCATTTCCTGTTAGTTACAGTATGGTAAGACATTGCTGCATGTACAGCATTCACGGTGTGGTTTAATCCAATTTTAATATTTTTCATGAAAAAAGCTCTTGTTGACTGAAGATATTGAAGTCAGGACTGAGACAAATTAAGGTCTCCAAAGTGTTAGAGCTTAGGAGAAATTTCAATCTTTTACTATTGTTCTGCCAAGATATCAATGACAATGATCATGTACCAACTATTTTCTTTTTTTATATAATCAGAAACTGTCTCAACAATAACATCCCACATAAATATCTGCTGTGATAAATATACTGCTGTCAAGACAAGGTATATGCCTTTGTCTGTCACTAGAAAGATCACATCATAGGATCTCTCCTCTCTTTTCATCTGTCATTTTCTCCCTTTTGGTTTCACCTCCTCTATGTAGTTTCTCTTCTCCCAAATCAAACCACCTCTGAACCTTACCTCTCTTTCTGTTATCGCATCTCTTTATTTCCCTTTACCATCACCTTTCTCTGTCAGAGAAAGTCCCCAAAGAATTGGAAAGGGAAGAATGAAATCTTGAGTTTTCTATTCAAAGCCTTCTGGCAGAAAACCTGTACTTATGTGGAAAAAAAAAAAGGTCAAATGAAAAGCTCCATAGGAACTCTATCATTTTTTAAAATAAATGTAACCAATTAGAGAAACAGTTAAATGAGAGATCAGAGTGACAGAATTATTAAAAATGTTTTGTTTCCAGGATTTTCTAACAGCATTTGCCAATCCTTTGAAATGCAGATGACTATTAAGGAATGTATTTTGAAAAAGAGGTCCCCAACTTGAACCAAAATTACATACAATGCACAGTAGGTTTTAAGAGAGATGGTGTATCCCTTGGTGCAAAGAGGTCATGAAAGTACGAGCACGTTGGGACAGGCATGCATCCACAGCTCATGCAAAGTGACAATTGTCTCACTGAAAACCAGTCTCCTCCCAGAGAAGATAACAGGATCAAAAAGCCTAAATTTTGTCATCATCAACAGCGGCATCATTGGTATAACACTACAGGATTGCCAGAGATGCTGGACAAACACTTCCCATGCATCATAAAACTACAGAAGCTAACTTAAGGAAAGCTGTGTGCATTTTACTCTTATTCTTCTAATTCTTTCAGATGTGTTAGGAATTGCCTTGAACGTGAGCAAGCTGAACTTGCTCTGGGCACTTGTAGTAGGTGCCACTGGTCTCTTCCTCCTCCAGCTGCCACAGACAAGACTGACTCCTCATTTCACACCATCCTTACCTATGTCAGGAGATCATATGTAGTCTCAAATACATTCACTTGACCTCTAGTGGAACAATCATCCAGATTTTAGGGCACCCCAGAGGACCCCCTCTGTGAGGTATGAATGCAAGACACACAAGCTGGGAGCAAGTGAATCTATTTATTGCAGAGTTAAGACAGTACTTAGACCCTTAGTATGAGAAACTGTGTTCAGTTGTTTGCACAAAACTGATTGCAGACCTGTAATAAATCCATTGACCTGGCAGTTTGTTATTTTTCTCAAGGTTAACAGGCTCACAAAACAGGATATCTTTCCTGTTTTCAGATCTTGTGTAATCTGCTTTTTTCCCTGTTTCTCAGGGGTTTGCCGCTGCAGCCTCCTGTAGTAGTGGCTTCCTGTAACTTCACACCTCTCTGAAGGCTGTTGCTCCTACAAAGCTGGGGTCTGAGATGTATTATCCTGTGGTCTACCCTTGACATGGCCCTGATTTGACAAATGCAAGGACCAAACACCAAGGAAAACTACCCGGTAATATAAATGTAACTTCCAAAATGTCAGAAAGAAATTTAATAACTGGTCAGATAATTTAGACAATTTTGAAGTTGTTTTGGATTATCAGGTTTTTTTCCCCTTTTTTTAACCACAGAGAATATTTATAAGTAGTTATTCCCATCTTGTTATCTCTTCTGATGCTTCAGTTTTGCAGGAGATACACAAAACACATAACACAAGCCAGTATAGTATGATTAACTAAAAATAGTAGCAATAAAATATGAAAATATTAGCCATCCACACTTTCAACTTCCTATTGATTTTCCCTCCAATAAAATGAAATTAAGAGGAAAATGGGTATTAATGTAATGAGATGTATATCTCTCATTTGAAATACCAGATCTTTACATTGCAATAGTATCTAATACTGTTGTATCCAACTAGTAGAGTATCAGTAAAATATGATGCAGCAATATATCATGGTACATTAAGAAAACAAGTTAAACAGAACTTGAGCTGGGGTCTTTTTGGGGTTTGTGGTTGTTGTTGAGTTTGGGGGGTTTTTTATGTTAAAGAAAATTACATACTTCTAAGATTACTGGCCAAGAAAGGAATATTCTAAGAAATCAAATGAAATGCCTTTACACTTCACATTATGATGGAGATGCATTAGTTGAAGTAATTTTCTGTGTTCAGTTTTATTATTTCTAAAGTGAATTACAGCTGCTGAGACTGTTATGATCGTCTACATGTTTGGCTTCATTGTAAATAGAGCACACTTTTCACAGCTGTGAAGCAGAGTTATTACCAGAGAATTTTCTCTCCATTATGAAAATCCATTCTGACTAAGCTGGCACCAAAGGAAAGCCAAACACAGCCTAAGGAAGACTTCCACCCACAGATGTAACGTGACATGTCATTATGTTATGAAATGGAAGAGAAGCATCCCAATGCTTATTTTCCTTCAATATAGCTAGGGTTATGACAACAGTTGTTACATCTGAGCACAGAAAACTGAGAAATTTAACTACCCTCAAGTCCTAAATATTACCATCTCTATTATTATGATCATTATTTGGTTTCCATTTTTTTACTTGGTTTGTTTAGGAAATTATTTTCACTTATGTGTCATGAGAAGATCGGAAAAGGTCAGTAGTTTCACAACGATGGAGTTTAAAAGCTGGTCACCACATTTCACATTTCACACAATTTTCATGTGCCATTTACAAGTCAAACTCAATGTGATTATATGCCCATGCTCAAAGCATGAGATGCAAATACCTGCTAATGCTGGAAAACAGCTGAAGCTGAGGCATGAAAAATCATTTTCAGTATACTATCAACAGTATCAAAAAATACATTAGAAAAAATCCCAGAGATTATTATACTGGGTGCTTTTTTGCAGTACTATTTTTTGGAAGTCATTCAATACTTCCCTTACCTTCACTTTCAGATCAGAGAAAAACATTGTTGTCAACAAAACTGTCCAGAGACTCCAAGAGTCAAAGAAATACATGTGGATACAAAGGTTAGACCTGGGATTGCATTTACCATTACCATGGTAAATTGCTATTTACCATGTGCTTCTCTACATTTGTAACTCACAGATGTAAAGATTGCCTACTTGGGAGAAATAGTGAACATGGTGCCAAATTTATTCTCTAAAATGTTATCATAACATTCCCAGCTAAAAAATGAACATTTTAATACATAATAAAGAAAAATCTCCTAATTACTTTTAAATTGCAAAACTATAGCCTCGTGTCAAAAGTTATCAGTTAGGTGTTAATAAAATGCCTATTGAGCAGGTGTTTGGGGTTGGCTTGCTTAATTCCAATTAATATCTTAACAGAATGTAAAATAATAATATAACACCATAAATCTGCTTGCTATAATATGTGCACTTGTGACAAGAACATCAGCATTTTTAAAACTCCAAACTGCTAGATCATACTTTAGTTTTAGTTATGATTATAGGGAAAACTTAGTTTGGAATGAGAAGTAAAAATACTCCAGAAAAATCAAAATGTTTTGATTGAAAAAACATCGTTTTAATTCTGCTTGGGGAGAATGAAGCAGGATAGCATATCTGAAGTGCAGCTTTGTGTACACAAAATGATTCAAATCTTGTTATTCAGGATGTGATCACGTGAGTTTAACATGTCATGAGCCAAAGCTCTTCTAGACCTTCAGAATCATCAATCATGAGACATGGGTCTTTCAAAGAGGCTCTGAAGGGTAAACAATCACAGGGAATTGCACTGAATCAGTATTTTTTTTCCTGCATAGCAATTACAATATGCTTCTTAGGGAAGTCTGCTGCAACCTTGATGCCTGTGTTAAACATACAAAGAGAAACCTTCCTATCCTGGTACAGTCCTCAGATTTGTATCTGTTAGGGCTTTTTTATGTTGGCAAAGGTGCAGTTCCAGTAAGCCTGAGGGCAATCGAGATATTTCAGGGCCTAAGTATTACTGGATAAGGGATCAAGAATTCAAGAAGTTTCTTCCCTGTCCTTCCAGAGGGGAATGATGCTGGAAGGAAGAGCCAGCAAGTCAATATGTGAGCCTGGTATCACTAGCAGAATTTGGATTTTTTTGACAATTGGGTAGTCTGCATGACACCAGGCTGGAATGCAACAAATAGGATTCACCTTTCTCAAAGAGGAAAAGGATCTTTGCAAAAGAGTTGACAGAGCTTGTGGAAGCTGCTTTAAACCAGATTTGAAGGGGGAAAAGATGGGGTAGCCCTGTATGTTAGGGAGGGGTTTGACTGTCCAAAGTTTGATGATGGTGATGACAGCATTGGGTGTGTATGAGTAAGAATCAGGTGAAAGGCCAATAAGGAAGTTTTCATGGCAGGAGTCTGTTACAGATCACCTAATCAGGACGAGGAGGCAGTCAAAATAATCTATTAAGCAACTGGGAAAAGCCTCAGGTTCACTTGCTTGGGTGCTAGGATTATTTTCCCCAGAAAACACAATTATTTTTCGAATATTGTATCAGTTCAGAAATCAAAACTGCTGTTACTTGTTTCAGCAAAAGTGACAGTCTTCTTCCATCCCGCACAATGTAGCATTAATGATACAAAATAATAAGAGAAGTTAAATACCAAAAATTTGTATGTGTCACAGCTGGGCTACCAGTGTGTCCAATCCTGTCCAACAGTAAGCTAACAGAGAAGAGCAATAACAATAATTACAGGGGCAGAGGTTCTTGGCACAGTGATGACTTATTTAACACTAAGTGAAGTAAAAGGTCAATAATGAGTAAAATCAGAAGGGCAGAATGGAAAATCACTTCCATTTTACACCTGCTCCTAAAAAAAGATCAACAAAAATAAGGAAATTATATAAGACTAATTGAAAGGAAAGCATCCTCATACAGGGCACCGGCAAGTGGAAAATTCACACTGCCTTACAGTCAGATTGTAAGCACTTAGCACAAAAAAGTAATTTTGCAGGACTTTTTCAAAGGACTGAAACATTTTATCATCTTTAAACTTCTGCTTCATGCAGGCAAAGTAAGTATGAGGAGGAAAATCAGAGCTCGTCATCAGTCTGTATTAATGTTCTTTATCCCAGTTAAATTGTTGAGGAAGGTAGATGCATTATGCTGGGTGAGATACATCAGTTCTTGAGAGTCTCAGATCTTACCATCCCCCTTCAGAGCAAGTCACCCTAATTAATTGATTAATGAACCAAGGAACAATGAGCTTTACGTCTTCAATGCCACTTAATTCACCTAGTGGCTCTGTCATAGGAGCTCCTTTAAAGGAGGCGTTGCAAAAAACATAAGAACTTCCAGTTCTTTTAGCTAACATCCTCTGTCCCCAGCCTCAAGCTTATCTGATGTTTATTTAAATACAAAAGATGGAGTAAACTTGTTTAAGGCAGCTCTGAGCAGCAAAATGTGGAATTACTAAAGAAACCATCTTAACAGACTGTTTCGTTGACTGCAAGACTGTGGTAAAATTAGTCAAACCCATTGATGGGTTGCTAGAGATAGATGTGTGTTTATCTTTCTGATGTTACAGTAGCTGTATTTGAAACACCTCTGCTCCCAGAGCATACCTACTTGACAACACCCTTAATCAGTAGGTTTTCTCTATTTCCATACATACTGCTCTCTCTGGTATTTTTAATATATCTATATTTCTGCTTTCAACTCCTTCACAAAGCTGTCAATTTTCTGAAATGTTTCTCTCACTCCTTCCTTTTTCATGCACATCTACATTTCTGATGATATCTAGATGATGAAGTATTGCCAGCCTGCTTTGGCACATTTGAAGCAGTTCAAGGTTGGTTTATTTCTGCTGTAACTTGGTGTCAAGGACAGCAAAAAACCCACCACAGATACATCTGAAGAGCCCCCGACAGCCCTTTAG